>JANBPO010002302.1:2767007-3393255 GCA_024336825.1 Amorphophallus titanum | reverse complement strand
CCCCCCCCCCCCCCCCCCCCCCCCCCCCCCCCCCCCCCCCCCCCCCCTACCTGGGGGACGCATGATCTCTCCTCCCTGGTCGCCTAAGTCCTCAGGAGCTCCACGAGGATGTCTAGTTTGGCGTTGAGGGTTTGGAAAGTGTCGGCGTTCCCAGTGTGTGGTAGCCCCATGGCCGCGGGCGGAGGTGGCTCATCGGCTAGGGTGTTGGCGTTAGAGGGGGGATTCTATGTGGCCTGAGAGGGGGCCTCTCCCACAGCCCCTACGGCCTTACCCTTATCGCCAGCGGACCTCCTCCCCGTACTCTTTCGCACCATACTGGCTCCTTGATCGTTTCCCACAGACGACGCCAGATGAAGAGGGTCGATCTCGCGCTGGTCCTGAGCTGGAGCAAGTGATCACCGCATTGAGACCTAGAAGGAAGGGAAACGGATCAGGGACCCTTCCTTCCTGCAGGTGAGCCATCCCAGCCGTCCGCCGGTCCATTGCGTGTTTTTGGTGACCGAGTCTAGAGCGCCAGTCGTTGTGGGTCCGTCCTCCTGTACTTTTGACTAGGGTATGTCCCGTGTAGTTGTACAGTGGGACTTTTCTGTTGTTGTTGGACTTGTTCATTTGTAAATTCTGGACTATTGTACATATTTAGCACTATGATATTTTAAATTACTTCCGCACCATATATTAATTTTGTTGCTTTAAATTAATATTGCCTGCTGTAATTCCAATTCGTTACACCATCCCTTGACAAACTCCACTAACCCTTCAGGGGCCTCATCAGCCTCTTGGGTGGCGTCCCTAGTTCCTGGCAATGGTATATCGATGTTATCGGTATATCAGTGTCTGGATCTTCGGGTCATTACAGTTGGTATCAGAGCTGTGTTGGGGAATCATGTAAGGAATTGAAATTGCTAATTGTCCAGAACAAGTCTAGTCGAGTCGTCTGTTGCTCGATTAGGATATTTTTCGTGATTACTGATATGTTTTCCATTATCGTGTATTTTCTTAGATTTAAGATGCCGCGTCGTACCAAGGCACATGTGTCCCGGGAGGGAGGTGGCACTTCTCCTCCTGTGGATGTTGTGCTGGTTCATATGCCAGTACAAACTTCAACAATTTTCGTCCCTACTGCAGAAGATTTACTGGACAATTAGGGTCCTGTTCAGTCGAGCGTTCAGCAAGTCGTTCAACTGACTGTAATTCCAGCTCCTATACCCGCTGTCGGTACTGCGCCCTCATTCAGGGAGATCAAGAATAAATTCCATAGATTTCGGGCTCGTAAGAAGTGGCTTGCCCAGTAGGCATTTGCCAGCTCAGCGCCTTCTTTTCAGCAATCTCAACAAGTCATTCAGCTGTCTGTGTCAGGAGTTCTACCTGTTGCATCTACTGCAAGTGGCACTCCAAGACGGAGGTAGATGTTTGGGAGGTCTAAGAAGCGTTTTGACCGTCAAGCATCTTCGGGTTCTGTGCAACAGTAATCGGCATCTTCTGATTCTGTCCAACAGTCTGTTCCTCCTTTCCAACAACGTCGAGAGTTTTTCATGAGTCAACTGAGACCGTGTCCGAGGTGTGGTGGCAATCACCCAGGCGTACCGTGCTCTCTACCGGTAGTCTATTTTCGCTGTGATCAGCCGGGGCATGTTATTCGAGACTGTCCGATGAGGTCAGTGTCGGCGCAGTTCTTGCTATCTACCCAGCTGCAACCGCCTCAGTTTCGATCCTATCCTCCACCACAATCTCAGCGAGACTCTCCAGCGTCCTAGTTTCCTTGTGCTGAGCGGTGATGTCTCATCCTTAGAAGGTACAATTGTAGTTTAAGTCTTTGCATTCAATAAGGTGTTTCATTTCTTGTTGGTTTTGTCTTCTAGCTTGAGTTCGATTAGGTCAGAGTGCGTCGCTTCTATAGTCTGGTCAAATCCTTGTTCGTGTGTCCTGGTGAGTTTAGTTGTGTAAAGTTTGTGATTTCGAGTTTAGCCTTTTCTTCTCTCCTCTTTTCATTTCTCCTGTTCTACTTTCTCCTTCGTTTCTCCCTTCCTCTGTTCTTCTCGTTGCGGGGCGCGCGACCATGTCGAGTTGACCGAGGTGGAGACGCGACGGAATGGGTCAAAACGTGATGGAATGATGGATGAGGTGGACGCTAGTAGGATTCGTGGGTGGATCCTATACTAGCGTGGTGTAATCATTTTGTCGCCTGTGAATTTCTCTATGTGGGCTAAGTGGCTTGTCACCTCCAGTGTTGACAGCCATGTTATAACGACCCAGAGCTCAGGGTACCGATAACTCGATACAAGTATCGAATTACCGCTACCAAGAACTGGGGACGCCACCTTTTCTACATAAATCAACCCCCCACCCCTCTCACCCTCATTCTCACCCTCTCTCCTCTCGTTTCTCTCTTTATCTCCCTCTCTTCTCCCAATGGCCGATGGAGTTGGAGGCAGGTGAGGCGGAGGTGACGTGGGGGCCGCAAGTAGCAAGGATGAAGAAAGGAAAGAGGCGATGGCACAGTGAAGCCCATTCACGGATTCTAGATGCCGACGGTGGTTTGCGGCATGCTTTTGCATGGAATCGGCATCCTTGGCATGAGAAATCATTGGTGGAGGTAGGGGGATAGATACTTGGCCCTACCTTTCCATTTTCCCACATTTTATAGGCTGAAGTGAGGTTGAGTGTGGGTTTTGCTCATGCCAGGGCTAAAAGCATGATTTTGGGGTGAGCAACAGATTTGTTATTTTGATCATGTTTTGGGGGTTTGTTTGGGCCCTCGCAATAGTTTAGAGGGTGGGGAATGGTTCCCTCATGTTTTCCCCATCACTTGGGGTGATTGGAGCATAGATTCAAGCCCCTCGGGTGAGGTTTCGAGGTTGTGTCACTGGAATTAGTCGATCGGCCTAGTGGGTTCGATCGACTGGTTAGGTGTTCGCCACAGGCGGTCGACCGACCAGGACCGCCTGCAGTTGGGCTATAGGCCAGGTCAACCGACCTTGTGGGTCTGGTCGACCAGCCCGCTTTGGTCAACCGACCCCATTGGGTAGGTCGACTGAAATGATATTCCTTCGCTTGTTTTGGTCTCTGGTCGACTCAATTGAGACCCATTGCTCAACCTTTGGCCTCGTGGATGTCCCAGACATCCCGTGGGGACTAGATTCATGATTTTGGGTGTCCAAAAGAATCATTATATCTTGATTAGCGTGCCCATGTGGTTTAGAGGGTCCAGGTGACACGTGTGGTCTGAGCTTCTTTGTATGCTTGATCGAGTCACCATACACTCTTGTACAGGTAGAGGAATGTTCCTACTCTGCGTCAATTTACTCGAAAAGTAGTTTCCATGTGGGCCATGTGTATGGTCAATGACCAAGAGCTCTTTGACCTAGCCTTGGGTTGGGGTCTTCTTTGTCTCCCTTGGAGAGGGAATGGACTCGGTGGTTATGAGTCACCTTAAGGATTCTTTTGACCATGGTTTCAGACTCTTGGATTAGGATGGTTTGGCGACATGGTGTCGTATGGTGCAACATCCTTGGACTGAGTCGCATGACTCAACAGCCAATGGATTAGTAGGTCTAGTAAGCTGTCTCGAGTCTGGTGGGATCGGGCCACCGTGTACTCTGTGATACTTACGTTGGGTGCATGCTCAGCCGTTTGTCCTCTGGTGGTTTCTTCTCTACTAAGAGTTCCTCCATCCAGTGACTTTCCCCCACTAGTCGTACCTTTCCTGCACACGCTTGTGTGGACTCACTTGGGAGTGGTGGAGAGCAGACCCAAGAGAGAGAGTTTTAGGTTGGTTGCCATAGGGCCTCCCACTATGGTGGATCGAGTCTGGGCCAAGAGAAAAACAAGCTAGAGGGCCTGACGTAGCACAGTCAGTTAGTGCGTACACACGTGGTCAGGGACTTCAGATGCATACTGACAAGCACGACCCTGACTAGACATCCTTGGTTACTTTGTACGGTGTCTTAATTTCCACCAGGGGGGAGTAGGGAGACACCTGAGGAATGGACTAAGTCATCAGTGAACACATCCAAGCTTGCTTCTAGGGGGCAGGTTCTCCCATCACGTGACACGTGACTCTCTTGACTTGAGATTTGGTTTCCCGTCGCCAAGATGATGTTCTTCGGGTAGCTTCTACATGCTTTTCCTAACATAGAGGTTTAGGGTTCCCGGTAGGGTTATCGAGGTTTCCAACATAGATGGTGTAGGGTTCATAATGGCAACCCCCCCCCCCCCCCCCCCCCCCCCCCCCCCCCCCCCCCCCCCCCCCCCCCCCCCCCCCCCCCCCCCGCTCAGAATGGTAAGAGATACAGTGATAGGAGGAAATAGGAATAGCCATGGCATGGAATGGAATGAGGTGGAATATTGTTATTACAGTGCTGGATCGACGATTACTCACATTTTGATTCGGTTGTGCCGTCGTGCCTTCATACCATCAGCTCTCGCTCTCTCTCTCTCTCTCTCCCCCCCCCACTTTGCCTGCAGGGGAATTGAAGCTCCATTAATTCGGTTTGGTGGAGGTCCCTGACTGGCGGATGTGGATGTATTGCATACAACTGTAAATTAGAGGAGGTCCTTAGTTATTGCCTTCCTTTTCACACCCTGTTTTCTCTTTTGCCTCTCTCTCTCTCTCTCTCTCTCTCTCTCTTCGTGCAGGATGCATTAAAAACAAAGACCATTCCTTTTTGAAGCAGTAGCGGAAGCGGGTCTTTCTTCTACTCCCCCCTTCACCTACACCCTCGATCCCACCCCATATTTTTTCTCAAGTCTCCGTCCGCGGGGGGGAAGGAGGTGATGAGGTGGCTGCGGCTGGTAGCCCTGGTGGTGAGCTTCCTCCTGGTCATGGCGGGCACCCGGTCACATGGCTTCGCCAGGGAGCTCACGAAACAAAACCGGCCTGAAGCCCGGACCGAGAGGCGGCCATCGACATCGAGAGAGGCGTCGTCTTCCTCGGTGGCAGTCGTCCCCGTCGACCTGCTCGTCGACCACCGGTGCAAGTCCAAGGTGCTTGGCTTCTGCGGCTTCCTCGCGCAGGATAAGAAGCACAACTCTACCTTGGATGATGAGAAGAGGGTCGTGCCCACTGGCCCGAATCCCCTGCACAACAGGTGAAGGGCAGCATCAGCTACAAGCCAGCTCAACCTCTCAACACAGGTAGTAAAAGAAGCAGGAGTCGAAGAAAGATAAGAAGAAGAAGAAGAAGAAGAATACAGGTGTGCAGTTCTTCTTCTTGATCTTCTTCTGAAAGCAGTGGTAAGGAGGACGTTCGGTGAAGTCAAAGAAAAGACGATATTTTTTTTTCTTCCCCCCCCTTTTTTCTGACTTTTTGGAAACGTGTAAAGGTTTGGAGATTTATAAACCTTATCTTTTTGGTTTGCCTTTGTCATTTGTTCACCATGTTTCACTTTTGATCCGTCCGGAGTTTATCTGCAAGAGGAGCTTTCTGTATTAGCCTTGTGAAGGAAGAGCTTCTTTACAGAAGTAGAAGGGAAGGAGAGCAATTTGCTGCTGATTAATTTGGGAGCAGCCGAGGCCAAGCCGTGGGTTCACAAGGTGCAAAATTAATCTGGGGGAGAATCTATCCACACTCGTCTTTTTTTATTTTTATTTTAAACACCTTTCCACCAGAAACATGTGGTAGCTTTCTTATTAAACTCATGTTTAGCAGGCCTCCGTTTCTTCTTCTTCCTCCTCCTCTCTTGCCTGCTCTGTAGTTCCTGCTCTTCCTCCCCCTCCTCGATCTCCTCCCCCTGCTCTGCGACTGTGAGCGGAACAAAGAAGAGGAGGAGACGGCAAGAAGATAGACTCCATTCTCAAAGCAGAGTAGCAAGGGGCGGCTAGATTCCATTTTCATAACGGATCAAACACGAGTGAACATATCAGTTTAAGGTTTAAGCTGTAGCCTATTTTATATATATATATTATTCCACAGCTAGAAAATGGAGAGATCATGAAACGCAGGGCGTTGGGGGGGGGGGGGGCGCGGAGACGACGTTGGTGTTTCGTTCGGTTTACCGATTAAGGGTAGAAGATGGGTGGCATTTAAACCAACGCTTGATTTATATGGGGTTTATCAACGCCCAACAGAAAAGGAGGGTGGCGGAGAAGCTTCTTGTATTTATTTGCAAGCTCATCGTGTGCAACCAATAGATCATCAAGAGATATATTTTCAGAATCTGAATTTACCTCTAAGGGTGATCCATTCTCCTGATCACTGTCGTGATCACTCGTGTCTGTCATAAGACATTTGCCTTCATGCTCTTCATGGAAGCCAGCTAAGCCATCCAATATGTCCTTTGCGGAGTTGCAACAGGAGACAAAAGGAAAACTATTAGCATTAACTGTGACAATAAATAAACTTAGAACCAAGTAATTTTGAACATGTTGGAATTTATAATCTGTAGTCCAGACTGATTTATCTTTAGGCAACTCATAGGGACCATGTGAAATGAGCTTCCATAGCTTAGGATCGTTTGAGTTGACTAGACTGCACATTCATCCTAACCACAAATCAAAGTTGGAACCATCAAACACGGGTGGAGAGTACAAGGTGAATATTTTGGTAGCCATTGATCTGGATCTCTCTAGATTGTTAAATCTATGAAAAATCGAGCCTTAGCCCTAATACCAATTGAAGTCCCGCGATCAATGATACCCAAGAGGGGGGTGAATTGGGTGACTACAAGTTTTAGAAAACTTTTACCTGATTTAAAGGAATATGATGAAATATCAACTAGAAAAATCAAATTTGTTTAACTACAAGTTAGATTTATCAAAATCTATCTCCATGATATTTCCTTGGTTCAAGACGGAGGTGTGAATCCAGGGATTCTACTCACGCAAGGTGCTATTGTCCTGACAAGATTGATCTTGTCAATTCAAAAACACCTTTTGATATACCAAAGATCTATTTAGAGAAAGATAGATTATGCTAAATCTAAAGGATCAAACCGGAAGAACAATATGCACGAACAACCATACAGAATGGAGGTAGAAGAAATGAGCCAAACCACACAATTCAAACCACAAGGCACAACAATTTTTAAGGTGGTTCGGATGCAACGACGGCAACCTACGTCCACCCCTCACCAAAACCCGGTGAGGCTTCACTGCTGGAAACTAGCACGGGGATAAATCCCCAAAAAGGAGACAAGCTCCAAACATACATGTAGGGCGATGCCTGTACACACACACGAGATGAAACTCTCAGACACACACACACACACATGGAGACGGAGTCTCCAACACGATCCGATGATCGGATCAACAACACACACACGCTGCAACATATACAGCACTCTACACACAAGAACACTTGGATCTGGATAATCCACACACACACGTAGATCTAAAGAGATCCACGCACACACATGGATCTGAACAAAACGACACATACAACCATGGATCTGAGTCGATCCACACACACATGCAGATCTAAAGAGATCTACGCACACGCACGAATGTTTATAGATTACAAGGAATATAAACTTGAAGGTTAAAACACAAAAAAAATGAAACACAGATGAAAAACTTCTGATTTAGGCTCCCCCTGAATATATAATGAAGATCTTGAATGAAGCTTGAATCTTCACTTGATTTCTATTTGATTGGACTCAGCTTGATCTTGGAAAGCTTGAACTTGGATGAACAATTTGTGGACGAAGCTCTATTCACAGAGTTCTTGCAGCAGGTCTCCTTCTCCCCTTGGTAGTCTCCCCTTAATTCCTTAAGTGATTGATCATTTGTTGGCCCTAAGAGATGTTTTTATAAGTCTTGGGTTGGTCAAGGGACATGTTAAAACACAGATCCACGAATTCAGGCATGTCTGGCGGCTTTGGAACCCAAAAGTCCTAAAGAGAGGGCTTGAACGCATTGGAGAGAACAAAGACAAAAATGGCTACCTCGAAAGGTTCGGTCGACCGAATTCTCCGGTCAGTCGACCGAACTCTGTGAACTCTGTAAGTTTTCATTGCTGGAAATTTTGGTCGAGAGGTCAACACAGTCTGTGCTACGTCGATTTCAGCCAATCGACCTACCCCTGATGACCAGCCTGGCCGATCGACCGACCGGGGCTGGTTTCAGTCGGTTGCCCATTTTGGTCGACGAATTGCCATTGGTCAATCGACCCAAGGCCATTGGTCGACCGAAATGCCCTGCTTGGCCTATTTGGCCCCCGATCGACCCGGTTGGGACTCATTGGTCGACCTTTGACCCCGTGGATGTCTCGGACACCCTGTGGGGGTCGTGATTATATTTTTGGATGTCCAGAGGTACCGTGTTATCTCGATTAAAGTGCCCATGAGTTTTAAGGGTCCGGGTGACCCTCTGGTGTTTCAGACTTTTATGTTATGCTTAATCAAGTCCCCGTGCATCGGCCTTAGTGCGAAGGGTCATTCCCGCTTGTAGATAGTTTTTTCAAAAAGTGATTTATGTGGGGACCATGCGTATGGCCTGTAGACTGCGAGTCCACTTACCCAGCTTGGGGCTGGAAGGTTTCTTAGATGCCCTTTGGAAAGGGATTAGGGTGGCGATTGTGAGCCGCGCTAATAATTATATTATCATGGTTTCCGAACTAGGGATAGGCCAGATTGACGGCATGGAGTTATCCTTGTTCGATGGCCTTTAACCCCGAGTCTTGTGACTCAAGGACTGTTATTTTAGTAGGTCTAGTGGACTTCCTAGAGTCTAGTGGCCTTGTGCCATCCATTTTTTGAGTTACTTATGATGGGCTTGTGCATAGCCTGTCCATAATTCTAGTTTTCGTCGAGAGTCATCTACTTAGTGGCCCCCACTAGTCATAGCGTGCCTAGGCACGCATGTGTCGACTCTCCTAGGAGTAGGCGTAGAGCTACACCCGAGTGAGATGATTTTTAGGCTGGTTGCTGTAGGGCCTCCCCTGTAGTAGCTCGAGTCTGGGCCAGGAGGAAAACTAGCTAGAGGGCCTGACGTAGTGCAGTCAGTTAGTGTGTGCACACATGGTCAGGGACTATGGACGCGTGTTGACGAGCATGGCCCCGACTAGTCCCTTATTTTGTGGTTACTAGTATGGTGTCTCAGTTTTCACCTGGGGCGAGTAAGGAGACACCTGAGGCGCAGACTAAGACGTCAGGGGATGCTTCCAACCTTGCTTCTAGTGGGCAGTACTCCCATCACGTGACATTGACTCTCGTGACTCGAGGTGAGTTTTCCCGTGGTTTCTTCAGGTGGTTTCTGAGAGTCTTTTCGACACTGAGGTCTAGGGTTTTCTAGTAGGGGTTACCATGGGTTTCCCTTAGATGGTATAGGGTTCATGATGGCAAGGTCGTGACCATGTTCTCAAACCGCGTGGTCTTGGACAAGGCCTTCATCTATGAGGATAGGCCTCCACGACAGAGGTGTCATGGTGTTTCTTCTGACAGCATAGTCAGACTTTTCTCATCAGTCCGGTGGTTCCCCAACTGTGAGATTGGGGTGTGTTCCTGGTACAGTAGGAGCAACTATAGAGCTGAGGTTTTATTGACCACCGTGGCACGCCGCAACACCCGTGGCTCAATGTTACGACAACCATTCACAAACGGTTCACACTACCATAAACATGATGTTTAGAAATAAAAGATATGACCATTACAAGCTTGAAAACCAAAAGGATAAGACTCAAAAATATCAAAAAAGGATGCTAAGATGAACTCCTAAGAGTAGAAAGGGCTGTAGAAATATTTCTCTTGGCTTCAGTTCGGAGGGTGGCCGGATGACGACGTTGAGGACGTCTTCGCGTTCCTCTTCTCGTTCTGCTCCTTTCTTCCTTCAAGCACGACCTCAGAAAATGTAAGGAAGTAGATTAATCCCTTGATTCTTTGGCTCAGCTCCTCTCCTTCCTCCCTTTCTTCTCCTACCTTCGCCAGGGAGATCTTATGTCTCCCCTCCTTTTTGTGCTTGTGGTTAGTGTTTTGAGCAGGGTGTGGCAGAGAGCTGAGACGGCTAGTTTAATCAGAGGCTTTCAGACGGACAGAAGTGCCCCTTCTATTATTCACTTGCAGTATGCAGATGACACCATTTTGTTCTTAGCTGAGGGTGAGCAGCAGTACTACATGACTAGGCTCTAACTAGAGTTGTTGGACGAAGTCACTGATCTCAACGTTAACTTCTACAAAAGTCTTCTTGTAGGAGTGAACTTGGAGGATAGGGACATCTCAAGGGTGGTTTGCTTACTGGGCTGTAAGATTGGTGAGTTCCCAGTCTCCTACTTAGGTCTTCGTTTTACCCCGAGCTCCCTTCAGTGTGCAGACCAACTTCCCATCATTCAGAGATATGAGTCCAAGTTGGCAGGGTGGAAGGCGAGAGCTTTATCCTATGGGGGCAGATTGGTTTTGTGCAGAATGGTCTTGGATAGTCTCCCTACTTATTTCCTATCCATGTTTCGGATCCCTAAGACAGTGATGAGGAAGATTGACTCCATTCAGTGTAGGTTCTTTTAGCATGGGAGTGAGGAGAGATGCAGGGGCTGGCATGACATAGCTTAGGGCAAGCTAATTACTAGCAAGGAACATGGAGATCTAGGGATCAAGAATGTCAGAGATTTCAACTTGGCTCTCTTGTGCAAGTGGCTGTGGAGGTTGGGTCATAGAGAGAAGGGGCTATGGGCACAGTTGGTCAGGCAGAGATACTTCGACAAGAGGAGAGTCTGGGACTTGGCCCCGACACCTCTACATAGAGCCTCTCCTCTTTGGAGGGATACTTCTCTTGCAAGGATGTTCTCATCTCCAACGTTCGTGTTCAACTGGAAAAAGGCGACAAGAGCCTTTTCTGGAAGGATGGGTGGTGTAAGGAGTCTTCTCTGGAGGCTTTGTTCCCTACCCTCTTTATGACTGCTGCGAATCCCCTGGGATCAGTCTCCCAGGCCTTCGACCATCTACTACCTGGAGGAGCCTGGGCTCCGACTTTCAAGAAGGCCCTTAGACGGAAGGAGATGATCTAGTTGTAGGACCTACCCTCCTACTACCCCTCCATCCTTAGCCTGACTTAGAGGATGAATGGGTTTGGAGGTGGGAGAAGGATGGTGCCTACACTGTTAAATGTGCCTATGGGGTTATTTCATATGGAGATGTTCGGCACAGCCTTCATGATCAGGTATGGAGACCAAAGAGCTCACTAAGGTGAAACTTCTAGAATGGAGGATCTCGCATGGGAGACTACCGACTCGGGATAGGCTGCACTGTTTCCTTCCAAACATCTAGCAGACTTGTCTTTGTGAAGAGGACAACGAGACCCTGGACCACCTGTTTGTAGGTTGCTCCTATTCAGCAGGGATATGGAGAGAGCTTGCTAGGAGGAACGGCTGTGTCTTTGTCCAGCACAATGAGGTTCACCACCTGTTTGAGCATTGGGACAGGCTTTGGCCCATCAAGAGTGACAGGACTTTATGGTGGCTTATTCTTCATGCCACCCTTTGGACGTTGTGGGGAGAGCAGAACAATCGGATTTTTAAGAGGGAGTCTCCTGTCGAGGACACAGTGATTTCTTTTGTTTGTAATAGAGTAAAAGAATATGTTGCTATGTTATGTAATGTGAATTCCCTTCGTCTCTTTTTGGATATTTGGGAGATTATGGTAATTCACACTTCTTGTGTGTGACCTTTTGTTGTATAGGTTTTTGGGGTTGGCATTTTTTGGGGTTGTCACAGTCTATACTTGTATATTCTCTTTTCATTTTATACAGTGGTAGTATTACCCACTTTCAAAAAAAATAGTACCACAAATTTAGTATATAGAAAAAGGGAGGCCTAAAGGAGGGGTTTGGTGTGAGTTGCGAGGTTAGGGTGCCACCTACTTATAGAGCCTAGATTCTCAGCCCATTCCCACTAGGATTGAGGTAGGATAGCCTTATATAAGGTCAGGATAAGCTTTAGCACGGATTAGGAGGGTTTCCAAAAGAGTCCCGATCGGAGCTAAGAGGGTTTCCAGATTTGCGGTCTATCAAGTGACCGCAACGAGTTATGGAGGTTATCAAAGGGCCATTTCTACCTCCTTCTACACACTTCGTCTCCCTGACGGGATAAACAGTCATGATAAGACCATCTCTATGTGAAAATGGTCAATGGAAGACCGTCGATTCAGATCTTGCGGTCGAATGAGGGCCGTCTATATCTTCTTTGAGCTACCGGTTGGTTGTCTGTTAGCAGTCTAACGAGAGGCCATTAGGCTCCGGTAGCGTCCTATTATGCGACTGTCCCTCTCTCTACTATTATAAGTTAGTGATTCCTTTTCATCCTACTGGAGTCTCTCTCTCTCACTCTCACGCCGTTAGTCGTAGGAGGCATTGTCTAGTTAGTAAGATAGTGTCAGTGCACACACATTCATCAAGGAAAGTCAAAAGCAAAAGAACATGTCATTCTGCTAAGTCATAAAGGCAAGTGTCTCATGTGGTACATCAAGTCTGCCCCTCATCGGGGCCCCCGCTATCCCCGGTACCCTCGTGCCTATTCCCCGGTGGCTCCATGGCTGTGCTCCCCTCCTCATGCGGGCTTCGGCGCCGCTCCTCGTCCTCATTCCTCCGACGGCCAGAGGAGCCAGTGAAGTAGTCCCTGTAAGTGCTTCTGTGCGCACCGCTCTAGGATGCACTCCGCTTGGGACCTCTACCCATCATCCAAACTACCTGATCCAAGGTCCGTAGCTCGATCTTGAGGCCATGGACTTCTCTCCGGGCTGGCTCTGCCTCCGCCCGTGAGCGCTCTGCCGCCTCCCTCTGCTGGGTGGTCTCGAGTAATGCCACCTCTAGCTCTCGAGTCTGCATACACGTTCGCATAGGTCAATCGTTGAGGGCATGCTTTAATGGAGAAGTGCAATAGTTTCTTGCCCTCTCGGCAAGAGCGGCCTTGGCCTCCTCGGCTCGTGCCACTGCCCTCGTGAAGTCTGTGTCCCGCTCGGCCAGGTCTGCTGGTGGCTGGGAGGAAGAGGACAGTGCATTGGCTCCCTGACGCTGGGCTCCCACGGCACGCTGCATATAGGGGCATGTCAGTCTTATGAGCATAACATAGCATTTTTTTTAAGTGAGGTTGAGGGAAACTCACCAGGAGGTCCAGGGAATGTTGAAGCTCGTCCCCTTACTGGACTATCGAGTGGAGTATCCCTTGAAGCGCAGTAATCCGTCCCTAGGGGATGAGCTGCATATAGGAAGTCAAACATCAGTGCATTATCATCATGAACATATTAGGAAGCATAAGTCTAGAGTTGTACCGGTCGTCGTGCGCCACGGAAGACCTAGTCTCCGTAGCGTCAGGCGTAGGCCATCAGGTAGGCCTCGTCGCTCGTAGCTCGTAGCTCGAGTGCGCACCACTCGCCCTAGCCCCGTCCAATCTCAGATCTGGTCTAACGCCTGAGTGGTCCAGTCTATCTCCACCGCAAGCCCGCGCGAGTGGTGTCCCATGCGCTCCACTGGCTTCTCGCGTTCCGAGAACTCCACCTCTGGCTGGTGGATGCCTGCGATCCTCATGATCAACTGGTAGTGGAGTGGCTCGATGACATTTAGGCAATGAAGCTAGATGTAACACCCGTGATTTTAGCAGATCCTTAGTGGTTTGGATCTAGGTTCCGTCTGGTGAATTTTGGCTATTTTTAGGAATTTTTAGGGTATTTTTAGGTATTTAATCAAAATTGTTAAAGTCTATGCTGGCTGAGTGTTTTTAAAATGACAAGGATTTCGTTATTTCTTGGAACATCAATTGGAAAAGGAATTAGGGCACATGATCTGAGAGTCCACATCCCTGACACGTGGCACAGAGGCCTGATCGGTTCTGGAAGATTCCCAGGGCGGGAAGCGTGATCTCCACACTCCATTACTCCAGCAAGCTCATATATAAAGAAGGAGCTCGTATGAACAAAAGATAAGACGAAGAATCAAGGCTGAGAGAGAGTGAGACAGAAAAGAGGGGAGGACTGAAGAGGGGAATTGAGCCGATGGCCCTTTGTCCCTGCTGAAAGAAAAACTCCACATCTGAGAAAGAGAGAGAAGAGTCCAGAAAGAGAAGAGATAGCCCGATTGAAGATCTTGGCCATTTGTTGTCTCTACTTCTACAGAAGCTACATTGCTCTCTTGTGTTGGGATTCCTCTGGTTTGATAGGTAGCTTTCTTGTGCTGTGTAGTTTTGATGATTGGCAACGCAACAATGGCCTCATGATTGGTGTGCAGTTTTGATGATTGGTAACTGTATTTTATTTGGCAACTGTACTTTATTTCATGCATGGTCAGGTATTGGCTTAAAGCTTATTGAATGCATCTTTTCGAGTGTCTGAAATAGGGTCGACACCTTGTTGCTGGAGTCGATCACTTAAGCTAGCACAAGTCCATGCATACTTAAGCCCGTGCAAGTTTTTGGCCTTAGTAGGAAATCAAAGTCCATGCATTCTCAAGTCCGTGCATGTGTCTGTTTGTTGAATGTTCAAGTCTGTGCACGTACCGTAGCAAGGTCCACCTGACTTTTAAGTCCATGCATGTTTAGGTCTAAGTCCATGCATGTTTTACAAATGCATTAAAGTCCATACATGTTTTTATCTCTTACACTTCAAGTCCGTGCATGGTCTATGCATTTGATGCACGACCCACACTTCAAGTCTGAGCATCTGTATGTCAGAGCATTTGTATGTTCGAGCAACTCAATGTCCGTGCACTATCTCATAAGTCCGTGCACATTTTGGCCTTGTGTTAAAACAAAGTCCGTGCACAAACAACTTCGTGCACATTTTACATTTCACCATCAAGTGTGTGCATATATCCAAGTCCGTGCAGATTTGTGAGTGCTCAAGTCCATGCATAGACAACTCCGTGCACTTTCTCACAAGTCCGTGCACATTTACCAAGTCCATGCATATTTGAGTTTGCCCGTTTGTTAAGTCTGTGTGCATAAGAGTCCGTGCACATTTCTTTCAAACCAAAGTCCATGCACTTGCTATCCAACTGAAGTCTGAGCATCTTCTAGTTCGTGCATGTTTTCAGCAAAACAGGTCCGTGCACACTAAAGTCCGTGCATCTTTTGACTAACCCAAGTCCGTGCACATCAAACCCCGTGCATATTCTGGACCCAGACTATTTGCTATTGGGTTGCATCGTAAGTCCGTGCAAGTTTTATCCTCCAAGTCCGTGCACGTTCACTCTAGTCTGTGCACATCTCTGTAAGTCCTCACACTTCTTCATAAAGTCTGTGAATGTGCAACCTCGTGCAGGTTTCCTAGTGGAACTAAAGTCCTTGCACGACTTCATAAACCCAGTGCATGTCTTACCTCGTGCATGTTTCTTATTAAAACTAAGTCCTTGCACCTTTTCACCAAGTCTGAGCATGAACATTCCCGTGCATCTCAAGTCTGAGCACGTAAAAGTCCATGCACATTTTCAGTTGTTTGCTCGTTTAACATAAGTTCGTGCATGTTAAACCCCGTGCACGTTTTTCCTTTGGTTTAAAGTCCGTGCATGTTTTCCTTTGGCAGAACATTAGTCCACGCATGTCTAACCCTTTGCATGTTTTGTCTTAGTCACTAAGTCTGTGCATGTTTCTTGGCATATTTAAGACATTGGTGCAGAGTTGAAGGAACAACCCAATTTTCATGCAGCCATGGTCTTCCCAATAACACCTTATAAGATGTGTCAGCATGAATGATATAAAACATCACTTGGGTGACAAAATCGCCCAAGGCTAGCTTCACCTCAACCCGACCAAGCGCTTCCTCATAATCTTGGTTGAATCCCGAAATTTTAACCGCACTCACCTTTTGTAGGTAAGGCGTCAGATACAAAGACTTGAAAGTCTTCGAGACATAATCGGCTGGCCTCCATCAAACTGGATGCGAAGATCTCCGACAATTATTGTCTTGTCGGAGCGAGATGTTGTCGTCGCAGGCTTTGTGCCTTTGCAGCTACGACGTTGTCCCCGTTAAGCAGGAGCGGCGTTGGTGACGCCTACCGTAAGCACAGCGTCGTTGTGACGGTGACGCTGCCCCCGTTGCGCAGGAGTAGTTCCTCTAAGAGTGGCTGCAGCAGAACTGGTGGTGTTATGGCGACGGCGTTGTGCCCCCGTTGAGCAGGGACGACGTTGACCGTAACTTGATTGACCGAGAAAACTCGGCCATTTACTTGGGCGGAAGGCGTAACACCTCCAGCCATTGTCATGGCAGCCGAGCAAACTCGGCCAGTTGCTGGGACGAAGGGCCTGACACCCTTAGCCGTTGAAGAGTTAACCGGGAAGATCCGGCCAGTTGATCGAACGAAGGGCCTGACACCCTCGGCCGTCACAGAGTTGGCCGAGCGAACCCGGACAGTTGCTGAAGTGGAGGGCCTGACACCCTCGGTCGTCACAGACCTGGCCGAGCGAACCCGGCCAGTTGCTCCCGACAGTTGTGGTGTTGACCGAGCGGACCGAGCCAATTGCTGGAGCAGAGGGCTTGACACCCCGGGTAGCTGTGGTGTTAACTAAGTGGACTCAGCCAATTACTGAAACAGAGGGTCTGACACCCTCAGTAGTTGTTGCCGCAGGCGTGGCTGAACTGGCTTCAGCCACAATAATAACGCCCAAAAAGAAGGGCGAGCCGACAACTGGCGAAAAGTCACCGAAAATGATGGGGGTTGCCAGGTATCCAAACTTGGCATGGTTGGCGACGACCTGGTGTCCGTATGTGACGGCGGCCATCGTCCTCTCGTTGTTGCTATTGGTGGTGGTGCATGTGAAATGGCGTGCAAATGCACAGAGAGCCCGCAAGTGAGCAAGGGAATGCCCTCCTCTTCCCGCCTTGTAAGAGGATGAGAGGCAATCAAAACCTTACAGAAGGATTGGGAATTTCTTTGACAGAAAGAAGAAAGGCAAAAAAGGTCCCATCAGGCGTGCCAGTCTGTCGGATCACAGAATATACTCTCTTTGAAAGAATGTGGTTTCTATAAATTTCTCGCCGAGCCTTTTGACGAAAAGGAAAATTTTATGAAGATGCACACAAATGGGCTATATAAATAACTTGTGCAGGGTTTATTCTGTGGGTGCAGATCGTATCAGACGATTTGGGTTCGAGTGGTAGACCTTTCCCCACTGACCGTAATCAGTGTTGATTTACATCGACCTAATGTCCGAACACCTTTGTTTAACTGTCAAAGAAATCTTACGGCCCTCTATAAGCGTCCTGATACCGAAGGCAAGCTTGCTTGCATGGCTCAAAGCTAATTTTCACTCACCACCGAAAGATTAATGGAATTAGGATTTCATCAAAGGCCACTAGGTTAGGCAAGAAACCCTATAGTTTGAGGATATGACTACAATTTTGCAAAAGCCGTAAACACTTGCGAAGTGTCGAGAGGTTCCCTGGACTCCAAGGATATTTTGATAATTCTGGGTTTCCAAGGGTATTTTGATAATTTTACCAGGTCAGGGACATTTCTGAAATTTCTGGGTTGCACCTCTTGTCCCATCGGGTAGAGCTCATATCCAAGCATGACCCCCTGAAGTACCTCCTCAGGCAGCCCATTCTCTCAAGTCGACTGGGGAAATGGGCTCTCTTGCTAATAGAGTATGATATTACCTATGTCCCTAAAAAGTAATCATGGGACAAAGCATGGCTGAGTTCTTGGCAGCCCATCTAGTACCGGACAATTCACCTCTCAACATGGAACTCCCCAACGAGGAGTCCCTTGCTTCCCAGTCACCAGCTCCAGTTGAACATACCAAAGATGTCTTGCATTGCCAATAGTACGATGCCCTTACAGCTAATATACCCTATTGGGAGCTCTATTTTGATGGCACTTCTTAGGGGATTACCCGAAGCAACTAAGATTCATTAGCTATGGCGGGTGCTGGCATTGTCTTCCTGACTCGTCAGGGTGGAGTTTTGTACAACTCTTGCACCCTCATGAAATCCTTGACCAACAATGAAGCCCAGTACGAAGCTCTAATCATCAGCCTTCAGATGGCTCTTGATATGGGCATCAAATGCCTTAAAGCCTATGGGGACTCTCAACTAATAGTTCGACAAGTCCTCAGCCTATACGATGAGCGAAAGCCGAAGTTGGTTCCATACCATACCATCGTCGCTAGGCTAATCTAGAAGTTTGATTTCTTTGAACTAGATCATGTTCCCAGAAGTAGCAATGCCCAGGCGGATGCCCTGGAAAAATTGGCCGCGGCCATTAAGCTCCCGCCTAAGGGCGAGGTTGACATTACCATCAAGCACAAAAGACTGATGGTGAGTTCACTCGAAGGCAATGCTAGTCTCACCACCTATGAGGTCCATGACCTATACTAGAACACTCTTCCAAAAGATGAAGACTAGCATGAACCCATCATCAAATTCAAGAAAGGGTGGCTCCCTCCATACCGAGTTCAAAGGGTCTAACTACTCCATCGGGCAACGTCATATGAGTGGATTGGTGACTCCTTGTACCGACTTGTCCATGAGAAGGACAAGTCGATTCTCCTAAGATGTGTCTCAGCAGTCGAGGCTCGAGCCATCACGCATGAAGTTCACTCCTGATTGTGTGGTGCGCACTAAGATGGAGATAAAATGAAGCAGAATATCAAGCTCAAAGGCTTCTATTGGCCAACCATGTATGCAAACTGTGTCCAGTATGCTCTTACATGTTATTAGTGTAAAGCGTTTGGCCCAGTACCCAAAAGACCTCCCAATCCTTTAAGTCCCACAGCTCCCACCTGGCTATTCGCCGAATGGGGTATGGACATTTCGGGGCCTTTCCCACCATCTTCCAAGGGCCATAAGTACATCTTGGCCACCACCGACTACTTCTCTCACTAGGCGGAGGCCCGTCCCCTGTGGGAGGTCACCGGTGAAGTGGTAGCTAGATTTGTTCGACACAACATCGTCTACCAATTTGGTACTCCCAGCTGCATAGTGTCCGACAACGAAACACCATTCAAGAATAGGGTCGTATATCAACTAGGGGCCAAATTCCACATCGACTGGAGAACCTCTTTGGTCTACAACTCTTAGGCCAATGGCTTAGCTGAAGTCTTCAAGAAGACCCTCTGCAAGCTACTAGCTAAAATTGTTAGCCACCGAAAGCGCGATTGGGGTGAGAAGTGTAGATCTAATTAAAAATCCACCAAAGGTAATAATAAAAGAAAATCAGGCACGTGGTGCTAATAGGGAGGGTGATCGCCAGAGATGCGAAGGCCTCGAAATATGTAAACAACGAATAAAAGGACGGATCGCGAAAATAAATACCTCAAAAGGATGCGGGAGATGTGAGTGATTTCCTTCCCTTCCTACCGGCTGGCCGATGGACGGAGTTCTTATTTGATTACCCCTTGCAAGAAACGAAGACAACTAAGGGACCCTATGAGTTCCTCCACTTTGATGGTTGCCAGGTCTTTTGATTCTTCAACCACCGTGGCTTTTGTATGCTAGGCAGGGGTTAGTGATCTTAAGATCTTTCTCACAACCTCCTGCTCAGAATAGGTCTTACCTAGCTCAGTCAAGCCATTTGTGAGCACGATTAGCCTAGCATACATGTCTGAAATGGACTCATCAGATTTCATTCTAAAATTTTCATATTTAGACACCAGCATGTTTGCTTTAGTGGCACGTACCTAATGTGTCCCTTCATATATTACCTCAAGGCAGTCCCACATTTCCTTTGCTGTTGCGCAAGTTGACACCCTTGAGAACTCAGTTGGATAAAGGGAGAACTGCATTATGTGCTTGGTGCCCCAGTTCAGCGTCGATGTTTGGATCTGTTCCTTAGTCCATGTATCCTCATCTGGAGGGAGCTCGAATGGTCCTTTGCTGATGACCCTCCAGATTTCATGATCCTATGCTCTAATAAAAACCTGCATGTAGTTTTTCCAATAAGGATAGTTTGTCCCAGTGAAAAAGGGAGGTCTATTTATAGAATGACCTTCGGACATACGACTTTTAGTCGCCATATCACCAGTTCTCTCAAGGTCATTAGACCACATATAGAGAGACTAGCTCTGATACCATGTGTAGAGTGGTGATAGGCAGATCTAGAGGAGAGGGGTGAATAGATCGGCCCCTTTTTACCCTTCTATGCGGAAATAAAAATAGATCTAAAACTAAGACTAGGTAAAAGGGAGATGGATGATAAATACCAGGCTAGACGTACAGATGATGATCAGAAACGTTCCTACCAAGCATCTACCGTTAGTACCCAATGGAATGCAAACCACAAGACACAATTTTTAAGGTGGTTCATTCTCTATCCAAAGACCTACGTCCACCCCTCACACAACACGGTGAGGCTTCACTAGTGGAAATGCACTACTGCTGATTCACAGCTTCTAACAGAGAGATGAACTCTCACAACTCCACTGCCAAATAGCTTGCACCAGAGAGACAAGCTCTCTCAACTCCACTGCCAAACAGCTTGAGGGTTCACAACCCAGGACCCATAGACTGGTGACCACACCGTCTGTCTTCCTACTCGCAGGTAGGGTACAGTTATAAGAGTGAGTGTTTTTGAAGAAAACCAAACTGAAAAAGAACACCTAGACAGAGTATGACAAGGAAATTCTATTGAAGAAGAAAACTCCTGTCTGAATAGGAATGGATGGAGGCTATTCCTTCTTTGTCGTTCTCCTGGGTCTTTCACTGAGACTGCAAAGGGAACGATAGGTGCGCTCCTCAGCTTTCACTCTAGTGGATGAAGCAATAGAGGAATGTTGTCTCCTTTTCCTTGAGAGCTCCTCAGATGGAGGAAGAAGATCTGCCTTTTTGTTCTTTCTCCAGTGACATAGGGAAGGAAGTTTCTTTCCCAGTAAGCTTAGTTCTTCTTCTCTCCTTGATCTCCCACGTGGTAGTATCACCTCCTTTTTCCTTGCATATTTGAACTAGAGCACTTGTCCTTGTATATCAGTGACTCACCCATCTCTAACGTTGTCCATTGCTGAAAGCAAGCCTAGAATGTCCCATCCACATAATTTGATTTGCCTTCTTGTTAAGGTTGACCTTCTCCTGTTGGCCAGCTGGAATGTGGGTAGTTAGGAGACCATTCCTGCAATGATTTTAGCAAATCAGAAGATGTCTCTGCCAGATATTTATTCCCCTGACAAGAGAGTCCTTCTGACGGCTCTTTTAAGTGATAGCGGATCCTCTAAGTCTGGTTGCGGATCTTGGAAAATGGATGCTTCCGGTTATGGATCCATTCTGGGCGAACATGAATGTATCGACACTTTACTGACAGGGTGTCAGAATAACAATGACTTATAGTGTTAGCCATTATCAAAACCATGAGATACAAATGACCAATGACCACAGGGGCACAACAATGTATGCTTGATTAATGAAAGATAAATCAGTTTGTCAGTCAGATCTTTCCTGTGCTATTCCCTCTTTGATTCAGTCATCACTGTTACTTTCCTGATAAACTCAATTTGTCTCTCTCATTTGTTTTGCTAATGGTAAAGGGGGAGAGATATATATCTTGATGGCTTGATGGCTTGGCAAAGGGGGAGAGATGGCATAGAGCATAGGGGGAGAGATTGTTGATGTCAGAGGGTGTGACTGTGTCTATCTGCCTATGTGTCTTTCTGAGATATTATATCACCGACTAAGGGGGAGAGCTTCTGACTGTCTTCTACTGCATGTGTTGCCATCAAAGTATAGAAGTGTTACTATCATCAAAAAGGGAGAGAATGTTATGTCTCCTCTGGATTTGATGAGGTGTTTTGATGCAAACAACAGTTTGTGTTTTGATGCTAGTAACAGCCATTTAATATCTTGTAGTCTCACTTAAGTCAGATTGAGTCTCTGGTCATTTACAGGTCGATGCATGCTCATATTGTTGCATTAGAAGGTTGATACACATTCATACATTGAGAAAGACAAGTCGGTGGACATGTTAACTCCGAGCCTAGAAGGTCAGTGCATATGCATAAGTGTTGAGTTATAAGGCCGATGCATCCTCCACTTCATTGAACTACCAAGTCGATGCATACATGTCATTGAGTCTAGAAGGTCAATGCACATATGTGCTACAGACCAAGAAGGTCGATGCACATATGTCGCTGAATCTAGAAGGTTGATGCACATATGCATTTTTGTCCAGAAGGTCGATGCACCTTGTACACAAATGCACAGTCAGGTCGGTGCACATTGAACATAGTATACACTATCAGGTCGATCCACCTCATGCACTTTGTTCACAACTTGTGCTATAAGGTCGGTGCACCTTGTGCACAGGTTGATGCTAGCAACCTAGCGGTTGGAGAAAGGTCGATGCTAGTGACCTAGCGACTGCTGCTTAAGGTCGATGCATGTTTTGAATAGATCGATGCTAGTTAGTTATCATCTGCAGCATAAAGTCAGTGCAATAGAAGTGATCACTCTTAAGGTCGATGCACCTTGTGCATTCACTATAAAGATAGGTCGATGCACCTTCATTAAGGTCTACCTGTGTTATATTAGAGGTCGATGTTTGTATTCAAACATGTTACATGGGTCAGTTATATAGGCTGATACATCTCATTTATGCATCGATGCTTTTGCAGAAATGTGTGCATCCATTTGACATGTCTGAATTTGATGAAATAATTAAGATTACATTTGTCATTATAATTATCATTTGCTTTATAACTAATACCTCTCTACCTTCTATTTTGACAACCCAGATCCATGCTCGAACACCTGGGTTGCATAAAGGCAGACTGCATTACCCTCACGTGAAATTTAAAGTGAAGCGGATTAAAGGCACGTGATCCAAGGTAGGAAGTTGATCTAAAATCTTGCCATGTGGATCGTCTTATCCTCTACTCCCGACGCATAGGTCTTCGAAGTACACGCCTTGGATAAAAATAATGAGCGAGAGTGTCTTCCATGTGCCCAAAATTTGAAACGGTCGTGGGACCTCAGAATCACGCTCGCCTATAAAAGGGGTCGAGCAGTCAGATTCGAAATAACAACAAGAGGAAGAAGAGCATATACAAGTGAGCAGAGAAGAGGAGCAGATCAGAAGAAGAGGAGAAAAGAGCAAGAGAGCAAGAAGAGTCTGAGAGGAGTTCGAGTGACTATTGCAGAAGAAGAAAATAAAAATAGGGTGTCGTAGTCTGAGAGGAAAATCTGAGTGAGTGGTGAGATGTCGGAGTTCGACAAATTATGCAACGGCTTCGCGGCTGACAGGATCCCTCAGCTGATCCGCCCCAAAGCATTGAAGGAGATCGCCCGGCTACAGGAAAAAGAAGCGCAGGTGGTCATCGTTTCTGCCTCACCGGCAAACTGGATCCGCCCCTGGTCCGACAAAGCCGGGCTGCAATTGATCGCCACCCGGCTGGTCACAAAAGATGAGCAGCTGACCGGAAAGATCGAAGGCCGTAATTGCCATGGAGAAGAAAAAGTAAAAAGAATAAAGAATAGCTATACGCTATCCGATTACGATGAGATCTACACCTATGGGGACACCAGCGGGGACAAGCCCATGCTGAAGCTCGGAACAGCATCCTTTTTCAAGCCCTTCCGATAAAGCCTTTATCTCTCATCGGCTAAGCCGCCGGCTCAACAATCCCATGACGGCATACAAAAGCGGAGAGATCAACAGCTCCTGTATGGTGTCGGCAATCATCCGCAGTGACAGCGGCACCCGGCCATACGCCCAATCGATCACGCCCAGCAATAGCAGGGACAATACACAGACGAGATAGATCAATTGCCATAGCTGGACCATCCAGCCCATCGTATATCGCTTTAGACAAAAAAAGCCCACCCCATAGCAGGCTACGATAAACAGTAGCTTTACAAGATGCATCCCCTTCAACGACAGCATGCTGGAGAAACCATAAATGAAATACAGGTAATATAGAACATACAGGACCGTAAGGACCAGGAACCCGCCCCAAAAGTACAGTCCGCTTCGCTGCTTAGGCAGGCCGCTCATGCCACCTTATTTTTCTAATGAAGAAATACCATAACAGGAATATAAAACCGTAGACGATGACATTGAAGGCAAAATGATGTGAAAAATCCAGGTATTTATTATAACGCAGAAAGATGTCCACCAGCGCAGCACACCGGATGATATTCAGTAAACAGATCAGCACCAGCCCTGAAAGAATGAACCGCACTTTCCTCGCCGCCGGTGCAGGGAAGCAAATGATAAATCCTGCATACAGCACCAGCAGTTCCAAACCATTACAGGCATCCGCCACACGTAGCGTCTGCTGGTCGCCCCGGCGAATGTCCATCGCGGTGCTCACCAGCGTTTTCCCTTCCAGGTAAGAAGTATCACCCGCCTCTACCGCCTGAAAATGCGCACTGCTCTGCCCCATATTCAGTACGACTGCAGTGGCCGAACCAATAAAACGGGTCAATGGTCTGTCCAATATCCGTCCGGGCAGCAGTACCAGCATATATAAGGCCTTCCACCCAATAAAGAGTGAGAAGGCCTTTAAAAAGAACATCAATACGGGGCGCGGTATACGGATTCCGTCTTTGGAATAAAATGCTTCCACAGATAACACAACTAGAATGAGAGAATATAACTATTGAGCGTCGTTGACTACTTTGTTCTTTTTGGATTGGTTATACACCGCAAACCCACCCAATGCAAGACCACCCACTAGCAGGATCGTTACACCGCCATTGACAGGAACACTGTTCCCCTGGGAAGGAGGACAATTGTTGTTATTCTGTCCTTGATTGTTATTGTTTTGATTGCCACCTGTGAGCAGGTTCACAATATCCGTGAGGATATTGGCATGGCTCGCTTTCGGAGCGAATAACAGGGGTGCGGCAACTAAAAGGCCCATCAAAGCTTTCTTCCTTAGTTTCATAAACTAATTTTTATTAAGGGTTACAAAATACTACATACGATAAAGTGATAACCAAATGTGGAATTCAGACAGAGGGGTCTTAGAAGTAGTATATTAGATTTGAAACAAAGGATAAACACGGGAGGCTTTACCAGGATTGGAATTGGTAATAAAAACGAGGTTGTCTAAGGAAGGGGTACCCTAAAGATAGGTCTTGTATCGCGCTCTGATCATGCTTGCTTGTGAGAGGCTTACCATGCCGGCTGTTCACGTCTCCCCGAGTGAGTCTTCCGCTATAAATAAAGGCTCGGGGTGTGACAGGAAACCTCCAGCCCCAGGCTGATCAACAGGACTCACAGTCCAAGGCCATTCACACATGGCCCACTTGGAAACCACTTTCCGGTGAAATTCACACCGTGCGGGGAAAGCCCTCTACACCCATGCCAACTCACGGTGACTCAATATAGCGAAAACACCAAAGCCCAAAACAAGTGGGGTCACCCGGACCCTCTAAACACATGGGCACACTATTTAAGACAATGCAGCACCTTTGGACACCCCCAAAAACATGAACACAAGCCCCACGGTGTCCGGGACATCCACGAGACCAAAGGTCAACCACTGGATCACAACCGGGTCGATCGAATACCAACACAATGCGAAACAGACACGACAAACATGGAGAATCATCTGGCGGTCCTCTCTTGGACTACTAGGGAGCCTAGCGATCTACCTCTGGACCGCTAAGGCCAGCCTAGCAGTCCAAGAGAGGATTGTCAGGCAATTCTCTCTGTTGTTGACACGTGTTGTGTGAGACGTGTTGTTGCTGTGCCGTTGCTTGAGGCATTGTGATTTGTGACACTGGCTAGATGGAGAGTTGGCATGAGTGCCCTATTCTCGTGTTGGAAGTTGTGCCCTCAGACAAGATCATGTTCTGGGGGAGAGATCTCAAAGAGATTGTGGGTCTCGATTGGTTGTTGTGAGCGACTGGTGAGGTTGGTCGAGTGATCGACCATGGTTAAGAAGTGTATCGTCTAGGGACCTGTGTACATTGGTCGTGGCGTCATCGACCTGCTTGTTGTGGTAATAGGCGACACTTGTCAATTTTGGAGAAGTGTGCCATGGATTGTAAGAGGTTGCGTCCTGAGGCTCTATGGTGAGAGTGGAGCCGAGGATTGGCAGATGTCCTTTTGGATTGTTTTGAGGCAAAAGGATTTGATGAGACAGGTCGAAGGACGGTGCCTATGTCCGGAGGTCTCTGATGAGACGTTGGCGTTGGATATGGTGATCCCTAGTCTGCGACCAACATGGGAGGATTCCTCGTAAGTCTGAGTCGAGTGGCGTGAGGACTGAGGAGGGATCCTGTCATGTGGTTTCGTCGTGCTCCCCTGAGAGGGTAGAGTTGGCGTGAGGCTCGAGATCGGTTGCGGTGTCTGAGCGAGCTTTGGCCATTGTGGTATTGGTCTGTGGAAGAGTCAGCGGATGGCCTGTTGTGATTTGGAGCGTGCCTGTTGGGCCGGTGAAGGTTTCCTGTTGACGCGTATCTGATGACCAGTGGATGGTTTTTCACAGACAGAAGATGCTAGTTGTTGGGGCTCGAGAATGGCGTAAGCCGTATGCCAGCGGGACCTTGGGTGGCCGATTATGATGTGTGCCTTTCCCTGGATTGGATTTGGGGTTATGAGAACTTTATCTTCTGGCAGAGTTGGCCGCATTGCTAAGGGCGTTTGGCTTGCCAGGTGGAAGCTCAGTGTTGGTCGTCCTTGGTGCAAGGCGTGGGATTGGTCAGCAAGCTGTGAAGCTGGCATCTGGTTGATCGGCCGGGCATGGGTGCTGACCAGTGTTGGTTCCCGTGATGAGGAGTGCGTATCCTCGGTGAGCGAGATCGTGGTGGTGTCAGCGGTGCTGTGGTTGGTTTTCGTGTTGGCTAAGGTGACGCCAGACTTATACTTCTTACATGTGCCTACTTTGATGATCGGTGTGTCTTGGGTTATGAGCGAGGCATGTCTGTGATCATTGTCTGGCTGCGTCCCTCAGGATCGTGATTTTTACGAATATCGAGATTTGGTTAGGGTTCTGACAGCGTTGTCAAGTGGTTAACACATCCACCATGGGGCGGTCCCTAAAATAGGCCGTGGGTATCACACCGAGGCCAAAATAGAACACCCAGGGGAATAGCTCCAAGGACAAGCCTACTAGGAGCCTCCCGGGGTGTGGAAAAAAGGATTTGAATCCCCCAAATGGAGTCAAATGGAGCTCTCCCTCACCAACTATGACAGCTGCCCCAACAACACTCAAGCACTCAGCGCCATGAGAAGAGGGGAAGAGAGGAGAGAGAAGCTCAGGGTGAAAATGAAATGAAATGAGAAAAAAATGAAAGGAAAAAATATATATAGGCTGACTTCGCTGGTCTAATCCGGCACGCTCAAAGGGCCCGCTGTTTTAGCCTTCCAGCCTGAGTTCAAACTCAAAAGGGTGCACCAGAGATGGCCGCGTCAGATTAACATACACCAGGGCACGCTGTTTGAGCATGTCGCGTCGTTTTAAGACTGTTATGGGGTTTGGGCCAATCAGACAAAGAATATGCTCAGTCTGAGTGCATCTGTCAGTCCCGCGTCGCTTGTTCCTCACATGTGGCACCCGCAGCTGGGGGGCATTTGTTGGCACCCAAAATATGTTCAATGGCGGTCATGCCTAAATGACAAGAAGAATGTTGCCCGCTAAAGTGCAGAAGCCGAAGAAAATCAATACACAATGGTCTTCTCGAACTGCTGAAGTCTCAGGTCATCTGACACGAGCACCAGGGACTTCACCTCAAGAGGATAAGAAGAAATCCACAACAAATCGGTAGTGCCATTCGACCTATCCAATGAACCGGTATCGACTCGATCATGCCAAACAAACACCATCCGTCGTCCGATCAAGGACGAGAATATACATGGTGGTCCACCACCTAATGAGAAACCCTCCTTAGGTGATAGAACGTCTCTGGCCCCTGAGAACATGGTGCCGAAGGCCCTATCAGTAGAAGACCTAAGTAACCCGACACGGGTATGTCTTCTCACCAATTAGGTCCGCTAGGTGACTAGATGGCGGCCCAACTAGGGCGAAAGCACCCTAGGTAGTGGCCCACTCCCCGTGAAAGTTACAAATACAAGTGAAGCTGGCCCGATAAGCACATACTATAGTGCCAAAGGCCGTGTCAGTGAAAAACCCAAGCGTTTGAACCAAAGGCACAAACGGTTTCGAAACTGGCCATTCAGTGGCCCGAAGGCTTTACCAATACTTCTCGTAGCGGTTTTACGAAGCTGCGATGGGATGAAGGAATAGGACAAGTCTGGAAGCCAGTCTGGGGCCCACAGTCTGGCTCATGCCGAACAAACATGATGGACGAAGCTAATCCGGCGTGCTCCATCTTACAGCGCACTCCATCTCCCGACGCCCCCTCACCCGACGCGCAAAAATAGTTACTGAAGGCCATTTATCGGTGCGCTCACCTCGCGCTGGGCAGAGTCACGAATGGGGCATGCTTATAATCCAATCGTCTATGAATGGGAGAGAAGAGAACACACGAGGGTGAAGAGAGAAGTAGGCTAGAGAGAAAGCTTGGACAAGAAGAAAATGGGAGAGAGGCGTTTTTGGGCGACCATCGGTGATTCTCCTATAGAAAAGAGAGGTTCAGGAGAGGAGAGCTCAGAATGATTTTTGATACTCTATTTCTGTTTCAGATAACAGAGGTGGGTGTGCAAAGCATCCCTTCCATTCTTCTCCCATCTCCTCTCTATTAATACTTCCCTTGTGTTTTTTTTTTGTAATGAGTCGGGTGATGATATGAGCCCGCAGTTCTTCCCTTACCCTCTAGCGTCTCTCTACTCTACCCCCTTTCGTTCCTGATTTGGGGATGTGATGAGGACATCTCCCGGCATTCCCTATGGCACGAGGCGTCTCCGACCTCGTGACCCCTTGGAGATGTGGTCCTCAGACTTTAATGATTGACCCTATGACCTAAATGTGTAGGGGAAAAGAAGAACAAGGATCACATGGCTCCAAGTACGGGCGATCTACCTAGCGCTGTCGGAGTATCAAAGAGAGAGGCTAGCTGCTATGGGCTTCGGGGAAGTCCTCAGCATTGAGGTGGTGAGAGTAGATACGGCCGTCTTATTCGCATTGCATGAGAGATGGGATCCAGTCAGCGGGGCATTCATATTCCCATGGGGACACATGATACCGACGCTAGAAGACATGGCCCGAATCAGTGGCTTAAGAGTGCATGGCAGGGCGGTGACTGGATGGGCTTATGTTGACTACCGAGAGCTAGCCCAGGAGTTGCTAGGGCTAGCCTTGATGAGGCCGGGGCATCCATCGTCCCAATTATCATGATCAGTACTGCAGGAGAGTTTGGGACTCCGGAGAGCGGCAATAGCGATTGGAGAGCTACTGGAGCAACACATCGACCGGGTGGTCGAATAGGTTCGCCCGAGTGTGGAGGCAGAGGCGAGACCGGAGGGAGATAGGGTCTTGAGACGCTTCCTGATGCTCTTGTTCGGAAAGCTCTTATTCGCGACCCGAGTTGATGTGATCAGTTGTAGGCTCCTACCAATGCTAGAGGACCTGAGCAAAGTGGGGAGGTATGCATGGGGAGCGGTGGTGTTGGCCTTCTTATTCTACTTGCTCAGCGCGACCGACTGAGTGACGATGCTAGGCGGCTTCTCGCCTTTCATACAAGTAAATGCCTAAATGCTCTTAAATGCTTTCTATTATGTGTTTACTACTATATGCTGACATCTCTAAAATGTAGTTTTAGGTTTTCCTATACCTACTCGGGATTGGCCGAGGGGTCGAGCTACATTCGGAGCGGATCCGCATCGCGAGGCGGTGGAACATAGCTCAAGACACAGGGTCAATTAAGAGGTTGACTTGGGTGATCCAAGAAGACCTCGACTCATACCCACATGCATCGGTAAAAGCCTGAATTTAAATCCTTCCTATATGCTTCTATATGTTTGACAAATGCTGACAAATGACTTGAACGGCCCTTTCAGGTGCGTTGGACACTGTACGGGGATGAGGGACATGAGGGGCAGCCGTGGGTAGAGGCTTCCCTGGCCTATAGGGGACTAGATATTTGGCTCCACTACATCAATGTGATCGAGCCACTGCATTATCGCTTGATCATGAGGATGCGGGGAGTGCATCAGCCAGCGGTGACATTTCCTCACTAATACGATGAGCGTCTAGGAAAATCAGCAAAAGGGATTGCTAGCGACATAGATTGGAGAGGGCGAGCCAGAAAGTATGTCCAAGACTGGAAGCAAAAGGGCAAGACAGTGAAAGAGTAGGCTGATAGCGACGAGGCGTATTTGAAAGCCTACGCCCATCGGTATGGCGGTCAGGTCTTTCGCGGTACCCGACGATCGGTATGAATGTTGAACTCAACACTTGTATTCTATATGAATGAATGAATCTTATATGCATTGATACTTTCTTCTAAATGCAGCTAGACCCACAAGGACGGATCGCTGAGCTCAAGGGATTGCTTAACGCCACTGTCCAGCAACGGGACGAGTTTCGGACAGCCTTGGAGCTGTTGGTGAGTTTTCTTAAACCTTGGACTTAAAATGAAATGCTCATGCATTGACCGAAACTGCAAATGGACTGACTGACCTTCAACATGCAGCGGGCCGAGGGAGCCCAGAGAATCGGACTAGATGCACCGTCCTCCTCCACACAGCCTACCGGAGGTCGGGCTGAGCGGGATGCAGAATTTACCCGAGTCATAGCTCGAGCTTGTTGGAAAGGGCGTGGAAACACGAACTGCAATATCAGATAATAGATCCAAAGGGGGGGTGAATGGATCCAATCGCCCAGCCTCGAGGTCCAGGCTGGTCCACCTACACCCCTAGGGGTTGGCACACAGACAGGCTTCCCCAGGGGGGTTTAGGTAGATCAGAGGTGGAGAGAGAGAGGGGCAGTCCCCACTCTATAAAATCTAGATTTTCTTCTATTTTTGCCCACGTTGACCAAGAGCAAGAGGATAGAAAAAGGATACGTGGCTTGAACTGACTAGTTGGACGCTTGTGCGTGTGGACTGAGGGTTGACCCACGTACTTCCTTATGACTTCACGCTTCGTTCTTTGTGACTCCTTCCACGTACGGGTATGCTGATGAACCTTGCATGAACCTTGCATGAGACTGGGACTGGGGAGGGCCATGGGGCCCTTGGGCTGGGAGGAGAGCATGGTCCCTAGGGCGTTCGCCTTCCCTGGGCCGCGGTCGCGCCCTAGGGGGAACCTACCCCGGGGGCGATCCGTGACCACTGGGTTGCCCCGACGGCCTTCCCGATTGTTTAATGTTGTCCTTTGAAGGACGGAGTGCTCGAGGGTGCTGGGATTGGCCCGTGGGGGCCTGTTGTTGTCGTATCATAGTTGCCGCTCGTAAGGCGTTCGGGCAAATGCCCGACACACCTTAGGTTATCAAACGGCTCGGATAGGTCATTGGTGGGCCTTGGATTTGGCCCGGGGCTAAGGGTATGAGCTCGTGGGAGCTGAGAAGAGGCATTTTGGGTATGTGGGCCTAGCCTCATGGTGTGTGTCGCGTTGCACGACTCTACATGATGCGGACCTCGGACTCTAGATGGAGACACGACCAGCAATGTGCCAATATGAGGGGCTTGGGGCCCGACACTAGAGATCCGATGGGCTATACGTCGCTAACAGAAACGCAAGCTCACTCATCGTCCCAAGCGAGGGAAACGCAGATCGTGCGCGGTTGAGGAACCGGCTGAGTTCAAGGGTAGTCGACTTACTTCCGAACTCGGATCGAGTCACGGGATGGGTCACTCTCTTACTCACAGCGGTGACATGGACTCACGGGCTAGGATCCTATGCTCTCGCAGTGGCATATGACCCTATACTAGCTAAGCAAATGAACGCCAAGAAATTAGGATCATTACCTCCACGCTCCCGGCGTGGGGAAGATAACTCCGGCCAATTACGGACTCCCAGTTAAACAATTTTAATGTAATACTAAAAATTGACCCACTCCACGTAGGGAGGTAACAGGTCACATGTGGGGCCCGGGAGTCACGACAATCAGGTTGACGGGCAGCATCTTGATGTCGCCTCGGCGGTGCCGAATCCGCGATTTGGTGCTGTCCGGACGGCGCAATCTACGGGTCCGTGGGGCCCATGGATAGGTCCAACCTTCAGCTCTGGTGGGCTGGGGCCCGCTGTGATGGGGACCCTGGTGGCACGCCTCCCTGGAAGATGGTCAGCCGAAAATGCTGGTCGGAGACTGAACGACTCCGATTACCAAGTTTTGGAGTGGTTGCTCACGGACTGGTTGTTGCTATTTCAGGCGCGCAGTCCGGCAAGATCGATCGCTGCGACCAATCCTGACATCTGATCGATGTGAGACCAGTGCCGTTGGAAAGCTCTCTCGAAGTCCTTCGCTCTAGGACTAGAGAGATCAGCTGGATCTGCAGGGATCTGACCTTTATCTATTTTTGAACTTGCTATTGGACTATACCTGAAACCTCAGATCTGCAGGGAACTTGTCTAAGAGCTGTCGTTGACTGTCAGGCAAACGTCTGATTTAGCTTCTGAGTTCTTCATCAAAGTTGTAGATATTTGAACAATAAAAACGGACATAATTTTTTGGAAAGGATTGGAGGTGGCTACGAATTGTTATGATTTTTAGACTAGCAGGTGGTTGGATCTGGAAACTAGCTAATAGCACTATATCTGACATATGTGTGTATATATGCATGTATAAAATAACCTATACACATACATAAATGATGCACGTCGATGAATGCATGCAGGGGAGCGTTCCGTCCACACATTCTTATGTACCGACGGGCTCCTGTGTGTGTGCACGCAAGCACGGACAACAAGCACAGGTCAAGATCGTCGTCTTCTTCAGACATCAAGGTCTCAAGTGCAACCCTGAAGAGCAAGTACACCCATGAGCACCGCTTGGCTCATCCTTCACCCACGTTACTCGAGGGTGGGGGGCATTTGTGGAAGTGTAAAATTACACGCCCATATGGTCGACTCGGTCCTACATCAACAACAACATTAAATGATGAAACCCTGGGGAAACTGGCCACCCAGAATCCCTAAACATGCACACTGCCATGAAGTCGTCTCGGGAGTCATGACAGTAAAGAAGGATCAACCCCCGGGAAGCTCGCAACCCGTGGGCCTCGAAGAAAATCAAATGGACCGCAACTCATGCTCACAACAGGCTCTAATTTACCCCAGCGGCACACCCCCTTAAGCCCCTCCGTGGCACGCCCTCTGTGTGCTCCACCCGGTACCCCCCCAAGGGTCCCCAGCGGCACACCCTCAACGCCCTAAGCGGCACACCCATTTAGTGCCCGCCAGCGGCACACTTCCTCCAGGGCCTTTGAGGACATGCCCGACAGGTCGTTCTAGCGATACGCCCTATTGGCCCTTCAACAGCACGCTTGCCAGCCCTTTCAGCGGCACACTTTGACAGCCTTCCAGTGGCACACCTCTCCAGCTCTCCAGCAGCACACTTTGGCCTTTTCTTTGCCCGGTGCAGCCAGCAAACCAAATCTCACGCCGTGACCGACAATCCTTGGCGCGCAATGGAGTTTGTGCGAGGCTAGCTGAGGTGTCGCCCAGGGGTGGAGGCACGCTGGCTACCCCCCTGCCACCAAGGACGAGGGAGTCAAATCCCATTTAATGCCCGTCGTTCTCGCCACCAGCTTGGCCCGAACGCTCCCGCTATTGGGCTATAAAAGGCCCCTTCTCCATGCGAACAGGACACAGAGACATAGAAGGAGACAACCAGAGAAGGAGGCATCCACTGAGACCCACCAAGCGCAGAGAGAAGAGGGAAGAGGAAGGAGAAGGCTCTGGCGTTGAAGGGTCCTCCGGTGGCCACCAAGCGAGAGAGAGTAAGAGAAGGAGCAAGAGAGGGAGAGTGAGCTTTTAGATGTAACAAAGGGAGTGGAAAGAGCAGGGGAGCATAGCCCCTGCTCAACCCCAACTCTCCTCCTATGTCTTCTTTCTCCACCACCTTTATGTCCTTCTTCTCCTTCCCTCTTTCTGCAATATAGCTTGAATGTATTCCATAGCATTTATGACCGGCCATGGTCATCTCCTTTTATGAATGAAAATCACTCTTCTTGGGTCTCTTGTTGCTTCTGTTGGTTTATGCCATTATGTGGTGTGTTGTTCATTTTCTCTCCTTCTCCGGTGTTTTGGATTCTCCACGTTGATGCTGCCCCCCCTTTATGATCCTTGACCTTACACTTGGCCTTTGGCCCAAGGGGGAGCTTACTCTCCCCTCTCCTTCAGCCCTACGAGTCCAGTGCCTTTCCTTTGATGCCTCTGCTACACTTTCTCCCCTTCCTAACTAAAGTTTCTCGTGGATTGGTCAAGACAAGGCCCCTGGTCTATCCCTTCCCTTCATCTCCATCCTCATGAGCTAACCCTAGGCCGGCACACCCCTGGCTACCCCAGTCCGATGCTCCAGACCCTCCTCCTGCCCGGCCCAGACCCTCTAACCCTTTCACCGGTACAGCCTCCACCCTTAGCCCGATGTAGCTGTCTTGACCACCCCCTGGCTAGTTGTGGACACAGTTTTTGTTAAAATATAGCCTTTCGTCTGACCAGAAAATAAAAGACCCTTTCACTTTTGGCTCAGACCTTCCGTCTGACCAGAGAATAAAAAGACCCCTTTTACCTTTGGCTGAGACCTTTCATCTGGTTAGAGAACAAAAAGATCCCTTTACCTTCGTTTTGGACCCTACCTCCAGCTAAAGAACAAAAAGACTTGTTTTGCCGGTGGCTCTACCCTCCCATCCAGTTAAAAAATAAAAAGACCCCTTCCATCATTAGCATCATCACTCCTTTGTCTAGGCTAGCGCACAAACTCACCGTTGGCATCATGACCTTTCATCTAAGCTAATGCATAAACTCCCCGTCAGCATCATGACTCCTTCGTCTAGGTTGGCGCATAAATGAACAAACCCTTCTATCATCGGCATCATGACCTTCCGTCTAGGCTGATGCATAAACCCATCGTTAGCATCATGACTCCTTCGTCTCGGCTGGCGGATAAACCAATCATCAACATCATGACCTTTCATCTAGGCCGATGCATAAACCCACCGTCAGCATCATGACTCCTTCATCTAGGCTGGCGCATAAACCAATTGTCAGCATTATAACCTACCATCTAGGCTGATGCATAAACCAATCATCGGCATCATGACATACCATCTAGGCCAATGCATAAATCAATTGTCGGCATCATGACCTTCTATATAGGCTGATGCATAAACTCCCTATCAGCATCATGACTCCTTCATCTAGACTGGCGCATAAATGAACAAACCCTTTTATCGTCGGCATCATGACCTTCCATCTGGGCTGATGCATAAACCCACCGTCAGCATCATGACCCCTTCGTCTAGGCTAGCGCATAAACCAGTCATCAGCATCATGACCTTTCGTCTAGGCCGATGCATAAACCCACCATTAGTATCATGACTCCTTCGTCTAGGCTGGCGCATAAACTAATCGTCGACATCATGACCTACCGTCTAGGCCGATACATAAACCAATCGTTGGCATCATGCCCTACCATCTAGGTCGGTGCATAAATGAATTGTCGGCATCAGGACCTTCTATCTAGGCCGATGCATAAACTCCCCGTCAGCACCATGATTCCTTTATCTAGGCTGGCACATAAACAAAAAAACCCTTCTATCGTCGGCATCATGACCTTCCATCTAGGCCAATGTATAAACTCCTCTTCAGCATCATGACTCCTTCATCTAGGCTGGCACATAAACAAATAAATCATTCAATCATCGGCATCATGACCTACCGTCTAGGCCGATGCATAAATCAATTGTTGGCATCATCACCTACCGTTTAGGCCGATGTATAAATCAATCATCGGCATCATGACTTACCATCTAGGCCGATGCATAAATCAATTGTCGGCATCATGACCTTCCATCTAGGTCGATGCATAAACTCTCCATCAGCATCACGACTCCCTCGTTTAGGCTGGTGCATAAACGAACAAACCCTTCTACCGTCGGCATCATGACCTTCTGTCTAGGCCGATGCATAAACTTCCTATCAGCATCATGACTCCTTCATCTAGGCTGGCTCATTAACCAATTAAAAAAACCTTCTCATCGTTAGCATCATGACCTTTTGTCTAGGCTACAGCATAAACCAACAAAAAGACCCCTTGACCACACGACCTTGCAAGTCACTCAGCATTACAACCATCACTCTAAAGCCAACCATCATCCTACCATTGGCCCGGAACTGCTGTCCGAACCAACAAACAAAAAAGACCCCCCTTGGTCTCTCCAGGGATTTACCACAACATATGATGCCTTCCCTATATCACTATGGCATCAGCCGCCCACTTCTAAGAGCAATCGGCCTACGAGTTTACTTATTAAGCCCCCAAAAATATAAAAAAAGAAGAAGAAAAAAGAAGGAAAGAAGAAGAAACGGGGAGGATGCTCTGCTGAGGGCCGAGCTGCTGTGGCTGGCCTGTCTGCTAGCTGAGGGGATACAGTTGGCTTTAGCTCCTGCTGCACTGGCCAACATCTACAAGGGACTGGGAGTTTTGGCGGCACACCCGGTGCCGAGAGAGAGGAGCATAGTCCTGTCGACCCACTACCTCATTGTGTGGGACGGGTTGTTATTTCCAGGCTTGGTGATGCGGGGGACAGTGAGGAACCTGACAGCACTGCTTCTGTTTAGCTTCCCTGGGTAGCCTGACGGGGATGCGGAGACGTAGCTGGAGCGGGCCAGGCGAGCCCTTTGTTACTTGCCCACCAGGTGTGAGGAGGGGCTGGCTTTCGACAGTGCCACGAGGGACTCCAGCCTCTTCCTCGGGCCTTCAGGTGGAGGGGCGACCAGCGCCCATCCTAGTCAGGAGGTGGCAGATGCCGGGCTACGTACGGAGTGGATACTGAGTACCCGGTCGACGGTGCTAATGTTAACCGGTCAACGACGAGTTCCTTGGAGCAGTACTACCCGCATCGGTTCGCGAGGAACTTTGGGTACGACCAGGGGATCCCGCCGAACTGGGAGTTCTCTTTGACAGGTAGGCAATACCGGGGCAGAGACACCCACCTACTTGCGACAGCATGGTGGGACTTCTACAGCCGTCGGGAGCTGGAGCAATTCCCGATGCCGGGCTAGGGATGTCGAGGGAGGTTCGACGTTCACTACGCTAGGTGGTGGTTTGAGCACAGCCACATGTACCGTCAGAAGGCCTCCGTGATCTGGAAGGCAGAAGAGAGCTACTTACTGAGGGAGGATTTGCCTCCTATTGCGCTGGACAATGGGTACCTGAGGACCCGCGTTGCTTGGATCTGTCGAGAGATCGAGCGGGTTATGGAGCGGTGGCCCCGGGGTGGCCGGGGTTCGACTTCTGGGAGTCGGAGTAGTGGTGGGGCACTGAAGCCCCTAGTGCAGACTTCGGCGAGAGCAGCAGTGATAGGTGGGAAGGGGTCCCGACCGAGGGCGCCTAAGGCCTGCTGGGCCCAATTTTTGGCCGACTGCGGCTTTTAGAGCCAGGGTTCGCTGGGTTGGGAGCTTCCGTATGGGAGCTTTGCCAACTTAGTGATCGACGACTGGCGGTGGCACATTGCTCACGCGATCGGGTCTGTCGGGCCTGTGGAGTTCTTGTCCCAGATTGAGTGCTCTCGCACTCTGCGGGACATTCGGGAGGCCATGGAGAATGCGGCCCAGGTGCTGGCACTAAAGTCAGAGCAGCTAGTACTATTGCCACTGACCCCCTTCGGGGCTCCAGGTACGGCCTTGTTTGGGATACTCCATCCCTTTTTCATTTGTTACTTTATGGTTATGACACTGACATTGCATAATGCTGTGTCTGTTGACAGGTTCAACGACGGAGGGGGATAACCCCTCCACGGAGGCGTCCTCGGGGAGTGGGGACAGAAGTCTACAGTCGAGGCAGAAACGCCCCCGAGTAGAGGTCACGGTAACCGAGACTGGCGAGTCTTCTAGAGGGCTCAAGGCTGGTGGGGCAGTCGAGGCAGAGACAGCCTTGAGTTAAGTGTCGTTTGCCTTCTTTGCTCTTGGTCAATTTAGCCATGGTAGCGGGCTAATCTTGCTTTACTGGGTTTGTGTCTTGTATCTCCTGTGGAGGCTAGGGCGGAGGCGACCTTCTCGCCCCCTCGGGAGGAGGACCCTCCCTATGCGGAGGGAGCTAAGTGTGAGATTGACACGAAGAGTTTTCTTTGACTGATGGACGAGATAGCGCCCAATGTTAAGGCCTTCCTTGACTTCGAGTCGTGGGAAGGTGCAGGAGGAGCCCATTCAGGTAAGGGCTTCTGGTGGTGACTGTAAGTAGTGACTTTAAACCCCTCATCTTATCTCGCCCATCCGAGGCCCCATCTATCCCCACACCGCACCCCCGACCCCCAAAACCACTCGTTATCTACCGCCCATCCAAGGTCCCATCTACCTCTACGCCTCCGCCTCCACCTTCAAAACCTCTTATCATTCGCCCTCCATCCCAAGTATCATCCACCACCACTCCACCTTCCCCTCTCCCAAACAAACACCTCATTAGGATCCTTATACCCGTCATCACCCCTGCTCCACCAACCGTCCCTCGCCCACTTAAACCCTTGCTAAAACCCATACCTAACCCCATTGAGGTGCAGCCAAAACCGCAAGCCATGGTGCTCTGAAGTGGAAGGATGTTCCACCATGTTTTTACCCAGAACAGTCTCAACAGGAGAAAGAAACCGAGGAGAAGCCAGAGGAATCCATCCCTGGGACGTAATATGATCTGTTGAAACATCTGGACAAGATGCCTGCCTGGATCTCCATCCTGGAGTTGATTAAGAGGTCCATGTCCCATCAGGAGGCACTAATGAGATACCTCTAAAAGGTCATGGTAAACGAGGATCTCCCGGTAGAGAAGATATCGTCGGTGCTGACACTGACAAGCACGCAACCGGCCATCACATTCCAGAACTACGAGCTTGCCCCCCAGGAAGCTCAAAGTATGCTTTGTGCATTACGGTGAAGATCAACGGGGTGTCCGTGAACTCGTGCCTGGTGGACACGGGTGCCTCAATCAATGTGATCTCCATGAACACTCTCTTTCTATGTGGGGTTGACATAGAGCAGATAAGGTCGTCGGCTATCACTGTCACGGTGTATGAAAATAGCAAGAGGCCACTGCAGGGAATGATTGCCCTTAATGTAGAAGTGGGTCCTATTGCCGTTCCTGCAGAGTTTCACATCCTTGGCATAGACCCCACATTCAAGGACATATTGGGGCATCCTTACATAGAGACACTGAATGCCTTACCTTCCACTAGCCACCAATGCCTAAAATTTTCGTACAAGGGACGGATCGTCAAAGTGTTTAGCATGCCTCTGCTCCCTATGGTGGATGCCATTACTTCTCCATTGCCCTCTGTCTGGCCGACCCATAGGCCCATTCTGTCGTTGCTAGATGTGTGCGACCCCAGCCATGCCTCACCAACACAAAAGAAGCTGCTTCCTGGGCCAATGCCACATTCCCCTTCCCATTCCAAGGAATGGGAGATCATGTGCAACTTAGGCTATCAGTAAGATAGGGTTCTAAGAGCACAATTACAATGAAGACTGAGGCCAGTGAAGAAGGCCCGGGCAATCCTTAGAGTCGGCTTAGGCTTTGAAGGCCCGATTGAAGAAGATGGAAAACCTCTCATGTGGACCATGTATTCACACTTCGAAAAGGGGCCTATTATTCAGTTGGGAGACGATTCACAAGAAACACGGGGGCAATCACAGGTTGTATACATGGCTGAGGGCTGCTCAAGAACTTTTAAAAGAGGAAAGAACAATGACCCGGAGTGCGAATGGTATAAGTGGTTTGATATTCAAGATGTTTCCATCGCGCTAGAACGAATGTTCTCGCCTCCACCTCTAAAAGGGCCACCTTTGATCTCCAATATGCCAGGAGAAACTCTAGATGCTGCCATTGCTCCAAACCATCCTCACCAGGAGGACTCGGTCGTTGACGGATCATTGTCCATCACCAACTATGCCATCGATGGCTCGTTAGCCGTCATTCTCTCTATTCTTCTTCCTGGGCTAGACGATTGTCTGATGATCTCCCCAACTCCCCTTCTCTCCTTACATTCCTGTGTGGATTTTTCAACCCGCATAAAATTTTCAATCATGATTTGCTCTCTGAGCCATCCAACCACCTTGCTATAATTCCCTACTCTTCTTCTACAACGCCCTCTGGGGGGCCCAAGAGGTGGCCGCCCAGGCCATGGAGTGCCCAGGTGCTGGGCGGCCTCTGATGTGGCTACCCCGGCCTCTGGATGGCCAAGGGGTTGGCCACCCAACCCAGTCAACTCCTGGGCCATTGTGCTTGGTGTTCCTTTGCCCCGAGGTGTCTGTATGAGATACGGATTCATGGGAGAGGCGTCCAAGTGGTTCTTCATGATTCTCGAGGTGTCGAGCAACCTCGATTAGTGTGTTTGTGTGTTTACACGGTCCAGGTGACTTTATGTGCATGTTTCGAGTTTCGTGTTATGCTTGAACTAGTCGTCATGAGTCGGCATGTGTGCAGAGAGCTTTCCCCGCATAGCATGGGTTTTTTTCCGTAGAGTGATTTTCGAGTAGGCTATGAGAATGGCCTTGGACTATGAGTCTAGTTGACCAGCCTAGGGCTGGAGGGTTCCTGTGTGTCCCTTGGATGAGGGATTAACTTGGCGGCTCATGAGCTACCTTGGGAATTATGTCACCGTGATTTTGGACCTAGGTGATTAGGCCAGATTGACGACGTTGTGCCGTTGCGTGCGACGATCTTGACTCGAGTCTCGTGACTCAAGGACTGTTGAGTTTAGTAGGTCTAGTGGGTTGTCCAGAGTTGGGTGGCTCTGAGCCACCTATTACTCCACGTCACTCGCCATGGGTGTGTGCGTGGTTTTCAGTATTCACGTTTTGTAAGCCCCCACTAGTCGTAGCTTTCCTGGGAACACGTGTGTAAACCCACTTGGGAGTGGTGGAGAGTGTAACCCAAGAGAGACAGTTTTTAGGCTAGTTACCATAGGGCCCCCACGCACAGCCTGAGTTTGGACTTCGGGGAAGAATCAGCTAGAGGATCTGACCTAGGGCGTATGGTCTGTTTGTGCTCACGTGGCTAAGGGCGGCGGACCCATACTGACGAGCGCGACCTCAGCTAATCCTTGTTCATTGTTCCTTGTTACTGTACGGTGTCTATTCTCTGCCTGGGACATCGCAGCAAGACACCTGAGGCTGCGGACTAAGTCTTCAGTGGACACATCTGCCCTTGCTTCTACTGGGCAAGTACTCCCGTCACTTAACGTGAGATTCTCGTGAGTCGAGTCTCCTGTTCCTGTCTGTGAATCATGGTTTCACGTGTGATTTTCAGGCGTTTCCCCGAAGCCGAGGTCTATGATTTCCAGTGAGCATCACCGAGGGTTTTCCCCTAGACGACGTAGAGTTCTCGACAATGAGGTCATGACCATATTTTCAGACCATGTGATCTTGGCATGGGCTTTCGTGCGGGAGCACAGGCCTCCACGGCAGAGGAGTCGCGACATTTTTCCTAATAGTGTGACTAGGGTGGTTCATGTTCTGGTGATCCCCCGACTGTGAGATCGGGGCGTATTTTTCGATATAGTAGGAGTAGCTATGGAGCCAAGGTTTTATCGGCCACCGAGTCTTGTTGTTCATGCTGTTACTATTGTTCCAGCTGTTGCTGCTTTCCATGCCACCGTTATTTTCGGTTGGGATTTCGCGGGGCCCCTTCTGAGCTAATGATAGGAGGCTCACCCCTGGTTTTCAGGTGTTGCAGTTCTTCCTCGTGGTTCGAGGGTACTGTGTGGAGGTCCTTAGCTACTAGCTTGTCAGGCCGAGTGTTCACTTGATATGTGGTACGTTTTACTACTTTAGACTGTACTTTGGTTAGACTGGACTCTGTTGTAGTTAGTTGTTTATTTCTGTTAATTGTTAAATTGTCCTGCTTTATTTTCTATTTCTATGTACACCACACCTATCCTTTTAACCCTTCTGAGTCTTCGGGCTCGTGGACGGCGGGTCGAGGTTCGAGTCACGCTAGTTTCTTTCCAGTACTCGAGTCCCGGGTCGCACGGACTCCAAAACACAAGTGTCGAAGTACATACGGGCAAGAGTGCCCTATAACACGTACTTCGAAGCACCAAAGGCAACGCAGGAGACTACCGACAGACTCAGGGCAAGGCAACTAGACCTACAACTACAACGGTCCCTGAGTCCTATGACTCTGAGTCAGGATCGTCGCACATGACGGAACAAGCTGCCAATCAGTCTAATCCTAAGCCAGGGAAAACGACGCTCCGAGAGAAAATGACACACGGAGACCTGAGGGGACACCAAGAACCCTCAACACACCTGGATATGCAAACCGAGGTGGAACGGCACCTCGAAGCATCCAGAACCAACGTCTCGAATTGGACAAGGCCATCGAGACACAACAAGACTTCCTGTCAACCACTAGGCAATCCCGGGTTGACCGGAACCAGACACGACACCAACACATTTACACACTGACACGTCCACTGCCACAGCAGCACAAGCAAGCAGAATCAACAGGAACAAAAGCGGCGGGAGATGACAACACTCTGGGCAGAGCAACCTATCAGTCAACTGTCAGGGGACACCCAACAGTTAAGAGACAACTACTACGTAACCAGAGACAAGGACAATGGTAGTTTCTAGATTGAGCCGTTAGAGTACTGTCATAGTCTAGGAAAAGACCATAGCCAGTCACCTAAACCGACCAATACAGGCAACCACCGATAGACAGATACCGCCCTAAACAAGGACCTAAGACAGACAGACACACAATACAGAACAAGCAAATGGTCAATACGACAAACAGGACTATAACGCACCAGCAGAGGGGTGCTATACTCACATAATGCACCACAGGAGGGGCGTTATGCCAACCAGACCGAAACTACAATAGATGATATAATGCGCCAGCATAGGGGTGTTATATCAACATAACACACCCAGGGAGGGGCGTCATGTCCAACAGACCCAAACACGAATGACACGAAGTATAACAGACCACAACAGGCACGTTATACCAGTATAACACACAAGGGTAGGTGCGTTATACCCCACAGACACAAAAGCACGCTAACTACAGACCAAGGGCATATAACGGACCATACCTAATCCGTCATAGCCACAAGACGCACAGGGTGAGGCGTGTTATATCAACCGCCATACCCAATCAAAGCATCGGTCAATGGACCATAACGAATCTACACCTGGGCGTTATCTTAACCATAACGCATAGGGAGGAATCCGTTATGCAAACCGACTGACACAATCTTTGAGGCAGACACGATCATCGAGGGATCTGACATGGCAGTCCTCAAAAACCACCCGACCATAACGCACCTGGATAGGGGCGTTATGCTCCACATAACGGACCTGTCTTGGTCCGTTATGCTCCAGGACCTCCGAAGATGAAAATACATGAACGATGCATAACGGTCTATCGGGGGATCGTTATGCACATAACGGTCTCTGGTAGGACCATTATGCCAATCCGATGGTTAAAATGGTGAAACGGCCAAATTGGCCCGTTCCACGCCCCGTGCACGCCGTAGCGCATGGGAAATCTATTCAAACGGAGGAAAATCCTTCCAGGATTCCAAAAACACCACATGCATGCCGCGAAATGCACTAAATCGTGAGATCCGGGCGATTCAGACGAATTGACCCAAATCGAGTCACCGGGATTCCCGAACTCCTACCAGCCCCAAATGACGACCAATCGACACGAAACTGGTGGGGTTGGGATCCTGACATCCCAACGTTCAGTTTGACACTAACTACATCGTGAGAGGTTACCATTTTTTGGCCAACCCTGCAAACCCCAAAAATTATTAAACTGGCTCAATCTCCCCCGATCGGCCACCAAACTACGCACGGAGATAGGGAAAACGTGCAGAACGTGGAGAGGGTCCATCTCCCTACACCAACAACCCAAGACTCGCTTAAATCCAAGTTTGGCAGCGCTCGTGGCGGCCTCTTCCTCCTGCTATTGAGGTACCTCTATTGACGGAATCAGAAACCCAGGGCCCTACTTGCAGCCAACCCCCGACCGGATCCAGCGATCGAAGAATTCTGCAAAAATCAGGCGTCATCCGGATCTAGTTACAAAGACCCTCCCACTGGTTTCGTCCCCGGAAAAAATCGTGAGTGGCTACAGCAGCAACAACCCCGACTGCCTGTCCCCCATTTCTAAAGGTGGACAGAACCGACATCACTCATCGGTTTGGTTTCTTTTAAGCTCTCCCCTACCCTACCTGGCCGGCTTAGCGCCCCTCCCGACGAGGAGGTAGTTTTGATTGTAATTCAAGTTAATCCCCACCCTGAGATCCCTCTCCTGCATGAGGTGTAGTGAGTGTACTAGCAGGTCGCCATCCGAAGCTACATCGATGTGGCGTGCGGGTCCATACCCACGCCTCCCCGCTCGCCTTCGTCTCTGGCCAGGATCGGCGTCTTCACGCTGACTGGGTGAGCTTCGTAACACTTCTCTTTGTTGGTTTCCTCTGCTTAATTAGTATTGGATCTTAGTGCCATCGGTGGTAAGAGAGTGCCCGATGTAAAATTCTATCAAATTGTGCGACCACCGCGGGGAGAGTTGAGAGAGCAACCCTACAACCAACGCCCTCGGCGTGCTGGCCGCCCATTGGTTGGGGCATCTCAGACCCTTAGGGGTTCAATCTCTAGCTAAGTCAAACCCCAGAACAGCGAGGTCCCACTTCGGACCCTCATCCCCATCGCCAGTCCACCTACGGACCCGGTTGTGCGCTACGCGAGTGAGTCCGCTAGAGTGGGTCTGCCATTCCGTTCGCGCTTGCAATCTTAGGCCCAAAGGTCATTGGTCTTGTGGCTGCCACCCCCCATAGTGGTGTCACATCAGGTAAGCATGAAGTGCAACTAGCACCGACTCTAGTATGCATACAATGCAACTTGCGTCGACCTTAGATGGACATGATATGTAGCTAGCACTGACTATATGTGATCACTATGAATACCGAGGTCGACCTTAGGTTAGAAAGTGCATTGACCTTAGTTCACCTAAAGTGAAACATGCATCGACCTTAGTGAAGGTGTGAACAGTGATATGCATAGGTGACTATATAATGATTCTGACTTAAATAGAATTCATCAAAAGTCACAGTGTTACCATGGTCAAAATAAAGTCAACAAAGTCAACTCTACTGTTGCCAATCACTCAAAACATAAATCACTCAAGAACACAGTAGTCGCCATACTACTTAACAATTCCAGAGGAGACATAACATTTAGTATCAGAGTAGTGAATAAGCATGCTAGACTCACAACAGACAGTCATGGACCACACAGATGCTGACATGCATGTAACTGAACTACATATTACATAGATGCACAGATGCAATCAGATGCAATGCAGTTGACAGTGACTGAGTGCCAATCTCCCCCTTCGCCATAATTCAATTTCAATTGTTTACAGGATCATGCCCCAACCGTTGCGCTAAATGCTCGAGCTGGTAGCAAAAGCGGATGGTATTTCCTTATGGCATTGCAGAACCCCACACTATCGTGCTGTGGGCGGACATGAGGGGCTTCGCACATGGACTCCATAATCCATGCGACGGGATGGGCTGCCAACACACCGATGCCCCATGTGGACCCCATAATCCACGTAGAATAGTAAGTCCCTAAGGGAGACCGTGAAAAATCCAACAATCTCCCCCCCAACGGCACCTGGGGGATTTGAACCCGCGACCTTTCTGATGTGAAACGAACCTCGGACCTACACAAGCAAGCACAAGCGCGAACCGATTGGGCCGAAGTCGGCGGCCAACTCGCCTCCTCGTAGGGCCTCTGACCTCCACTCTTGCCCATTCGCCCAAAGAGGGATGCCCTTCTTTCCCCTTTGAATACACAAGCTCAATGCCCCCAACCTAATACCTCTTGAGCTATCTCCCCCTAGCCATTCCAGCCCGGTGCACCATCTCCCCGGCCTGCTCGGCACAGCCCTCGACTGGCCAGCATGACACATCCTTCCTTGGCCAGCCCGGTACACCCCCATCACCTCTCAACACGGCACACCCAGCTTTCTCCTTGCCTGGTACTCTCTCTAGCCCCTTATTCGGCACACCCAGCCCTCTCCTTGCTCGGTGCACCCCCATGCCACCTTATGCGGCACACTCTCCCTTTTCTATGCCCGGCACACTCCCTTGGCAATACCCCAGCCCGGTACGGTCCCCCTGACCCTTCTATCCCGATACACTCCCTTGGGGCTCCTCAGCCGGCCCACCAGTCACCCCTTCTTGCCCGGTGCACCCCCCCAACTAGTTTTATAGATGTTCCCCATTCGTTGGTTTTCCCCAGGCTTTCCGAAGTGTCATCAAAGGTGCTTCTGCCCTTGGCACACACCTCGAATTGTCGGGTCCCCCCACTCTTTGTGGACGCATTCCCCTTTACTCCCTTTACCACTCGGGTCAAGGGGAGATACTGTCAGATTTTTGTCAAAAATAATAACATGTTAAAAGACAAAAGGAAGCAACAAACAAATGGAATCAACAAGGATGAAATGCTTCGATCAATAAGGAAGAATTATGGAACAATACGGAGAGGACCGGACCGGACATTGATCATGAGAACTTGTGCACCGGTTACATACAAAAAGGGGGGAGAAGAAGAAGAAAAGATTAAAAGGAAAGGAAAGAGAGAAAGGTCATACGCATTCCATATAACTAAAGAGGTAAAGAGAGTAAAAGAAGCAGGAAGAAGAGAAGAAAAGGAATCACCTTAACCACCCATACTCGGTACACCTCAGCCTTCTAATCTGGCACACTCCAACCCCCAGCTCATCCCCAGCCCGGCACACTCTAGCCTAACCCTACCCGGGCCTTGTCCGGCATACCCTCAGCCTTCTAATCTGGCACATCAGCCTTCTAATCTGGCACACTCCAACCCCTAGCTCATCCCCAGCCTTGCACACTCTAGCCTAACCCTGCCCGGGCCTTGTCCGGCATACCCTCAGCCTTCTAATCTGGCACACTCTAGCCTAACCCTGCCAGGAACAGTCCAGCTCAGCCCTAGCCTGGCACACCCTAGCCTAACCCTGCCCGGCACAGCCCAGCTCAACCCCTCCAGCCCGGCACACCCTAGCCTAGCCCTGCCCGGCATGGCTCAGCTCAACCCCTCCAGCCCGGCACACCTACCTGTGCCTGGCCCGGCACGCCTCGTCCAGCCTTGCCCGATACGCCCTTCTTGTGCCTTGTCCGGCACACTCCTAAACTTGCACTAATCCCTCCTTTGCCCAAGCCAACCTACATAGACTCTGCCCAAGCCTTGCACGGACTCAGTCTCCTCTGCACAGACTTTACCCCACACCTGCACCGACCCTGCTTCGGCCTAGCCTAGACTTCTACAGACCATGGGCCTTGGTTGTACACCCCCAACTTGCACAGACCCAAACCAAGCCATGCATCGACCCCGTCCAGAATTGCACCAACCTCCCCATCTGCTCAGGCCTGCCTGCACTGACCCCAACTCCCAGTCGCACAGACCCAACCTTAGCTGCATGAACTTGATTCTCACTTGTACAGACCTTGTCTGAGCTTTGTACGAACCCTGCCCGCTGTGAACGATGTCACTTAAGACTTTAAATGAAAAATAAATGAAATATGACCCAAGAAAAAAAACAACAAGCATGAGGTGCTAATATGGAGAGTGATCGCCAGGTGGACGTAGATCTCCGCAGGGAGATCGAACCACCTTAAAAATCTTCTGTTCCTGGTTTGTGTTTTTCCTGGACGGTAGATGATTGCTTAGGCTCGTGGTTAGATCATTTCGATCTATTTCCTCTTTGGTCTTGTATTGACTCTATTCCGCTGCGAATTACATTTTAAATTGGTCAATTAGATCAACCTATTCACCCCCTCCCCCTCTAGCTTGATCTCTGGTCTCCCAACAAGGGTTAGAAGTCATACCGGTCGGCGGGCACCCCGGAACACCTGGTCCCGGTAGTGCCGGGCGTACGGTGTGTAGTACGCGTCCTCGCTCTCCACCCGGGCAGACACGACCTACCCGAGTGCCATCCAGTTTGCGATCTACTCTGCAGCTCGCACGGTCCAGTCCAGAACTGTCGCCAGGCCCCGAGGGTGTCGCCCGACGTGCTCCCCTGGCTTCTCGGGCACCGGGAACTTGACTACTGGTTGGAGGACGCTGATCATCCTCATCACCAGCCGGAAGTAGAGTGGGTCCACTACATTCATGCAGTGAAGCCACACCTCGCGCCCCGAGAAGGTAAGGGGCCCCACTACCTAGGGCTAGCCCTCGTGCCCCTTGCCCTCATAGGGTGTCCACCGAACCTGTCAGAATAGGAGAGTCACATTAGCATCATAAGCATATCAATTGCATTTAATTAGAGAGTTTGAGTTTAAGGTCTCACTGAGGTGTAAGGTAGAGTGTCCAGGTCATCCTGGATCCCACAGACTTGTCTCCACAGGGCTCCAGTCTCTCGAGGTGCGGTCCACCATCTGGCGATGGGTAGTAGCTCGGGGTGGGTCTCCTCGCCTCTCCCTAGCCCACGTAGTCGCACGTAGGCCCACACCTGCATCACATTTCACCAAAAATCAGCATATAATAGCATATAGGGAGCATGAAGGAATTGCATGACCAATTTAGGGGTCGAGTCGTACCTGGAGTAGAGATGAGAAGTCGCCAAGTATCGTGCGTCGGTTGGTGGAGCTCAATGTGTCGAAATGGAAGGTGATAATCGTCGCTCCCCACGCATAGTCGCCTACGTGCCCCACGTCCTCGAGCAACGGCATGAAGCAGCAACTGATCACGTCAGCTCGCATCGCGAATAGGAGGCACCCGAAGAACAGCATCAGGAACGTCCGCAACACTCTGTCGGCCTCCGGTCTTGGCTCTGCCGCTACCCTCGGTTGGGCTAGATCTACCAATCTCTATAGATGCTACTCGGGCAGCTCCCCAATCGCTATCCCGACTCTCCTCAATCCAAGGCTGCCCTGTAGTGTCACTCTCATCAATGTTGTGGACTGCCACTCCGGGTGCAGCAGCTCCAGCCCTAGCAGCTCCTGGGCCATCTCCCGGTAGTCGGGGTATGTCCTCCCACTGACCGGAGACCCATGCACGCACAAACCCGTGATGCGCACTACGTCCTTAAGCGTGGGGACCATGTGGCCCCATGGGAAGAGGAACGTATGGCTCACTGGGTCCCAGCGGTCGTGCAGAGCATAGAGGAGCAGTGTGTCAAATCGGCTGACCTCAATGCTCAGGAACTCCACAAAGGCCATGGCCGCTAGCCTCTCCCGCTGAAAGTCTGGCAGTGCGAGGTACACTGCCCAGACATGTAGCTAGGAGATCCAAGTCCTATGCTTCCCCTGCATACATTAAGAGCAATTGCATACATTTCATAATAGAATCCTGCATTGTCACGCCCCGAGCCTTTATTTACAGTGGAAGTCTCGCTCGGGGAGACGCAAACAGCTGGCATGGTAAGCCTCTCGCAAGAAAGCATGATCAGAGCGCGAAACAATCACACATAAGATGTAATTGCACAAGTATATACTCAAAATTTCACTTCTATTTTATTGCCAAGATCCAGCCAGTGCAGTTGAAGGAATATGTCCCTTGGGAACATTTTGAATCCCTAAAATTGGCTGAAGAAGCCGAAGCTGAAACACAAGAACCCAGCATATGGGATGAACTTCCTCAAGAACAGCCTCCAACTGTAAAGGAAGAGAAGAAGAAAAAGAAGAAGAAGCCGAAGAATAAAAGAAAATGCAGCATTTTGTCCTGCAATACCTTGTCGGCCTTGTTCAACATGGCCCAAAATTTTGAAAAGGAGGAAGAAGAAATATACTTCGTGCTCGCCGAAGCGAACCAAGTCGAGGCCTCTACATCCCAGCATGTCACTAGGTCTGGGAGGAGGTGGGGCATCTGCCCCCGGCCAATCACAATATTATATTCATGGGTGAGCGGCCATACCAAATCCCCAAACCCAAAGTGAAGGGCACAAGGATCCCGCCTCCATCGGGCCTCTACCCTGAAGATGCAACAGGCGAAGTGGTTCCCTCATTTGTCAAATTCCTGCTTGCGCAGGAAGGTAGGTGGTTGGCTCAGCAAGCCGAACCAAAGGCCAATCACACCTCCACCTTGGCCCCAAAGGCGCCACCCCGGGCAGACAAAGATTGTGCTGGTGCTGCCTGCATAGCTCAGCCCGTGCAGATAGAGGAACCAGTCGACCAGGCGTGTCAGGATGGAGCAACCCGCAAAGATGAAGACAAACTACCCTCTCTGTCGACTTCTTCAGCACCGGAGCATGGCAAGCACAGCAAAGCCAAAGAAGGAAAGTTAGCTAATGTCTGGGATGGCACCCAGATATTGAAACAACTGAAAAGGATCCCGACAAGATTTAGTGTTTGGGAGATACTCTCTCTTGATGAGGAAACTCGGCAGGCCAACATTGCGGCTTTGCAAACCCCAGCACACTACGAGAGCTGCTTCACCAAAATGCAGTCGGCGGCAGCCATTCCCTTCACCAATGAAGATATGCTCTTGCCTTCGGTCAGCCACAATAGACCCTTGTACATGAGGGGGCAGTTGAATGGCCAGCCTATAAACAGGATCTTGGTCAACCCAGGGGTAGCAGTAAACATACTCCCCTACTGGGTTTACCAGAAGCATTATTTCAATGTGCACCTGATCAAGGTCAGAGACATGAAGATAGCTAGGCTCAACTAGAAGTTTGAAGTCCCCATGGGTGTAGCGGAGTTCGAGCTGTCATTGGGAGACTTCACCACCAAGGTGCAGTTCCACGCCATCAACGTCGATACCTCATATAAGGCATTGCTCGGCCGACCGTGGTTGCATCAAAATAAGGTAGTGTCTTCCACATTGCACTAGTGCATTTAGTACTCCTGAAATGGAAAAGAAGAAATAATATTTGCAAACTTACACCCCTTTGAGGTGTTTGAATGCCATCTACTCGATGCTTCACTCTACATAGAGGAGCCGAAGTAGAACTCCCAGCCAGCTCAAAGCAAAGGGAAGGAGATAGCGGAGGATAATGACTGGTTCCCTCCACAGTCGCCCGATTATGTGGTGTTAAGTTTCTCCATGTGATTTTGATGATAATAAAACCCTAAACTCATTTTTCACCACGTGCCGTGTCAAAATGATCACGAATAAGTTTTGAATGGTTTTAAAACCACCTTGTGCAATGGTAAAAGGTTAAACGATAGAATGGATATGAAACTCTAATGAGCATCTCCAAACACATAATCAAAGCCAAATTAAAATCAAAATGCATGAATTGATTGAAGACATGAAGTTCGTGGCATATGTATATGATTTACTGGCCTAACAATTCTTTTCTACAGGATTCCAGAGTTCGGTCGACCTAAGGATAGGGGCCGGTCGACCAATTTTTCCAGCAAGCAAAAAGGAATAGCTTTTTACAGTTCAGTCGACCAAAACAGATAGTGATGGCATCCTCCTGGACTGGCAGATTGACACACCTCATGCTGAGGTCTCGCCATTTCTTGATGAAGTCGAGGGCGCTCTCACCTTTCTTCTATCGGAGAGAGTAAAGCTCGACTAAGGAGACCATTCACTCAGTCATTTGGAAACGATCGAGGAACTTCATCTGGAGATCCGCCCAATCAATGACTGAGTTGGGCTTCAAGTAGAAATACCATTGGAAGGCCATTCCCGAAAGTGAGGTGGCGAAATAGCAGAGGAGGTAAGACTCATCTAATGCGAGCTCGCCCATGGCCGTAATGTAGTAGGCCAAGTGTTCATGCGGAGATCCCTGACCGTTAAATTTTTGCAACTTTGGTGGCTTGGCATACTATGGAGGGAGCTTCTTGAGTTGGTGATGCAGCGGGTAGGGGACGCTGTAGAGGTCCACAGCTACAATCCCTTCTCCAAACTGCACGAGCTTAGTCTCGACGATCCGCTCGATCATCTGGCGTTGTGCCATGAAGTTTTCTGGCATCAGCATGTTGGATGGCCGTGGTTCAGCTTCGACCAAGGGCGTACCAAACCCGGTTACTGTAGGGGTTCGAATGGCTGTAGCTGAGGTGTTGGCGCCGTTTTGCCCACCTGGCGAGACTGGTGTCTCCATCGAAGGCCCGGTAGGCGACGGAGGGTGGAGGTCACGCTCCTGTAATATGTCTTATAGGAGGGACTTCAAGTGCTGGCTCTCTTTCATAAGCGTCTCAAGAGTCACCTCTTGGATATCATAGGCTGGAGGGTCATTGTCGACTAGCTCCACATTGGCGGGGGCGGCGCGATCCTCGACGGGAACTTTCTCCGCTCTTGCCGATGCCTGAGGTCCGGTAGAAGTGCCGACATGGCCGACTGGAGTCGGCTGCTGGGTCAGGTGACGTGACTTCCTGAGTTGAGATATAGGTTGGTTCAGGTCATTAGTTTGAACCTCAGGCTGGTGCCCGGTGGTATAGCACACGAACACCTTGGCTGCGTCGCTAAGGAGCTGGATCGTCCATTTTTTCTTGGAGCGCCTCTTGGGGCGGACGAGTGTCCCCAGCCTATCAAAGACCAAGGTGTGTTGTAAAGGAGTCTACGTCGCTGCATCTGCCTGAGGAGAACTCGAGGTTGGATGTCGGTGGGGCCCGAAATGAGCCCATCTCTGCTTTTGCCTATCTAAACCAGAGGCACCGAATGCCTGGGCACCGTCAGATGATGAGGCTGTAGAATCAGTCGCATCTTGCTTGGAGTGGTGTCCTAGTGCCCTAATGGGGTTGGTAAGACGCGCCTTCCGGATGGTTTGAGCTTCCTCCGGGATAACCCAGATTCTCCTCAAGTCAGGCTGTCGGTCTCCCTTGTCACTGTCTTTTCGACAGGACTTGGGAGCTCGGATGCTGAACCGGCGCTGGTGTCTTTGGGCCGCTGTCGGAGCACCTGCCCTTCTAATTTCTGCTTTGTCTTCTCGCGTTTGACGTAGAAGGCTGAAGCAGTTAGTAGTACGGACCGTAGAGACGATCCGCTTTGGGGGTATAATGGGTTCGCCTCCGTCCAGGCAAATCTGTAAATTCTCGATAGGGATGGTCTTGCCAGAGTTGCTGGTGGCAGCAGCAAGTCACTGGCCTTTACGGCCGCGACGGTGCTTCTTCTGGGGAGCCATAGACGATTCCGCTCCAAGGTGGTAGACTGAGAAAACTCAGCCTGTAAGCCCTGGTGACACGAGGCCATTAACCGACAACACTGGAATCGATCCCCAAGACCCGAGGTCTATAGTGAAGGCCGACGGCTGGTGGCTCGAGTGTAAGCCCTCGCCCGAGCCGATAACAGTGTTATGGATGCCCGCAATGACTTGCTCATACTAAGAGTTGACACAAGTCAAATGTCAGTGTAACATAATCATAAGCATAATAGAAAGCATAAGGTTAGGAGTCATACCAATCGTCGAGAGCCACGGAAGACCTGGTCCCCGTAGCATCTAGCATAGGCCATCAGATAGGTCTCCTCACTCTCTGCTCTGGCAGCTACCACTCACCCGAGTCTCGTCCAATCTGCTATCTACTCGGCTGCTCAAATAGTCCAGTCCGTCTCCGTCGCCAGCCCTCGAGCGTGCTGACCGACCCGCTCCTCCGGCTTGTCGGGCGCTTGGAACTCAACCGTTGGCTGGTGGACGCCGATCATCCTCATCACCAGTCTGTAGTAGAGGGGATCCACCACATTCGTGCAGTGGAGCCAACTGTCACATCTGGCATAGGCTAGGGCCGCCACGACCTACGGCTGACCCTCGTGCCCCTCGCTCTGGTAGGGCATCCACCGGACCTGTCAAATAGGACAATTGCATTAGTATACAGATCATATAGTTACATTTTAACACAAAGTCTAAGTTTTAGATCTTACCGAGGTGTAGGGCAGTGTGTCTAGGTCATCCTAGATCGCCCAGACCTGGCGTCGTAGGGATCCGACCTCCTGTGGTGCCATCCACCATCGCACGATGGGCAGCCGCTCTAGATAGGTCTCCTCTCCTCTCCCCAGCCTGGGGAGGTGCACGTAGGCCCAAACCTGCATTGCATATGATCAAGTGTCAGCATATAGAATTCATATAACAGTAGCATAATCATTTTGGAAACTTAAGTCGTACCTGGAGTAGAGGAGAGAACCCACCGAGCATCATCCGTCGGCTGGTTGAGCTCAGCGTGTCAAAGAGGAAGGTGAGGACCACCGCTCCCCAGGCATACTCGCCAACTCGATTGACGTCCTCGAGAAGTAGAAGAAACCAGCAGCTGACGATGTCTGCTCGGGTGGCGAAGAGGAGCCTCTTGAATAGTAGCATCAGGAAGCATCTCAGCACAACGTCTGCCTCCTGTCCCGGCTTGGCTGCACCTACGATCGTGCCCGGTCCATGAGTCGCTGCAAGTGCTGCTCTGGCAGCTCCCCCGTCGCGATCCCCGCTCCCCTCAAGTCGAGGCTCTCCTGCAGCCTCGCTCTCATCAGGGTCATCGACTGTCACTCTGGTCGTAGCAGCTCCAGGCCCAGCAACCTCTGGGCCAGCTCGCGATAGTCGGGGAAGGTCCTCCCACTAACCGCTACCCCGTGCACGCGTAATCCGATGATGCGCGCGACGTCCTCCAACGTCGGGGCCATGTGGCCCCACGGAAGGAGGAACGTCTGGCTCACCGGATCCCAGCGGTCATGCAAGGGGTAGAGTAGCATCGTGTCGAGCCGCGTCACCTCAAAGCTCAGGAACTCCCCGAAGCCCATGGCTCCCAGCCTCTGACGCTGGAAGTCCAGCAGTGCAAGGTACACTGCTCGGACCTGGAGCCAGGAGATCCGGGTCTTGCGCTTTCCCTACACACATTTAAACAAATTTGCATTAGTCATTCATTTCATCATAAATCATGCATTGCATTAAAAAAATACACTTTTCAAGGTAACCGGTTCCCATTTGGCCATCTACGTTCCCAAAACGGTGGGTTTCTGGCCATCTATGTTTCAAAAAAATGGCCCCTTTATTGATCTAGGCCCATGGTCATCCACTAACCGTCCTGTTTAGTGGACAGTCCGTTGAGGACCGTTCACTCATCTAGATGGCCCACTAGGGACCGTTCAATTCATCATGTGCCTATATGGACACGGTAGGTCCATGACCGTTTATTATCCCGACGGTCCCCAGTTGACCGTGTGACATCTCCCTCAAGCCCCCCGCTGATCTTGATTTATACAGTCATTCCTCCGACTGTGTACTGACTGATGGCCTGATGAGCAAAATCAAAAAGAAACCCAAGAAAATTTGATTGCTCAACTTGATAGGATAGAGCATGAACACGGAGGTATCTCAAATCCCAGTGACAATGAAGCCTCCCAAATTGTCCCTAGAAACCCTAGGCAAGGAGTTCAAAGACCCCCACTGCCATGACCTTTTCTTAGGGTGTGATTAGACCTCGCCCACAAGAGGAGGTGGATAAGATCTACCCCCTAGAGAGGACCCAGGTGACAAATTTCTTAAGAGCATGAAAGTTGACGCTCCCACTTTCGATGGTCGTCTGGATCCCCAGACATTCCTGGGCTGGATGTTCAGCATGGACCACTACTTTGGCTTGTACGACATGTTAGAGCAGAGGAAAGTCAGATTCGTAGTCATGAAGTTGACCAGCTTAGCGGGCCAATAGTGGGAAATTTTGGAGCACCAAATGGCCTTGAGGAGAGATGACCCTGTGATAAGTTGGGATGAGATGAAGGAGCGATTGAAGGTCAAGTACCTTCGCCTCTCATTCAGCAAAAGAATGCTCAACTAATGGAACCGGCTAACTCAGGGCAACAAATCAGTCGTTCAATATGTTGCTAAGTTTGATGAGTATTTGAACCGATGTAGTGCAGTGAAATTAGACTCCCACGCAAACTTTGTCTAGCTTTCGACCTTGGTTGCGAAATGACTATTGTCGGGAGGTCATTGCCAGAGGCACACCTATGTTGGAGTTGGCCTATCAGTTGGTCATGGATTTGGACGAATCCAGGGGCGTTCTCTTTTCTCGAGTTGCTGAGGCCATGACACACATGGCAAGCCTATGTCTGTGAACAAGACTACTTCTTTCTGCCTTGTTCCTTCTTCTTATTTTGCCAAGCCTGTCACTAGTTCTATCGATATTAAACCTCGTCCTCCTACTAAGAGGAGAGTTACTAGCAACCGCTCAAGGTCAACCCTAGGACTTAATGCTACTGACGTCAAAGGTACAGCCGTGTGGCGAGCCAATGCCCAAGTCAGAACAAGTCCTTTTACATTGATAGTGAGCATAAGGATTATGAGCTAGAGGATGTAGAGGAAGTTGTTAACCAAGTCGAGGGCTCAGATGAACCAGCTGATAAGACAGAGTTTGTGGGGTGCATCAAGAGCATTATCCCGTGTCACCCAGTTTTGTTTTGTGAAGACCCTAGGTTGGTTATGGTTAGGTGCACCCTGACACAACCCCAGTTGATAGACTATTGGAAGAAGACAACAATCTTCAACACATTCAACAAAATTGGAGAGAGGAGCTATAAGGTGATTGTGGATAGTAGGAGTTGCAACAACGTTGTATCCTCTCGCCTGTTGATCACTCTCAAGTTGAGATCTGAGCCTCACCCCAACCCTACAAAGTGTCCTGGTACACCAGATCCATTCAGGTTAAGGAGCATAGCTTGGTTCCCATTGAATTTGCTATGTACAGGGACAAGGTGTTGTGTGACATCATCACCATGGATGTAGGACACATCATTATGGGGAGACCATTATTGTTTGATCTAGACCTTACAATCTATGGATGTTCAAACATTTGCTTATTTATCTATGATGGTAAATGTGTGAGTCTTGTGCCAAGCCAACCCAAGCCCCCAAGTTCTAAAAAAAAAAGCGTTGATAGCAAGACTAACAAGTGCAAGGAAAAGAAAGTGGTTAGTCTGATTGGCCTAAAGAATTAGAGCAAGATTTGAGCAAAGGCCAACCAATGTTTGCTCTAATGGCTCAAGAAGTTGAGAAGGATGCCCGCTACCCCTCCCAGAATCTGTCAAGGGGATTCTTGAGGAGTTCACATATGTTCTCCCGAAGGACTTACTTGACGAGTTACCTCCCATGCGTGGCATCCAGCATGCCATAGACCTCGTCCTAGAAATCACTTTGCCCAACCGGCCCTACTATCGAATGAACCCTGCGGACCATGCAGAACTTAAAAGACAGGTTGATGAGTTGTCGTCGAAAAACTTCATAAGAGAGTCTGAGCCCCTATGTAGTTCCAGCACTATTGACGCTAAAGAAAGATGGCACATGGTGTATGTGTGTTGACAACCATGCTATTAACAAGATCACAGTCAAATATCGCTTCTCTATCCCCATATTGGATGGCATGCTAGACCTTATGACTGGCACCACCATCTTTTCTAAGATTGATCTGAAGAGTGGGTACTACCAGATTAGGATTCAACCCTGGGATGAGTGGAAGACGACCTTTAAGACCAAGGATGGTCTCTATGAGTGGGCGATCATGCCTTTTGGTCTATCTAATGCTTCGAGCACCTTCATGAGGCATGACTCAGGCACTTCGGCCATTCATGGGTAACTTCCTGGTTGTCTATTTTGATGATATCTTGATTTACCGCTGAAGTCAGGAGCTACACCTAGACCACCTCTGTCAAGTCTTCACCACACTTCAGATTGAGAAATTCTATGCGAACTCAAAGAAGTGTGTCTTTTACACTGACCGTGTAAGTTTTCCTGGATTCATGGTATCTACTAAAGGAGTCTTAACAGATCCAAAAAAGGTGAGGGCAATCAGAGAGTGGCCATTACCACACAACGTCAGGGACGTCCGTAGTTTTCACGGATTGGCCGCCATCTATCCTTAGTTCATTAGGGGATTCAGTGAGATCATGGCATCGATAACCGACTGCATGAAAAAGGGAGAGTTTGAGTGGACCACTGCAGGGACTAAGGCCTTTGACGAAATCAAGGCCAGGATGGCTGAGGCCCTTGTCATGCGCTTACTTGATTTCTCTGAAGTCTTTGATGTGGCTTGTGACGCTTTGGGACATGCCATTGGTGGTGTTCTCAGTCAGGAAGGTCACCCGATTGCCTATTTCGGCGAGAAGCCAAACGACATCTGTCAGTGCTATTCCACATATGACAAGGAATTCTATGCAGTTATTCAACCTTTGCGGCGTTGGCGAGATTACCTGTTGCCTTAAGAATTTGTTATCTATTCGAATCATGAGGCCTCAAGGTACATCAACTTACAAAAGAAACTAAACTCATGACATAAGCGATGGGTTGAGTTCTTTCAGGATACACATATGGCCTCAGACACAAGACAGGTGTTGAAAACAAGGTAGCTAATGCGCTCACCGAAGGTTGAACGTCCTCACGAATATGAGCACAAAAGTGATCGGCTTTGATTTGATGAGGGAAGATTATGAGGCGTGTCCCGACTTTGGGGAAGTTTTTGTCAAGCTCAGGTTTGGACACAAGTGCGAGATTGAAGGATTCCTCATCCAAGATGGATTTCTGCTTACACGCAGCAAACTGTGCATTCCCCGCACATCTGTAAGAGAATTCATCATTTGGGAGTTGCATACTAGAGGCCAAGCACGCCACTTCGGCCAGAAAAAAAACATTGAAAGTTGTTGAGCACCTATTGGCCCAATTTGAGAAGGTATGTTGCCAAGATTGTTGGGCAATGTCGCACCTATCAGTTAGCCAAGCAAGGGAAGGAAATTTCAGGTCTTTACATGTCCCTTCTTGTTCCCAACTACCCATGGCAAGACATCAGTCTAGATTTTGTGTTGGGCTTGCCTAAAACCATAAAGAGGCATGACTCGATTTTAGTGGTGGTTGGCCGATTTTCAAAGATGGCGCACTTCATTCCTCGTTCCAAACACTTCTGATATGTCTCGAGTGGCCACACTCTACTTTGACAATGTGGTCAAGCTCCACAAGTTGCCTAAGACAATAGTAACCTATAGGGATGTGAAATTCGCGAGCTACTTTTAGAAGACCACGTGGCACTAGTTAGGGGCAAAATTGCAATTCTCTATTGCCTTTCACCCACAATAGATGGGCAGACTGAGGTGGTTAACTGGAGTTTAGGGATTTTCCTTAGGTGTCTTGTTAGAAAGACCCTTCAAAATTGGGATCTAATCATGCCCACAGTCGAATTTGCATATAACCCTTCTGTCAATGAGACCACAGGTCTCAATCTATTTGAGGTTGTGCACAGATTTAAACCTAGACAGCCTATAGATCTCTTACGCATGTCTTCCCACACATCTCGAGTGTTAGATTCTGCATCTGCATTTGCATCACACTTTCATACATTACATGAAGAAATCTAGGAAAAAAATAGGAAAAACAATGATAGATACAAAGAATTTGTTGACATTTACAAGCGATGTCGAGAGTTCAATGTTGGGGACTATGTCATGGTCTATCTGCAACTTGAGATGTTTCCCCAGAGAATTGTAAAGAAATTACATGTTCGCAGCATTGGGTCCTTTCAAATTCTAAAGAAGATCAATCTCAATGCTTATGTGGTGGAACTACCACCTGACTTTGCCATTGGCCCTACATTTAATGATGAAGATCTAGTTCCATACAGAGATTCATTAACTCCCCCACATGATCCATTTATGGATGAGCCTACATCAGACACTTCAAATGAGAGGTAGGGGGCTAAAATCAAACTACACTAACCTTTTTTTCCTTTTAAGTGTAGTTGAAACAGGTGAAAAGGGGAAGATGACGTCAAACAAGCCAAGAAGAGTACACTAAAGAAATGAGCCTCATTTGTCAAAACATGTCCATGCTATTCCATTGATTACATCAGATTCCAGGGGCATACCCCTAGTGTACAAAGTCAGCTACTATATCCACCCTGTTCTCTTTCTCTCCCTCACTCACTGAGCATCATCAGTGTGAGGCCGGCTATGCTGGCTACTCGTCTCACCCTCATCCCTACTCCTCCTCTCACGTGAGCCTGACGGCTGTGAAGCTCTCGAACCTGAGGCTGCCGACTAGATCCCCCTCTGCTCTGTTGGGAGAGACTGCATCAGTCCTAGAAGCTCCTCCATGGTGATCTCCATATCCCCTTCGATCTATAATGACTCGGAGGGAGTGGTATGTCCAGTTGCTGCCCCTCCTAGAGTGCATCTGCTTTGGTACCTCCGTAGCACGCGGCGCCGTAGAGCCTCCAACTGATCGAGAGCCTGTCGCTCTTGTATAGCCATGGCCATCTCCCGGGTCACACCTCCACCTCCCTCTCCTTCACCTCAGTAAGGCGACCCTCCAGCCTCTCCACTATCTCCACCGATCCGAGGCGATGTGTCAGGTCCTCAACACGCCCCTCTAACACTTGGCGAGAGGCTAGAGAAGCCTCCAGCTCCATCTTCTGTAGGAAATTTATGAACATGAATCAGGCAAAGATGAGTGAAAAGAGAAAAAGAATTGCTCCTAACAAAGAATGTTCGGTACTCACCGTGTCAGCTAACTCGGCTTCCCGCTCCTCGGCCCACTCCAAGGCACCTGCCAGGTGATCCTCCAGCTCCTCTCTATTATCCACCTGAGATGAGGGTCCAGCCCCTCTGCTCATCCCTGCCCTTACGCAGACGTACGCCAGCTCACCTCGCTGGTAAATCAAGGGCAAATGGTCAATTAGAATCTTAGAAACTTCTAAGCCTCAAGTCAAATCAATTAATTTTGACTTACCAGCTCTTGAATTTCATGGCACAAGTTCATGATCGTCTGATTGAGGATGACGATCTGTTCCTGGAGGATACGGACGGCCTCAGCTTCCAGTATTTGCATACCAAATTCCATAAAATCATTAGATGCAATGCTCTTCAATGAAAACATCATTCTCAGGAAGCTAAGGGATTAACTCACCGCTCAAGTGTCGAGGCGGAGTCACCCAGTGTACAGCTCCCGGTAGTCCACCAGGTAGGTCTCACTACTCCCTAAGTGCCTATCCTACTCCAAAGAAGGTCCCCTCTGTAACCCCTTAGCCTTCACACGATAGAGAGAGGCCCAATCCTGATCCCTCGCCAAAGTCCGTCGGCGTCCTCGATCTGACCCGTGCTCTGCCGGTACCACCACAGGAGGCTGGTGCCACCCTAAAGTCCGCTGCACTAAGCGTAGGTAGAGCGGCTCCCGCAAGTTCACGCAGAATAGCACAGTGTCTCGGTAGAACCAAGCGTCCCCCTCTCTCACCCACGGCTGTGGGGTGATATCCTCAGCTGCATAGGGCGTCCACAGCACCTGTCACAACATGAATCCAAGTTTGTTAAAATTGAGTTCTTCTGATAAATGCACACAACATCATATAACTCAGTTTAACAAAATGCTTACCTGGTGGCGTGGGAACTCATCCTGGACTGACCGAAGGTCAGAAAGTCGAGTGGTCACTAGGAGACGGTCCCAGATTATGTCCCATCTCGCCATCAAGGGACCGCCTACATGCGATTGTTGACACCCATTTTTGCCAATGAGTCGGGTCATTTCTCTTACTATTATTTGTTGATGCCTCGAGTCGTTCATCGCTTGTTGGTCCATCTTGCAGACTCTATCTTTGCCTTTGTTCTCCTACTTAACCTTTTAAGATATGATTATGTGTCTTTCTACCCAGTGACATCATTGCCTATCTCTTTCATCTTCTTTTGATGATGTCAAAGGGGGAGAAGTTGTCTATGAGGGGAGAAGTTGTCTGAGTCTCAGGGGGAGTATCTTTGGTGGAGTATGTGTCTCAGTGGGAGAGCATTTGGAAGAAGGGGAGAGTGTCTTTGGCAGGTGTTTTTGGCAGGAGTGAGTGGTTGTATGAGTTGCATGCATGATTGATCATTTTCTTTAGTTGTACTGCAGTTGTTTGACATAGTGTTGCTATCATCAAAAAGGGGGAGACTGTTGAATCCCTATAGTTTTGATGATGTCACACACTATTTGTCAAAATATGTTTGTTTATTTGCTCATACAGTCAGTGCACATTTCTCCTTGCCTTGATTCATGAACTGTACAGTTTCCTCTTAAGTCCGTGCATATCATTTAGTCCGTGCAAGTTTCGGGTTTGTGTCAAACATGGTCCATGCACAAATAGGCTCTGTGCACATTCTATCAGAATGCACAAATAGGCTCCATGCACATTCTATCAGAATGCACATTTGCATCACTTAGAGTCCGAGCATGTTTCAAAGCCCTTGCATGTTTCAATTTTCTTGAAAACAAAGCTAGTGCAAAAACATAAGTCCATGCATGAGTGAAGTCCATACATGTTTTATCCATGGATGTTCTAACGCTGTTGTTGCAAACATAAGTCCATGCACACAAAGTCCGTGCATGTTTTTGCCCTTTGCGTTTTAAAGTCCGTGCATGTTTTTAGCTCACTCTCTTCTGACTCAATGCATATTTCTCGTATGAACATCTTTAGGTCCATGCATGTTTCGCCAACGCATTCTAAGTCCATGCAATCCAAGGTCCGTGCATGCTTTGGTTTGAACACCAAAGTCTATGCACATTTATATGCTAGCAAGGTCCGTGCATATTTCTGTGGAACTGCATACATAGTCCGTGCATTGCTTAGACCCATTGCACATAAAGTCCGTGCATGCTTTAGTTTTTGTTAAGAACTAAGGTCCGTGCATGCCTTTAGTCTTTGTTGAAAATTTAAGTCCGTGCACATCATAAGTCCATGCATGTTTGTTCATTTGCCTCTCAAGTCCCTGCATGTTTCTGCCTTAGGCAAATTCTACTCGATACATTGTTGTTTAGTGGCAAATAAATCCCATGCTAGTTGCACGCTGCATGTAGAAGATCCGTGCAAGTTTCCTCTTGGGCATACATAGTCCCTGCATATTTCTTTATTAGAAGGAAAATAATGTCCGTGCATGTCTTGACAACAAAAGTCCTTGCACATTTTGCCCCTAGCAATACTAAAGTCCGTGCATACCAAAATCAGTGCATATTCCTTGTTCCATTGCAAACGAAGTCTTTACACATTCGTCAATCCAAGTCCGTGCACCTTTCTTCTTTGGAACGAACCAAAGTCCTTGCATACTTCTGTATAAGCATAGTCTAAGTCCGTGTGAATCAGGTACTTGTCTGAATATCTTCTACATAACTAACACTGACTAAGTGTTTGTTATAATGACATGGACTAAAATTAAAGGGAATTCCTGAGTGCCAGGAGCGATGTTCGTGAATCTTAAGGTAGGGCACGTGATCCGAGGAGGAAAAGAAACAAAGGTTGCTAACATGTGGCTAACACAGAGTAGACCTGGATGATTCCTCGGGTGGGAAGTGTGGTCTCCACACTCCCACTCTTTCGTGAGCTCCCATATAAATAAATGCAGGCTGCACAGGTGAAAGGGTGAGGACAAGTGAGAAGAACAGAGCTGATCAAAAAAGAAAGAAAAGAAAGAAGATCCGAGTCCTCCGCTAGTGCCGGGGTGCGTAGATCTTTCTAAGATCGGCCCTCATTTCATCCCAAGATTTAATGGGTGCTTCCCTTTTTGCTTCTCTCGAATCTATAATATTCTCCCATTCTTTCCTAGCTTGGCGCCAGAGCAAGTTCTTGGCATAGTTGACTTGCATAGGCCCTGACAGAGTGAACCTTGCAAAGTGTCGATCTATAGAGCTCTCCCACTCTAGATATATACTAGGGCGGGATCCATCAAACACAAAGGCCGCGAATGGGTCTAAGGATGGCGAATAGGCTAAGTAGGAAGTGGTCATGATGAACGGGTGATGAATGCAATGGCCCTAGGCCAAGACTTAGTAGAGACAAGCCTAGAACCTACTCTGATATCAATTTGATGTGACACCACTCCTTGGACCTAGTTTCACAAGCGATCAAACCGAACGGTGGATCCACTCAAGCAGGTTTACCCGCGTCGTGCACACTTGGGTCTGTAGGTGGACTGACGATGATGGTGAGGGTCCAAGATTGGTCCTTGTGGTTCCATGGTATGGCTAGCTTGGGATGGACCCCAATGGGCCAGGGATGCCCATTTTGGTGGGCGGTTGGCACGCCGAGGGCGTGGGGATGAAAGGTCACTCTCACAGCTCACCCGTAGTGGTCACTCACGTGATCGGCACTTTGGTCTGGGCACTCACTCTATGCCGATGGAGCAACCAGAAATAATACAACACTAAGCAAGTAAATGCCAGCAATGAGAAGTGTGGTCAGGAGCTCACCTGATCGGCGTGAAGATGCCGATCCCAGCCGGAGACGATGGTGAGCGGGGAGGCATGGATACACACCCGCACGCCACATCGATGTCGCTTCAAACGTTGACCTGCTATTACATGCACTACACCTCACGCAGGAGGGTGATCTCGGGGCAGGGATTAATTGAAGTTACATCCAAAACTACCTCCACACAGGGAGGGGCCTTCAGCCGGCCAAGCGAGGGAAGGGGAAAAGTCGATGAGACAGAATGGGTGGACGGCGTCGGTTCTGCCCGTTCTCTGGAACAGGGGACAGACAGTCAGAGTTGACACTGCTGTGGCTGCTCCTGAATTTTACCGATGATGAGACGAGTTGAAAAATCTTCATAGTTGGTTCAGGATGACGTCTGAATTTTACCGAATTCCCTGGTCACCGGTACTGGTCGGGGACAGGCCGCACACAGGGTCCCTGAGTGCTGGTTCTGATAGCAAAGGTACCTTAGCAGTAGCAAGAAGAGGCCACCACGAGTGCTCCTGACCGATGAATCAAGCGTGGCTGGAGTCGTTGGAACCGTTGACGAGTCTTCTTCAAAATGTGACCAGAAAGAATGCCATAGGAGGTTGGGGCAGAGAGATAGAGCTCGTTGCGTGAAGGGGTGTCTATTCAGGTCCTGACTGGACTGATCTGCACACCTGGGGGATAAAAATTAGAACGGGGGGCTCCGGACTCCGATCAATGCTCCTCCTGCTGCGTTGGACAGAGGACTGGTAGTGCTTTGCTCCAGCCAAATGGCCCACCAATATCCTCACCGATCTGATCGTGAGAGCTACTACAAGTTGTCTCTGGATGTCTACTAGAGACAGTCGGTGCAGTTTGGCGAGGACGGCTCCACCGAACAGCACGGACGTTGAATGGAGGCGGGACCACCTCGCCTGCTAAGCTGACTTGAAGAGCTTTCCAGCAATGTATGACTTTCCTTCTGGAATGTCAAGGTGTTGACGGGGCATGCTCTGCAACCAGACCCTTTAATACTGCCTGTGAACTGGCCTTAGTTGAATGGTAAAAGGTGAAGAAAGGGGTGGGGATGGGTGAAGGTACAGCACGGATTGGTGGTGGGATGGCTGTGGGGATTGGCTGGGGGGTGGAATGGGATGGTGGTAACTGTTCATAGTTCAGAAGAGATGTCAAGAAAAAGATATAATTAAGGATGTAGTCCTGAGAGGGTGTTGATAACACAAGTTTTCTCTGCCCATGTGTGTGTGATTATGTATGTTTGAGAACATGGTTCTGTTCATGGATCATGCACGGGTACTTCGGTGAATGTATGCGCATATGTACGGGCGTGTGATTGCACGTGTATACATTCATACATATGTGAGTTAGTGTTTGCCTGTCTGCGTGCGTCTCTGCGTGTGTGATTGTGTATGTTTGATAGCATGGTTCTGTGCATGCATCATGCAGGGTTACTTTCGTTAATGTATGCGCGTACGGGCGTGTGATTGTATGTGTATGCATGCATACATATGTGATCGTTAGTGTTTGCCCGTCTGCGTGCGTGTATATCTGTATCTGTTTGTGCGTTTGTGTGTGTGTGTGTGTGTGTGTGTGTGTGTGAGAGAGAGAGAGAGAGAGAGAGAGAGAGAGAGAGGCGCACAAGTTGGTTCTGTCAATGGAGGGTCGCAAGTTGGCGCTGTCTCCTTTATCGTCCATCAACGGACGCCATTCACGGAACATGGTGGGATTTCTTGTCGAGGATTGCGACCCATCTTCTAATTAATATTCCTACTGCCGTGTGCTCAACATACCTAGAGCTGTCCATAACACTCTGTCACAAGTTGCACCCCTGAGTTGACGGCATTTTTGCATGTCATTTTCAGTACAGAAAGACATATTAGCTAGGTTAGAGGTTTACTCATGTATTTGTAATATGTTTTTTACATGACCGACAGATAGCGCGTGCATGAATGTGGACTGGAAGCCGACTCCGAGACGGAAGTCCTCATTGTTCACTTCGACCTCTTCTGTGATGGCGTCGCCACAGCGCATTGTTTGCATGAACGTGGTGCGTATCACACTACTTGTGGTGCGACCAACGTTCTTGTCTGGGGACACATTCGGCAGGGAAGAGCAGACCATATAATCTCAACTCTGCTCACCAGGGTTCATGCTTCCAGTAATAATAACATTTGATGACTTCTTCTCTCACAGTCTTCACATGCATAACCAGTCCAAAGTGCTCTGCACATAGAGCATCTTAGTACTCTTTAATGCTGGTAGATACATTGGTGAGTATAGAGGTCAACAAGTTGTGGGCTTCCGAAACCCAGACTTGTGAACAGGGAGGGTTCCTGGTGTACTGGACAGTACACGGGACAGGCAAGTAGTGCTTTGGACTAGAAGAGAGGAGAGGGCGAATTAAGTAAACATTGGATACTGCGACAAAACCTATCTGATACCCCATAAATTAATGTCTTGCTTGGTAAAGATGTTTTGGTTAATTAGGCGTTAACGAATTAAGTCAACACAGTGTTATTCTTCTCCCACTGCTCTAACACATGCAAAGACTAAGTGCATGAGAGGAGGATGAGAGAGAGGGAGACGGGAGAACCACGAGTCAGCGTACCTGTGCAAGAGGGAGACTGGTTCTCATTTTATAGGCCAAACGGGGAGGCGCTCGACCCATGCGAAGTGTCGCATGAGACCGCTACGACCGGTCCCGTGCGACCCTCTGCCTGCCTTCGCATGCATGGGAGCGACCCTCCGTGCACACCCCTTCGTGGGCATCACGTCATTAATTTGGGGGGAAACCATCCGTTAATCAACACGTGGAATAAGGATGCATTCATATCGAGATTGGCTATGATTTGTAGGGGAAACATGCAGGCAAACAGTCGAATAGAGCCAACGGGTTGTAACTGGGTTAGTAGTGTTGTTAATGGGCATTCCTTGTAGTCATAGTGTAAGCGGGGGCTTGGACCAGCAACACATTTTTCTTTTAACCATCGAACAACATTATTGTTTCTTGGATTTGAAGCTTCTCGCTCTGGAGGACACGTCCCGTCTGGACCCTCCGAATAGACACCATGCCGACGTGAAACCATCACCGGAATCACAACGGTGAAGAGAAGTCAACCCCTGGAGGACACGTCCCGTCCGGACCCTCCGAATAGACATCATGTTGCCGTGAAGTCATCTCCGGAATCACGGCAGCGAAGAGAAGCCAACCCCTGGGGAGCCCCCACTGTTCGTGGGCCCTCGAAGAGAGTCAAACGGATCATTAATCGAGTCTGGAATAAGCTATTAAATTCACCTCAAACACGCCCTATGAAAGCTCCAACGGCACACTCTTGGAGCTTCAATGACACACCTGGCGTAGCCTTCAGCGGCACGCCCTCAGTGGCCCTCAGCGACACACCCTCTAAAATGCCCTTCAGCGGCACTCTAAAATGCCCTTCAGTGGCACACTAAAATGGCCTTCAATGGCACACTCAAGCGCCCTTCAGCGGCACGCCCTAGCGGGCCTTCAACGGCACGCTCCCTGGTGCCCCTTCAGCGGTACACCCGTTTGAAGCCTTCAACGGCACGCTCCATGAAGCCCCTCAGCGGCACACCCACCTGGCCTGTGCCCCCTTCAATGGCACGCCCAGAGGGCCCTTCAACGCCACCCTTCGAAGCTTCACCGGCACGCCTGCAAGCAAAGCTTCAACGGCACAGTGTTAGCCCGTTCGACAAGGGAGATCCAACGCCGCCCTACGGGGATCTTTGGCTCGCAGTGAAAGGGTTGACGTGTCAACCGGAGGCTGAAACACGGGGTCTACCCTCTGTCAACGAAATAATGGGAGGTCAAATCCCCATTAATGAACGCTTTCCCGCCTTCGCTGTCCCGACTTTCGAACGACGCTGTGCCGGTGGAGGTGTAAAAACCCTCCCACCGGCGAACAAAAACAGACACACAGGCAGGAGAGAGGAGAGACCAACCGAAGACAGAGCCCTCCACCACCCAGACGGACGAAAAGGGCAAGGAAAGAAAGAAGAGAAGAGGAAGAAGAAGGAGCCTGCCGTGGGAGCTCCCTCCGACGACCACCTCCAAGGAAGATAGAGTAAGAGAGAGAGAGAGGGAGAGTGGAAGCTCACTGTGAGAGGGGGGAAGTCGGGGCCTCGTGGCCTTGGTCTAACCCCAAGCCCTTCTCTTCCTCTTTCCCCCCATTCCCACCTTCTTCTCCCTCCTCTGTTGTACTCCCATTCCTTGCTTTGCATGAATAGATCTTGGCTCTTGTTTCCCTGACCGTCTTTTTCTTTGTCTAACCGGTGTTTGTGCTTGATGGTCTCTCGTTCTTGGTGATGTTCATATGCACACCCCTCCATGCTTCTACCAGATCCCCCTCAGACCGGCATTTAGCCTCCATGGCCACCCTCAATCCACCTGGCCCTCTGAGCTGAACCCCCTGGCCAGTACACCTTTCCCCCAGCCCTCCAGCGGTACACTCCCCCTGCCACTTTCCCTGGCCGACACACACCTGTAGCCCCACCTTATCCCCTTCACCGGTACACTCCCTGGCCGGCACACTCAGTCTCCCAGCCCTTCAGCGGTACACCCCTTGGCTTGCTCATCGGCACACTTGCCCTTCCCTTCTTCGGCCCAGTACCCTTGGCCAGTACAGTAGCCCCCCCTCATCGTCGTCTCCCTTCACGCTTTCCGAGGTCTATCTACGGTGTGTCATCTGCGGGCGCCCACCTCCAATTGTCGGGTTCCGTCACTCCAGGTGGGCGTGTTCCCCGTATCTCCCTTACGCCCGGGGTCAAGGGGAGATGCTGCCGAAATTTCATCAGAATACGACAAAGGCAGAAGGAAGCAACAAACGAAGGGAGTAATAATTAATGAATGCTTCTAATTAATAATAACTGAATCATGGACATTGCAAGAGGTACCAGACAGGCTGGTTTAAACCCGGCGTCCTCTAGGATCACGCGGATTTGCTTGACCCAACGTGATCAAAGGTTTGGAATAAATTAAACTATTATTCGGCTCTAGTAGAATCGAATAATAAGTTTAATTTACTTCTAATTGAGAATTAGAAGTTAATGAGCCTTAAACTAGAGTGACTATGGGCCTAGAGGATCACACACAATGGATTATTGGGTGACGGATTATTATTGTACAAATGTATATATTAATTCCCTTAAATTTCTTTTGGAAAGGAGTATAAAAAGGGCTTAATACATATGTATAATAATAGAAAGGACATATATACGATTTTGGTCCTTATGGGTTCTTTTGAAAGGGGCCTAAATCTATATATATGTGCCTTACGTGAAAACCTCCCCCCCTTGGCTTAATCAAGCATTAACAGCAAGGAGGAGAGGTTTTCTCTCCACCCCCTTCCTCCCTCTTACTCTCTCTCTCTAGAGGCCCTTTCTCTCTCTAGAAGGGGAAAGCTTGGGGAAGATCGTGCCCGGAGGATACCGTCGCTACGCAAGGATCCGTGTGGATCTGTTCTAGAGGCCGTACTTCTGTGCGGCTCAGTGTTCACGAGATTCTACATCAGGCACTACGGACAGTGTCGTTCCGTGCAAGGTATAAATCTGTAACTCGTAGTTAGGGGTTGGGAATTTAATGCATCGATTAGTGCACGGATCTAGGATTCCATCAAGTTGGGTTCGGATAAATAAATTTTTGTTATCCGCTGCGTTGCCCGAACAATGTTGTAGGAAACCTTACAACCTGTTGATGATATGATTGATTTCAGTCAAGCTTTTTTAAGGTTGTTCTATGAAGAAGGTTGCCAGAGGAACCCGGAGGTACGGCTTGTGCAGTACGCGCCGAAGAAGCCGGCTTACCGTCTGTGGGAAAGGGGGAGCTCACCCGTCACTTTCACTTGGTCTCCTTCCCGCCTGCTTTCATTCTTCCAAAAGCTAGATTCCATACCCCGTTCACCTCCTTTTGTGATCAACCCTATGATTTTCCAAACTCCAACTGATTTTCTCATCGTCAAAGTCTATGATTACAGGCACTGCCCGCCTATTGATCTCTCCACTCCATTCTTCTCCTCTTCCGATCCATTCCTTGATCTCTTCTGTCCATCCATCTATCCTCTTGCGCTTCCTTCTCCACTTCATCCTGTTGCATGATCACCATTGATCCCCAAAAAAATGCCAATTTTGAAACGAAGATTTCAGTGGAAGATTAAGTTGTGTTCTGTCCATCCTCCTCTCAAGGGCACGAGGTCCCTGCTACTTCCCTTCCACTAGATTTCCTTTCTCCTAGGTTAGATTTAGGGTCTGTCAAGTATAGGGAACTAGGGTCTGTCAGGTCTAGAGAAGTAGGGTCGTGTTCTAGTTCGTCCAACCCTTCCTCGCCTAAGGCGCACTCGCTAGTGTGTCATTCGAAATCCATTCCAAATAGGTTCTTGCAAGATCTAGCTCAGCAGCGTCATGCTCTTCTCAAATGTCCAGATCTCATAGCTACGACGATTGTGCTGGAGGAAGATGAGGAGCAAGATGGGGTGTGGAGCGACGACGGATTAGGAGTCTATGAAATTGTTGATGAGAAAGACCCAGTGGATTTTGAGGACAGTGATGTAGATGACATTGCTGACTTATATGCACAAGGTTTGAAGAGATTTGAAGAACCGTCATTGGCAGTGGATGAACCTATAAAGGAAATTAATATTGGAACTGATGAGGACCCCAGGCCCATCATTATTACTGCTAATCTCCCTCCGGAGGTTGAAGAAGGATTGATCAAGGTTCTAAGGGAGTATAGCAATTCTTTCGCCTGGTCATACGAGGACATGCCGGGTCTTGACCTAACGCACTGGTCATGTCTCGGGATCGGAGAATGTCACGGCTCACCCTGCACAATGATCCGAAGGCTCATCAGAGAAAAATACACAAATATCTGAAAGAAAAATCTGGGGCATTACAACCCTCCCCCCTTATCAGAATTTCATCCTCGAAATTTTGGACAAGCACCAAGCCACAAGGGGAGAATGCCATGAACCGACTGGCGACACCGCCAGAGCCCCAACCTAACCTCGATGCTCGAAAAAATCACAGTCTTGAGGGACGCGGCCAGACAATGATCACGGACAACGTCTCGCTCACAATCCAAGACACATCGATCATTAGAGCAGGCACATGCAAAGAGTACAAGTCTGGCGTCACCTCAGCCAACACGAAAACCAACCACGACATCACTGCCACGATCTCGCTTACCGAGAACACGCAACCCTCATCACAGAAACCAACACCGGTCAACGCCCACGCTCGGCGGACCAACCAAACGCTAGCTTCACAACTCGCTGACTGCTCTCACACCCTGCACCAAGGGTTACCAACACTGAGCTTCCACCAGCTCACACCCGGCAAGCCGGACGCTGACAACAGCACCAGACCAACTCTGCCAGAAGACAACTTCTAACAAATTCCCAGATCCAATCCGGGAAAAGCACACCTCATGATCGGCCACCCAAGGCTTCACTAGCACACAGCTCACACCATTCTCGAGCCCCAACAACCAGCATCTTCTGTCTGTGAAAGACCATCCACTGGTCGCCAGGTACGCGTCAACGGGAAACCTCCACCGACCCAACAAGCACGCTCCAATTCACGACAGGCCATCCGCTGACTCTCCCACAGACCAACACCTCGTCCGATCCAAAACCTCACGCCAACTCCACCCTCTCAGGGGAGCACGGCGAAACCACATGACAGGATCTCCCCTCGGTCCGCACGTCACTCGACGCAACACACCGGGAAATCCTCCTATGCTGGACACAGGCCAGGGATCATCATATCCAACGCCAACATCTCATCAGAGACCTCCACTCACAGGCATCGTCCAATCGCTATCCAATCACAACTCATCTCGACCACTCCCGATGGATGCCTGCCAACCCCGATCCCGCTTTTACCACAGAGCCTCGGGACACAACCTCTTACAATCTACGACACACTTCTCCAAAACCGACAAGTGCCGCCTGCTACCACAGCAAGTTGGTCGATAACGCAGCGACCAATGCACACGGGTCCCCAGACAATACACATCTTACCATGGTCGATCACTCGGTCAACCTCACCAACCGCTCACGGCCACCAACCGGGACCCATAATCTTGTCAGATATCACTTCTCCAAAAACACGATCTCACCCAAGGACACAGCTTCCAACACAGAAAGAGGGTACTCATGCGACAACCTCGCCAGCACATTTCCCAAATTCTCAATCCAGTCAATGCCACAAATCACAATGCCTCCAGCAACAGCACGGCAACAACACGTCTCACGCAACTGAGACAATCTCTCACCGAGAAACCAATCCTCCAACGCTCTACACATCCTCGAAAATCCGCTCGCAGCATCCAACGCTACGATCCATCACTGCGCACTCAGATCCACGTGCACAGCCATCACAATGACAACTCAGGATCCTCCATCCTGACAATCCTCTGCGACTCCGCAGGCTCCGATTCACAATGCCTCGGAAATCACAACACCAGCTGCAAATTCTCACAAACACCGCCCAACTGGCACTCATCCTTCCGGAGCAGCACCAACACACCCTTACACATCAGGGAATGGACAACGCTTCTCACTGGCAACCACCTTGCCAACACAGGATTCGTCTCGCACGGACTTCATGGCACGCGAAGGCCAACCAATCCGAACACATGATGCAAGACGACGAACCTCAGGGAGACAGATCGCTACTTCGTTCTGCACATTTTCCCTACTCCTGTGCGCGGTTTGGTGCTCGATCGGGGGAGATCGGGCTGGTTTAGTGAAAATCATAATTTTTGGAGTTTGTAGGGTTCATCAGAAAACGACAATCATTCTCGATAAAATTAGTGTCAAAACGACTGCTGGGATGTCAGGATCCCATTCCTGTAAGTTTCGTGTCGATGGGTTGTCATTTGGGGCCGGTAGGAGTCCAGGAACCCCGGTGACTCATTTAGGGTCGATTCGTCGGAATCGCCCCGATCTCACGTTTTAATGCATGGATGCGCCATTTTTAGCCTCCAGGAGCGTTGTATGGTCGTGTCCGTCTATTTCCCCTGCTCTTCGGCGTGAATGGGGCGTGGAACTAGCCGATTCGACAGTTCCCCTATTTTGCTCACCGATTTTGTGTAACGGTCATTCCAGTGACCGTCACACATGTAATGGTCCCACGATAGACTGTTGCATTCCATTGGTCATTTCACGTTCTTCGAGGTTGGGTTGGTGTGACGGACCAGTATAGGACTGTCACATTGTCACAACGCGCCTAGGGTGGTGCATTACGTTCTGGGTGTGACGGACCAGCATAGAATCGTCACATGGCTGTAACGAGCCTGGCTTGGTGCCTTAGGTGCTGATGTTTTCGAGGACTATGGCTGTCAGTCCCTCGACGACCGTGTCTGCCACGAAGACCGGGTCAGTCGATTAGCCCTGACGGACCTCCCCTTGTGCGTCACATTGTGTAATGCCCTTGGTCTGGTGCGTTACATGGTTCGTGTTAGGCTTTTAGGCCTGTTGGCCCTGATGCCCCTGTCTTGGCGCGTCAGGAGGTGTAACATGCCTAGTGTGGTCCGTTACATCATGCGAGTATTAGGTTTTGGGTCTGTGGGCCCTGGCGCACCTGTCCTGGTGCATTAGGCTGTTGTAACGCACCTATAGAGGTCTGTTGCATTCCCTTTCATCCGAGTTCTAGTCTGGTTGCCCTGACACCCCTACCTTGGTGCGTCAGAGCAGGTAACGCGCCTATAGTGGTGCATTACGGTCTTGTTGTTGGCCGTCATGGCCGTTGTTCTGTTCTCTGTGTCTGTCTGTCTTAGGTTTGTGCTTCAGGGTGGTGTCTGTGTGTCGGTGGTTTCTAGATCGGTCGGTTCAGGTGACTGGGTGTGGTCTTTTGCTTGACTGTAACAGTTCCCTAACGACTTGATCTAGACCTGCCAGTGCCCTTGTCTGTGGTCTTGCAGCGGCTTTCCTTGACTGCGGGGTTCACCTAGCGGTTGAGTGATAGTTCGCTCTGCCCAGAGTGTAGTCATTGTCCACCGCTCCAGTTTTTGCTTGTCTTGGCTTGATTCGTGGTTTTCCCGTGACCCGTGGGTGTCTGTTGACATCCTATGAGGGCAGTGACCATGATGGGACAACCAGGAGTGCTTATGCATGTAGTGTGTGTGTCTGGGTGTATGTGTCGTGTCGGGTTTCGGTCAACCTGGTGAGACCAGGGGTTGACATATGACCTTGTGCGTGTCTCGACGACTTTGTCCAATTCGAGACCATATTTTTGGATGCCTCGAGGTATCATTCTACCTCGATTTGCATATCCATATGTGTTGAGGGTTCTCGGTGTTCCCTCGGGTCTCTGTGAGTCATTTCCTGCGTAGCGTTGTTTCCTCTGGCTTAGGTTTAGACTGATTCGACAGCTTGTTCCGCTGTTTGTGATGATCTTGCCTTCGAGTTGTCTGACTCAAGGATCATTACGTGAGTAGGTCTAGTTGCCTTGTCCTGAGTTGTCGGCAGTGGCAGTGCTGCCATTGATGCTTCGAAGTACGTGCGATAGTGCTCTCTTGCCTGTCTGCACTTCCGCACTCGTCCACTCCACGCACGGAGTGCCGGGCCCGCGACGCGGGGCGTCGCCCGGCAGAACGATTGCGAGGAGCGGATGCTCCGGGGCAATGGGTGGAGGTGGCGGCAACGACTGGGGAAGAACAGGGGGCGATGCCAGTGGGCGTGTCAGAGGGCAGATCTTAATGCCAGTGAGGAGGAAGTGACTGTGATTCTTGATGAGGTCATTGGCGGTGTGGATGGAGGCTTCACAGTCCCTGTCGACGGTGCCAAAGGAAGGGGACACGTAGGGGAGGAGGAAGGCAACGGTGGCAGAGGACATTTTTGTAATCTGGACGGACAGGGTGAGGAAGGAGGAAGGCCATGTCAAATGTTTCATGGGTGTTTCAAATCATGCCCGACAAATCTAGACTCTGTCATAGACCCTGTAAGAAATGAGATTCTCAATTTTTTTCCTCCGTCGAAGTGTTACCAAACCCAGACTTAGTGACAAATAGAATTATCGATTTTAATCCTCTAATCTAAAATGAAGTAAAACTGTGCTTCGTCTCTCCGTCACCTAAATGGAGTCTGACTGATATTTCATCATCTGCCTACCGTCTAATCCAAATCCGACCCCCGGAATGAAGTCAAAGATAGCCAAGACAAAAAATGGGACCCACCAGCATCCACGTGAAGTCCACGTGGACTTACAATTAAATAATACAATCCCCATCTGGATAATGACCTAATTAGGACGCCTTTATTCGAAACGGGACTTGTGCCCGTACAAAGCAATTGCCGGGGTCAAGCAGGCGTCCCGTCCAAATTCCCCAAGCCACCCCTTCCTTAACACCGACCACCCGTAATAAAGAGGAGGGTATAAACGTCATGTTCTTGGAGGCGTAACGGGTCCAGCTTACCCCCGTCACGTACTCCACGAGATTATATGGGTCAAACCCTCCCGTCCGTACTGGGCTGCCCCGGGCACCGGTGCTGTCTCTCCCTGCCAACCCCTCACCCCATCTTGGGATAACCGGCCATCTTTATCCTTTACCAATTATTTCTCTCTCTTCTATCTATCTCTCTCTTTATTACATCACCGCTTTGCCCTCCCCGCTTCTTACCAAATTGTCTTTTCCTCTCCTTTATGGGAGTACAAAAAGTCCCTCTGTCTCTCTCTCTCTCTCTCCCCGCTGGTATATAGAGGGTCGATGGTGGCAACCGTTGACGCGGTGGGAAGCAGATGATACGACAGGGAGACGAAGGGCAGACCCGACCGGTCCCCCCTTTGAACGACGCCATCGGCACCCCACCCGCCAGTCCCTTCCTCCTCTTCTTCTTCTAGTTGGCGTTGTCTTGTCAGAAATTGTTCTAGGGTTACGAACGGGAAGCAGTGAGGTTTTCTAGGTTTCGTGGAGATGAAGGCCGAGAAGGGGAAGGGGAATAGGAAGGGCGGGCTCCTCCGCTGCTTCCAAGCCCCCGTGGTGGCCGACCAGCACGTCCAGGAGGAAAAGGGAAGCAGGGCGACTTCGTCGTTGGATGCCTTTCTCGCTCTGCCAGCGGGCCCGACGCCGTCTTGTTCTTCGCGGTCGTCGCTGCCGGAGGAGGAGGGGAAGTCGCGGCGTGGGGAGGGTAGTGGGAAGCGGAAGCGGGTGTCGACGCGGCTGCTCGCCAAGATCGTACGGTCCGCCGTGTTTGTCACGTCCCTGGTTAGCATCAATGCAATATCCAAGTTTTTCCTTTCGACCTTTCTTTCGAAGAAAGTTGGGAAGGAAGAGGTTCTTGCTCTAGTTGAGACGGTTTCTTGTGGTTTGCTGTTCGAATGTTAATGTGCCAACAGTCATGAAAAATCGATCCTTCTGATCTATATCTTATGATTGTTCTCTGATTAAAGACGAGATAAGAAAATTGTTATTTGGAAGGAAACCAGGTCAAGATCATCGCACGTGACGGCACAACGCCATCAATCTGGCCTAATCCCTAGGTCTGAAACCATGATGACACGACTCCCTAGGAAACTCACAAGTCGTCAAGTTAATCTCTTGTCCAAGGGGTACGCGAAAAACTCCAGCCCCAGGCTGGTTAACTGGACTCACAGTCCAAAGCCCTACACACGGCCCACTTGAAAATCACTTCCTGTAGAAACTCACGTCGTACGGGGAAGACCCTCCATACTCATGCCGACTCACGGTGACTCATTCAAGTGTACACAGAAACTCGGAACACACACGGAGTCACCTTGACCCCAATTCTCACGGGCATGCTATTCGAGGTAACACGGTACCTCCGGACACCCCTATAATACAAACTCAAAACCCCCGATGTCTGGGACATTCACGAGACTGAAGGTCAACCACTGGGTCACAACCGGGTCGAGCGGGGCCCACACAATGTGAACGAAACACTGTGAGCATGAAAACCAAGTGGCGGTCCTCTCAGGGCCGTCATAGTGCCTAGCGGTCCAGCCAGGACTGCAAGGGTCGAAGATAAACCAAACCCTAAGCGGTCACTCCCGGACTGCCAAGTAGGGTGGCGGTCCTCCGCTTGACCACTAGACATAGCCTAGCGGTCAGTCGCGAGGCCGCTACCCCACTGACCTCAAACGATCAAAACACGGACAAACGGTCATGCCCTGACTGCTAAGCGATGCCTGGCGGTCTTCACTAGACTGCTGAGCCCTCCTAGCGGTCCATCGCGCGACCGCAAGGCTCAAACTGACATAGGGAGGCCCTGGCGGTCTCCACATGACCGCTTCACACCCTAGCGGTCCCTGGAAGGACCGCTCAATCGTCCCGAGCCCGAAAACGATGGAAATCGCAGAAAAATCTATTCCACACCCCGTTCACACCCGTGTGAAGGGGGAAATAAGGGGAAACTTGTCCCCAACATCTCTAGCATCGAGAGGACCCATTTAAACCCCAAAAATGTGATCAAATCACTAGATCCGGTCCACACCCCAAAACATGCTCTTTTCCCCCAAAATGCTCAAATAAGCCCGCTCGGCTCACAACAGCCTACCAAAATCATGAGAATGGAAGTACAAGGGTTAAGGATCCATCTCCCTACCTCCACTGAAGATTTTATGCACCATGGACGCCGAACCACCAAGAACATCACTAAACCCTCACCGGCCCATGAACTCATGAACTGCCTCCACCATCGTGATCCTCGGCCCTTGCCTGTCGCTCCTCGGCCCACGAGCATCGCCGCCTCACCCTCATCCACCTCCATCATCCACGGGAGAAGAGAGGGAGAGAAGAGAATGCGGGAGAAAAGGGAGAGGGAAAAGGGAGAGAAATGAGAGATAGTGAGAGAGGAAAAGGGAAGGGGGTTTATATAGAAAATTTAGAAAATCAACAAAATATCAAAAATTGAGAAAAAAGACTTCCCGCGATCCTATGAAAACACACGACACACTGGTACCATCCCAGAGTAGGAGAACGCAACGGTTCACCCTGTATAGGGTTCTGTAGGCTCGTTAGGAAAAAACATGTGTAAACTGTGAAACACTCTATGGGACTCTCGAAAATGATCCTAAACTCACGAATCTTGATCTGAAAAATATCCAAAAAAATTCAGGGCATTACAGCATTACACCTTCAAACCTCGAGGAAGAACAACTACACCTAAAAGAACAGGGGTTAGCCTTGTCTTATTGGCAGTAGGGGTCCCACGGATCCCCAGCACGAAAACAACAGCGGTTAACAACAGTGCTAACAACAACAATAAAAGTAGGAGTAATAACAACAACAAAAGCAATAGCCGTAACGACAATAGTCGAGGAAACCCAGGCTAAGCCGCAAGCTACTCCTATCGACAAGAAACATAAATTCCTATACTCACAGTAGGGAATCGCCGAAACAACATAATGAAACTCTAGCTACCCAGCCAGAAAACACCATGACGCCTCTATCGTGAAGACTCGTCCTTAGTGATAAAGCCCAATCAGATCTCACGATTGGAAAACATGATCACGATCTCACTATCGTGAACCAAACGCGACCTAGGGGTGGAACCTTAGTAACTCAACCAGGAACCCCAGACGTCTATACCGAAAAACATATGGGAATTGCCCATGCAATCATGTCATCATGTGACACGAAGACCCATGAGAACCACAACTGTGAGAGTTATATGTCATGTGACGGAAGTACCTTCTCACTAGAAGCAAGGCTAGATGCATCCACTAACGTCTTACACTATGCCTTGGGTATCTCCCACTCGCCTCGAACATGGTAATTGAGACACCATAACAGCAACCAAGAAACAAGGACTAGTCAGGGTCATATGCGTCAGCACAGGTCCAACGTCCCTGACCACGTATGCACACACTGGCGCAATGCCTTGCGCTAGGCCTCTAGCTGTTCCCCCCCCAGTCGGACTCTAACTGTAAGGCATAGGGGCCCTCGGAAACCAGCCTAAAAATTATCTCTGTCGGGACTGTCCCTCCACCACTCTCAAGTGGGCCGACACGAAGTGTCGTCAGGCTACGACTAGTGGTGGCTCACTAGACACAAAGACTCTCTAAAGAAAAACACCAAAGTACGGACAAGCTATGCACGCACCTGTCACAAGTAACACTGAACACCGGGTAGCACAAGCCACCAGACTCATGAGAGTCAACTAGATCAGCAAAAATAATGATCCTTGAGTCACACAACTCAGGTCAAGATCATCGTACAAAGTGGTAACATGTTGTAAAACCATAGTAAAACATTATGAAAGTGGCACACAGTAGCCAGATCCATTCATCAATCGAATATGCTCGACCCCTTGGCCGCTTTACAGACTTACAATTCTTTGTAACGAGAAAGCACGAAACACGAGGGGTCACTCGAGCCCTTAACTACGTAGACACATAAACTGAGGTAACACGATACCTCCGAGCGTTTGAAACACAGTCTCGATCCCTATGGGACATTTGAGACACTTACGAGGTCAAAAGTCAACCATTGTGTTACAACTGGGTTGACCAGAGACCAAAATAGCAAAACACAGTGAAGCAAACAAGATAGCAGTTGTCACCAGACCACTATCACCAAACAGAACCAAGTAGTAGATATAGCCAGACCACCTTCTCCCAACAGATCAAGGTAGCGGTCAAGGCCAGACCGCCACCTATAGGGGAAGAAAGATGCAATTATAATAAGACTAGTATCTCCACACAATGGCCAAGTCGCGATCGAAAGTAGGCCGCTACCTGACACGAACGTGGGACACATAAGCATAAAAAGTAGCATCGACGCTTCACAGAGCAGAGTCGACGCAGACATGGTCACAGTCACGAGGTGACCGCTAACATCAGATAGGGGTTCTCAGAAGACCGCCATCTAATGGGTGACATGTATAGGTAGGCTGCTAGTGGTTGAGTGATAATCACTATCTCTAGGTAGCAGTTATCCATTAACCGCTATCATTAGGCCGGTTTCCCAGGTTGTAGTTCCCACCCAACCATTATCTACAAGTAGCGGTTGATCGCCAGACTACGACCTCAACCACCTTACCTACACAAGACAAAAGAAGAACGCCGTTCTAATCGGACCGCTATCAATGCCGAGAGCAGAACATGGTTTCTGAGGAATCGTGACCTACTTCTGGTCTAAAATCTACAAAACCTCACAAAACTCAGTCATTCTAGGCCCCAATCATCCCAAAACGACGGGGAAACAATGACAAACCCACTATATAAACCTTCCACAAGTTGGAAGGGATCCAGAAAACTACAAAATGACAAGGAAAAGGGCGATTTCATCCAAATGCCCTAACAAGACTCACATGGACATCCAGCCTCATATTGGCCCCAAATCAAGAGCAAATACAAACAAATCTATGGGAATCAAATCCTGACATGCCATAGAGCAGGAATCTATCATTAGAATCAAGAAATATCACCTGGAATGCTGAATTCGTCTCACATAGCCCATAACATGTTTTCCCCCTAAAATGGGAAAACCCACTCAAACTTCCACTAATCTGCACGAAATTGAAGGGAAACGTAGAATGAAATGTAGAGAATCCATCCCCCTGCCTCCACTGACGATCTGCCACGTCGAAAATGCCATTCCACATGAAAAAATGTCACTCGAACCCCGCCAACACTTTGAATCCACGAATGGGATCACGTCGTGCCTTGATCCTCGTGCCATTACGCTCCATGTCACCTCCACGTCGTCTCCATGTCGTCCCCATGCCTCCTCCGTCAGCCGCCGAAGCAGAGGGAAAGAGAAGAGAGAGAACAGTGGGGGAGAGAGTGTGAGAATGTGAGCGAGGGGTGAGGGGGGTTGAGGGTATATAAAAAAAGAAAATATTAATATTAATATTTATGTAAATCCAATTTAGGGCTCAAAATTTTCAAGTCCAAAGCCCCTGACCACGTGTGCACACACTGGCTCTCGCCTAAGCCAGGCCTCTAGCTAGTATTCTCCCCCCATAAGATGCTACGGTCGAGGACACTACTACCGAGCGCGGGAGCCCATGGAACTAGCTTAAAAACTATAAATCGGGAAATGTCCTGTCGTAAAGGCTGACACATCGAAACGTGCCGTAAGGCTACGACTAGTGGAGGATCACGAGACACAGACTCTAAAACGCTAGTGCTGGAGTACATACAGGCAAGAAGCACTGTCGCACGTACTACAAAGCACCAATGGCAGTACAGAAACTACCGACAAACTAAGGACAAGACAACTAGACAAGAAACTACAATGGTCGAGACACACACAAGGTCGCCTGTCAACCATTGGGTCACACCGGGTTGACCAGAACCAGACAATGACATTAAAAAGTAGTACAGAAGACTGCCCATGGCAAGAACACCCCTGGCCACCTTATATCATGGTCATAGCCCTCATAGGATATCAAGAGACATCCATGGGACAACGGGCAAACCATAAGGTCAAGCCAAGATATACGGAATCTGGAACATCGGGAAATGACACTTAGACACCGCCCTAGGACACGTACCTAAGACAGACAGACACAAGACAAGCCATCAGGCCAACGAATGGGACAACGGACAAGACTCACTGGGCGGTTATGGGCGTGTAAAATTGCACGTCCGCGTGTCCCGACCAATCCAGCATCGACAAATAACTTCAACCGAAGAAATTACAAAAAGGGCAGGCCATCCGCACTCTCCGAACAAACACTACACTATCTTGAAGCTACCCCCAGAGTCACGTCAGCGAAGAGAAACCAACCCCTAGGAAGCTCACAACCCATGGGCCCCATGAGAGCTAAGCGGACCGTTGATCAGACTCGAAACGGGCCCAAGTCTACCTCAACGGCACACTCGTGCCTCTTCAATGGCATGCTCAGTGCAGCTTGGCCGGCACGCCCGAAGGTGCTCAACGGCACACTCCCACACTCCCGCGGGTTCTTCACCGGCACACCCCCCTGGCAGTTCTTCACCGGCACACACACGCATAAGTGCCTTCAACGGCACACCCCAAGGCCTTCAGCGGCACGCACCTTCAACGGCACGCCCAGGCCAAGTGCCTTCAACGGCACACCCCATGGCCTTCAGTGGCACGCCCCTTCAATGGCACGCCCTAGCCAAGTGCCTTCAATGGCACACCCATGACCTTTAGCAGCACGCCCCCATGTGCCTCTTCGCCGGCACACCCTCTGAGCATCTTAAGCGGTAGGCCCTGCTTGCCTCCTTCATTGGCACGCCAAGTGTCTTCAGCGACATGCCTCCAAGTGTTGTCTTCAGTGGCACGTCTAGTGCCTCTCCTCCTCAGTGGCACGCCTGCAATCCCTTTCAACGACATGCTTCCTCGACGGTGCATCCGGCAGAGAAAATCTCACGCCCACATCCTATAGATCCTTGGTGCGCAGTGGGGTCACTGAGGTGTCAGATGGAGGGGCCGGCATGCAGGCTACCCCCTACCACCGAGGATGACTGAAGTCAAATCCCCATTAATGGCATCCCATTCCCGCCTTCAAACATGCCGCTGCTGCATGGGGTATAAAAACCCCTCCTTCACCAACGAACAAAAGCGAGAGAGAAACACACAGGTGCAGAAGCACACACTAGAGAGCAGAGGGCCACCCTCTATGATGCTGCCGAGCAGACCGGAAGAGAAGAAGAATAAGGAGAAGAAGAAGAAAAGAAGAAGGAGGTTTCTCTCCGACGGCCACCGGGAAAGAGAGAGTAAGAGAGAGCGAGAGAGAGAGAGAGAGAGAGAGAGAGAGAGAGAGAGAGAGAGAGAGAGAGAGAGAGAGAGAGAGAGAGGCGGACCTCCCGGGGCGAAACAAAAAGGATGGCACACCTGGTGAGACGTCTCCCACCTTCCTTCTTTTTGCTGATGCAAAAGTTCGTGCCAACCCTAAAGTCCGGGTGCCCTTTTCCTATCCTTGCAGGAGGGGTAGCAGAAGAGCACCGGTTCGTACTTCCCAGCAACTTCCAGTTCGTCTCCCAGTTGCCAGATCGTGTTCGACGACCGCTCCCGGCCGCCACCTCAGCTTGTCCCGGACTCCAACAACCCTGTCACCACCCATGCCGTCGCCACCCATGCACGGGTGGGCTACTTGGCAGTGCCGATCGCTTTCGGTAGCTTTCCTCCTGTCGTCAGATCACCCTACTTCTTGGGTGTGGTCCCCGTGGCGGCTCCACTGCCACCTCCAGCTCTTGTTTCCTCTGGCACCACCAATGCGCCACACCAGCTACAAGTCCTGATAGCCAGGCCAAGCGTCAGGCTCGGCTCTCCCGCCACCGGTGCCCGTAGGGGTTTCGGGCCAGTCCCAGCCAAGGCAAGCATTAGTCCCCGGGCCCAGTCTTGACTAGCCCCCTACGCAAACATCGCGTCCCAGGTTCTGGTCCCCAATCTTACAATCTGCTCGGGCCTTCAACCTCGAGCCCCAACCAAGCCGACATCCGGTGTGGGTCTCCACCCCAGGGTGTTCGGCTCCTCAGCACTCAGCTCGGGTCGTCAACCCTGAGCTCCTACCGAGCCAGCTCCCTGCATGGGCCTCCTAGCCTGAGGGTAGGGCTCCCCAGCACCCCATTTAGGCCTCCCAACCCGAACTGCAGAAGCGTGACCGCCTCACCCGAGTCCCCAACCCCTGGCATGAGGCTTCCTACCATCCAAACCAGATGTACAACTCTAAGGTTTCCCGCGGATGACGTCTGGTACGAGTGGTCTGCATCAGGTCCCGGATCCCTCAGCTCTACCTTGGGGGCATTCCTCCCATAATCTGACAATGTCGATCCCCAGCACTGGTCTACCTTTGTGGGATGCGGTGACCTCGGTACGGATTGAGCGCCCTCTGTCGTGCCTTCTGGCCCTACCAGCTCCCAGTTCAGGCTAAAGGCCTCGGGTCACCGGCATCCCGGTACCCCCTGCACTGACAACATCGGGCGCAGACACGTCGCGGCGAGCGTCCGCAATACTACTGTCGGCTCAGGAGAAAGCCTACACTTGAGCCACCCAGCCGCGGGCCATCACTACATACCTTCCGCCTTGGGGGCTCATCCCGGCATTCCCGATGAATGGCCCTGTGCCACCAGCACCCGCAGGCTGGGTTTTCTCGACCTACCACCTTGGAGCGGAGTCATCTTTGGCTCCCCAGAAGAAGCACCGTCGTAGCCGCAAAGGCAGGCGACCCGTTGCTACCACCAGCAACTCTAGTAAGACCATTCTTGTCAGAGACTTACGGATTCGCCTGGATGGGGGTGAACCCATTGTTCCTCCAGAATGGATCGTCCCTACGGTCCCTATGGCCAACCGCTTTAGCCTCTTGTGTTGAACGCGGGAAGACAAGGCGGAACTTAAGCGGGCGGACACTTTGGCAACGGCCCAAAAGCACCAGCGTCAGTTTGGCACTCAAGCTCCCAAGTCCCGTCAGAGGAACAAGGATGGGGGAGACCAACAATCAGACTTGAGAAGGATCTGGGTCACCCCGGAGGAAGCTCAAGCTGTCTGGGAAGCACGCCTCAGTAACCCCTTTCGGGCACTAAGGCATCGCACCAAGCAAGGTGCGACTGACCCTGCAGTCGCGTCATCTAGTGGCGCCCAACCCTTCATCGCCTCTCGTACTGATAGGTGGAAATAGAGACGGGCTCATTCCGGGCCACACCAACATCCAGCCCCAAGCTCTCCTCGGGCAGACGCCACTGGACGTGACAACTGCGATGTACTCCTCGAGAGGATCGTTTCGACTATTTTTACATATTTTTATGAATTAGTGTATTTTCGGTGAAAAATATAAATTTTTAGAAATTAGGAAAATTTCTAATTTTCCTTCTATTTAAACCACCTCACTATCTTTCCTCCCTCATTTTCAACCGTTCTTCCTCTCTCTCATTCTCTCTCCCCTCTGGTCCGTTTGGCACGGGGTGCACACCGTTGCGGAGCTGGCTGAGGCGAGGAAGCGGTGGAGTGATCGGAACGCGGGATGGAGCGACGATTTGAGCGTGGCGTGGCACGATCCGTCGGTGGATTCCGAGAATCGGTGCGGTTCGTGTTTTGGCGATTTTGACGTGGTTTAGTCGCTTCGGCACGCGAGATCTTCGGTGGAGGTAGGGGGACGGTTCCCTAGCTCGTGTATTCCATTTTCCCGTAGTTTTACGTTCTACGGTGTGAGAATAGGCAAGTTTAGGCTCATCGAGGTTTTGTGGAGTTCGTAGGCTTCACCGAAAAATGGCGACAATTCTACGATCGGTTGGTGTCAATGGACTCCCTGGAACGTCGGCGTTCCATAGTCATTGATTTCATGTCGAATAGTGGTCTATCGGGGCCGATAGGAGGCCGGGAACCTCATTAACCCCATTTGGGTGATTTCATTAGAATCATCCGTTTCTTGCGATTCGTGCATCATTTTGACTCCGGTCGCAGTCCATGTGATTGCCAGGGTGATTGTGGCTGTATCCCCTTCGTCTTGGCACGAACAGGGCATGGAAAGGCCACGATCGGGTGAACCCTTGGGGTTGCTCGCCGTGACAATTGGACGGTCGAACAAGGGCCCGTCCAAGGTATGGGCGGCTGGCTCTGGGCTGTTCATCCTCGCTGGATTTTGGGGCTTGTGCGGTCGAAAGATAGACCGCACATGGGTTGTGCGCCCCGGTAGGGTCCACCTATCCCATCTTGGGTGGCCATCCTATAACCGCCTATCTTTCCGTTAGGATGTGCGCCCACATCCTAGCCGTTCATCCTTGTTGACATTTGGTCAACAGTTGAGTGTCGGTCGTGATGAGCGGTCTGATCAAGATCGTTTTGACTGACATTGTAGTATGTCGGTTCGAGTCAGCGGTCTGGTCAAAATTGTTCTGACCGGAAACATCGTGGGTCGGTGGGCATGAGCGGCTAGGCCCTAACTGCTCATAGCCTTGGGCGGCCCAGCCTTAACCGTCCATCCCCCGTTTGTGTTTTTGGATCCGTTCCCTTGAGTGGACTACCCTGAGCCATTCATCTCTTTGAGCGGCTACGGGCAACCCGTTCTTCCCCAGATGAATGGTCCACCTTCGACCATTCATCTTCCCTTGGATGGTCTGTTCCAGACCGTTCATTGCCCTAAGCGGCCAGATCCAGACCGCTTATCCCTTGGACGGTCCAGGGAGGACCGTCTCCTGGTTCTGAGTCTTCCGTGCTCGCGTGAGCGTTGTGTTGGCCTCCGGTCGACCCGGTTGTGACCTAGTGGTCAACTTTCGGTCTCGTGAGTGTCCTGGACACCTCGGAGGTTTCGTGTCCTTATTTTAAGGTGTCTGTGGGTTCCATGTTACAGTGGTTTCAGACCTAGGGACTAGGCTAGATTGATGGTGCTGTGCCATCACGTTCAACGTTCTTGACCCCGAGTCTCGTGACTCAAGGACCGTTGAGTTCAATAGGTCTAGTGGGCTATCCAGAGTTAGGTGGCCTCGAGTCACCTGTTACTCCGTGTTACTCGCAATAGGTGCATGCGTGATTTTCTGAGTCCATGTTCCATGACCCATCCACTAGTCGTAGCTTCCACGGCACGCATGTGTCGGCCCACCGGGAGCACTGGTGTGGCGTACCCGAGTAACGCAGGGAATGAGTCTCACAACAAAAGGCTCAGTAGGGATCACTCGGACCCCCACCTCGCAAAATGAGAAACTACAATGCAAAGTAGCTAAAGGCGAGTACTGCACAAGATGTAGAATCGAGTACAACGAGAATAAGTAAACAGAAAAACCCTGCTATGTCTGACACCGGTCTCACAGTGCGAAAATCAAGACACGTCACAGTGAAAACTAAGAGTCACCTTCTGACAAAGATGGGAGTACCTCCCACTAGAAGCACAGCTGGATGCGTCTCCTGATGACTTACACCGCGCCGCAGTGTCTCCCTACTCGTCCCAGGCAGAAACTAAGACACACACAAGTAACACTGAGAAGGGTCTAGTCGGGATTGTGCTCGTCAGCACGCGTCCGAAGTCACTGACCACGTGTGCACACACTGACTGACTGCACTACATCAGGCCCTCTAGCTGGTTCTTCCTCTCGGCCTGGACTCGAGCCGCCACAATAGGAGGCCCACGGCAACCAGCCTAAAGCCATCTCTCTCGGGTAGCCTCGCCACCACTCTCTGGTGGGACCACACGCGTGTCAGAATGCTACGACTAGTGGAGGGTCACTAAAGGAGTAGACTCTCTTAACTACAAAAAAAATCGTGCCTGAATCGGACAAAGTACAAGGATCGCTCCTCGCACCGACACCGACTCACGATGACACAAGTCGAGAACACACCACCTCCTGGGACCCCACAACACCCTCACACATGGCCCCCATCTGATGCCCGACATCAGTCGGATTACAGGTCAGCACGTGGATCGAGGTCCACTCACCCAAGATTCAAATAGGCAAGAATGAAATTCCAGTTGGACAGAACTCAAGTGGCGGTCCATTCTGGACCGTCCCAGGGTAAAAACAGTCAAACGATAGGCCACAAGGTGAAGAGAGGCGGTCACCCATAGGCCGCCACTCAAAGAGGAGAAACGGTATTCTGAGGATCGTTTGATACAAAAACGATCCACCTTGGGCCGCTTAAGGAGTGAAACGGTCCCCCTGGGATCGCCACGGCACGGACTGCACGAGAAGGAAAACGGTCACCTGGTGATTGTTGGGGACTGAAACGGTCTCCCTTGGGACCGCCAGGCGGGGTTAAAACGGTCACCCCATGACCGCCAAGCTCAAAAAGTGTTCAATGGTCAAAATGCAACGGTCAGAAACGCCTCGGGAGTCACGCTGGCTCCATGAGAGAAACGGTCGGCCACTTGGCCGCCGCAGAGGGTAACGATCAGTTGGTCGACCGCATACCATGTCGACACTCCCTGGTCGGCTAGCGGTCACCCTGAGGGCCGCCAATGCTAAAAATGGTTCTTGTTAGGACCGTTTTCTTCCCAGAAAATCAAGAACGGTGAGAACGGCCCCAAAATGCCATTCCACGCCCCATTCACCCCCAGGTGAAGGGGAAACAAGGGGGAAACCCGTCCCCATGCCCCCGGGCATCGTTTGATGCCATCAAACCACGAAATAACACATTAAAACTCTAGATCCGGCGCTTGATCCCCAAAGCATGGTTTACGCTTCTCGGCGAGAAATAACCCTCTCTCGACCTCCCCTCGGCCTAGAAATCACGGGAAAGGTAAACAATGAGCTAAGGATCCATCACCCTACCTCAATGTCGCTCGAAACGCGATGGATCATCGCCGATCTTCAAAAACCCGCTCGAAACCCTTGAGCTCCCACTTGCTTCCACGAATCGCACGCCACCGCGATCACCTCGTCGTCGCCATCGCCGTCGTCGCCACGCCATCGCCTCACCGTCATCTGCAGCCGGAGGAAGGCGTCGCCGTGGTCGCCACCGGAGGAAGAAGAGAAAGACGAGGGGCGCGGCCGGTTCTCCACGGGAGGGGGAAAAGGAGGCTATATGCTGACATTTAATGAAATAAAATATAGGTGTGGGCTTATATGTACCTCCCCAGACTGGGGAGAGGGAAGGAGGTGCATCCGGATCGGGTGCCCATCGCGCGATGGTGGATGACAGTCCGAGAGGTGGGCTCCCTACGTCATCAGGTTCGGACGATCCAGGATGACATCGACACTTTACCCTATGCCTCCGTAAGATCTAAACCTGATCTTTGTAAATGCAACTATATGATTAGACACTAATGCTTGACATGCTGACCATCTGGCAGGTTCGATGGACTTCGTACCAAGGTGAGGGGCACGAGGGCCAGCCATGGGTGGTGGCAGCCCTTGCCTATGCAGGACGAGACATATGGCTCCACTACATGAACGTGGTCGAGCCACTCTACTACCAGTTGATTATGAGGATCATGGGCGTCCATCAGGCAGAGGTAGAGTTCCCGATGCGTGAGAAGCCGGAGGAGCGCATAGGACGCCACGCACGCGGGATGGCGGTAGAGATAGACTGGATCACCCGAGTAGCAGACTAGATCCAGGATTGGACTGGGCTGGGGTGAGTGGTGCGTGCCTGAGCCGTGAGCGACGAGGCCTACTTGACAACCTATGTCCGACGCTACAGAGACCAGGTCTTCCGTGGTGCACGATGATCAGTATGACTCTAAACTCATGCTGTCTAATATGTTCATGATTACAATGCATTGACGCTTGACTTTCTACATGCAGCTCGACCCACAGGGATGGATCGCTGAGCTCCAAGGGTTGCTCCATTCTACCATTCAACAACGGGACGAGCTCCAGCGTTCCCTAGACCTCCTGGTGAGCTCTATTCACCCTCAGACTTAAAATGTTATGTTATGCCCATGAAAATGATGTGCCCCTACGTGCAGCATGCTGAGGGAGTCTAATGTCAGGGATTCGACACGCCATCCTCTTCTTAGCCACCCGCGGATCGAGCCAAGCGGGATGCAGAGTTTGCCCGGACAGTGGCACGAGCTGAGGAGGCCGAGGCCGCACTGGCCGAGAGGGTAAGTAAACCATTGCACTTCCCTTTGTTGATTTGTGAATGCACCTAGCTTGATCATGATAGGTGTATATGCAGACGACCGAGCTAGCAACGGCACTGAGCGAGCTCACTCGGTAGAGAGAGGAGGTGGGGCGCTCTCGTGCGGATGGAACAGAGCTGGCGCTCCTTCGTGCAGGGCTGGAGAGACTCCATGCCGAGGCGACAGAGGTAGAACGTGTCCGTGCAGAGCTAGAGCAGTCCCGACTGCAGGTGGCCGAGCTGAGAGGTGCCGTGGGGGCGTACGAGAGGATGTGCCGGAGGTCGGAGCGCAATGGGGCTCTGAGTGGTACACACAGCTCCTACATGGGGTACTTCACGAGTTCCTCCAGCCACCGGAGGAACGAGGAGGAGGAGCGGCATCGATAGCACCACGAGGAGGCAAGCTCAGCCATGGCCCCACCATCGAAGAGGCATGAGGGCACTGGTGATAGTGGAGGTCCAGGAGAGGGACCGGCCTGATGTACTATATGCAGCTCATGTACTTTTGTTATGATATGACATATTTTTGCCTTTGAAAATGCATGCATGCTGATACTGACTGACAGACAATGAATCCTATGACTGACATAGGTGAGGGAGGGACAGAGAGATTCTAGTAGAACGTCTCAAAAAATAAAAAACTAACTCAACAGAGAGAAAGGTGGTCACCCAACAGGCCGCTACCATAACCTGACGGTCTCACAGTAGACCACTGAAGGTGAACTGGCCACGAGCTCAAAGAAGGTAGTAAACAGTCCCTCTTGGACAGCCTAACATGAAAAGACGGTCTCCCATTGACCGTTTTATTTTAGAAACAGCCTCTCCATGACCGCTTAGTGTGTTCCACACCTCCACCAACTCTTAACCTCGCCCACAGCCACCCGGAGGCCACCACGTCGTCTTCCTCGGCCGCGCGTTGTAGCTTCATCGACTCGGCTGCCTGCAGATTCGGACAGAACCTGAGGTCCAGTTTGCAGGCTTCGCCACGACCCCCGACGGCATGAATCAGCATCAACGTTCTTCAGATAAGTCGTGCTGCTTCGAGCCGTCTTCGCTCCAGAAGTGGTCCCGCTCAGTTTCGACTTTGGCACTGATCGCGTCGCCCCTTTTCGTGCAACCACGCCAGATTCTCACCAGAACCTGAGGACCAATTGGCAGCGGCTGCACTGTCTTCCTCGGCGGGATTCAGCCCGAACTCTCTTCAGAAGAGTTCTTCTTCTCTGAGTCGCCGTCGATCCAGAGGTGGTCCCGCCCCTTTTCGACGTCGTTACAGCCCGTGGCGCCCGTTCTCCTGCGACTGCACCAGACTGGTGCGACCCAGTTCGCCCTGAACGTGCAGCAGACTCATCGGCCCCGGCACGCCTTCCTCTGCTGGTTTTTGGGCCGAGCCATCTTCATCAAAGTCAGACCTCTCAACGTCCTGAAGCCACTCCAGGTGGTTTCGTCGCGATCCGCATTCAGTGCCGCCCGTACCAAGGTGTTCAATCTGACTGTGTCTGGTTGTTCGCCCAGAAACCTGAGCCTCAGTCCAGAGGCGACTGCGGCCAGCCCCGAGCTCCGACGCCCGCCAAACTTGACCGGCACGTAGGTCTTCCTGTCCTCTTTCCAACCCTGCAAATCCCGCCTCGGTCGGAGTTTGGTGGAGATCATACCAGCCGTTGCACGCCGACTGCGCAGACCGAACCTGCAGGACAGATTCGCACAGGTCGTCGTCGGCGACCGGCCCCACCCATCACGACCTCAGAACGACGCCGAACTTCCAGGAGCACTTCTACACTTCGCCAGCATCGTCTGGGTGCCAGCGGCGTCCCGTTCTGGTCCGCGTGTGCTGCGTACCGCCCGAGTCAAGCCGGTTCTGCTCCGCCGGGCAGACATAGGGCAGCAGGCCCATTCTCCTTCCCCGCGTCCCCCCCTCCTGCGTGAGGGTAGTGTTGTATTTTGAGCCCCTCCCCTAGTTTCCCCCTCCCTACGTGGAGGTTGTTTTGTGCATGTACTAGCAGGGCCGACCACAAGCTTCACCGACGCGACGTGCTTGCCGGGTGCGCACGCTCCCCGGCGCGCCCACGTCTCCGACCGGAGCTGATCCTTCGGACAGCTAGGTACGTGCGACTGCCACTCCTTACTTGCTCTTTTAGTATCTGTTTCAACTGCCACGCCGGTGAGAAGAGTGCCCGTTCCAAATATTCCACCTACTTTGAGTGATTGCTGCCGGTAAGTTGAGCGTCCGATTGAACCGATTCCCTCGGTATCGGTCTGCCCAGTTGAATCCGGTGCCCACTACCATCTCCCCGAGTGGCTTCCACCACCCTCCTCGCTGCTCGGACCGTGTCTGGCATTCTCGCGAGCCGCTGCTCGCCTAGCCATCACTACGAGTCCCGTGTGGAGTCCGCTACATGCGCGTGTGTTTGCCTTGTCACCTAGACATTTGTGCTCACTGTCTTGCAGGCTATAGGTCCCAGTGTCTCGACTCGGTCTCATCCCGCGTCATCCCGAGCCATCTGTTGAGCCCCGCATCAATGACAGCCGTGACTTCGATGATGACAATACACCGATAGGGTCTTCGTCCCATAGTCGTGGCGGTTCTCATGGTGGTCAACGGAGTCATCATAGGGATACTAGTACTGGTGACCGAGAGTATGGCAGTGGTCAATGTAGAAGTTATGGGGCCACGAACGTGTGGTGTTGTGGACGCACTTTTCGACGGGGAAAAAAAATTTTGACTATTGAGACTGGAGAGGTCAGACGGCGTGAGTGTCGCCTTGCCTGTAGCGACCAAGAACCATTAAGCTTAGAGTCACCGGGTGTCATGGGCACCGTTGCGACCAGAGCCGTTGAGGCCGTAGGCCTCACTTTGAATGGAGTAGTTTGGTGGCGGTGACTGGAGTAGCTGGGCGGTCGGGTGCCGCGGGGCACCGTTGTGATTGAGGTTGTTGAGTGGTCGGGCGCCACGGGACCTGATGTGACTGGAGGAGCTGGCAGTCGAGTGCCGGAGGCACTATTGTGACTGAGATTGTTAAGTGGTCGGGTGCCGCAAGCCCCAATGTGACTGGAGGAGCTGGTAGTTGGGTGTCGAAGCCACCATTGTGACTGAGGTTGTTAAGTGGTCGGGCACCGCGAAACCCGATGTGACTGGAGGAGCTGGCAGTCGAGTGCCGGAGGCACCATTGTGACTGAGGTTGTTAAGTGGTCGGGCGTCGCGGGCCCCGATGTGATTGGAAGAGCTGGTAGTCGGGTGTCGCGGGTCCCGATGTGACTGAAGGAGCTGGGAGTCGGGTGGTGGAGGCATCGTTGTGACTGAGGTTGTTAAGTGGTTGGGTGTCGCGGGCCTCGATGTGACTGGAGGAGCTAGCAGTCGGGTGCCGGAGGCACCGTTGTGATTGAGGTTGTTAAGTGGTCGGGCACCGCGGGCCCCAATGTGACTGGAGAAGTTGGCAGTCAAGTGTCGTGGGCCCCGATGTGACTGGAGGTGCTGAGCGATCGGGTGTCGTGGGTCTCGATGTGACTGGAGTAGCTGGCAATCAGGTGCCAGAAGCACCGTTGTGACTGAAGGAGCTGAGCGATCGAGTGCTGCGGGTCCCGATGTGACTAGAGTAGCTGGCAGTCGGGTGCCGGGGGCACCGTTGTAACTGAAGGAGCTGAGCGATCAGGTGCCGGGGGCACCGTTGTGACTGAAGGAGCTGAGCGATCGGGTGCCGCGGGCCCCGATGTGACTGGAGTAGCTGGCAGTAGGGTGCCGGAGGCACCGTTGTGACTGAAGGAGCTGAGCGATCAGGTGTCGCGGGCCCTGATGTGGCTGGAGTAACTGGCATTCAGGTGCCGAGGGCACCATTGTCACTAAAGGAGATAGCTCCGCGAGACCTTGATGGTCATGCTTGGGGCCTGTTGACAGAGGCAGGGGCCTGACACTTCATCTTGCATCGGGACTTATGAAGTATGTCCATTGTCCGGGTAACGACATTGAGGGTACACTTATCGAGGTGACACCAAGGTGGTGTACGATCATCGAGGCGGGGAGTCAGATGAGGCGCTTAGATGGAGCCGCGTCTGATGGTGCACGATCATTGAAACAGAGACTAGGCATAGTGCTCTCATCAAGCAATGTTTGTGTCGTGCATGAACGTCGAGGCAGAGACCAGGCAGGGCGCCTTGATCGAGCAACATTTGATGGTGCACAATCATTGAGGCAGGGACTGGTAGGGGCGCTCTCATGAAGCAGCATCAGGGTCATGCACGAACATCCAGATGGGGCCGAGCAGTGTGCTCCCATAAAGTGACATCCGGGGCCGTGCATGATTATCGAGTCAGGGCCAGTCAGGGTGCTTTCGTCAAGCGACATCTGGGGCCTTACAGGGTCGAACTGGGTGCTTTCATACAATAGTGTCCGGGTCATATGTGATCATCAAAGAACACCCAGATAGGGCATGTTCATCAAAGCCAGGGTCACACTTAAGGGGGTTTATGTCTTAGCTAAAGGCCAGAGGCGGCGCTATCATACGGCACCCTCGGCGTCAGCCTAGTGAACATAAAACCAGCCAACCACACCCTTCATGCGTCATTTGTAGTCTGGGAGATGAGCTCCATGTATGTTCTCCTGCTGCTTGATCTGACCACTGGGATGTCAGGATCCCAACCCCACCAGTTTTGCGTCGATTGGTTGTCATTTGGGGCCGGTAGGAGTCCTGGAACCCCGGTGACCCCATTTGGGTCGATTCGTCTGAATCGCCCAGATCTCACGTTTTAATGCATTTCGGTGTGTGCATGTGGTGTTTTTGGAATCCTTGAAGGATTTCCTACCGAATGGATGTGTTTCCCCTGCGCTACGGCGTGTATGGGGCGTGGAACGGGCCGATTAGGCTGTTCCGTCATTTTGATCGTCGGGTCGACATAACGGTCCTACCAGAGACCGCTATGTTGCATAACGGTCCCCCGATAGACCGTTATGCATCGTCCATGTGTTTTTGTCTTCGGAGGCTTTGGAGCATGACGGACCAGCCCTAATCCGTTATGTGGAATATAACGCCCCTGCCCAGGTGCATTATGGTCGGTGGTTTTTGAGATTCTGACATGTCAGAATCGTCGACGGCCGTGTCTGTCTCGAAGACTGTGTCAGTCGATTTGCATGACGGATTCCTCCCCATGCGTTATGTTTAAGATAACGCCCAGGTGTAGATCCGTTATGGATTCGTTGACCGATGCTTTAACTGGGTATGGCGGTTGATATAACGCGCCTCACCCTGTGTGTCGTGTGGCTATGACGGATTAGGTATGGTCCGTTATATGCCCCTGGTCTGTGGTTGGTGTGTGTTTGCGTCCGTTGGGTATAACGCACCTGTCCTTATGCGTTATACTGGTATGACATGCCGGCAGTGGTCCGTTATACTCCGTGCTGTTAGTGTGTTGGTCTATTGAGCATAACGCACATTCCTTGGTGCGTTATGTTGATATAACACCCCGATGCTGGCGCATTATATCACCTGTTGTGGTTTTTCGGTCTGGTTGGCATGACGCCACTCCGGTGGTGCGTTATGAGGGTATGGCGCCCCTATGCGGGTGCGTTATAGTCCTATCCTCCATGTCGACCGTTTGTTTGTGCTTTGTTGTGTGTCCATCCGTCTTAGGTCCTTGTTTAGGACGGTGTTTGTCTGTCGGTGGTTGTCTGGATTGGTCGGTTAGGTGACTGGGTGCGGTCTTTTCCTAGACTATGACAGTACCCTAACGACTTTATCTAGAAGCTACCATTATCTTTGTCTTTGGTTGCGTAGCGACTATCTCTTGACTGTTGGGTTTCACCTAGCAGTTGACTGACAAGTTGCTTTGCCCAGAGTGTTGTCGTCGTCTCCCGCCGCCCTTGTCCTTGTTGGTTCTGCTTGTTTGTGTTGCGGCAGCGGTGGATGTGTCTGTGCGTCGGTGTCATGTCTGGTTTCGGTCAACCCGGGGTTACCTAGTGGTTGACAAGGAGTCTTGTTGTGTCTCGGTGGCCTTATCCAATTCGAGACGTTGGTTCTGGATGTCTCGAGGTACCATTCTATCTCGATTTATGTGTCCAGGTGTGCTGAGGGTTCTCTGTGTTCCCTCAGGTCTCCGTTTTTTGATTCTCGTAGAGCGCTGTTTTCCCTGGCTTAGGATTAGACCGATTGGCGGTTTGTCCCACCGTGTGCGACGATCTTGACTCAGAGTCGTGGGACTCAGGGACCGTTGTAGTTGTAGGTCTAGTTTGCCTTGCCCAGTGTGGTCAGCAGTGTTCTGTGCTGTCATGGGGCGTGTAGTATGGGCTATCTGTACTTCTGTGCTTGTGCTTCAGAGTCTTCGGGTTTTGTGGCTCCTCTTTGGTTGGTGCCTTACGGCGTGCCTGGGGCGTGACGGCTCTTGTAGCGGGGCACTTCTCCCTGAGACACGATTTTTAAGCTGGTTCCGAGGGCCCCCGACTTGGCCATAGCGTCAGCGGGGGGGAATACTAGCTAGAGGCCTAGCTTGTGGTCAACAGCCATATGACTCTCATAAAAAAAGAAAATACATCACATGACTCAAAGTAGATAACTAGACCGTGCTAGATGCGTCCGAGGCGAGGAGACGCGCCATGAGCGTGGGCAAGGGAGGCGATGTCCCCATCATAGGAACATAAGAACAAGATGATCGCTAGAGACTATTACCTAAGCCTCATAAGATGATGATCACACGGGGTGCTGTTGACACCCAAAATATAATCAAATGACAATTGTGCCTGAACGATGGAAGGATGCAGCCTACTGATGCACGAAAGCCAAAGAAAATCAGCAAAGAAGGTTCACTCGAAGCCATAAGATACCCGATGGACGAACTCCACAACTCATCTCTCAGAGCCTGGTGATGCCAGGTGGCAATCCGGAGCTAACAAGTAGGTGTTGACTCAGTCATGTCGAACAAACCCTATGCACGAGGACAAAAATACTCCTGGTGGCCCACCACTTAAAGAAAATGCCTTTCGAGGTGAAGAAACATCTCTGGTCCCACCATATAGGTTTCTAAAGGCCGTATCAACAGGAAAACCGGAGTGACCTAATTAAGAGCATAGCTTGCATCGGAAGTCATTATTCAAAAGTTTGATGGCCTGTAGGGTATTTTCCACGATAGTCTAGTAAGGTCGAAATAATATGGGGTCGTAAATGGCCCCTGGAGCCAGTCCAGGACCCACAAAAGGATTCGACTCGAACAAAAACTGAAAAGAGAAGTTTAAAATGGCATGGTCAGCATTAACCTGATATCGCTTAAATCGACACGCACTCCACTAAATCGGTGTCATCAAGAACGACATGCAAAAATGTGTTACCCAACCCAAATATGACATGCTCATTGCCACGCCAGATTAGCCAAAAAAGTATTCTCCTCTATAAAAAGGGCAAATCTGTTGAAGAAAAGGGGAAGATTGGGGAAGAAGACATCCATCCGAGCAAGGAAACCCTCCAGAGCGGTGGCCACCCCAGTCTTCTCCAGAAGAGAGCGTAAGAATGATGAAAGAAAAAGGATTTTCGATACTCTATTTTCACCCTGAGAAGCAGAGGTGGGTTTCGTCCAATGCTTCGATCATTCTCCATCTCCCTTCTCTAAATCTACTAAAGATCTGAAACGTGTAGATGGGCGATGATATGAGCCTAAGGTCCCCCATCCCCGTTTAATTCCTTTCCCCTATGGGATTTACTTTCTACTTCCTACTGTAATCCCGATGTTACTGTGGAAGATGATCGGTCTCTGGGCGACAACATCAGACCAAGTTTGTGCATGTAATGTATGGGTCATTCTTTGGCAATTTAATAATACTTGTGTGTGAATATCTCTGTTACATCTTAGTGCTTCCCTTCTTGTTTGCTATGCTTTCTCCTTATACTATCCCTGTGTTACTGTCTAGATTTTTGTTTTAGCACAGAATGTGCCCTGGGCTACCCAAGGGCTATATTAACATTATCCCCCTCCCTGGGGTCCCTTTGGTGGGTTAATCACATCGGGGTTACTTCATGTGTTTGATGTGCATTTCCTCCCCTCGTTAGAGATATATACCCCTCTGCTAGCTTTTGAAACGGGCTTCGTCGTTGCCCCTCTCATAGCCATGAGTCAGATGGGGTATGGTTGTTCCCATAACCAGGACGCCATCTACTTAAATGTCAAAATCACCTTCACGCATTCTACCTGTAAAGTGTTCAAATACTTGTCTTAGACAACTACATCTATACGCCTCCCTTTTTTGTGAGCCATGTGGCCCATCACACTTAGCCTATGTGTCTTCATGGCTAGCCCCAAATAGTGATAACTTAATCTTCTATATGCCTAGCTTGTCATCGATTTCCTGATGATGGCCAAATAATTGTTCCTCATGTTTTCTCCACCCTGAGAAGGATCCAAAAGTCCATGGCCGACCAAGCCCAATCTTAAATTCAAATAAAACAAAGAAGGAATGGCACTGTTTGTGGCGGGTTATCTCTAAGTGGGCCGAGCCCAAAAAACATCTAGGAATCAAAGGCTCACCATCCCTGCACGAGGAGCACATTTCCTCTGTGGCATTTCCCGGCGGCCGGTGCTGCATTTGCCATCATGGCGGCGCCGTCGTCGGCCCTGGCCCCGCCGCTCCCCGGCCCGACCATCCCCTCATCGGACCACTTTCTCTTCGAACTCCTGGACCGCTCCCCCGACCCCGCCACGGTCCGCCGCGCCCACGCCCGCATGCTCCGCCTCGGACTCCTCTCTCATCATCCCCACCCCGCCAGCCGCCTCGTAGCCGCCTGCTGCCTTCACTCCTCCTGCCGCGATCCCGCCTACGCCCTCCGCATCTTCCGCCACCACGTCCCCCGCCCCGACCTCTACACCTGGAACATCCTCATCCGCGCCCACGCCTCCTCCGGACTTCCCCACCTCGCCCTCCTCCTCTTCTCCCAGCTCCTCCGCGACAGCCCCTACCGACCGGACAAGTTCACCCTCCCCTTCGCCGTCAAGGCCGCCGCGGATGCCTCGGCCTCCAGAGAAGGGCGTGCCCTTCATGGTATGGTGGTCAAGTCTCCGTTCCATTCCGACGTCTACGTACTCAATGCCCTCGTGCATTTCTACGGTGGCATCGGGCATCTCGATGTCGCACATCAGCTGTTCGATAGAATCCCCGCGAGAGATATCGTGTCGTGGAACACCATGATTACGGCGGTTGCCCGGGCGGGCTTCTATGACGAGGCGCTGGAGATGTTCAAGGAGATGGAGGAGAGTGCAAGTGTGGCGCCGAATGACGTGACTGCCCTGGCGGCCCTTTCTGCGTGTGGCAAGAAGGGGGACCTCGAGATGGGCAGGTGGGTTCATTCCTATGTGGATACAGGCGGGGTCCGACAGGGCTTGATCCTGTGGAACGCCATACTCGACATGTACGTGAAATGTGGAAGCTTGGATGACGCCAAGCAGCTTTTCGACCGGATGCCCCAAAAGGACACCATCTCCTGGACAACAATGCTTGTTGGAGTGGCAAAGGCAGGGGACTTTGAATCTGCCAGGCAACTGTTTGATTCGATGCCTCTCGCCCGGGATGTTGCTTGCTGGAACGCTCTCATATCCGCTTACGAGCAGGGTGGCCTCCCGAAGGAGTCATTGGAGCTGTTCCGGCAGGCGCTGGCGGCCGAGGTGAGACCAGATCAGGTCACACTGGTGGCTGCACTGTCAGCCTGCTCTCAGCTGGGGGCGATGGACATGGGTTGCTGGATCCATGCGTACATGAAGAAGAATGGTTTTGGCCTGAACTGTCACTTGTCAACGTCCCTCATTGACATGTATTCCAAGTGCGGTGACCTGGAGAAGGCGCTCGAGGTGTTCCATTCTGCAGGTGAGAAGGATGTGTTCGTGTGGAGCGCCATGATCGCAGGCCTGGGAATGTATGGAAAGGGGAAGGCCGCGATAGAACTCTTCCTGCAGATGCAGGAAGCTGATCAGGTTAAGCCGAATGGCGTGACTTTTATCAACCTCCTCTCATCTTGTAGCCATGCCGGGTTGGTCGACGAAGGCAAGCACTACTTCGACGAGATGCTGCCTGTGTATGGTGTTGAGCCTGGAATCGAGCATTACGGGGTCATGGTCGACATCCTTGCGCGTGCCGGCCGGTTCGAAGAAGCCATGGACCTCATAACAAGGATGCCCATGACCCCTCATGCATCCATATGGGGAGCACTGCTGGGAGCTTGTGCAATCCATGGAAACATACGCCTCGGGGAACAGGCGTGCGACCGCCTGCTGGAGTTGGAACCCTGCAACGATGGTGCTTACGTGCTTCTATCCAACTTATATGCCAAGTCGGGAAGGTGGGACAGCGTCGCCGGGTTGAGGAAGCTGATGAAGGACGGGGGCCTCAAGAAGGAGCCGGGTCGTAGCTCGATGGAGGTGGACGGGGTCGTCCACGAGTTCATGGTGGCAGACATATCACACCCGCAGAAGGAGAAGATATACTCCAAGCTGGAGGAGGTCATGCGGAGGTTGAGAGAGCTGGGTTATGTGCCGGACCAGACCCAGGTGCTGCAGGACGTGGAGGGAGAGGGGGTGAGAGAGAAGATGCTGTCCCTGCACAGCGAGAAGCTGGCGATCGCGTTCGGGCTCATCAGTACGTCGTCCGCCGCGTCGCCCATCCGGATCGCCAAGAACCTGCGCGTGTGTGATGACTGCCACGCAGCTGCCAAGCTTATTTCAAAGGCCTACGGCAGGGAGATACTTCTGAGGGATCGGTACCGGTTTCACCATTTCAGGCAGGGCATCTGCTCCTGTGGGGATTTCTGGTGAAGCCGATCGAGCTGTTAATTAAGGTCGTGCATAATAATCACCTCATGCATGCGTTATTGATCGCCTCCCCCAGCGAACCCCGCTCCTGCAGGATCTCCATTAATTAAGGTCATGCATAATAATTACCTCATCCATGCGTTATTTTCGGGTTAACCTAGGGGTAACCCATAACCAAAGTGGGGCTAAATTCCACAACCCCCACGGGCCCAACTCCCACGGGCCCAACTCCGGCCACGCAAAAGTATGGTATGGGCCATCTTGTCCACTCCTTCGGAAGACGCCGGAAGTTATTGGGCCTCTTTGAACGGCCTACCTAAAAACCACCGGCTAACGGCTACTGAGAGTGTGCAAAAATCATGTGGGGGCGGGGAGGGGGTGGCGCCAGAAGTAGCAACAAGGGAGGGCCTCTGATGGCCGTCCGATTCCAAATCCACCGCCTCCTCTCGGTCATCTGTCGGAACGCGGAGGGAATCCGCAAGGCGCGGGGTGGCCATCCCAAATCCGGGTCCCGACGTGAGCGTACGTGGCCCCCGCCTTCACTAGCTGCCACGGCATGCGGAAATCAGCCGCGGACCTGTTCCAAGGGACGCTGGGTGGGGATAGAGTCCGGTGAAGTTACCGATCGGCAGCCCAACCTAGGAATGTGGGATTCCTCACCACCTAGTTCGGTTAAGCCGCGTCCATGCGGGCACGCACAAGCGCCCCTCCAGCCGTCAAATCCCCGCTTACACAGTTTTATTTTGTCCCTTTCTACTGGTTTATTTACCCCACTCACATAATAAATTATTTTATTTATTTATTTATTTATTTATTCATCGAATCACCGGAAGAACCTGATGCAGTGATACCACACCGAGATCAGCTCTTCCTTCCTGCAGTGCGTAGTGTCCGTGTCATCGCATAGCACGTGTCCGGTGGCGCCCGACGGGAGGCGTAAAGGGGAGGGACGGGAGGGAGGGAGAGAGAGAGAGAGAGAGATCAGTGTGTTTGCGAGTGGTATGTATCATCTGTGCAGTGTGCCGTGGGAAATTTGCTTCTGTGGGAGGGCGTCGATGGAGGCGCTGGTTAGCCCGAGCTCCAAGGGGACGGGGGTGTGGGGAGGGAGACGCTGGAGCGGAGATCCCTCTTATTCCAGGGCCAGATGGGGAGGAACAGCGTCGGCGGCGCCTCTGCCCACATGCTCTGTGCTTCGATCATCCCATGATGTGGCGAGCATCCGCGGGGGGCTTGGAGGGTTCCCCCCCATCTTCCTGCGGCGCAGGGCCGTGATCCTGCCGGCCTCCCACCAATCTCTCCGCTCCCGTTCTTCCTGCCCGACAGCCGACACGCCGGAGGTGATCTCTCTCTCTCTCTCTCCGGCTTCAGCCCTGTGGTTTATTCTGCTCTGTAGTGTTGCCTTCCTCGTCAGTCCTTCCTCCCCATTTGCCCCCTACCATTCTCCTAGTTATCTTTGCCCCTCTTTTTTTATTCTTTGCCTCCCATGCGACATGGTGGGTGGTCCATTTTGTTTGATACGCATTTCTTCGAGAACCCACCCCTCCCCCAACCCACACCCACCGTGTTCTGTGTTCTCCGCACCCGCACTCGGCACCTCCCATGGGAATGTTTGGGGAGTCATACTTGGTCCACCTGTGAGCGCTGAAGCTTTGTCGCTGCTGATTCTGCTGGCCTCACGACATTCACAGCACATCCCTTTTGGTTTTTACCTCTTTGTGACGCTGTCTGGTGAGTGGTGACACCTTCTTCAGAACGCATCCGTTTCACCCCCCACGCACCCTTTTTTTCCTCTCTTTTTCTTCCCTTCACGTTGTTCCTATTCTTCAGAAATTTGGGTTTTGGCTTTTCCTTCTCGCTTTCTCCCTTCTATCCCCAGGCTAAAAATATTTACTGTTAGGTTGTCCCCTTGTCCCACATTGTTAGTCCCCTTTCACCTCCATCCCACTGCTTGATTTCTAAAGGTGAATCAGGGGTTTTGGAAATTTTTTTATTCCTTCGGAAAGGAAAACTTTTTCTTCCCAAACCAGAGTGCGAAGTTTGGCCATCCTAGCAGTCAAAGAAGGATGACACTGGGTAGCGACGTTAGCGGCATCCCGCACCTACTGGGTAGTTCCTCTCAGAGATGCAAGAGTGGCTCGACACTCCGCCCGCTTGAACTTTATCACCGTTAGTTGATCAGTTACACCGTGGCCAAGGAACTCCCTTCTATTCACATGCTTCAAGAGCAGGATCACTCGCTGCATCCAGTCTCCCATGGGGCAGCCAAAAGCCAGCAAAGTGCGAGAAAGGTGCTCTCAGACCCCTTAGTTGCACATAAGTCAGATCTGGGAGGGTTGCCACAATCTACCGCAATGTCTCCAAATACTGCCACACTAAATCATTTGACGACTTCAAGTTAAGTGATGGCGTATCGGGAAGTTGGAACTCTAGTCGACTATCGACTACAGCCCAGATGTCGTCACTCGATTCGGAAGACGATGATCGCATGTCCTGTAGGGCGCCCACACTAGAACCGATTTCGATGACTACCATAGTAGAGGACGTCTCGATAGCAGCAACCTCTCCCTCGACTACTGGCAACAGAGCCGCGCTCTGAGCTTCGACGATGGAGGACGGCTAACCTTCATCCTCAGCCTGACTGGCTTCCACCAGCTCCAACTCTGCGACAAGGGTTAAAGCCTTTGAAACCCCAGCCACTTCTTCCACAATTTCTCTCGCTTCTATTTCAGAAGTGTCTTTTCCTTCCAGGAGTGATTCTCCGCCAGCAATGACCGGTTGGGGTTCCAAAGCCGCAATCGACTGAATAGGTCCAACAATTGCCCCTGATGCCTCCAAGCTCACTGCTGAAACAAAATCTTTGGGGTACCGCAGAGTTATAGGTCGCAGGATAGGCAGAAATGTCGGCTGACCTACACCCAAGGGTGGAAGAGGGATCATCACAGTCACAGTCGACAGGGTCACCTCAGCCTGCATAGCTGAAGCCTGCAAGAAAAGAAAGATATGACATGCTTCAAAAACCCGCCATGAAGACTAATGGGAAGAGCCAGGAAGCGAAATTGGTAAGGGATCTCTTACCTCTGTTGTCACCAAACTTAAGGCTCCAGTAGCGGAGACCACCACCTCCGTCAACCCGGCCCCTTCCCCTATAAAGGGACCAGGTGGCCTGAAGCTACTCCATGCCAGCCGGGGTGGGCTGAAGGTGATGTAATCACTCTCGTAGGTAGAAGATGCCTCGACATCTTTAGTTTCCGTCTCCACGAGGGGGAACTCCTCATCACTGGAACCGCCACTATAGTCTACCTGCTAAGTTGAAGAAGAGCTCTGTGCTGGTGCCGGACTCTCCCCCTTCAGAGTGGACGGTTCTTCAGCTTCATGACCTGTGGGAGGAGCATCTCCCTCAGCAAGAACTCGCTCGGTCAGTTTCGCAACAGGAGCGACAGCTAAATGAACTTTGGGAGCGGGCTCACTCCCTAGAACGGTCTCCTCCCCAACAGAAGCTCCTTCAGCAGCCCCGACAGCAAGACGCAAAGGTGCTCAAACATCAACTGAAGCTCAAATGAAGAACATTCATGTAAGCTGAAGATATAATGGGATGTGGGAAGCTTATGAATGAACCATAGATTACCTTCCATCTCATGGCTAGGTGTGGGAGAAGGCAGATTCCCCTCGAGGGGAGCTATGGGCATTCCCTCTCCTCTATCTCCAGCTACCGCAGGAGTGGAAGCCTCTTGCGCAACCACTACGGTAGGAGTGGCAGCAACTGCAAAGAAGAATTGTTAGCTAATGAGGCCAGGGCAGAAATGGGGTGCAGAAGAAGGAAGAATATACCTTCCGTCACAGGCATCTACACCTGAGAAGCCTTAAATTCTTCAAATGACACCACGGGTGGGGGAACAATTATCGGTCCCGGACTGCGGTGTCGGGTGCAGTGGAGTTAGAAAGAGGGAGGGAGAGGTGCTTGCGTAGCAGGGGCACCTGCGGAGGGTGGCAGGTGATGATGGCACGGTGGCTACCGGTGGTGGTCGCGGGTGCGGACGTGAGAACCAAAAGAGAGAGAGAAAGAACAAAAGAGAGAGAGACAGAGGGAATGGGAGAGAGGGTAAGAACCGGTTATTGTGTGTGCAGGGCAGAGAAGGGAGAAAGGACGCTGCGGAGGGGGGCAAATGCCGTAGAGGCTGCTGCAGCTCGGTGGTCCGGTGGATGTGCAGAGGGAGGGAGTTGAGGAGGTGGTAGCGGTGGCTATGGGTTATGCAGCGTAGAGAGAGAAGGAGATGGCGAGAGGGAGAGGAGGCAGTGCGAAGGTGAGAGCTGGCAGGTAACAGGGCTATGTAAGAGAGGTAGGGAGGTGTGCAGAGGGACAAGGTCACTGTGGGAGGAGAAGCATAGTGTAGGTGTAGGAGGAGTGAAGTGGAGGCTGCGGCGTTGGGATCTCAGCTAGAGAGAGAAAGAAGTGCAGCGGCGGTTGCAGGTGAGGTGTGGGAGAGAAAGGGAGTGAAGGTGGGAGAGGGTCTGTGGACGCGGGTGGAGGGTGTAGTAGATAATGTGGAAGAGAGGGAGGCCGGCTTCATGTGTGCAAGGAGTGAGAGGGGCAGACGGCGAAAGCGGTGCAAAGGGAGTTTTAGTGAAAGAGAGAGAGAGACAGGATGAGGGAGAGAGAGAGAGAGCTATGGCAGTGAGGGGGTGCTGGTGAGTGTGTAGGGAGAAGAATAGTGAAGGGGAGGTGCGTTTAGGTGTGCCGATGCGGTGGCTGTGGCGGTGTGAAGAGAGAGGGCAGTGTGTTGTGGAGAGAGAGAGGGAGGTCGTGGGAGAGGGTCTGTGGACGGGAGAGCAGGGAGAAGGTGCAGGGAGTGAGAGGGATTCAGAGGATGAAAAGGTGAAGAGAAGGACGGGGGGATAGAAGTTCTACAGGGGAGGGGGTTGGCCGCCGCTGGTAGTTGCACAGGGAGAGGAGACGGGAGATTGCCGCGGCCCTGTCAGGGTTAGAGAGAGATAGAGAGAGAGTCGGAGTGAGGAGAGAAAAGATGAACCGCGATCGGTGGTGGGTGGCTGGCAGAGCAGAGGAGGTGTATGGGCTGCGGTCATGGATGGGAGAAGCAGAGAGAGAGACGTAGGAGGAGAGACGGAGACGGAGGAGTGGGGTGGCCGGCGAGATGTGTTAGAGAGAGATAGAGAGAGGAGGGGAAAGGAGAAGGAGAGGAAGGGGGAGGGGAAGAGATTGCCCGGAGGGGAGGGGGCGTGCTCGTGGCTTTGTAGGAGCGGGGATGCTGCGACCAGATCTAGTATTCCCGGCACTGGCCATGCGAGCCGACGTAACATGCTTGCCCACCCGCTGCAAGCTCGCCATTATCTGCTCACCCATGCGCTCCCAGCGTTGCATGCTGCCGGTGCCCCGAGAGAGGCTGTTGATCGTAAGAGTTGGAGAGGCCCATGACTACTGTACACTAGATTTTTACAAAATGATAAAAATTATACATGAGTCCCTCTAAGAATATATATTATGTCGTTGGCACCCATTCACAGAGTTTTATAAATAAAATGTGTTTATTTATTTATTTATTTATTTATGATCTAATCAAATTTTAATTATGTAATTTTTTATTTCTTTCAAACATGCCTCATATCCCATTAATTGTAGAAAACTTCTTCATTTTATTTAAGATTGATATTATCATGTAAAATTATATAATTAACTTTACTAATGTCTAAAAATTAATGTGTGTGATATAGATAAATTTAAATAAATAAGCATTCATCACACACCCCCCAACTTACTCATTGTTAGTCCCTTAGTAATAGGGTTCGAGGGATCCCTACTGAGCCTTCATTTTGGAGGCTCATCCCCTGCGTGTTTTCACCGTGTTTCAGGCGAGACCGGCACTTCAGGTGGTGCGGCAGGCATCCAGCGTGGTTCCAGTAGCCGAGGTTAGTGTCAGTTGCCAGAGCTGGGGTATGCCCCATGTACTTGTACTTTTCTTTTAGTTGACTGTACTTTATTTTGGACATGAGATGTATTAGACGTTGTAGTAATTTATTTATTTAATTTCTGCATTATCATTTAGTTGTATATTGTGCTATCTCTGCAGTTACTTTAGCTTCTTACACACCCTCACGCCATCCTTTCTTCCCTTCCTAGTCTTCGAGCTCGTGGGAGGCGGGCCGAGATTCTAGTCGTGTCGGTTCCTTTCCAGTACTCGGATCCCGGGTCACCATAGCTGGTATCAGAGTGGGGTTGTGAAGGTGTATAAGGATCTAAAATGAATGCGGTGGTCCAGAAGGTCCATGAATGTCTTGTACAGTCGGCGACTAGCTTAGGGTCCGCGTGTTTTATTGAATTACGATTGTTTTCTTGATGCCAGGTGTGTTATGGCGCCGCGGAGGAGGACTCATTCCCAGCAGGGGGAGTCGAACAGTGGTCCAGAGGAGCAGAGTAGAGCCACGGTTCCAGAGGGTGCAGCTGGAGGTGCACGAGCTCCAGGGATGGACGATTTCTTCCGAGGCATGTTCGACTATGCCTTCTAGCAGCGGCAACAGGTAGACCAGCAGCAGAGGAGTGATGCTGGCGAGGGTTCATCGTCTCGAGGTGGTCCCGGTCGGGTGTTGAAGGAGTTCTTGCAGTTTCAGCCGCCTTCTTTCGGTGGACTGCCAGATCCGGAGGTGGCCAGAGAGTGGCTGGGTGATTTACAGATGATCTTCAGTGCGATGGAGTGCGCTGAGGAGGAGCAGGTGGTGTTGGCTACGCATCGCCTTCAGGGAGAGGCCCATACTTGGTGGACGTCGGAGTGGGAGGTAGCGTTCTAGTCTCGTCCCCTTCGGCAGATCACGTGGCAGGAGATCGTCGTGGCATTTGAGCGTGCCTTCTGTCCGTCTTTCATCAGGATGCAGAGGCTGCATGAGTTCATAGAGTTGACCCAGGGCGACATGTCAGTGATGTAGTATCGTGCCAGGTTCATCGAGTTGGGCCGTTATGCATCTCACATCATGACAGATGAGGAAGTGAAGATCAATCAGTTCATTGGTGGTCTGAGGGTCGAGCTGAGGCACCATCTTCTTGCATTAGGCTTGAACACTTTGGATGCGGCATGCAAGGCAGGGTTGGCGTTGGAGAGAGATTTGCAGAAGATTCGAGGGCAGGGCAGTGCTGGTCAGGTTCGGGCAGGTTTTGGTCAGTCGATGGAGGTTCAGCAATAGAGTACTATCCAGCTCTCTACAGGTGGTTCCGTGACAGTGCAGTCTGTGGCTCCCGTGCCAGAGTCGTTGTACTTTAGCTCAAGGCTCAAGAAGCTGCTCAAGGATGCGGGCTTTAGCAGGAAGCGTCGGGGTCGTAAGGGGCAGCCGCAGCAGGAGTCGGTAGGCAGTGTCCAGCAGTCGGTAACTTTACAGCGCCAGAGTTCGGTGAGTGGTACTCGGGACGGGTGTCCCAGGTGTGGTGGCTCTCATCCAGGCAGGCCGTGTTCAGCACCCGTGGTTTGCTTCAGGTGCAACCAGCCAGGGCACGTGACTGTCCACAGAGACCGAGTCAGCCATCCGGGTTTCAGCAGCAGCAACAGTTTCAGCCCTAGCAAGTGCCAGCACAGCCGTAGCAGTACCATCGACAGGAGCAGTTTCCTCAGTTGTCTCGATCAACTACTGTAGGGAGGCAGAGATCCCGAGGCAGAGTGACCCACATGACCAGAGCGAAAATAATAGGGTACTATCCGGGTATGGTATTTGTAAAATTTTCACGGATAGGGTATGGTATTGGTCAACCCGAGCCAAACCCGATCCATTTACATCCCTAATTATCGCAAGGTACTGGTTTTGTCTTTCTATCAGGTTGCTTTGGTTGCGAGGAGTGCTTAGCTGACCTTGGTTCTATTTTTAGGGGCACCTGAGGCCCAAGGTTGGACCCCCGAGATTGTCGAATTGCCACGGAGTGCTCCTCGCCCCGTGGATCACGTTGCTCTGGGGACCGACCAAGTGTCGATCATCGCCCCCAGTCCGAGGTCGCATTCGCCCCGAGGAGGTTGCAATACCCGGTCCCCACTGGCGTTCCCCTAGTGAGCTCGCCGGCAGTATCTGCAATGGGCGGAGGAATCAGCCCTCAAAGGGGCGCCGCGGCGAGTGGAGGTCTTAGCTCTCCGAGGGGCTTCCCCGAAGAAGTTGTCGGTGCGATCGGTGAGGGATCCGACATGGCCTGCGGTAGCTGCATTATCCTGACTGATGATGACCTGGCGGCCCTGGACACTCGGCGTCGGGCGAGGAAGAGAGCGAGGACTTCCGCCTCCTCCATCATCAGAGCAGCCTTCCTTTGAGGCCCCACCTCCCCTGGTAGCTGGCGAATAGGTGGTCGCACCCTCCGCGTCGGTCCCCTTGGCCTGGGGGCGCGACAAGGGTAAGGCTCCTGCCGACAATGTGGGTGCTCCATCCCCGTTGGCATCTCCTCGTCACAGTCAGTCCTCGCCACCTGGAGACCTGACCTCTGGACTAGAGGGGATCGCCACGATCGTTGACCTTATAGGGAGGAGCGTGGGCTGGCACGAGCATACCATTGAGTTCGGTCCTAGGGCAGAGCAGGAGCTAACAGCAATGGCTTCGAAGAGTGCGTGCTTGGTCGTTAGCGCCTTTGGCCTGTGGAGGCACTATTTCCAGGGTCTCGCTCGGATGCTGGAGTCCAACCAGGCTCTTTAGGCGGGGATCGAGGGGCGCTTGAAGGAATCCGAGGCAGCCCATGCTGATCTCCATAGGCAGTTTGTCCAGCAAGGTCTGGCCCTTACTAGCATGGAGCATGATTGGGACACCTTCCGTGAATGGGCTGATGTCACCGAGGAGCGAGCGACCAAGCTGGGGACCCAGGTCTGGGCCGCAGAGGCCCGTGCTCGGGAGGCTGAGGCCGAGCTAGCCGCGCTACGTTTCTCGATGTCGACCACGGGTGAGGAAGTGGTGGAGCGCTTCCGTTCTTCTTCGGCCTACCGAGATGAGCTGACGGAGGTGGCCTTGGAATTCTATGGGCCGGCTCGCGATCGTGACTTCCGGGAGGGTTGGAGCTCCGCCGTGAGGGCTACCGCGGCGAGCTTTGGCCATGAGGTTCCGCCTCTCCCTCCCCCTTCACCACCTTATGGCCCGGAGGCTGATGATGGCGAGGGGGAGCTTGATGATGCTGGAGCTGAGGTGCTGGCGCTGGTGCCGAGCACGGATGAGCGCACACCTGCGGTCACCTCGGCGGCGAGAGGCCAAGTGGTGGAGCTAGACGAGGACTCGCCTCCTGCAGGAACTGCTGATGCACGTGAGCCCACTGAGACTGGGGCACGTGACGATGTACCCGGGGAAGACCCTTAGAAGGGTACCCCTGTTTGCTTGTTTTTGTAGTTTCCTCTGTTTCTGCCTAGGTGGCAGATCTCCTTCTGTAAGCTTTTAATTTCGGAACAGAAAAACTTTCCTTCATTTTGCAAATCTTGAAATCTTTTCCGTGTATCTTCCCACCTTTTGAGCGGTTGTGAGATCTTCAGGGGATACGAAACAACGCCCTTGAGGTAAATCTGAGAAGGTGCGACTTTTGGGATCCGTCGCTTCGGTTTCTGCGGCAAACATGCACAAACCTTATAGTATTATATGCAAAACATGCACAAACCTTATGGAGTTATATGCAAACATGCTCAGACCTTATAGTGTTATATGCAAAACATGCACAGACCTTATGGAGTTATATGCAAGTATGCTTAGACCTTATAGTGTGTGCTACAGTACGTGCATCAACCTTCTGAGCAGAAATGCACATATGCTCCGACCTTGTAAAATAAGAAGTGAAATGTGCATCGACCTTGCTATGCAAGACTGAACATGTGCACCGACCTTGAAGAAAACATGCAAGTATATGCGTAGACCCTACTAAAGACCAGATCTGATGTGCATCCACCTTAGTGAGCTAAAGCTCAAATGTGCACCGACCTTATATGCAATGTGATGAATGTGCATCGGCCCTTATATGCACTGGGCTGAACTTGCATCGGCTTGGTATGCAACCATTGTGCACATGCATTGACCTTAGTATGCAACAAGAGGAATGTGCATCGACCTGATAATGCTATAATGCAAATGTGCACCGACCTTTGTGGCGTTGAAAGCAAATGTGCACAGGCCTTTGTGGCATTGAAAGCAAATGTGCACAAACCTTCTATGACTTAGACAAAATGTGCACCGACCTTCTATGAAGGAACATGAATGTGCACAGACCTTCTAAGACTTAGACAGAAATGTGCACCGACCTTCTATGATGCAATATGAATGCGCACAGACCTTGCTTTGTGCTAGCGAATGGTGCATCGACCTTACTGGGCCCAAATGCAAATGTGCATCGACCTTCCATTTCAGTCTTCTATATATGCATCGACCTTACTTCTTCATGAACAGGAATGTGCATCGACATTACTTCTTCATGTACATAGATGTGCATCGACCGTATTCCTTCATGTACAGGGATGGCATCGACCTTACTTTAGTTGATGACTTGAACTAGCGTCGACCTTGTTCTGCATCGACCTTTGTTCTGCATCGACCTTGGGCATGTGCATCGACCTTTGTACTGTTCTAACTCGATGTGCATCGACCTTGTAGTGTTGAAGGCAAGTATGCACCGACCTTGTAACATGTGCATCGACCTGTTAGCACACACTGTCTACATATGCATCGACCTGTTTGCGTGAACAGTAGCCGCTGCACCGACCTAATCAACATGAAGCTTTTCAGCTTGATTTCTGTGCTACCAATTACCTTGATTTCTTTGCTGCCAGTTGCTTAGATTTCTATGCACCCAATATTATCATCTGCCTTGATTTCTATGCATCCAGTTACCTCAATTTCTATACAACCATGTATCTTGAGTTTCTCTTTCAACTTGGATGGTTCTTGCTCTTGAATTTCTGTATCTTAAATTCAACCTTGATTTCTATGCTACCAATTACCTAGATTTACGTGTCATTCTTGATTTCTTTTTCTTTACTCACAATGACATGAAATGTATGAATATTGACGTTATCAAGTGCAAGTTTGACTCATCAGTGACTCATAGGCAGATATTATCAAAATCACATTAAGGTGGAGAATCATGCGTATACCATACATACACAACATTCTCCTAACATTCTCCCCCTTTTTGATGATGGTGACTATGAGTCATTATGAGTACATTGTAAGTCAAGGTGCAAAGACATATAATCAAGAATTGAAGCATAAAGACTTTGTCTTCCCATATTAGTCACTCCCCTTTATGCATTCAATACTCTCCCCCTTATGCATGCCCTAGTTAATGACACATATAAATCTCTCCCCCTTTGACATCATCAAAATAGCACAATAGAGAGAATATATGACACAGTTAGGAAAGAAAGGAGTAAGGCAGGAGATTATTAGCACAGGATATACAGAGTGAAAGTAAGTACATACCTATAGGGAGCAATTAAACGAGCAGTTGAGCATGGAACCTAGTGTTCAGTTTATCATTAGGAATCCCCTTGATTGTCATCTTCAAAACCAGAGAGACAACAGGGTTGGGATATATGCACCCACCAAGTGTTCGCGAAAATGCCCGACACACGTGTGTAAGCCATATATGCACGCTACGGGCCTCCAAAGCCTATGGTTGACTTAGTTAGGTCTCCCTTTGACCTTAGAGAGTTGGAAGCATGCGTCTTGGGGTAGGCCTCGGCCTTGTTGTTGGGTGCCACGTGACGTGGCTTGTAGTCGGGGTGCCCTCAAGTTGGCCCGGGTGGCGGTGTAGAGCGCGGGCAAAGCCCGCAACTGAGTAGTCGGGAGTGATTCCAATCCTTTGTTGGTGTCGCCGTGTGTCACGGGTAGCAGGTTGGGGCCCCAAGTCGGTCCCAATGAGTTGTAGGAAAGGCTAAGTAGCCCATGCCCTGAAGGTGTTTGAGAAAATTCTCGAACCCTTGTTCCTTGGCATTTTTGCTGGGAAATTATCTGGGTACAACCAATGCCCCCATGGGGCGTGCGTCGGAGGCAGAGACGAGGGTGTATGGCCCGTGAGCCCCTCACTCTTGGTTATTGTAGTTATATTTGGACACTTCAAGTGCTTTCATTTTGTTGTATTGTACATGTTGACTTCTGGTGTGCTGATCATCTTTGAGCTTTATCTTGTAGATATGGCACGATTTGGCAGAGACGAGCGGGTCCTGAGGAGTGTGGCCCAGGAAGAAGACTACTAGGTGTGGAGGACTGAGCGGCCTATGCCTCCTCTGGGCCCGTCAGTCATCACTACAGCTAGTGTGGAGCAGCTTGACTCAGGGCGCGCGGTAGTGGTTGAGGGCCCCATTTGCGAGGGGGCGAGCGGAGTTGGGGCCGTAGAGTTTGATGGAAGAACGGATAAGCTAAAGATCTAGAGGGGGGGTGAATAGATCTACCCTAACAAAAAAGATTTACAGCAAACTGACAAGATGCTGAATAAAAGACACACTACTGCAGATGCCAATCCAACTACCTCTGAGAGAATACTAAGATAATCTATAAAGATATAACGGACAAATTGATGCAGACTATCAATAGACAAAATTCAGCTGAATTGATCAATCACAGAAACAGCAAAGTATAGCTAAATAAGGTAATGTAGATCAACCAATGTCACACATCCAGATGCGGTACCTAGCGAAGGCTAGCCTCACACAAGAGGCAAAATTCCAGATAGGCATAACCTATCTTTCCAACCACATCTTTTTATATACCTACTGGATGATAGACACAAGCACAGGTAGCAGATGCACAAAATAGATCTGAGATGCAGGCATGCTATGAGCGAACCTATGCATTCATCTAAACAAATAGCGAATCAAAGAAACAAACACAAAGAGAGCAAGCACATAAGAGACTCAGGAGATTTTTAGGTGGTTTGGCTTTCACCTACATCCACCCCACACTCAGACCAGAGTGTGGATTACTGCTGATTCACAGCTTCAATCCGCTGATCCACAGCTTCGGGGACTAAATCCCTACAGACTGCTGATTCACAGCTTCAGGGAACAAATCCCAAACCACTGAGCCTCACAGCTTGCTGTCCGAGGATTCAACCTCGCCCGCTGATACACAGCTTACAGTAAATTTCAAAGAAAAATAAAGATGAATGAAAGAAACAGAAATGTAACTCTTAGATTAGAGCAGTCTGACTCTGGATTTGATCTAGAAGTCAGGATGGCACCGCCTTGCTCAGCAAGATCTCCTTCTCACTCTCCTAATCGGCACTCTATTTTCTTCTACGAAGGACTCTCATCTCAAGCTCTCTCTCCTTCTCTTTCTGAACTCTCTTCCTCTCTTCTTCAGCTCGAACTCCTCTTACTCTGGCTCTCATTAAATGGAAAAAGGGATTTACAAGTGTAAACTTTCAGCTCTCAAAAGAATCCCTGTACAAAAGACTCTGCCAAGCGGGCAGACCACTACCTAACCCCCAACAAAGAAAAAAGTGAAGAGTTAGTGGGACTCCACTTTACAAAGATGTTTAGCCCACTCACACACCCTCTCACAAACAAAAGAGGCAATCCTCTCTTCCACTCTATCCTCCCCTCTGAAAATTCTATTGTTCCTTTCGCTCCATAGGGCCCATAATGCCGCGCGAAGGATGAGCCCCCAGATGTGTCTGACCCCTTTGAGGAGCCAACTCTTGTGCCAAATGAGGAGTAGCTGTTGCACGCTCTCAAACTGGCCCAAGGAAACCTGGATCTTGCTATCAATCCAACTCCACACTTGTTGAGAAAAGGAACAACCCGTAAAGAGATGATCAAGGTCCTCCTCCACCTCTCCACACAAAGAACACAATGTGGTGATGTCCTGATGGAAAGGTGCAAAATCCTATCACAAGTGGGCAGCCAGCCATGTGAAATTCTCTATATCAACAACTTCACCTTCAACGGACTCTTGGGGTTCCAAACCTGTGGAGCAAAGCGGTGGTGCACACCCCCATCTGAGAGAAGAGAGTACGTTGACCTGACCAAAAATTCTTCCTTTTCTCATCTCCACACCCACCTGTCAGCTGTACTGTCCACCAACCTGAACTGAGAGAGCAAAGAAAACAGGCTCTCTAGTTGATCCATTTCCTCGTATAATAGATTCCTCCTGAAGGTAGGTGACAAGGTACCACCAGAGAGCTGACTCTCAAATGAATGTGCTAAAGAAGTCAAAGGTGTAGCGGCAATAGCAAAGAGCCTAGGAAAGGCCTCCTCTAGAGTGAAGTCTCCGCACCACCTGCCCTTCCAGAACTTGCTCTTTCGTCCATTTCCCAGCCTGATAAGCTTTGTAAGTAAAAATGTCATCAGGTAACGCACTTCGTGGCATATTGGATGCCAACAAATTGACTGGCCCAAACTACTCTGACTGACACAGAAACCTGAAGATTGTCCTCAGGTCTAAACAGATTGCCTATGTCCTGGAGGTGTTGACACCCGTTTTATGATCAATTAGTTGGGTCATCTCCTTACTCATTTTTAATGATGCTCTGAGTTGTTCACCCTTGTTGAGTCTTCTTGGGCATGTTAGAAGTCTCTTTCATGGGTCATTGCCTTCCTTGGTTGAGTCTTATCCTTGTTTTGATGCTAGGCAAGCACTTCCAGTTCATTTATCGCCCTCTTGTGCATAACACATCCTCAATGGCATGTTATGGGTCATATAACGCCCCTCATAAGGTCCGTTATATTCCTCTCACCATCTCACCCAGAGTCTCACCCACCGTCTCTTTTTCCATCTCGATTAGCATCTCTGTTGTTTAACGGATCTTTGTTCAGCCATCATACTATCACATAACGCACGTACACTGGTCCGTTATATACCACCTAAGGTCGAGTCTACCACCACCTCCATCGACTTCCTTGTCGTCCTAGCCACCTTCTGCCTCGACGTCTTCGTTGCCATGACGGACTGTCTTCCATCCGTTATAGTCTCACTATAACGCCCTTATTCCTATCCGTTATGCTCGCCAGAGTCCTAAGTCCAAACGTTTCACCTATTGTTCTTATCTTCTATTGGATAAGGTCAAATGATGGACTTACGCTGGCGCGTTATGTTCACATGGCAGTCTATCGCGGATGCGTTATGTCACACGGAAGAGTTTTAGCAGAACTGTTCTTCTCTGTAGCTCCGTGGATGGATTACACAGGTTGTTATCTTGATTTCTCCCCCAAATCTGATCCTTAGAACCTTCTGTTGGTTTCTATGGACTCTTGGGAGCATTATCTTCAAGGCCTTATTTTATTTAATTTCAGTAATAGCCTCCTCATCTTCTGATGTTTCATTCAAACTATAGTCTTTTATTCTGATCATTCGTTTGTTGATGTTTTGTAGGAAATGGCTTCCCCAAGTGCTTCTTCTCCTGTAGCTACTGCCAGTGTCAAGCCTGCCGTTTCTCTTACTCCCCCGGCTGTCATTTGACTTAATGTAGAGGACCTCGATAGGGAGCATGCAGAAATAGCTACACTGGCAGAGTCCTCGGGATCTGAGGCTGACATAATGGAATTCGGGCGGCTTGCACTGACTAATGCGGGCTACACCCTCAGTCGGGATGGGGGCTACCGGCGGGACTACCTAAAGGGCAAACACCTTGTTTACTTCTGAAGTGCTTCAGTTCCTGAGGCCAGCGGGATGTTATGGCTGTCCAGGATGTGGAACATGCTGTCTTGAAGTCTTGGGATAGCCTCGCTTGCACAGTCTCAAGAAGCGTGCGATGTACTTGCTAGGAGAACCCAGGGAGTGGAATCCCATGCTGGGGTTGGAGGAGCTCACTCCATCTAAGGGGAAATTAGTACGGGTCCTAGAATTCACACCAGCCCACTGGGACAATGCTACTAGACGGGTGCAGAAGGAATAGCTTTAGTTTGGACTATTCTTGGCCCCGCTGAAATGGGGGTATAGGGAGGAGCCCTATGTTTTGGATTGTCTGGCAATTCGCTTCAAGCACAAATTGGCTATAGGCTGGTTCACTGATTTCAAGGTTCAGGGTGCACACAACTTCTGGGAAGGAGCAGTGGAATTCACAGATCATGTGCTATATAATTACACCCCGCTATTGATCAAGGCCGGGATATATCATAGTGTGTGCGCCTCCCGGTTCAAGTACCCCATCTCCAAGGGACTGTGCCACAAGATGATTGAGGTCTTCACCCCAGAGTTCAACACTTTCTACATTGTTGAAGGGGAGACCTCCATCGATCTTTGGAGTCTGCACCAGCTAACTGGCTTGCCCATTGATGGGGAGCCGTATGATGAAGTGTGCCTTCCAAAAATGATCAAGGATGAAACTGATGGGGAAGGCACGTACACCCATGGCTTCTCTTACCAGTACTTAATGAAAGTGTACCGAGAGCTCTGTCTATCCTACCATGGGGAGAAACAATCGCTGGGCAGTGACAAGCGGCGGGTGCGCATGGGGATGTGGCTGCATTATTTCTTCCGTGAAGAGAAGAAGTACGATGACTTTCCCTCCATCGGTGCCACGTCAGTCTCGAAGAAGCATGGTAGAAGCAAACCAGATCTGGGAGCCACCATTTTCAAGGGGCCAAAGGATGGCCCCAACCCAGCCGATGTCGATGCCATGACACATTGTGCGGCCTTCCTGACCTACTAGCTCTGCGCTTTCGTGATGTCGTACAGGGACGAGACAGTCATTTGGCCAGAGGCCATCTACCTTGCCTACCAAATGGTCTGGGGGATCAAGTTATCACTTTGACTCTCTACACTATGCTTGATTTACAAGACACTGGGGGACATCAGCAAGAGCCAACTTTCGAGGTAGGTGTGGACGATCGGGCCTATGCATTTCTTCAGCATGTGGGTCTATTCACTATTTCCAGAATATGCACCCCGCACCCTCCAGGCTTGGACGTTGTTACCACGGATGTTAGAGTTTGCAAGCGGGGAGCCCAACGGGGAAACAACACAACTATATCTTCTGAGGGGTAGGCTTACAACCATCCCCCGCTATGCCCCAGGTAGCATTCACTTCTGGGCATTGGCGGCCCATTCCAGTCCACTAGTGAGCAGCAAGAGGGAATGCCAGGATGACTAGGTGGAGCGGTACCTCCACCGTATTAGCCAGCGGACGGTGAGCCGCCCGATGCTAGAGCCTGAGCTTTGAGACTGGGCGTTATCTGTCCGTCCTAGTGTCCTAGTCTTCAAAAAGGGGAGCACTCTATTGTTGGAGACATATTACCCATTCTGTTTTGGGCATAAGGTTGGGTACGATCAGCATATACCGATGCACAGTGCCCAGTTCCCTTGACTGGTGAGGGTGCTCCAGGGAGTTGACCGCTAACCACGCCTGCACTTGGTGGGATTTCTTTCACCGGTCAGATGCCTCCTCGTTCAGGGTGCCAGCCCCCAGGCGACTCCCACGGGTCACAGCAGACTACATCAAATGGTGGAATGCCCGAACTAGGTTCTACCAACTATGTAAGACTGCTTGCTGGGACGGTGCCGAGTGAAAATTTCTGAGCAAACAGAAGGCGGCCATCTTGGACATGGACCCGACGCATCTACTCCGACTCAAGTCCAACAAGTTGAAGGAGGTGGCAGAATATTTGTCTGCACGAAAGGAAGCCCAGAAGCTTAAGCCATCACTACCCATTGATTAGCCGAAGGTTTTTGTGGACGACTTCCAGTGGTCCCTCCATGACTCATGCAGGATAGGGGCAGCCCGGTTGGATTTGATCAATTACCCCTTCCCCATCGAGGAGAAGGTCTCCCCATCGTAGGGGGCCCACCCCGAGGTTGATTCGATTTGCCCCTACCGGGCATTTGTGAGAAAGGAAGACCGAAGGCCCGAATGCTATCAGCAGACCACATGGTTATTCATTTGGCTCCGGATGCATGGGCTCACAATTTAGGACCCGCTAGCAGTGATTTTAGCCAAGGGGCTCAATGTGTCATTCTATTATGCTGACGGATGGGGCATGGACCACATGAACCAATACTGCTGCCTTACATCTCGTCAGCACTCAGACCTAGCCAACCTCATCGATCACTGCGTTAGGATCGGGGATGTGTGCTGGCTGGTTAGGGAGGCGACTCGCAGAGACAAGGAGCTGTCTCTAGCATACTGGCCCTTGTCTCGTCTCTACACTGGTCCTCCATGTATGACACCTTTTGCCTTCATTCATTGAGCAATAACATCTTCCACTTCCCTTTTTTTCCTATGTTTATTAATGACAATTCTTATGTAGAGGACCCTTCTGACTATAAGATGAACGTGTATAGGCAATTCCTTTCACATTTACCAAAGCCACCACAGTTCATCAAGTCGAAGTTGGCCCCGACGACCACACCACTACCCCGGGGCAGCAAGTGTGCCTGGGCAAAGTCGCCAGTGAAGGAGGCACTTGCCAAGGTGAAGGCGAGCGAAAAGGAGAAGCCTAAGAGGAGGTGGGCTGAGGTCCCACTGCCGATGTCCCTTCGGTTCCCAAAGTCCCTTCCTTTGAGGAGTTTGACACTTCAGTTACGACGCTAAGCCCACTCGAGGGTGATAAGCTAGAATGCCAGATATAGAAGGGGGGATGAATATATCTGTCCCCAAAAATACAAGTAAGCAAGGACTTAAGAGCAATAAGAACGGATGCACCAACAGGAAGGCCAACTCGAACGCTAACACTAGATCATGCAAATTTACAGCTAGCTAGAGTGTAGAAGGAATGCAATAAGCTTAGGAAGCGTAAACAAGTAACTCGACAGCAAAACAAACTCACTCAGTAGATGTCATGCTACTAGTGACTGTCATCAATACTAGGCAGAGGTTCGATCAAAGATCTCCTCACGCAAGAGGCAGCGTTCCAGATAGGCTTGACCTATCCATCTAGCTACACCTTGTGATATATTGATTAGTCGAAGCAGCAAGAGCTCAATGCTGAACCAAACAAACCACACGAAGGACAGCAGAGCTTTTTAGGTGGTTCGATTGCTACCCGCAATCTACATCCACCCCTCACTCACCTGAGTGAGGATTCCTTGCAACAAGCAATTTAACAAGCAGAATTAGTATGCGACAATGGCTGAACCATAGCTTGTCCCCGAGGAACAATCTCCTCGCCTCTTTTGGAACACCAGAAGGAACCTAGAGGATCAACCTCCCTTCCTCATCACCTCAGAGGAAACTTGGTGAATTTCTCCCAGCAATTCATACAACCAGAGGTCGTAGACCTCTCTTCCTCTGAACCTACAGAGGGGACTCCGAAGACACTCTCCCTTCCTCTGATATTACTTAGAGGGAGCAAAACAACTTTGAAATGAAGAACAATCAAAAAGAAAAAAATATTGAAGACTCGGTGCAGCGCCCCACCCTATACCCAGTCCAATATAACACTCCCATCGAATATAGGAGGCAACGCCACTGTGGGAACCACCCAACAGAATAGAGACAGGTTGAGATTTTCACAAATAAAAGTGCAAAATTCATAGCGGAAGAAGAAATGAAATACATCAGGAATGTCCAAATACCAACATTACAATAGTCCAATAGAAATAAAGTTTCAACTTGTTGTTACAATAACCAGAGTTCATAAATTCAAGCCTCTTATACCCTCTCTCAAGCTACCTCAAATGACAGAAAAAGAAAGCTATCAACGATCACGCACGGGCCTCCGACTTGGACTCACTTGGCTCTAAGTCCTTGTCCTCACCACGCATTGATGGCACCAGGGGAGACAGGAATCGACGGTGGCTGTGGAGCCGCCACGGGGACCACACCCAAGAAGTAGGGTGATCCGATGACTGGGGCGAAGCTGTCGGCACTGCCAAGTAGCCCACCCGTGCGTGGGTGGCTATGATGATGGGACTGTAGGTAACGGCTGCCATAGTTGGTGAAGTCTTGGATGAGCAGAGGCGACGGCCGCGGGCGGTCGTCGAACACGATCCGACAACTGGGAGATGAACTGGAAGCTGCCGGGAAGTGCGAATAGGTGCTTTTCTGCTACCTCTCCCTCAAGGATAGGAAAAGGGCACCCGGACTTCAGGGCTGGCAGGGGCTTTTACTTCAGCAAAAAGAAGGAAGGCGGGAGATGTCCCACCGGGCGTGCCATCCTTTTTGTTCCGCCCCGGGAGTTCGCCGATGTGCGCGTGCGTGTCGACGGGCCCATGGAGCGATGTGTGCGGTGATCGGAGTGAGGGTAGGATATAGCTACGGGGGAGATGCCAGAAGATAAGGGGCCTCGGTCACCCCCTCTCGTGACTATATCCTTCTCAAAGTGGCACCGTACACTCGCCTTTTACGGAGAGTCGAGGGAAGACCGAGTGGCACGGGGAGTTTCCAGGTAAAGGGGGAAACGTGACTGGGATGCGGGCGTGCCAGTCGATTTCTTGACAATCACCCATGGAATGAACGTTTAACTGGGGATGCACCACTAGGGCGCGGCACGTGGACTCAGGGGGTGGGCGACACATGGAAGGGAGGACGGTTCCATGGGTGCGAGTGCGCAGGCAATTGTGGGGAGTCGTGTACAGGACGTCTTTCCCCATCGACCGCAAGCAGTCGGTGTTTATTTACATCGGATTGAATCCGAAGACCTTCGTTCCATGTCGAAGCAAAGTTCATAATCCTGAAGCCCGAGATGAAGACCCGAGAGCACTTTGCAGCTGTAGGTTCGTCTCAAACTGGGTCGTGTTGGCTAGGGGTGAAGGGTGCTGGGGGTTCACGCTAGGTGACATAGAGGGTTGCTGGAGGGTTGTTGGAGGCCTGAACGTGGATGCGAGGGCATACGTCTAATTGGCGACGTAACACTGAGATGTATATATTTTTATAGAGGGGCCGTGGAGGCCAGGGTACAACAGGTGCATGCCACGGGACAATTTCGATGTGCTAGTCGGTCCCCGGGTCAATGCGTGATATGAATACATGTGTGTTTTATAGAAGATCCCCACCCCCCTGACGTGGGCCATGGCCGTGGTGTTGAATGGGGCTTAAGACTGGTTGGGTGACTGAGGGGATACGTCAATCCGGTATCTGGGCGAGGGTCGATCACGGCTCGAGTTCAGCGGTCGACGTGGCCTCGTTACTGAGAGGGAGCGAGACGTCATGACACATGCATGGTCGTGGCTGACGGACACGTAAGGGGCGATCCCGACATGAGGGGATGTCTACCCTTGTCGTAGCGTATCACATGTGGCGGGCGTGGACTTGTGTGTTATGGCTTAGTTAACACGCGGGGGAAGTGCAAAGGACCTACCCTCGGCGTGCTAAGCTGACAGACAAGTCACGCATACACAATTCTCCGTAGCTCGTCCGATGCTGGCAATCTGCGTTAAGTGTTCAGTGCTAGATCCTTGATGCTCCTTATGTGTCCTTCATCTTTTTTGCCCTACCCCTGGGGGGATTTTTATAGGGGAATTTGAAGGGTCACAAGGGGGTTTACACGGATTGGCCTAAAGGGTAAGGCTGGTCTGCGTAAACCTAGTGAATAGTGGGGGATTTACGCGGATTGGCCAAAGGGGTGAAGCTGGTCTGCGTAAACCTAGTGAATAGTGGAGGTTTACATGGACCAGCCCAAGGGGTTGAGCCAACCCGTGTAATGGGCCGTGGAGTTGGCGAAGGCGCGGTCGATGTTGGCGTCGTTGTAGATGCGGTTGCGGAAGGTGGTGCAGCGGGCGAAGCCGATGGTGTGGGCGCCGGAGAGCGCCACCAGGTCGCGCTGGCTGAGGCCCTGGGCGGCGAAGCTGGAGGTGAGGGTGGCGAGGCTGGAGGCCGAGGAGGGGATGTTACTGTTGGCCGCGCTCTGGCTCGCCGTCCTCGCGTCGCGCCGCCCCAGCAGCACCGTCCACGACGGCCCCCCCGCCTGCATGTGGCGAGCACTGTTATAGCTGGAGAAGGCACCAACCTTTGACGATGGTAACATGTATAACTTTGCACTCCATTTCTTCTCTTTTGTGTTGGGTTAATCTCGGAAACAGCTAGCTGTTGCACTTTGCACTCACCAAGACGACGCCGTCCCGGGCTGCAATGGCCAGGATGTCGGCGCAGGAGACCGTCCCGTTGCAGGCCGCCTCCACGTTGGCCTTGATGGTGTCTATGACGCCCATACCCCGGATGGAGTTCTGGTTCGGCCCGGCGTTCTGCTCCCCCGTGAACGTCGCCGTGTCCGCCAGAAGCACCGACGCGTCGCAGCCCTGCACAAACAAGAAAAAGCGGGTAAGGGGAACCCCCGCACGTGTTGTAACCACTATCCAGTCCCTGCTGCGAGCACCTCGAGCGACTTCATGCGAGAACTCTGATCTCTTTATATATATATTTATATATATGCTTACGTTGACGAAGCAGTCGTGGAAGAAGAGGCGGAGGATGGAGGCGGCCACGCGCCGATCGCTGCCCACGGCCTGCTGCATGGTGTTGCGCACGATGGTCTGCAGGTTCGGGCAGCTGCTCGCGTGGAAGTTGGCGGAGAGCTGCGCCTGCGACGTGTACACGAGCAGCAGTAGGAAGGAGGCGAGGATGGGAAGTGCCCGACGTCCAAGCCTGCAGAGAGGAGCAGCCATGTCTCTTCTCTAGCTACCACCAACCAAAGGAAACTAGCTAGCCAGCGAAGGGAGGCTTCTTTCTCACTGCGGTGGTGAAGCTTTGCTGTGCCATTCTTCCTTATATAGAGAGAGACGAAAGGCCGGCGACCTCTGGTCTCCACACCCGTCGGCGAGGTGGAAGCGCCTGTGGCCATGAACTGGAGCGCACAATTAATTAGCTGCGCAGACGCGTCAAGAAGGGAAGAAAAGAAGAAAGCGGAGAGGGGTACGGTCAATCCGTGAGAAGAACGTTACTGGAACCATATTTGGTGAAGCAAGGGGACGACTCACGTAGCGACAGGAGAGGAGGTAGGTGGGTGTGTGAAAGGAATACCGAGAAGGCATGTATATAGTGAGTGCAGAGGCATAGAGATCACCACAGCGCATTTTCATGCTTTGTTTTTGGATATAAAACACGATCGAATTAAGACCTCCGGATCATGCACTGGGATGTGAACATACGTGCGTGAAGCTAATATTAATGTAATTGAGTTAGACATTGGAAATTTAGGTATGGTATTCTACTTGTCATTAATGTTTTGTATTAATTTCTAACGTGTTTAATGGATATGCATTTGAATGCTCAAACCAGTAATGATGATAAAAATTTCCCCAATATTCTTCACTAATATGGTTACTAAGCTAATTACTAGATGTGAGAGATATTGCTGGAAATTAATTAACAACATGAGATATATATATATAGACGAGAGGAACGTTAATGAATTAAACACGCAAGGAACAGTACTGCAACGCGCTGTGTCTCTCACGAATATTAATCCTTTTACATTCAAAGTTAGGCCTGCTGAAGTTAGCGAAGGATCTATCGATCGGAACTGAAAAGAAAAATAAAATCCCTGCACTAAGCAAAGAAAACATGAATGTAAGGCAGGTTTGGATTCTAGACATTCATAATTCTGTATGATGAAAGATTCCTTATTGACACGAAATTCAGATTTATGATCATGATATGCAAATTGAAGTCTTCTCAAATTTCAGGTCAAGGAAGTTTGAGAGCAGCACATTTTCAATAGAAGCATCAGCAAGAACATGCATAAAATAGATGAAGTAAATGAGGTTCATGCATGTAGCCAAGGTGATGAAGTTTTCCAAAGAGGTATGCATCAAGGGTTATTCAACGAGTGTGAGAGCAGCTTGAGAGCTTTCAGCTAGAAATCATGACAGGTGTGTTGAAGATTTAGCAAATGATTAAAATGACTAGCTCATCTGGAATTCAGCAGGGTGTCTTGTAAAGCTCCCCCTCAGCAAGTGCGGGATTCGTGCAAAAACTTTCAGATTCATGAAAAGGTTGATCCCAAGAGAGTAGGGTCAGATGAAACTTGAATCAGTAGAAAGATGCATAAAGGAATCAGCATAGACTGAATCCAGAGACATTGATTAACGAAGGTGAGCAATTTGACTGGCTGAGAATAGACAGTGAAAGAACATGTATGAGCGTTTATTGACTCCCCTTAACTAAATGTATTGAGACATCATATATGTCATGAAGACAATGCAGGTAACTGAGTATAAGCAAATATGCATGAATGACAAGAGTTAACTCGATAGACTCCCCCTATCTGACTACCATGATTGACAATTTCAAATGTAAATTTTAGACATTGAAATCAGTGAATGCAATGCACATTCAGATGTCACATGTATTCAAATTATGTGCAACATATTCAAAGTGAATATGACATACCCACTTGAAAAGGAATTTATTTCAGATTTATGCATTTTTCATGAAGATCATCATATGCATGAGACATAAAAAAAATGCCCTGTCAGTTTTCCAAGAAATTCTTCAATAGATGAGCAAACTCATTCAGAGGATTTTCAGGCATCATTTGTTTTAATGACAACCTATCAGAAGTATGTATGCATGACATATGCAGACATATGAATTGAGAAGTAGAGACGTAGCTGCCAGATGCAGTTTAAAATTTGATAACCAAATCATCTTCAACCAAACCTATGCATGAGCCACAGCAATGCAATACAATGTGCAATCCTATGTGCATGTCAGACAGACAATATGCAATTTCATTGTCATTCCAACATTTAGACAGACGATTCAACATGTGCATCGAGAGTCATGAAAAACTTATGATAGGCAAATGATGACAGATATGCATGTACAGATCAAGCATGATATGCAGCTGTCTAACAATACTTATGAGAGTCCAGGTAGTCAAACCTATAAGACCGGAGTGGGGTTTGTCACGCTCGGGTGCCTTGACTTGTTAACCCCTTTATTGTTCAGCTTCCAAGGCACATATGCAAAATAACTCTTATTTTGCAGATTTAGGTACCCAAGACTTCTTGGGTCCTACATGATTAGTAGCACCTTTGATGGGTACTTTCCACAACGTTTGGGCTTTTGTATCATCAAATATCATTAAAGAACAATCATTCAGAGAGTGCCCAACTTGCCCACAATAATGACAAGAAACAACATGCTTTGATTTCTTGTTATGCACATGATCATTAGCATGGAATTTATGTGTATGTGCATAAAGGTCTCTGTTTTTATCATGGAAGTTATTTCTTTTATTTCTACCAATCACGTTTTCCTTAGCATGGTATCTAGCATGTTTGGAACTTGCATCCCTTTCCTAGAGATGCCAACAGTCCTTGACTGTATGGCCATGCTTTCCATAGTGAGAGCATGTAACAGAATTTCTTTTAAGAGAACCTAACTAGCATTCAGTAGCCTCGTGACCAAACTTGTTACAGTTAAAGCATGTCATGTGCTGGTTCACTGAAACAGATTTGTTCTTATCTCCCTGACCCCTCACAGCCAGGGACCAACCCAGCCCCTTGCCATCCCATTTCCCTCTCTCATCTCCCCCATTTCCCATCTCTTTCTCTTACTGCCACTCAGGCAGATACAACAGCAGATCAGACGCCCTGTTGCAGCGACACCCCCGCCTCACCTGTGCAATTTCAGGCATCCAGCCCAGCATCTGAAGACTCTACTCCGAAGTAGCTTCGCAATGAGAGGTTGTGCACCCTCATCCGAGGTTGTGCACCCTCATCCGAGGTCGGAGCTGGGCGGGAGGCCTATTTTCGTCAGGCTGTGCAGATCGACTCCGGCTGGAGACAGAGACGAGTTTCAGAAACCCTCACGTCTTCTTCCCCAGGAGTTTGGTCTTGGCCTTTGGTCAGGGTGTTCCCCTGAGAGTCCTCTTTCACCTCCAGGAAGAAGGGCTTCATTCGACCGCCGGAGCACCTCAGAACGACTATCTTCCCAGGAGGGCGCAGTTTGCTTGCCCCTGCTGTGGGAGCCCCGGACCAGTCGGGTTGCAGAAGCTGCCACTGTTCCATCCAGCGTCCCCAACCCCACCCCTTTGGTGTAGGACGACGTCTGGCTCTCCTCTTCACAACGGCAGTGGCTTCGGCTTCATCCGGCGACGAGGCTAAGAGGATCAACCCCGACAAGGCTCCCCTGTCTTGTTGGTGACCCCGACTGCGCAACCTCGCGAGAACGGACGGTGTTGGCACCCCTCCCAGCAGAACGAGGCCATGCCAGCTCTGAAGCATCCCTGAGGCGCCCCTCTTTCTGTCAAGGCTGGCCCCGTCTCCATTCGTCTCCAGATCAGAGAGTTACAACATCGGTAAGTCAGGCCTGCTTTCCTGTTCTCGCACTCTGCTGTACCTAGCCGGCGACCGGAAGGTCCCATTCTGTCATACGGGCGAGTTTCGAGGTGAAACTCAGTGGAGCCAAGCTTGGGTCGTCCCTCTTTCCAACGTAGCCAATCCCAGCACATTTCAACATCCCAGCCAGGAGTTACGCCCTGAGCAAGGACTCTCTGGCCTGCAGGAAACGGCAGCGACGTAGTCTTGCGAGAGCGGTCACTCCGGACACCACCGACCCCCAAACGTGCTGAATCTTCCTCCTGGAGTTTCACAAGACGAGCAGCTTTCCAGTGGCGCCGACCTCGCCTTCATCGGACGTCCGGGCAAGGAGCTTCATCCCTGACAAGTTGCTGGTACCAGAGCAGACCACCTGCGCCGGTGACTGGGCAGACCGGTATTCCGGCCACCTCCGTAACGCCGTCGTACCCCCTCCCCGCCTGGCCGGCTGATCACCCCTCCCTGCGTCGAGGTATAATTTGGTTGTAACTCTTTCTCCCCACCCCCGAGCCAACCCTCCTGCGTGAGGCGTAGTTTTGTATTAAACTTATCGCAGGTCAAGCAGCATCGGCGCAACGTGAGGGTTGCGTTCCCACGCTTCTCCGCTCGCCTTCGTCTTCGGTCGGGTTCGGTGTCTTCACACCGATCAGGTGAGCGTCTGGTTCCCCCTTGCTGGTTTACTTTTGCTTACTTAGTGTCGCATCCGGTTGCCCGTTGGACGGTGAGGTGAGCGCCCGCTCCCATGTTCCATCATTTGTGAGCCCACTGCGGAGTAAGTTGAGAGATCCACCCACGAACCCACACCCTCGGCGTGCTGGCCGCCCACGAATGTGGGAATCTCAGCCCCTCCGGGGGTCAGCCCTGGCATAACCAAGTCCTCGGAATAGCGAGGTCCCGCCCCGGACCCTCACCACCATCCCGAATTGCCTTCGGGAAAGAGTGCGCACCACATGAGCGCTTCCGCCAAAATCGAGTCCGTTGTCTTGTCTATGTGCTTGCGGGTCTAGGTCCGAGGTGCATTCGGTCTGTGAGGAAACTGAAAGCAAACTACACTTAACTACAGAAAACGAGAACAACAGGATCAGGTACCTTGAAAATAGAAAGCTAATTTCCCGCGTGGCTGAAAGTAGACTTTCTTGGATCCACAGTCAACCATGGCACGATATCGCTCTAACCAGTCCATGCCTAGAATCGCATCGTACTCGGCCAACTGCAGCACATACAACTTCGCTGGCAACTGCCGGTCACTGACGATAATAGGAGAATCTTCCAAGTAAAATGGAGTGGACATGAAATCTCCGTAGGGCAACTCAACGAGCAGATCACAAGGCGACTCAGTCACCAGCTCCTCGAGATGAGCAAGTAAATCCTCAGAAATAAATGAATGAGTGGCACCTGAATCGAATAGCACACGAGCAGCACGACCAAAAATCGAAACCGTACCTTCTACAAGATTTGACGTAATTACTTCTGCACGAGTGATATGCGTGATCTGGCTTCTCAGCTTCCGGCTAGAGGCTGTAGAAGATTGCTGGGAAGAAACAGGAACTTGTAAAAACTACGGCTGAGGCTGAGGCGGTGCAGGAAGGTGAAATTGCGACTGTTGCGGCTGGGTGACCTGCGAGAACTGCACCAGAACTGACTTCATTGGGTAATCTCAGACAACGTGACCCGACTGATCACAGCGATAGCAAACCACTGGCAAGGAACAGGGTGCACCGGGATGGCTGCCACCACACCTCGGACATGGTCTCAGCTGACTCACATGAAACTCATGGCACTGCTGATACGGAGGAACAGGCTGCTGCACAGAATCGGAAGACACTGACTGCTGCGGCACAAAACCCGAAGGTACTTGACGGTTGAAACGCTTCTTAGATTTTTGAAACATCCGCCTCGACGGACCACCAGAAGTAGCCACGACAGACGGAACACTAGGTGCTGACGGCTGATAGGACTGCTGGTATGGCACAACCGGTTGAGCAACACTGGACTGAGAAAACCCTGCAGACCTCGCCAAATCAAGCTCAACCATAATCGCTGCCTGATATGCATCATCCATGACAGTGACACAGGTAGCAAGAAGTGGCACTCTCAACTCGGCTCGCAAATCTCGGAGAAACTACTCGGTCTTCAAGGCTTCATCCGCAATAATATGCGGCACATACCAACCGAAATCGATGAACTTGTTCCGATACTGCAAGACGGTCATCTCACCCTGCACCATATCTAGAAATTGGTGCATCTTATCCATGCGAAGATAGGCCGGACTGTAGGTACGCTCGAAGGTTGTCACGAACTCTGTCTAGGTGATCTGACGAAGTGGTCCAGAACAGAAGGCGACTTCCCATTCCGAACTCCACCACATCAATGCTACACCCTGAAGCTAAAAAGTAGCGAGCATAACCTTCTCGTCCTCCGCGCATTCCATCGATCGAAATACACGCTTGGTCGCCTCAATCCAAATCCTGGCAGCATCCGAATCTGACTGACCTTCATAAGTCGGTGGGTGGAATAGCAGAAATTCCTTAAGTGCTCTACCACGGCCACCGGGTAAGTCATCATGCGGAGTTGGCACAGTAGGAGCAGGGACTGGCACAATCGGAGGAGCAGGCACGACAGGAGGCGGAACGCTACCACTCACTTCCAGGCGAACAGGAGCTCTTCTTTTACGGGGCGGCATCTAAAACATCCGACAACGGAAGATACATTAATAATCATGGAAAACATCCGAAGTCAGCAACAGACGACACGACTGGACTTGTTCTAGACAAGCACATGTAATTTCAATTCTTTACACATTTTTTCAATGCCACTTTGATACCAACTGTAACAACCCAGAGCTCAGGGTACCGATAACCCGATACAAGTATCGAATTATCGCCACCATGAACTGGGGACGCCACCCAAGACAAATTTTTGTTAGAAATAATAATATGACAGAGACAAAAGGGAGCAACAAATAAATGGAATAATAACAAGTTAAAAGACCGAAGGAGGCAACGAACAATGGCAAGCTGCTCCAATCGAGGTAAGAGAACTGTGTGCAGCACGAAGAGAACCGGGTCGAACAATGATTAAGCAACTCGAACACCCGTCTTGCAAAGAAGAAAGAGGGGAAGGCACTTAAGAGAAGGGAAGCAAAAACCCATGTGAACTGCATAAAATTAAGGAAAGGAAGAAAAGAAAGACCTTAAGAGAAAGGGAGAGGAGTGGGCCCCTCATCAGTTCCACCCAACACGCCTACGCCCTGGGCCTTCACCGGTGCACCCCGCCCTGGCCTTCCCCGGTACACTTCTAGCCTCACCCTGACCAGCACATCTCCTCGGCCGGTACGCCCTCCAGCTTGGCCTTCCCCGGTGCACCTCCACGCTCCCTAGCCAGTACACCTTACCTAAGGCTTACCTGGTACACCCCTCCAGAGCCCAGGCCAGCACGCCCAGCTATGCCTTGGCTGGCACACCCAACCCCATGCCTCACCCGGCACACACCGACCTCATCCTCGATGTGCATCGACCTCAGCCCAACTAGCGTCGACCTCAGCTACCTTTTGGTCTTAACCTACGTCGACCTCCCCTTGGCCCAGGCTAAACCCGCACTGACCTTATGGCGAACATGCACTGACCTTGGCCAGACTAGCTTCGACCTCAGCCTCTTGTTGCACTGACCTTGTTTCGCACGCTGCACCGACCTGGTCCTCATGTGTGTCGACCTTATTCTCGGCCCATTCAAGTATTGCACCGACCTGGCCCTCATGTGCGTCGACCCTCATCTAGCCCTGTGCGCATGTGCACTAACCTTTGTTCAGCTCAGTCGAAACGTGCATGGACTTAACCCCATACATGCTGCATGGACTTCACCCCCGTGCATGGACTTAACCCCATACATGCTGCACGGACTTCGCCAAAAATGCATGGACTTAACCCTATACATGTTGCACGGACTTCACCCCCCCTGCATGGACTTAACCCTGTACATGCTGCACGTACTTTGCCTGCACTGCTTGGACCTTGCCTGCACTACATGGACTTCGCCTGCACAACGTGCACGGACTTTACCCCCACATGCACGGACCTTGCATGCACAACCTGCACGGACTTCGCCCGACACGCACGGACCTCGCATGCACGACGTGCACGGACTTTGCCCCCACATGCACGGACCTTGCATGCACAACATGCATGGACTTTACCTCCACATGCACGGACTTTGACCCCCAAACTTTCACAGACTTCGTGTAAACATGCATGGACTTCGACCCCCCCTCCTGCACAGACACCGTCCAGCCTGCACGGACCTTGCACAGACCTTGCATGCACATGCACAGACTCTGCCCCAGCTTACACGGACCTGGAACCCTCACATGCACAGACTCTGCCAGGCATGCACGGACCCTGATCAACCTGCACGGACCTCACCTCAACCTGCACGGACCTTGCCCACACTGGGTCAGACCTCACCGCAGACTAGCATAGACCTTGCCCTCTCCGGCACGCTTCCTTGGCGTGCCTCACTGGCACACTCATGCTCTCCTTCACCGGTGCACCCCAGCTAGGCCTTGCCCGGTACAACCCTTAGCTCCCTGGCTGGTACACCCTTAACCCCTCCTCCAGCAGCACAACCTCGACCCCTCCTTTAGCGATACACCTTTAGCCCCCCTCAGCTCACCCTTCACCGGCACAGCCCTTCGCCAGCACGCCCAACCCCCAGCCCTCAGTGGTACACTCCCAACAACCTTCGCCGGCACACTAGCCCCCGACCTTCTCCGGCACACTCCCAATATCCCTCGCCGGCATTCCGGCGACACCTTCGGCACGCCGTTGCGGGCGAACGTGGTCGTTCACCCAGGCGTGAGTGGTACCGTTGCGATCGATGCGTTCCGAGGATCGCGAAAACGTGATTTTCTATTTTTTGATATTTTTACGAATTTTAAGATTTTCTATAAATATGCCATTTTCTATTCATTTTTCATTCTTCTTCCTCTCACCTTCCCCGTGCGTTCCTCTCCCTCTCTCTCGCCCATTCGACGCGGTGGAAGCTCCGTACCGACTGCAGACAACGGCGGGACGACGGCGCGGCGACGAGGGTGACGGCGAGGCGATCGTGTGGACGTGCGGCGAGCGAGGGAAGCGTGGGGAGGCGAGGTTTTCAACGGCAATCTTCACAGGATTGAGCTCGGATCGGCGTCTCGTCGCGAACCAAAGGTAGGGTGACGATCCTTAGCTCATTACCTTTTCATTCCCGCGAATTGTAGGTCGAGGCGAGGTCGAGAGGGGTTTATTTCACCCCGAGAAGGGTGAGCATACCTCGGGGAGGAGAGTTCACCCGATTCATCATTTTACGCCGCGAATCCATGTTTTGGGGGCGTAGAATCATGTTAGGGCGCTAGGGGGTTCGTTCCTCTTCATTTTCCCCCATCTGTGGGGATTGTTTGGGGTCGAAATGGGCGACCTCGGTGAGGTTCTCCGTTTTCGCACCGACGACGTTGTGCGGTCGAACCAGAGACTGCACAAGCCTTGTGCGGCCCTGGCCTGGCCACACGTCAGCTCGGCGGGCTTCGAGTTAGGCTCAGCGTGCAGTGGGGTTGTGCGGTCTATCGCGAGACCGCACATCCCTTTGGGCGGCCCTATGCTGACCGCCCATCATCAGGTTTTGACCGATGTTTTGACCGATGTTTTGACCGTTATACAGTGCTTTGGGATGTGCGGCCAGGGGCTAGCCGCATAACCCCTTGTGCGGCCGTGGGCTAGCCGCACGTCTCCGATGCCTTTTTGGCTCAGCGCGCAGTGGGTTTGTGCGGCCTGTCAGTGACCGCACAACCCTTGAGCGGCCCAGGATGGACCGCCCATCCTGTGAGTTTTTGACCGTTGCCCGTTACCGTTACACAGCGTTTTTGGGTGTGCGGCTTGGGACTGGCCGCACATACCCTTGTGCGGCCTGTGTCTGGCCGTATATCCCCTGGAGCGTGGCAGGTTGTACGGCCAGGGTTGGACCGCACCTGCCTTGTGCGGCTAGATCCCAACCGCACATGTGGTTTAGTGTCGGGATTGAGCGACCGAGATCTGACCTCACATCCCTTGAGCGGCCATTGCTCAGCCGTTCATCCTGGCAAGGGCGGCCGTGATGGGACCGCCCATGCCCCGGAGCGGCGAGGTCATAACCGCCCTTCTTCCGTGTGGCCAATGATGGACCGTTAATCGTCTGAGGCTTAGCCAGTGATTTTTCGTGCCGATTCGAGTCTCGAGTGAGCGGACCTCGATCCACGTGCTGACTTGTGGTCTGACTGATGCTGGGCATCATGTGGAGACCAGGTGTGGGGTGCCGTGAGGGGTCCCCGGATGTGACATCTTCAGCTTACGTCACCATGAGTCGGTGCTGTACGAGGAGCGATCCTTGTACTCGTTCACTTTCGGAGTCAGTTTCTGTGACTTGGGGGTCTGTGCTTCCGGTGACCCACCCACTAGTCGTAGCTTCCACGGCACGCGTGCGTCGGCCTAATAGGAGCACTGGTGTGGCGCACCCGAGAGAGACGGTGAGTAAGCTGGTTACCGTAGGGCCTTGTGGACGCACTTTTTCCAGTTATATTTTTTTTGCGTGTTGGGTTGGGAATGGAGTTTTCCCGGGTTTATTAAGTGCGTGGGCGTGCCAGTCACCGAGGTGACGATTTATTCGGGCTCCATCATGATGGGTTGGGGTAGGAAATCATGGGTGGTGGGTAAGGTGGTTGGGTCATATGGGCATCTAGGCTCCCATAGAGTATTTGGAATGTGACATTGATTGCCTGTTTGCTGACCTCAGGTGGTAGCTCCTGGTATACTGGGATGCTGGAGCTAGCATCCGAAGATGTATGCGCAGTTTGATACCTTACCCGCGGAGGCAAAGCCCTTTGTTGGGATGTTAACTAGGGGACCCACTTAGAGTCTTGCTCCTTAGCCTTACCCTTGCTATCTGGCTTGGAGCAACATCCGATGGCAACTGGAGGTGTAGTAGGGTATTGCCGCTCCTGGCGTCTACCCTGACCTTGCGTATTAACTAGGCTTAGTTGTCAAGGGCCTGATTGACTTGCCAGAGTTGCTAAAGACTCCGCAGATGTCTTCTTCAAGATCCAAGCTACACTGTAGGGTATATGGAGGGAACCCAAAGGCGTCCAGGATGGAGAGACACGACGTGGTTGTGCCAAGGCTCCATCCTATTTTTATTTCCCCTTCTTATCATTTGGTATATAAGGTGGAGTAGAAGAAAGGGAGTAGCGGGAAGAACTTGGGATGCCCATTGTCATCTTGCTTACTAGAACATCCTCTTTCCCAAGAAGGACTTGAAGTAGTCTTTCAGTATCCTCCATGGAGAAGGGAAGAGACTCCAACTCTTACGAAGGCCGCCAATGCGAGGCCCAAGTAGCAGGAACTAACTAGCTGGTACTCGGTATCTTGGTGTCTGGAGGTGTCGAGGCAGCAGGAGGATGGATGATGTTAACTAAGAAATTACTTGGCTCAGTCTCCTGCCTAGCGTCTTGCCTCCTATGGCTTTGTAATCGCTCGAGAGCTTCTCAGTTGTCAGTTTGAAAACTGAGCCACTCCGGGACATGTCTATAAGGCAATCCGTGCCCATTTGCTTGAGGAGGATCTGGCTAGTTTGACGGATTTTTAGCAATGCTCAAGGTTTCTGCAATGACTTCCCGATGCCTCCGAATCGCCAGGGCTTAGCATCAATCTACTCCCATCGGATCTATTCCTGGATTAAGTGTTGGACTTCCTCGCAAGTCTCGATCGCATGGCAGCTTCTGGCATGGAAAGAGTAATATTGGGGGTGATTGAAGTCCCATCGAGTATAGTCTACTGGTGGCCCATATTCCATGATGTGCCCTCTCTAAATGAGGATGTCAAAGAGTCGCCTAGTCCTTTCTCTTGGAAAGTAGAGAGGCGTGTGGTTATGACAGGGTCCGCAGCCTGGGTACCACAGTGAACGCTCACCTTGGCTAGTGCTGGGCTCCTCTGCTTCAACATCAAAGAGAGAGAACATGGCTATCATGTGAATCACATTAGTTGAATAGCGAATCACACCTGCTACCTTTGCGGGTCTAGACCACGCATGTGGGTGTGGAGGTTCAACGAGACCGCTCTTTAATTTGATGTCAACAAGTCCACCCTCCTCGGTGGTTCTCGCATCATCTTCTTGTTGGGCTTGAAGCTTGCCTTGCTGCTTCCAGTTTCCTTGTGGCTTGGTTGGTGTAGCTTGATCAGACGGGAGGGTACATTCCGAAATACGATGGTCCCGGCTTCCACAGTGCAGACAGGCGCCCAACTTGTGCCAGCACTCCTCCATCTTGTGACCTGGATGATCACAATACTTGCACAGGCCTTTGAATGGTACTATCAGCCCAGACTTCTTATCTTCATTCTTCGGCACCTTGCCCTTCCACGAACTAGACCCACCATTGGGTCTTTTCTTGCCATTGCCGGGTTTAGAGTTCCCGGAACCAGTAGTTTGTTCCTTCTTGGAATTCTTTCCACGAATCCTCTCGGTCATCTCTAAGGTATCCTCCAGAACTTGAGCCTTCCTCAAAGCATTATTTCCTAGCTCACGAGGTTCATCTCATTGCTCGTATGAATCCAATCAAATTCCTTCTTGAAAAATCTGTCCTTACCGACCGATTAGCACGATGGCAAAGCTTCCTCTCTCAGTTCGACATCACTTACATTCAGTAGAAAGTAATTAAAGGCTATGCCATAGCAGAACATCTTGCTCATCACCCTCTTCCTCGATTTGACCCCGTCCAATCAAAGTTTCCAAATGAGGAACTAATGTCCATCAATCAGCCCGATTCGTTGTGGAAGTTACATTTTGATGGGGCTCTAAATTCTCAAGGTAAGGGTATCGGCATCGTTCTCCTATCACCTGAGGGAGTCACCATTCCACAAGCCTTTCAGCTTGCCTTTCCCATTACAAATAATTAGCTGAATATGAGGTTCTTTTAGTCAGACTGGAGGCCGCTCAACTATATGGTGTCACCCAATTGCAGATTGTAGGTGATAGTCAGCTTATTCTATGCCAAGTGCTCACCAAATGGCACACGCTCGATCCCAAGCTTAAACCCTATCAGGAACTCACATTAACTTATGCTAAGCTCTTCTCTAAGATGATCTTTGTCCACATTCCTCACAATCAAAACATTTTACCTGACGCTCTTGCTTCACTAGCTTCTTCCTTAGTGTTCCCTCTCAAGAGAAATTTCTTCTCTATTATCATTCATAGGCATCTTACTCCCACCATGAAGGATCCTGCTTTCCTTAAGGTTAAGGAGGAGTTACTTAAGAAGGTTAAGGAATGAGAAATCATTCAGAATAAAGAGGTCATGCTATTGGATTTAGAAGAAGAGATGGACGATGAGGAAAATCGTGGTATCATGAGATTGCCAAATATTGCCAAGATCAGTTTTATCCTTAAGAGTCCACAACAGAAGAAAAGAAGGCTATCAGGAGAGACACCCAACGATACACTTTGGTTGGAGGAGTGCTCTATAGAAGAGGTCTTACTAGTGTTCTTCTTAGGTTCCTTGATTATGATAAAGCTTAGAAGGTCATGGAAGAGGAATATTTAGGGGTTTGTAGTGGCCATGTCAATAGCCAGATGTTAGCTAAGAAAATTCTTAGGTTAGATTTCTGTTGGCTTACTCTAGAAGAAGATTGCTCCATCTATGTTCGAAGGTGTGCTAAGTGCCAACTACACAACGATAAAATTCATTCTCTCGCTTCTTCACTCCATCCTATGTCTACCCCATGACCTTTCTTCATGTGGGCTTTCAATATCATTGGACCTCTTGGTGACGCAAATCTCCTCTCTAAGCCAAAATCTTTAGGCCATGGAGTACTTCACCAAGTGTGCGGAAGTGGAAGCTTACGTGGAGATTAAAGCGTCAACCGTCTATAAATTCATTATGAAGAACATCATTGCAAGGCTCGGCATCCCAAGCTCCATCATCACTGACAGTGGACTACAATTTATCTCTCAAGAACTTCAAGACCTCTGCAACATGTATAATATTGCATTGCATCATTCATCTCCTTATTATCCACAGGGTAATGGGCAAGTAGAGGCAACAAATAAAACTCTGATCAAAATTATTAAGAAAACATATGAGGATAACAAATTTACGGATTGGTCAGAGAAGCTCGTTAAAGCTCTATGGGCCTACCGTACCTCCATTCGCACTCCTATAGGACAAACTCCTTTTGCTCTCACTTATGGAATTGAGGCAGTAGTCCCTTATGAGATCCGTACTCCTTCTCTCAGGGTACAATTGGACAAGGAGCTATCTATTGATGAGCGCCACGAGTCACTCCTTGCATAGTTGGAACTCTTAGATGAGAAGCGTCTGGCTGCCGCTGAACATGCATGAACTTATCAAAACAGGCTCTCATGATTTTATCAAAAGAAAGTAATTGAGATGCGTAGCTCTGGTGTCAAATAAGACAGAGACAGGCTTGGAGTATATGAAAAGAATACCTTCTACGACGCCTCCTTTCTCAGTAGGTTTTGCATCCATAAGAGCTTGAAGTCTCCCTTACTTCTTTGCAATAATTGGAAGCCTTGCCGGTGGTGGAGCTTGCTCGTTAAGAAGAGGACAATTTGGGATCCTATGCTCCTGACTCCCGCATCGAAGACATGTGTCGAGCTTTCTCTAGCATTCCTCAGCTTTGTGTCCGGGCTTCTCGCAGAATTTGCATAATTTCTTTGATGTTATCGATATAGGGACAATTTGCTTGTCGAATGTCCTCGACTTCTTGTCCCCTTGAAAGTTACGTCCACCTTTATTGAAATTACGCCTGCCTTTGTTGAAGTTACGTCCATTATTGGGCCTTTTCTTCCCGAAGGAGGTTTGAAACTTCCGGCTCCCGTAACTTGTTCTTTCTTGGCTTCTCTTCCTCAGATACGGTCCGACAACTCTGTTGCATCTTCTAGGAGTTGAGCTCTTCGTACCATATCAGTATATACTTGAATATCCATCGGGGCAAGTTGAGTAATATATTGTGGCTTAAGGCCATTTAAGAATCTCCTTACCTTCATCTTCTCGGTACCCATGAGATGTGGTGCGTACCGTGATAGTCTTGAGAATTAAGCTTCGTATTCGGCTATCGATAAACCCCTTTGCTTCAAAGCGGTAAATTCGGCGGCCTTCTTCTCTTACACCCGATCGAAAAAATATTTGCTATTGAAATGTTCCACGAACTCTTCCCATAGTACTTGGTCGTGCGGTAAAGTAGCTTCGACCGATTCCCACCAAGCACATGCGTCCCTTTCTAGTTGGAAAGTAGTGAGTAGGACCTTTTCCTCGTCGGCACATTGCATGACTCAAAAAATCCTCTCAATTTTCTTAATCCAATGTTCGGCTTCATCCGGATCCATAGACCCGGCGAACTTGGGAGGGTTCATGCTCCGAAAATTTCTATGCAAATCTCCGGCTCCTCGGTTAGCTCCTCCTTGAGCAACCTGCTGGAGGGCTTGGGTTAAACTTTGAACGGTGCGTTGCATCTCGCGCCATTGAGCTCTTTCGGTGGCCATTTACGAGAATTAACCTGCAACCATAATTACAAGGTTTAATTATTTTATTCATTTATTTATTTCTTGATAAATCTTCTTCTTTAAAACTTAACCCGTGTTTCTACCCAATCTTACCGGGAATGTTTAAGAACCTAACCAAATTTCTAGATATGGATCTAGATCCTATATCAAGGGAAACCTCTTTAAAACACAGGTTTTATGTATCCTAGGCTTTATGTAACCTAGGCTCTGATACCACAAAGACTGTCACGTCCCGACGCGGAATATCGGGAGCGTGAGCGAGTCGTAAACAAGCGTGTCGATCAGAGCATGTACAATTTAATTTCTAAAGTCAGAAATAAATGAGAAAATGATACTTTTATTCCATCAAAATGAAGTTTACAACACTAATTGATAAGCCATAAAGGTAAATTATAACTTCCAAATCTAAAATACATCATTCTTGTAAAAACGCTAATGACCTACATAAACCTAGGGAAAAGAAAATCACTCTCTCACTCTTGTCCATTCCCTTGTTCCATTTCATTTCCTGCAACAATTAACCAAAACGTAGGGTGAGCAAAAAGCTCAGTAGGATTTTATATCTCTATAATCAGGCAATCTTTAAGTATTTATCATTTTAGACATTTTTTCAAGTAAATCGGGAAGTGTTTAAGATCATGAATAGCAAGTAGGAAAGTGTATACGGAACTTCAAGTAATAACATGATAACAAGGTTCCAAGATAATTTCAAGTATTGAATATTGAACATGTAAAGAATATCATGAAGTCCGCCTAAACCCCCCATTAAACAGAAAAAAGGTTTTTTTAATGAAAAATCCCCAACCCAACGCCCAGTCTGCCTTAACCCTAAGGGTTTAGGTAGACCAGACTGACTGCTCAGTCTAGTCCGCCTAAACCCCAGGTTTAGGCGGACCAGGCCTGCCCCCAGGATTGGTCCATATAAACCCCAACCAATAACAAAAAAAAAACTTTTTTTAATCAAATCAGCCCTCCAGTCTGTGTAAACCCCCCCATGGGTGAGGGTTTAGGTGGACTAGACTGGACCCCTAGTCTGGTCCGCCTAAACCCCCTAGGGAAGGGTTTAGGCGGACCAAACTAGCCCCCTTGCCTGGTCTGCCTAAACCCTCCCTCCCCCACTTAGAAACAAAAAGAAATATTTTTAGAAGGGTTTACCCAGACCAAGTTTAGCCCTCAACTTGGTCTACCTAAACCCTTCCCTCACCCTTCATCTTCCCCTATAAAACTCCTTAGAAGCTCAAGGGGAGGGGCAATGCAATCTAACATGGGCTAGAGCACTCAGACGTAGGCATACTCGCCTCCAGCAAGCAAGGACGGATGCAAGGAGTTTAGTGTACGCGGTTGGCTTGTAAAATGGCTTACACACATCGAGGGTATGTCACTCATACTACCCTCATACGATGTCTAGCCACTTCACGGAAGTCCATCCCCGCTACACGCAAGGCGTTATGATAACGGGAAATACACCCTCATCCCAGGACTACCCATATATGACGGCCTCGATGCTACACCTACCTCTGTCATGGAACTGAGTGTCCATCGCTCGTCATGAGCTGGCCACTGACCGTCCTGACCTCCAATTCGAGTGACCCGGCTCCTGGCCGGGGGATGCTATCCCCAGGACCGGCCTCGATTTACCAGTATGGAGATGCTCGCCTCCTTGGGGATTAGGAATCGACTGCTCGTCCCGAGCTGTGTCTGGCCCCCGCCCAATTGTCAACCAGTATCCCCTCCGGTCGCCAATCTGGTCCTCCCCCAATGCATTGGGCACGCCCCTCGCCTCGAGGAGGGCCTTTGTAAAAAACACGTGGATGCCCACCTTATCACGCAATGACCCAGGGGTTGACCCACGTGCCGGAATTGTCCCGCGGCTTGCACCAATTGTAATTCGGCCTTGTTGACCCACTTGTAAAGCCCACGCGGCTCTCAGAAAATATGTTACTATCTAAATGCATGTCTCTGTCCCCGTATTTGGGCCCTAGTCCTCCTCCGCACCACCCAGTGTGTGTCCAGTACCCCTAACTCCAGCAAGCTACACCTCCCGATCGAACGCGCGCCTATAGCTGCAAAATGCCCCCGGCCCTCTACCCATGGCTTCAGTTATATACAGACTTCTCTTCAACATGGAATGAAGGTGTTTGGATTCAATCCGATGTAAATAAACACTGACTGCTTGCGGTCGGTGGGGAAAGACATCCAGTACATGACTCCCCATAATCGCTTGCGCACTTACACCTATAGAACCTCCCTTCTCTCCATGTGTCGCCTGATCTCCCGAGCCCATGTGCCGCGTCCTGGTGACGCTTCCCAATTAATCTTAGGCTTCATGGGTGGTTGTCGAGAGATCGACTAGCACACCTGCACCCCGGCATAGTTACCTTGCTCCCGAAAATTCCCCGTGTCATTCGATTTCCTCTCGACTCTCCGTAAGAGGTGAGTGCCCAGTACCGCCCTGGGAGGGATAAGGCTACACAGGGGGATACCCGAGATATGTCACACTCTCGTGTTTCCCTTTATTACTTTATCCCTTCCCTCAGTCCGATAACCAGATCCTAGAAACCCATGTGACAAAAAGGATGACACGCCCAGTGGGACGTCTCCTGCCTTCCTTCTTTTGTTGAAGAGAAGCCTGTGCCACCCCTGAAGCCATGGTGCCCTTTTCCTGTCCTTACAGGAGAGGCAGAGGAGGGCTACTCGCATGAAATTTCCCAACAGCTCCTAGCTTGTGTTCCGACTGTCAGACTACGCCCAATGACCACCAGTGACTGTCGCCTCCGCCTTATTCAGTGCTCCAACAACCATGGTAGCCGTCATATATGGCCCCATTGTCATCGCCACCTATGCGTGGGTGGACTACTTAGAGACGCCAATCACCTTCGGCAGCTTCATCCCAGTCATCGGATCACCCTACTTCCTAGATGTGGTCCCTGTGGCTGCTCTGCAGTCGCTCTCTGTACCTCCGTCTATCGTTGCAGTAGGCGCGCCACGTCGATCTCTGATGTCAGCAGCCCGCTCAAGCGCCAGGCTCGGGCCTTCCACCATCGGCCCCCGTGAGGGTCCCAGATCAGCTCCTGCCTGGGTGAGCGCCAGCCCTCGGGCCTAGCCTCAGCTGACTCTTTGTGCGGGCTCTGTGCCCCAAGCTTCGGCCAGCGCCACAGCCGCTTGCTCGGGCCTCCAACCTCGAGCCCCAGTTAAGCCAACATCTGATGCGGGTCTCTACCCTCAGGTGCTCGACTTCCTAGCATCCTACTCGGGTCTCCTGTCCTGAGTCCTAGTCGAGCTAGTTCCCCACACGGGTTTCCCACCCGGGGGTCAAGGCTCCCTAGTACCCCACTCAGGCCCTCTGTCCCGAACTTTGAAAGAGTCGTCATCCAGCGCGGGTTCCCAACCCCGAGTGTAAGGCTCCCTAGCATCCAGACCAAGCACACAACCCTGGGACTCCTTAGGGGATGTCCCTAGTGTGGGTCCTCCACATCGGGTCCCTGGCCTCTCAGCTTTACCACGGGGTCTTTCCCCTTACCATCCAGCAGTGCCGACTCCTAGTACAGGTCTTCCTCTATGGGACGCGACAACTCCAATGTTCGCTGTGGGCCCTCGGTCCAATTCCCCATCTCTGTCAGTGCTCGACGTAGGCTCACAACCTGAGGTTGCTGACACCCCAGCATCTTCTACAATGTTGGTTCTTAGTGCAAGAGTGTCGCCTTGAGCATTGGCCACACTTCTATCAGATCGGGCAAGAGCCTACACCTGAGTCACCCAATCACCGGCTCCCGGTACAAGTTTCATGCCCCGAGGGCCAACCCCCTATTCTCGGCTGACAACCTCACGCCGTCGACAATGGGGGACCAGGTTCTCTCAGTCTACCACCTTAGAGTGGAATCTTCTTTGGCTCCCCAGAAGAAACGTCACCATGGCCATAAAGGTAGGTAGCTTGTCACTACAACTAGCAATTCCGGCAAGACAATCCTTGTCGGTGATCTACGGATTCACCTCGACGGGGGCGAACCGATCATACCTCGAGAGCGAGCCATCCATACGGTCCCCACCACCAACCACTCCAGCCTCCTGCGGCAGATGCTAGAGGACAAAGTGAAACTCAGGGAGACAGGCGCCTCAGTAGTAGTTCGGGGGCACCAACACCAGTCTGATACACAAGCTCTTAAGCCTCGTTGGAGGAACAACGTCAAGGGAGATCTGTGACTGAACTTGAGAAGAATCTAGGTCACCCCAGAAGATGCTCAAGATGTCCGGAGGGCACGCACCAGAAACCCCCTTGAGCACTCAAGCGCGCTGTTAGGTGAGACACAGTTGACTCCAGGACGGCACCGTCTGACAACGCCCAACCATCCAATGTGTCTCGCCTAAGCAGGCGGAAACAACGGTGGGGTCGTTCCGGGCCTCACCAACACCCAACCCTAAGTTATCCTCGGATCGATCTCCCGATGGAGGCTCCACTACAACGAACCTTAGTCTTCGACAGGCTGGGGGCACCCCGTCTGCCGCGAGAAACATTCCCAGAAGAAGCGGACGACCCATTTCATTAACGACGCTGTCAGGGTGCTCGCATGCTATGCTACTAGACACCAGCCCCAAACTTAGTCTGATGACTTGAATCGGCCACTGGCCCAGCTTAGGAGGCCTCGTCAGACTCAGCCTCCGGCCTCGACAGGTCATGTCGGCACTTTCGTCAGACCTCAGGCGTCGGAACGGGTAGAAGAAGTTCCAACCGAGGATGACGTCGCTCCTGTCAACGCGGAACCAGTCAATAATGACCCTCTGGCAAATGAGGTTCAAGAGGTGACTCTCGAGACTCTCATGAAGGAGAACTAGCACTTGAAGGCCCTCCTGCAAGACCTTCTCTAGGAACGAGACCTTCATCCTCATCCGCCTGCTAGGCCTCAGGCCGAAGCGCCAACTCTACTAGCTGGGCACAATGGTGCCAGCGCCGCAGCGGCGGCTCCCCGAACCCAAACCACAATTGGGTTTGGCACACCCCTAGTCGAAGCTCAACCACAAGCATCCGACACGCCAGTGCTTGAAACTCTCATGGCATAATGCTAGATGATTGGTTTTTCCAAAGTAGACCTCAGGTCAGGCTATCACCAGCTTAGGATAAAAGATGAAGACATCTATAAATCGATTTTTCGAAGTCGTTATGGCTACTATGAATTCAAATCACAAGCTACCTCAATCATGGGCTCCTCAATGCATGCAATAAAAGCCTCAGAGATAAAAGAGTGAGAAGCACCAGAGTCAAATAAAGCACGGGCTGCACAACCAAAAATAGTAACCGTACCTTCGACGAGGTTGGAAGCTACAGCCTCTGCTCGAGAAATGTAAGTAACCTTGCCTTTCATCTTTCTACCAGCGGCTGCAGAAGATTGATAAGAAGGCATTATCGAAGCCTGAGGGAACGGCTACTGAAATGGCTGGTGATGGGAGTGGAGGTCTGAACTGAGACTGTGATGGCTGAGATGGAGCTGCAGAAGTAAACTGTATTGGAACTGGTCGCATCGGACAGTCTCTCACAATATGTCCTGGCTGGTCACATCGAAAACACACCACTGGTAACGAACATGGCCTGCCTGGGTGACTGCCACCACACCGTTCACAACCTTTTGACTGACTTCTTGCAGAACCCTGCCACTGTAGAAAGGAAGGGGCTGACTGCTAAACAGCATCAGACATCTTGGATCTCCCTTTATTCTTGAATCCTCTGTGCTGAGATTTGCCAAAAGGGACTGCACCACTGACTGCAGGAGTGGTAGAAGAAAACACAGGAGCAGAAGGCAAGTAACTTGGAGGAAGTTGAGATGTCAGCTGCACCGACAATGCCGGAGAAGGGACAAGGGACCTTGTCAAATACAGCTCTAGCGCTGCTGTTGCCTGGTACAATTCATTCATCGTAGTCATCCTGGCAACAATCAACGACTGCCTCAACTCTGCACGGAGGCCTCGCAAAAACTGCTCTGTCTTCAACGCCTCGTTTGCAAGAATATGGGGCACATAACGGCCCAATTCCATGAACCTATTTCGATACTCGAGCACCGACATTCCACCCTGTACAAGCTGTAAAAATTGATGCATTTTATCCATGCGCAGGTAAGCCGGGCTGAAAGTGGCCTCAAATGTAGCAACGAAATTGGTCCAAGAAATCTGACGGAGTGGGCGAGATTGAAAGGAAATCTCCCACTCGGTGTTCCACCATGTTAAAGCTGCTCCCTGGAGTTGAAAGGTGCCGAGCATCACTTTTTCATCATCCGCGCATTCCATGGAATGAAACACGCGCTCGACGGCATCTAGCCAAGTTCTAGCAGCATCCAGGTCGGTCTGGCCTTCAAATGTCGGCGGGTGAAACAACAAAAATTCCTTTAGCGCTCACCCGCGACTGCCAGGAGCATCTTCTTGGACTGGAACAGTAGGAACTGGAGTAGGTACACTACTCTCTTCCTGGGGAACTGGAACTCTCCGACGCCGAGGTGGCATCTTGAACAACTGACGCACAACAATAGACGAAAAAATTCGTTAATCACACGGAAAACTTCCTAAGCCAGCAATGGATAGTGTAGTTGGACTAGTTCTGGACAATCACTCTACATTTCGATTCCTTAAACATTCCTCAACTCCGCTCTGATAACAACTATAACATCCCAGAGTTCAGGGTACCGATAATCTGATACAAGTACCGAATTACCGCCACCAAGAACTGGGGATGCCACCCAAGAGGCTGATGAGGCCCCGGAAGGGTTGGAGGAAACTGTTGAGGGAATGAATAATGAATTGAAATACCTAATGTGTAGATTAGATTAAAATAGTTATAATAAACTGAAATGCGGAAGCAGTTGAAATATTTATAAATATTAGAGTGGTAATCAAATACACACTAGTCCAGAACTGCCAAGGAGACAAGTCCACAATAGAACAAATCCAAATGTATCACTACACGGGGCATACCCCGGTCAAAAGTACAAAAAGACTCCACTGACTCAAGCTGGCTGCTAGACGCGGTCAGGAAAAGCACGCGGAGCTGCGGTCGACGGCTGGGGCGGCTCACCAGTCTAGCTAGTAACATGTTCTAACAGTTTAGATCTATTAATGGTTTAGCTAGAAATTGAGACAACCTACTATCATGTTGTGTAGATTAACTACTGGTTTAGCTAAAATATGAGAACACCTACTACTCAGCTTTGCTTGACCTAGCCTTCGTCCTTTGCTTGACCTAGCCTTCGTCCTCGCCCATGGTTGACCCGGGGGGGCCACCCGTGGCCCCCTTGGCGCCCGCAGCTCCTCCGGCAGCTACTCCGCATGATGTCTCCTCCTCTGCACGCCTTCGTCCTCCCCCGTGCGCTCCCCCTGCAAATGGCGTTCGTTCATTTGCGGAAGTTTTATCTTCGTCTATGGTCCCGCCGATGGTTCCGGGCGATGTTCACTCTCCGGCGCTCACTGACAATGGTGAACCTGCAGCCTTCTTCTCTCAGGCGGAGATCGCGGCTTCTTTGAGGCCTTTCGATTTCTCTTTGGTTGCTCGAACCCCTCAAGGAAGACCAGCCTTTTCTGATATTCGATCTCATCTGAACAGCAGATGTAGATTTAAGGAGGATTATATGATCAGTGCTCTGGATAATCGTCACCTCCTGCTACGTTTTCGCAACTATGAAGACTATTTGGCTATCTTGCCACTTCTCACCGCTGCCACCCGTCGCCAACCCACCATCGCTCACCATTGCGAACCCACACGCACACCCATCACCTCCCGGCCGTCACCCCTGCGCATGCAAGCCACTGCCACACCACTGTCATCGCCCGTCTCTCCCTGCACTTCACATCGCCTGCCACCGTCCGCCACTGACAGCACCTCCGCAAACCACCCTACACCTCTCCCCATCCTTATATCTCTCTCTCTATCTCTCCCACACCCCTTCTCTCACCACCTCCGACCGATCTTCCCAACCACAGAGAGCCCCTCCCCATCTCTTCTCCTCACCTGGACACCTAACGCAGAGGAGCCGATCCTCCCCCACCATCTTTCTCTCCTTCCCACCACCTTCCTCCCCGACGTGAACCCTCACGCCACCGTCCTCCCCATCTCTCCATCACTCCCTCCCTCTGCTAACCGCCGGGCAACCACCCACTCTCCTATTCTCCCTATCTCTTTCCCGTGCGCCGACCTCTCTCCCTCTCTTTCCTTCTCTCTCTCTCTCTCTAACCCACTCCCCAGTTGCACCCTCCCCTTGCCACCTTCCATGCCCAGCTCCTCCCCACTGCCAACCTCCGCCATCGGACGACCCCCCACCCCCTCTCACCTTCGCATCCGCCAGCACCCTTCCCTCTCCTTCCTTTCCTCCACGCTAGCCCCAACCACCCCGGCTAGCCATCGCCATCATCTGTCGCAATCACCAAAACCATCCCTCCGGCCACCCTGTGCCCCAACTCCGACCCCCTGTGCCTCCCCGACGCCACCGGATCACCCCCCACTGCAACCCACCGCGGACACCCTGCGACCGCACCCTCCACCCCATGCAACACCTCCCCTGCTAACCCTCGCGAGCTACTCTTCTTCAGACCACCCTACACCTCGTGGCCGCCATCGTCTACCCGCCGTCGAGCTCGTGCCACCGGCCGCCCAGACCTCCCTTTCTCTCCCTCATCCACGGCAACCACGCCGCCGACTTCCCTCCTCCCAGACACCAGCGCCGCCCCCCTCTCACCCGTTCTCTCTCTGCCTCTCTCTCTCTCCCTTCCTCTCTATAACTCACGCCCTCTTTCTCTCTCTATCTCTCTTTCTCTCTCCTCACGGTCTCTCTCTTCTCTATCTCTCCCTATTATTCAAATGAACATACTTAATTTTTAATATATCATTTTATTATTAAGCCCTCATTTCTCTTTAACTTTCTATCTCTACCCTTCTCTATTTTCATTATTTGTTGTTAGTCCTTTATCGACTCCACCAACCCCACCCGACCAACCCAAGACCCCAATCACCCAATCCCCACCACTTCCCACTTCTCCTACCCCGTCCACTACACCTTACCTCCAATTCCTCACCACAACCATAGCTCCACAAGCCCAAGTGGACTCCATGTCCACCCCTCCACCTAGTGATGTGACACAACCTCGGCCACAGTGTGGCAGGGAGCAAGAGCCATCAAATGATGTTCTCTCCCTTTAGGTTCCATACCCTATGCCAATTGGTGAGGAGCCCCCACAAATTGGCGGGCTGGTAGCTGGAATTTCTGCTGCAACCTCATCCAAATACCGCTCACATACGCACAAGCTGTGAATAGATGGTCTAGGTCCTCCTCCTCCTCCCTGCCTCCTCCCTGCACAGACAACACAAGGTAGGGATATGCTGAAGAAAAAGTCCCACCCTATCGTAGGTGGGAAAGCGGCCATGTGAGATCCTCCATACTAATAGCTTCACCTTGAGTGGGCTCTTGGGGTCCCAAACTTAGTGTGCATAAGCGTGACACACACCCTCCTCAGAGATGAGAGAGTAGGCAAATCTGACTGAGAAGGTCCCCTACTTCACCCATCTCCACACCCAAGTATCTCCCCTATGGTAAGCAGGTGAAACTCGAGAAGGGAAGACAAAAGAGCCTGTAACTAGTCCGCTTCCTCGGGCAAAAGATTCCTCATAACAGTGGGTGCCCAAATGCCCCCTGCAAGGTCAGCATCAAAAGACTGAGCCACCGAACCTCTAGGTGCCCCTGCAATAGTGAACAAGAAAAGCAGCGTCTCAGCTAAAGAGAAATCCCCACACCAACGGTCCTGTCAAAATAGACTCCTCTGGCCATCACCCAAGCTGACTCGAACACTGATTCTGATAAAGTCCCCTATAAGATGCCTCTCCAAACTGGGGAGACATTATACAAACTGGATGGAAGCAGATCCCAAGCTCTGGAAGTGGAGTAATATTTTTGCATGATAAGTTGCGTCCATAGCTCTTCATCCTCTATCCCAAGCCTCCACAGCCATTTACAGAGTAATGTCATGTTGAAATCTCTAATGTTCTTGATTCCCACACCGCCACCTTTCTTGCTCTTACAAACTCCACCCCAAGAGATATCATGCCATCCTCTTTGCCTGTTCTCACTACCATGCCAAAAGAATCTCGTTTGAATGGATTCCAACTTTTTTGTTGTTGTCCTAGGGATCCTGAAGATGGATAGGAAATACGTCGGCAAACTATCCAGAATAGATCTACAAAACACTAAACGTCCTCCATAAGAGAGGAGTCTAGCCTTCCAACCTGCAAGCCTGGATTCATACCTCTGCACCACCACCTGTCAATCCTTGAAATGAAGAGCACCTGGAGATAGAGGGACACCTAGATAGGAGATAAGAAACTCCCCAATCTGACAATTGAATATAGCAGTTGCCCACCAGGGACGTGAAGCCTCCACGTTGACCCCGACTAGTTGACTTTTGTAGTAGTCCACCTTTAGGCCACTGATATCCAGAACCATTTGAAGCATCAAGTCATCAACCTTGCATCAACCCATTGCTAGTCGCATCCTCAAGGAAAAGGATAGTATCATCTGCATATTGGAGGTGAGTGATACAGATACTAGCCCTACCTGTCCGGAAGCCTCTGATGATCCATGCATCCTCAGCCCTCGACCACAGTCTACTCAAAATGTGAGCTACCAACACAAACAAAATAGGGGACAGTAGGTCACCCTGTCGAAGTCTTCTCTCACTCTGGAACTGTGTAGTCGAAATCCCGCCTAGGCGGTGAGGCGGGGCGAGGCGTCGTCCGCTCGCCTCGCTCCATCGCGGCTCGCCGAGGCGAACGCCTCGCGCGCGCCTCGCGCGATTCACCTTGGCACGTCAACCGAGACCCTGAGCGCCTTCGGCTACGCGGCCAGCCAGACCGGCACGGACATCGACACGCTCGGCAAGGGCATGAAGATCCTGGCGAAGAACGCCGCGGATTCGCTCAACCCGACGAGCGAGCAGGCGAAGGTGTTCGATGCGCTGGGGATCAAGGTCACCGACGCCACCGGCAAGCTGAAGGACCTCTCGGTCCTCGTGCCGGAGATCGCCGACAAGTTCAAGGCGCTCGAGGACGGCACCACGAAGGCGGCGCTGGCCCAGGCGCTGTTCGGCAAGGCGGGTCTGGACCTGACGGAGTTCCTCAATTCTGGATCGCAAGGGCTCGACGACTTCACGAAGCGCGCGCGTGACTTGGGCATCGTCATCGGTCAGGACACGGCCAATGCGGCCGACGAGTTCAACGATCAGCTGGGCGACATGAAGGCGCTGGTTGGCGGGCTGGGCCTGCAGGTGGCAAAGGAACTGCTGCCGCAGCTCAATGAGATGGTTGGCAGCTTTGTGGATATCGTCAAGGAGGGCGGATTCGCAAAGGAAATTGCAAATGGCATCGCAGAAGGATTCCGCGCGATAACCAATGCAGCTAGCTACATCGGAGTAGTGGTCGAAAACTTGGAATCTCTCAGGTCGAAGCTGGCTGAGATCGAAGCGTTGGTTGGAGTGATAAACGGTGGCGGCGCCAGCTCCCCGCTGGGGGATTACCTAAAGAAGAAGTTTCCATTCCTGTATCAACAGCCGTTCGAGAATGCGAATGTAGGCAAGGATTTTCAGAACGTCGTAGGCGGGTCGACCTACAAGGGCCGATTCGATGATGTAAAGGGCGGATCAAGCTCGACCTATGATGCCGACTACGAACGCAGGGTCGCGAACGCGCTATCCAACCCAACGGGAAAGACGGGCGGCTCGCGCGCCAAGCAGCTGTCGGAGGAAGAGAAGGAAGCCAAGCGCCTGCTGGAAACCTACCAGCAGCTCACGGCCAACTTCGACGAGCGTATCGCGCTGTTCGGGAAGGAAGGCGAGGCCGTAAAGGTCCGCTATGACATCGAGTTCGGTGAACTGGCCAAGCTGGCGCCGGCGCAGCAAGCCGATCTTCTGGCAAAGGCTGAACGCCTGGACCAGATGAACGAGGAACTGGAACTGCAGCGCAAGCTGGACGAAGCAGATCAGCGCCGCCTCGAGAACTTCACCGACGTCATGCAGGGCATCAAGGAGCAGACCGCCCTGGTTGGGATGTCCTCCGACGATCAGGAAATCTGGAACAACCTGAAATATGCCGGGGTCACGGCTGATTCGGAGTGGGGACGCCAAATCATCGAATCGACCCGGGCGCTGCAGCAGCAGGCCGACGCGATGGAGGACCAGATCGAGCTCATGGACGGCGCCCGCGATGCGGGCCGCGAGTTCTTCGACTCGATGCGCGAGGGTGAAGGGATTCTGAAGTCCCTCGAAAACGCCTTCGGCAAGTTCGCCGACGCGCTCTACGACTGGGCGACAGACAGCCTGATCGAGCAGTTCTTCGGCAAGCAGGGGCAGCCGGCGGGCGGTGCTCCTGGCGGATGGATCAACAGCCTCCTGGGCGCCTTCACAGGCGGAAACACTGGCAGCACGGGAAGCACGGCCGGTTCCATCATCGACCTGTTCGCTTCCGACAGTTCCTTCGGCGGCGGGTTTGTTCAAGGCGGCAACGTGCTAGCGAACCGCTCCTATCTCGTCGGGGAGGACGGCCCGGAGCGATTCGTTCCGCGCACTGCCGGGACGATCGTTCCATCGGACAAGACGGCAGCCATGCGGAGTGGTGGGCGCGGCCTTACCCAGATCATCAACAACAACTATCGGGAGCCGTACTCGGTGCGTACTCAGCAGCACGCCGCAGATCTTATGATTTTGCTTTTGTTCTCTCACATAATATACTTCGTGTTTATACACTAGAGTGTGTGTTATTGAAGGGTTTTTAACATGGGCTAACTGGTCTTTTTGTTGCTGCTCATCCTTGGTATATGTAGCCGCATTTTGTTCGACGGGAACATCTCTTGGGCTAATCGAGTTTCATCCTTGCAGGAAAAGGAGGAGAAGGTGCTGTGCATCTCCTGGAGAAGGAAGACGAAGCCGCCAAGGACCGCGTCTCACCACCCCGAGCTCGGATCTGGAGGCGAGCCGCCGCCGCTCTCCACCGGTTGCTTGCTTGGGCACATCTCTTCAAGGGGCCGATCTCTTCCACTCATGGTTTCATCGTTCTAATGCACCCTTCCATTTCATCTCCGAGTTGTGTTGAAGATTAAGGGGAAATCTTGTTATCCCGTTCTCTTAGTTCCATTTGAGTATAGTTTATTATCATTGGACTGGGCATTGTATTTTCATATAATTTTTTTTCCTTTATAGACGATCTCGGAGCATTGTCTCCGTGTGTGCGGTTTCTCGTTGTCAAACGAGAACCCACGTGTGTTGGGCCGTCGGGTCCGTGTGTGGTGGTTGCTGCCGTCGTGCAGCGTTTCTTAGTGGAATCCTCTCGGGTTGAGAGGGGTGGATGTAGGACTGCACTCGGGTGCGTCCGAACCACCTAAAAATCACTTGTGTCGTGGTTTGCTGTTTGTGGTCTGCTGTTCTACTTTATCCATTCGACTTTACGAGTGTGATGCGTTGAGCTGAGAGTATATTCAATCTGTCCGATCATTACATTTTGCCCGAGTGATTTACCGAACTGCGCTGGAGAGTTGTAAGAGTTTGCTAGTTCTTCATCATACTTAATCCACTTTGTTCAGCTATCTAGATTTTCTGTGTATATCTGCATTTAATTTTAAAAAGGGGGCGCAATCTATTCACCCCCCCCTCGATTGCTTTCCTAACCGGGCCAACAATTGGTATCAGAGGCTCGACTCTGCTTATTTAGAAATCTCGCGGTTTAGAGTGATCTGTTAGGAATGTCTAACAAGGGGTTGATGCCCGAAGGACATTCTATACATAGGCCTCCATATTTTGATGGAAACAACTACACTTATTGGAAAAATAGGATGATGGTTTTTCTGCGTGCTCAAAGTCATGAAATATGGACTCTCATCAAGAATGGTCTATACACTTCACCACCTGATGAGGAGCAATGGAATGAGGATCATATTAAGAAGTCCACTGTCAATTTTAATGCTTTAAATATTCTTCAGTGTGCTATTCATCCTACTGAGTATGCTCGTGTTTTTATGTGCAGCAGTGCGAAGGAAATGTGAGATAAGCTGAAGTTGATCTATGAAGGTACTACAGAGGTAAAAGAGACGAAGGCAAATATGCTTATCCGAGACTACGAGCTGTTCCACGTGAAGGAAGGAGAGACAATCTCCGAGATGTTTGCACATCTCATGGAGATTACAAACGGACTGAAGTCACTCGGAAAGGAATTCAAGGACACTGATTTGGTCAGGAAGGTGCTGAGGTCTTTGTCACCAAGTTGGGTGATCGAGCTCGGGACCTCTTCGCAAGGGGAGGAAGAGGGGTGGTGGTCGGAACCGCCGGCGCTGCCCCAAAATACCCCAGCTTCTCAGCCTGCCGGAGGAAGTTCCGGTAGGTAGCCGTTTGGATGCTATCCGGATGATCTGCAAGCAAGAGAAAACAAAAGAAGGCCAGGAGTTAGTCGGTGCCAGACACTTGACAGAAATTAATGGCATCGAAAAAGGAATACGACACCGGTGCGTGTCAGAACATACCATGCGGCCCAGTGTAGAGGCGAAGAGACACTGGCCAATAGGTCAGAGAAGGCGCCTGGTCTGTCACTAGCCGGCTCTCGTAAGCCTCCATGGTCTCTCCCACTGACCTCTGGATGTGGTACAAGCCTAGGCTCTCCTGAAGCGCCACCCTCGGTACAAGTGAGGTCCGTCCATCGCCCTCGAGCTCCAACCCTAGCAGATCCCACGCCATCTCCCGATAGTCTGGGAGTGTCAGGCCAGAAACTGCCGTCCCGTGCACCCGCAGGCCGGTGATGCGAGTGACGTCCTCCAGAGTCGGGATCATGTGACCCCAAGGGAATAGGAACGCGTGGCAGCCCGCGTCCCAACGCGCCTTCAGAGCGCGTACCAAGCCAACATCCACGCGGAGCACCTCCGTATCTAGAAACTGCCCGAAGCCCATCCGGTGGAGGCGAGCTTGTTGAAACCTGGGCATGGCTTGATATACCACCCGGACCAGAGTCCATGAAATCCGGGTGCGTGCTGCACCTTGAACGCCCTGCACAGCAATCAAATATAAGAAATCAGTCCACATTTCAATTGGAAAACAAGTTTAAAAGCATGCATATTGGTTCTGGTAATTAACGCGCCATAGGCAGATGGCGCGACCAGAACGTGCCATCTGCTTATGGCGCGTTAGAAACAGGACTCCCAAATGATTAATTGAATCTCTCGTTTGATCCCCCGGAGGAGTAATCACCTTCTACATAGCCTCAATAGGGCTCCCTCTCTTCACCTCACCCTGGACTGAACTAAAAAAAAAACATGTAGAAAGCAATTTAAAAGATGGGTTTTTCTGGTTGCATCGCGCTATGTCGTCATAGCGCGACTAGAACGCGCTACTGGACTGCAGCGCGTTCAAGTTCCGGCGACGGGATGCCCCCCCCGGTTCCATCTCTTGTCCAATGGGCCTTAGGCCCTACATTTCTCAATGAGGGGCATGCCCCTCGTCTCATGGTCCCCCGTTACCCATCATTCACACAAAAAAAAAGAAACAAAAGGAATCAAACGAAGGTTTTTTGGGCGATTTTTCAAACTCACCCGTTTTTGCCCTCGCACCGGTGGTTCGTTTTCTTCTTCCACGGCGGGTTCATCTGCCATTGGGGCGTCCTCGCCCTCCACCTCCATGCCCACTTCCTCTCCCTCGAGCCGTCCCGAGGCCGTCGCCTCGGAATCTTGCCGTTCTTCCATTCGAGCCCGTGATGGTTCGCCCTCGTTACCCCGTCCTTGCCCGCGCCCTCGGACGGCGCATCTCTTTGATCGGCGGGGTCCCTCTCCCTCCATTTGCTTGGAATCGGGGGTGAGTAGGTGTGGGGTCGGTGTGGGGGTGTGGGGTTGTGAGAAGAATAGGTTAAAAGGGTTTTGAGTGAAATGAGGGTGGGGGCGGCCGTTTTATCGTTTCTGGCTATGGTCGCGCTATGGACAGGTAGCGCGTCCTTGTCGCGCTACCTTCCTATAGCGCGATTATTCAGTTCAAATTTCAAAGGGGCAACGGGAGTATTTGAATTTTTGGGCTTATGGTCGCGCTCGATACCTATAGCGTCTTCAGAATGCGCTATGGGATCATAGCGCGATGACCAAAAACATTGAATGTTTGATTGAAATGCTTAAAAGAATGATGTCCTACCATGCTCTGATGATGATTTATGTTGTGGTGATTGAAATGGATGATAACAACACCTTACAATGCTCTGATAATTACATTGGTGTTACATTGTTTACGCTATGATATTTTGTGCATGTGATTAACATTTTGTCCACAGAATTGAATTGGAATAAGTTGCACGCCATCAAGTATGTATCCAGTTATCCTTCCCTTATTGCATTACTATATGTTATTAATAATATTCTCTCAAGGACCGGCTGGTTCTCAACATGTTTTGGGATCTGAGTTCCCCTTTACCAAAAATCATGATGATCTAGAAACGTATAATTGTTCACGCCTTGATATTTCTGCCTTGTTCGAGACGTGACACCAGGGGACCACGAAGCTGCCACAGGGTTGACTCCACCACCAGGGGGACCAGCAGCTAGAACGACCTTGCCAATAAGAGCAGAGATTGATGAAGTGGAACCCCCACTAAGCCCGTAGGGAGGAGCAACCACCGTGGCAGCCAAAGAAGCCTCGACATAGGGCTCAGCCGTCCGCTCCACGGTAGCGCCAGAAGCCCCTCTACAGGGGATGGCGTCATTATCCAAAAGAGAAGTAGACACAAATGCTACCAGAGAGGGCACTTGCAGACCAATAGAGGGGCAAACAGATCCTGAAGCACCATCACTAGGAGAGGCAGCGAGGCCGGGCATGGCAGCAACAGACCCTGCAGACCCTTGCTGGCACAACCCAAGAGCAGTAGAGGAAAGTCCCAGGTCAGCACCTAGTGCAGGCCGATTGGGAGCCAAGATGATGGAACCACCCAGAGGAGCATCCTAAATGGAAACAAAGAATGGAGCATTAGGCGGAGTGAGCCCCACGGCAGGTGGGACAACGGCAGCTCCAGTAGGGGTGTCATCCCCCAGAGGTGGAGGGTCGACCCTTGGCAGAGTCAGAACACTCTCGGGCACCACGACAGCAGCTGGCAGGAGGGGCTCGCCCTCCACACATGGCGGAGCAATAGGGACGGAGCATCCTGCATTGACCCCACAAAAGGGGGGAGTACAAGGTCGGCAGCATGGTTTAAAGCCAACAACAAAATCCAGGGGGTGGCCAGGCAGACCTTCAGCAACCAGGGTGGGCACAATAGTAGGAGGTAGGGCGTCCCTTGGCAGGAGGAAGCCAGCGGAGGGAGCAGACCCTGAGGGAGGCAGGTGAACCCTGGGGGGAGGGGGTTTGACACTAGGGAAGCCAGGAGGGTGGGCATCGAGTACCCCGAACGAAGGGGGTTCACCAGTAGGAAGGGAGGGGTCCACAGGCTGAGTGGGAGGATGGCTTGGAGGTAGAGTGGGTGCAACTGGGGCAGAGGCAGGGCGACGGGGCAACGAAGTCCCACCAGTAGGTGGCGCCGCAGGGAACTTCATGCACTTGGCATGGGAGTGGCCAAGGCACTTACAGGACGTATAGAAAAATGGAAGGTGGGGGAAAACCAGGGGCTACCAGAAGCCATTGACGCCACCAGTACCAATCCAAATTCGGTGGGGGGCCTTCTAGGAGACATCCATCTGGACGCACACCCGAGCAGTAGATGATCTGGTGAGGCAGAGGGAGTTGCGATCAACCTTCAACACCTCCCCAATGGTCCCAGCCAAGGAGTAAAGCATGGGCTCATTGAAGAAGTTGGCAGGGAGCGTTGACAATTCAAGCCAAATAGGGATGATCGGGGAGTCCTCCTTGGAGGAGAAACTCATAGTCCATTTGAAGAACTGGAAGGGCCTACCTTTGACAAAGAAAGTATCCTTGAGTAAGACTTGAAGGTAATCCTCTCTGGTGTGGAAACAGAGCAGTAGGTGGCGAGGATCCAAGGTGTTGATGATGAAGTCCTGTTGGAACTGAAATCACTGGGCAAGGTAAGCCCTGATCTCCTGGAAGGCTGGCCAACCCTGGGGGGTCCTGGCGATGATGACAAGATCCAGAGGCTGACAGGAGATGTTGATCTGTTCCTGTGTAAAGAAAATTGTCGGCTCCCCTGAGTCAGTGAATGCAGGGACGTGAACCTAGAGGGGGAGGGTAGGGGGAGTAATAGACTGCAACACCACTTGAGCGAAGGAAGGCCCAGCCACGGTTGCAGGAGGAGGAGCACCCAAGGAAGCGCCACCACTAGCTGCAGGTGCGCGAGAGCTACCAACCCAAGGAGTTAGAGTCTTGGCCTTGTTGGGGGGGCCAGCTAAAAGATGCTACAGACGAGGAGCAACACCAGGGCGCTGCAACAGGGTAGGGGGCGAAGAAGACATAGTAGTAGGCCTAGCGACGCGAGTAGCTGCAGCGGGTGCAAGGGCGGAGCCATCAGCATCCTTGACTAGACCGCCAGCCAACACTGCAGGGGCCCCAAGCACGATAGAGGCCATAGCAGAAGGGCAAATGGATCCAGCAAAGGATGGAGGTGGAGAGCCTGCACTAGCACCTGTAGTAGTAGGGGCACATGGGGACACCATGAGAGCTAGGAGAACACCAGAGAAGGTGCCAAGGCCAGTGCAAGAACTAGGCGGAGGAGCCACAGCCGCCAGATGCTCGGGGGGGTGGGGGGCAGGGATAGCATGACCACAAGCACTGGAGGGTAGAGGCAAGGTAGCAGCAGCAATGGAGCATGGGCAAATGCCAGGAACCAAAAGTAAAGTCTCGTTCCCAGTCGCTGTCCCATCACAAGCAGGGGAGGGTGAAACCAGCAGAGCAACAGCAGGATGAACGGGGGGGTTTGCAGAGAGGGAGCCTGCAACGTCCGCAGAAGAAGCAAGGGCTAGCAGAACTCCAGAGATTAGAGGTTGGCTAGGGAGAGACGAGGGAAGGTTTCCTACCAATGGAAGCACTGGAGTGAAACCCGGTTGCGTGGATAAGGTGCCAAAGATGTGTCGAGCCGAAAGGGAGTGGGGCGCGGAGGAGGGACACCCCGAGCCACTGGGAAAGCACCCTGGGGAGGACAGAGGGGTAGACAAGGGCTGAGAGGGATCAACATAAGCCGAAGCAGTAGGGGAGGATAGGAATGCCACGTCCGTACATCCATGGCGGGAGGACGAAGATGCCCCAAGGAGTGCGACGGAGGGGCTAATGGTAGATGGCAACGGCGAGGGAGAAACAAGAAAGGGAGGGGGCGGCACAGGGCCTCCCCCCCCACCATCGACCATCACCAGAGCTCAGGCCACCGTGAAGAAGATCAGACTGTAGGGGGGGTGGGTACGCGTGGGAGCAGGACCAGGGGGAAGGAAATCGGGAGGAGAGAGAACATCTCAGTTGATGAAAATTTGATGATATTTTGTGTGGCACTTATCCTTGTCTGCCCTGTTTGGGATATTTCTGCTCGGGATGCCCCGTCAAAGTATAGTTTCCATACAGCTTGACAGACTTGATCCACTTCTAGTGTTTCTTCATCTGGAAGCTCCGTAAACAATGGAGAATCTTCCCGCACCGGATGTGCTGCAAAGAAATCAGCTATGGCCTGCCCTTTGATGGCCTTTTACGGCACATACTTGACATCAAACTCCATCAGGGATGGTGCATTTCAAAGTTGGTTGGTACAATATATATTTGATTGGATCAGCCCTTGATATTAGCTACACTTCATGTGATAACATGTAATGGCTCATCTTCTTGACCGCAAAGATCAGTGCGAGGCAAATTTTTTCGATTAGGGTGTATTTTTCTTCCGCCCCAACCAGTCTTCAACTGAGGTAGTAGAGTTCCTGCTCTTTCCCTTCGTCATTGTTCTGGGCCAACATTGCCCCCAGTGAATATTCAGCGGTAGCTATATACAGAATCAACGATTGTCCTTTGATAGGTGCCCCCACCACTGGTGGGGTTTTCAGATATTCCTTCAGCTGGTCGAAGGCCTTTTAGCACTCTTGGCTCCAACAGAACGGCGTATCTTTCATCATCAGCTTGTGGAAGGGCTGGTATCATCCACACAGATTGGAAATAAATCTGTGGATGTAAGCTAATCGGCCTTGTAATGACCGCAATTCTGTCAAATTCTTCAGAGGGGGTAGCTCCTATATAGCTTTTATCTTGGAAGGGTCTATTTCAATTATAATTGTATCATTTGGGTTGTCCCACTGTGATGTCTCGATGCGAGATCCGACGTGAGTCTTTACGACTAGACCGGATTTACGAGTTGGGACGTCACAGAGAGTGGTATCAGAGCTACTGCGGTTGAGAATTCACATAAATGGTCATCAGCTTAATCCACATGTTAAAAGACTTGAATTAGTAGGTTGTTATGACGAAAACTTAATCGTATAATTATATTTTTAGACCATGGTAGAAAGGGTGACCATACTGGAGAGATTTCAGAGGATGCCTCCACTCTCTTTTAAGGGGGAGAGTCAGCTAATCATGACTGAAAATTGGCTCTGCGAGATAGAGAAGATTTTTTGGGTCATCCGGTGTGTAGATGAGGATAAGACTAGTCTGGCAGGGTTCATGTTATAGGAGAGAGCAGACGTATGGTGGGCGTCTGTGCTAAGGAATCAACCTGACAGACTAGAGCATGATGTTTCTTGGGAAGAATTCAGGCGGTATTGGAATAGGAGACTCCTAAATCTCCCATGGAGATTCGAGTTTCTTAGGATTAGTTGGTTATCATCGTCTATTGATAGAAGATTTCGCATCTCTAGCGGCGCCACTAACTAAGTTGACCTGTGTGATGTCCCGGATCCTTTCGGATCCTTATTTTCGGGTCTCGGACCTGATTTTTCGGAGCATTCGATCTCGACGAGAAATCGCCCGAGGCCATGAAGGTGCTCGACCGCGTGAAAACGCTGGAGAACGAGGGCTACGAGTTCGAGGCCGCCGACGCCTCGTTCGAGCTGCTCGTGCGCAAGGCGCTGCACCAGTACCGGCCGTTCTTCGAGCTGGTCGAGTACCACGTTTCCATCCGGCGCAACCCGCAGTCGAATTACGATGTGTCCGAGGCGACGCTGAAGCTGAAGGTCGACGGCGAGAAGCGGTACGTGGTGGCGGAAGGCGACGGGCCGGTGAACGCGCTCGATGCGGCGCTGCGCTCCGCCCTCTTCACGTTCTACCCGCGTCTCGCGCAGATGCGCCTGACCGACTACAAGGTGCGCATCATCGATTCGCGCAACGGCACCGCGGCCAAGACGCGCGTGTTCATCGAGACGACCGAGGGCGACAACTCCTGGGCCACGGTGGGCGTGTCGAACGACATCATCGAGGCAAGCTGGCTCGCCTTGCGCGACAGCGTGGATTATTTCCTCGCCCGCGAAGCCGCGGCCATGGACGAGTTCGATAAGGTGTAAGGACCATGAGACGGATGCTCGCAATCCTGGCGCTCATGTGCCCCGCCGTGCTCGCGGCGGACAATGTGCGCCCGGACGCGAGCGGCGTGCCGATCCTTGTGGTCTTCCCGCTCATCGAGAATTCCTCCAAGGTCGTCTCCATCGACCGCGATCATCCGCTGCTCAGCGTGGAGGAACTTCGCGACATCTACCTCAAGACCGACAAGCGCCGCGTGCGCATCGTGCTGACCGACGACGACGCCAGGGCCTTCGCAAAAATTCTCGCGAAGTTCGACGGAGTCGGCATCACCGCCGGCCACGACACGGCGCTGATCTCCGGCTACAAGGGCTTCAACGGCAGCCTCACCTTCGATAATCCCATCGCCGCCTACCTCCGCCAGCGCTTCCACGTCAAGGCGGGCTCGAACGACGTGGACCGGCCGCCGATCTCACCATTCGCCGCACCGAATAACTAAGCTCAATCCAACCGATAAACTTCCCTGATTTTTCTCGCGAGTACTTTTCTCCGCACGGGACTTATCGTTCCACGGAAACCTCTAAGATCTCTCTTATCGGCCAGATAAATTGGATGCACACGAACTCTCGAAAGATGATCCAATCCGTCGGCCGCATCCAACATGACGTCGAAGGGTCTTGGACGGTAATCCGCCCTCACCGTGGTCACGATCAGGATGTTGATGTCGTGCTGGTCTGGATTTGCCAAGATTTCATCAGGCGTCAACAATACCGCCGGATGAAGGCCGACATTCCGTGGAAAACAATAATCGAAAACATCCCACTGCTTCATGCCCTGGGAGTTTATCGATGCTTCGCGTTGTTCTCTGCGATGAGGCGGCTAAAGAGCCGTATCTCTTTGATGTCCTCTTTGGTCAGGGCATCTTTGAAGTACCCTGCCGGCCGGCGTGCAACACCCGAGGAAACTTTCCCCGCCTTTTTCTGCGGCTTTTTGCTAAGCTTTGATTTCGGGCTGAAGTTGATCACACCCCTAGCCTACTATACGCTCCTAGCTTTTCAGTACAAAATGAAAAGTACAATATCCGTTGGTGCAATCTGATCACTCGATGCGAACTCGGCTGGTACTCTCAGAGCAAGCCACTGACTCTTAACCTTGGCAAGCTCGTCACGACCGGTGAGGTGGCCTATACCCGCAGCGTCGGGCCATTCTACCTGCACTCGATGACCTTGCAGAGCGCTGGCACGACCGGCACGGTCACGCTCGGCAAAACGCCGGATATCAGCCTGTCCGGCGGTGTCGATCCGACCAATCCGAACAATTTCGCCCTGCTGAACGTCTTCGATCTCGGCCAGAAATCGCTCGGCCGCGAAATCGCTTCGCGTATCGATCTGCGTTATGATTTCGATAGTGGTCCGATCAAGGCCGTTCTGGCCGGGGCGCGGTATTCAAACCACCACGCTACCAACGATGTCTACAGCAAAACCTACAGCGCTTCGACCAATCCCCTTTCGGTGCCGTTATCGGCTATCACCGAACTGACGCCGGATGATCTGTTTCATGGTCATGACAGTTCGCTGAACCAATGGACCGTGCTGAAGTCGGCTATCGTCCATGACCTGCCGGGCCTGCGCCGTCTGGTCGGCCTGCCGGAAGGCGATCCGCTTTATTCGCTGGGCAGCCACTATACCTTCGATGAAAAGGTGACCTCGGCCTATGTCGAGGCCCTGTTCGGCTTCGATATCGGTTCCCTGCCGATCGATGGTAATATCGGCGTGCGCAATGTTCATACCGATCCGAGCCAGACGGTCTATGTGGCTGATGCCGCCGGCGCGGTGACCGATGTCGATGGCAAGACCTATAACGAAGTCACCGGTGGTCAATCCTACGATAATGTGCTGCCGAGCGTAAATATTCGCGCCAAATTCACCGACGATCTGTTCCTGCGCCTTGCCTACTCAAAGGCTATAGCCCGTCCGGAATACGGCAACCTGTCGCCGGCCCTGATCCTCAATCAAACGACCTTTACCGGCAGCGGCGGCAATCCGGCGCTGAAACCCGTCGAGGCCGATCAGTATGACGCTTCGCTGGAATATTATTTTGGCCGCTCCGATTCCGTGGCGATGTCCTTGTTCCAGAAGGATGTCGCGGGCTTCGTCCAGAGCTTCGCCAGCCCGGAAACGATCGATGGCGTGAACTATGTGATCACTCGTCCGCGTAATTCCGGCACCGGTACGATCAAGGGTTACGAGCTGAGCTATCAGCAGTTCTTCGACTTCCTGCCGTCTTTCTGGTCGGGTCTGGGTGTGCAGGCCAACTATACCCATGTTGACAGCGAACTGTCGGTCTACGGCCAGATCTATACCGTGCCGGCGGAACAGCTTTCCAAGGACAGCTACAATTTCACCGGTATCTATGAAAAAGGCCCGCTGTCGGTGCACCTGTCCTATAACTGGCGGTCTAAATACCTGAACAGCACCTCCGGCGACAGCGCCGCCCGTCCTGTCTGGGAAGCGCCGCTGTCGAGCCTCGACCTGTCGGCGACCTACAGGCTCAATGATCACGTTTCGCTCAAGGCCGATGTCGTCAATCTCGGCTATTCCTACCAACGTCTCTATTATGGCGCTTCACCGCTGGCCGCCAACGCTTCCACGGCGAACCTGAACTATGCGGCGCCGCTGATGCCGAGCTGGTCGGCGCAGAACGCGATGCCGTCGGCCGTCACGTAGCCCTGCTCGGACTGCACCAGGTGCAGCATCGGCAGCAGGGCCGACTGCGACTGTCCGGCCGGGTAGCGGGCGATCAGCTCGGCCGCCTCGGAGCGCGTCTGCTCGCTGAACACGCTCGGGTCACCGGGGCGGTCCAGCTGCAGGACCGACGTCCGGAAGTTCGTCGGCGTCGACTCGAACCCGTTGCTCATCGGTCCACTCCACCCATCACCGGCTGATGGCAGCAGAAGCTGGCACTTATACACCCGAGACAATCGCGCGCCGAAAGGCGTTGGCTGACGCGCTCTACAACAAGAAGCGTGCGCCCATGACCCACTGGATGCAGGGCGTTGAGCAGCTTGGCGATACGCTCGTTGGCGGAATGCTGGAAGGCAAGAACAAGAAGGACCGCGCCGAGGCAAACGAATGGCTTGCCAAGCAGCTTCAAGGCGGAGCTGCGCCGGCCGCGCCCGTTACTGGTGGCGCGGTTGTGCCAGCGCCTGTCTCGATGGCCTCGACCAGCGGCAAGGTTTATTCCAACGACGAGCCGTCGCCGCTTGATCCTCCGTCCGGTCAGGATCGCGATATGGCAATCCGCACCATCGTTGCGGAAGCTGGAAATCAGCCGCAAGTTGGCAAGGATGCAGTCGCCGCGGTTCTTCGCAATCGTGCGGTTTCCGGCAATTTCGGTGGAGACACTTTGCCGGGCGTTATTCAAAAGCCCATGCAATTCGAGCCATGGAATACGGCTCAGGGTCGCAATCGCATGGCGGCGATTGATCCGAACAGCGCGGCCTATCAATCGGCCGATCAGGCATTAAGTAATGCATATGCTGGTCAAGACCCGACGATGGGCGCAACCCATTTCTACGCGCCGAAAGCCCAGGCTCAACTCGGGCGCCCTGCGCCGTCGTGGGATAATGGTAAGGGCGTTGACATCGCGGACCATCGGTTCTTTGGCGGCGCCGGGACGCCTCCTGTCATGGCAGGTGCATCCCCGAGTGAAGTAAGCGCGCAGTCCCGGTCTGGTGGCCAGACTGCCCCGCAAGCCCCACAGGGCAATGCAGCTATGATTGCGCAGATGCTACAAAACAAGAATCCGTATATTTCAGGCATGGGTCAGCAGCTTGCGGCGCAGATGCTCAATCAGCAATTTGCGTCGCCGTCCTACGACTTTAAGGTGGCCGGAGAGAACCTTTTCAGGACCAATTCAAAGACCGGAAAGGCGGAAGCTGTAGCTGGCGCGACAAAACCAACCTACGGGGTCATCGGAAAAGATCAATTCGGCAATGAACAATACGGCTGGATTGACCCCGGCAACCGCTCCGTGACGCCTAATGCAGCGGCCCCGCAGGCATCCCCAACAACTCCTCCGTCTGCGCAACAGCCCGCGGCTGGCGGTATCCCGTCGTCTGGCGTTATGCCACCTCCGCCTCCGGGAATGAATCCGAGGGTGTGGCGCGACACGTTCACCAAGCAAGCTGCCGAGAGGGCTGTTGCCCAGCCCGAGAAGGACAAGCAGGCAAAGGCAACTGCTGATATCGTAACCACGGACATCGATCGCGCGATCAATACGATGGACAACTCAGTCTTGCCAACTACAGGCATGACGGGCGGTCTGTTGTCCAACATCGGCGGAACTGCTGCTCGCGATCTTGCTGGTTTGCTTGATACCGTGAAGGCAAATGCAGGCTTCGATACGCTTGCGAAAATGCGTGCGGCATCGCCGACTGGTGGCGCTCTAGGCTCGATCACCGAAAAGGAATTGGCGCTCCTGCAGGCGACTGTCGGCAACCTTGAGCAGTCGCAGACTGCAGACCAGCTAAAGGATAACCTGCGTCGCGTGAAAAACGTCTCTCTGGAGATCGGTCACGGTCCCGGTCAGGGTCACGACCTTGGTGAAGTCGAACATTGCGCCGGAATGATGGGCGTAAGTCGGCACGGACGCAGTCGCACCGGCCAGCGCACCGGCAGCAAGGATCATTCGCAGAAGAGTCAGCTTCATGGGCACTCCAGGATCAGCGTAGAGGAACTCGAGTTGGCTTCCGAGCATCATTTCAGCTGTTGCGGATTACCGTCCGGCCATGGCGTCGGCTGGTAGACCGGGTTGCCGAACTCGGTTGTAAGGGACGGTCTGCTCTTCGATCTCACCGGCAGACTGATCATCCCCGACGACCGCGCCCTCAAGACCCGCGTCCTCTACGAACTCCACGACACCCGGCTGGCAGGTCACATGGGTATGACCAAGACCGAGGAGATGGTCACGCGACTCTTCTGGTGGAGAGGCATTCGCGAGGACGTCCAGGCGTACGTCAACGACTGCGTCGTCTGTCAGCTCAGCAAGACAACGACAGCGGCACCAGCAGGTCTGCTCCAGCCTATCCCGATCCCGAGCAACCGGTGGGAGTGTGTTACGATGGACTTCGTCGGTCCCCTCCCTCGGACGCAAGACGAACACGACTGTATCTTCGTCGTAATGGACAAGCTAACGAAGATGGTACACTTCATGCCGACCACCATCGGCCTGAACAATGATGCGGTAGGAACCGCACGGCTCTTCTTCGACGGGGTGGTGAGGCTACATGGAGTCCCACTAACCATCATCAGTGACCGCGACTCTCGCTTCACCTCCCGCTTCTGGACAGCACTCTGGAAGTTGACCGGCACCCAGCTGCGACACGCAACGGCAGGGCATCAGCAGACAGACGGACAGACAGAGAATATGATCAAGCATCTCAAACGATACCTCATCGCCTACACCCAGGAGGACAGCACGGCCTTTACACTTTCTATCTCGTACGTGCAAGCCCAGGCACAGACATCAGAGAGATAAAAAGCGTGACAGAACAAGACGATAAGTACACAGACATTCCTCTCCCTCTCAACGCAATAGCATCACCCTCTTTTCTGCCTTCTATCACTGCCTTGTCCTGCAGTTGTCTCTCCACTCTCCTACTCCACGTCCTGTTGATAGATACTCGTCAACACAGCAGTTAGGCCGCATTCGGAGGGGAGCCACCGCCGTGCTGTTGCGTGTGCACGAGGGCGTTCGCTGCCTGGACCGCGATCGCTACCGAGGCGTGAATATGCTGACTGATCGAGTCCTTGCTCCAAAGGCTGAGCTGTGCATCCCCCTCCTCCGCCAGCACCTTGACAAGCGCCACTGCGTCAGGCGCCATTCCCCCGCAGGTTTCCACGGCGAAGGGCAGCAGTTTGGCACCATGACGCTCGGCGACGTGGTCGTACTTTTCATGCTTCCTACGTTGCATGAACCGTGCCACTCCGGTCCGGGTGTGTGCGCGGCAGGACACGGAGGAGTGAGCCCCAGCATAGCCGGGCGCCAGTGGGTGGGATACGACCACATCGCTGAGCAACTGCGAGCCAGGGTCTCATGGTATTTTCCGAGCCGCTGGAGTGGCCCGCAAGTGTGCGTGGTATGGATCTGTGGTGCGGCTGTCTGTGTGTAGATGACCCGGTGGGTCACACCGTCACGTGGTGACTGGTGTCGCGCGACCCGTCGACGTGGACGGGGACAGTTGTGGACAGAGCGGGCGAGTGCGTGCGAGTGGCCACGGGACAGCTGTCAACCGTGCCTCTCGTCTCCCTCTCCCGTCTCTCCTGTCTCCCGTCGCTGCTCACTTCTCATCCAGTCATCCTCTCGCATCTGACTTCATCCTCGCATCCCCCTACACTACAGGGCACATCATCGGACGAGGATGGTGCGCTTTTGTCCTCCCTCCCAACTCCCTCTGCGACACTCTCACTGGGACTGGAGGGTTACTGTGGCTGGGACGCGTGGGTGTGAGTTGGATAGGGACTGCATGGCTGAGAGAGGGGAGCAGTGTAGCGGAGAGCTCTGTGTTGTATCTGGTGTCTTGCATGGTGGGGTTGGCCAGTGCGGCCTATAGGCTGACCTTCATGCCTGAATGGCTCTGGGGCCATACACTCAGTGCTGACCTCCACGCTGTGAGTCCACGCACCGGAGTCATAAGCGGAGATGAGGGGGGAGCATTTCATACTGCCCGCGCGCCGGGTTTTGCGTCATGGCCGACAGCTCGCCACGCAAATCCTGCGACTGCTGGCTTTCCGGTGCCTGTGGTGGCCCGCCGAATTTCTTCTGAAGCACGCCCTTGATGGTCTCGGGAGCCGTGCCGTCAGGAAACTCGGCAATCGAGCCGTCAGGCAGTTCGACTTCGATCATTCGAGTTCGCCCGTGGCTGGATTGAAGCGATAGCGCTGCACGCCGCCCTGTTGCGGCGCGGCCTGTCCGGTCCTTGCGGCCAACGCTTCGACATCGCGGCGCTTCTGTTCAATAAAAGCCTTGAGAACCGCCTGCTTTTCCTTCGGTGACTTGTCTGGATCGCCCAAGGTGGCGCGGAGGGTTTCGCCTTCCTTCACGGTGAAGGCCGCGCCGAACGTGTCGCGGAGCATCGGCAAGACCTGGTTGTCCACCGTTGCGATGTATTCAGTACGCGCCACAGCCGCCTCGCGAGGCTCCATGCCAGCCTGACGGGCCGCCCAATCAACGCCCTGCCCCGCGTAGGTGTAAGTTGCCTTTTCCGACAGTGCGTCGAGCTTCTGAATGACGGCCTCCAGCCCCGGCATTTTGCTGGAAACGCTTTTATACAGAGCCGCGTCCTCACCTTCCAATGCGCCCGCCTTCGTCTGGGCAGCAACGCCGGCATTGTCAACCGCGACGGGCGCGCCGGCCGGTTGGGCGTTCTTGGTGTTAAACGGCTGCTTGTAGGTGCCAAAATCCTGCCAGGTCGTGCCGGGGCTGACGGCAACGCCCCCCGTGTCGAGTTTGCGGAAGGTGCCATCCTTGGCGATCACCCCGAGTACGGTTTCGCCACTGTCCGGGTCGGTGCCATAGATCGGCGTTCCGTAGACCTCGGAACCGCCGTTGGCTGGCTGCGCGTAGCGCTGCTTGGTGTAGGTCTGCCACACCTGATCCACCGGCATGCCGCCATCGATCATTTCCGCGAACTCGGGCGCGTTCTGCTTGAACCAGTTGTAGGTCTTATTCTGCTGCGCGAGTTCCGCCTGTTTGGCCTGCTGAGCCTGCAATCCCTGCCCGGCAGCGCCGAACGCATTGCCGAGGTTCTGCATGTTCCCCTGATTGCCCAAGAGAGCCGCGGCCATGGGAAGCGCGACTTCAGGCTGGAGGATGCGCGACAGTCCGGACGGCTGCTTGGCCATGCCTGGCATCTGCGCGCCCTGAGGGCGGAGGAAGTCGAGAAGGCTCATTGAGTCCCCCCAATATACGGCTGGAAGTTCTTGATCTTCCTGTCCCAATCGCTGATCTGCGGGGTGCCACGTGACGGCGTTGACGGCGTTGATGGAATCCCCGGAGCCGGGGTAGCACCGGGCCTCGTATCCAGCACTTGCATCGGCGTGAATGTCTGCTGGAACATGGCAAGGAGGTCCGGCACGTTGCCGTAGCCGCCGGCCGCAAGCTGCTGGGCAAGCATGTTGTCATTGCCGGGCATGAATGGCTGTTGCGTCATCATCGCGCCCGTGCCGGGGATGGTCGGCTCCGCCTTCTTGTCTTCGGTCTTCTTCTTGCTCGATCCGCCGCCGCTCATATCATCACCTCAGAGAAGAAGGCTGCCGAGGCCCAGCGCCCCGCCGGCAATATTTGAGAAGGTGTTGGACGGACCCTGCGATGTGCCGGTCTGCGTGCCGTAGTTGCCCGCACCCGCCGCAGCCGCAAGCAATGCCTGGATATTGGCGAGGGGGAGGTTCTGCTTCTCGTTCGTGATCCTGAGCTGATCGTTCATCGTGCGGCCCATCAGGTCTTCGTACATCGAGCCGATGCCCATCAAATCCTCACCCGGAGCCTTCATCGAAGCATAGGCCGGGTTCATGTTGTCCATGCCGGTCTGGCATTTAAAAAAGGAACTTTTAATGCCTACTTTTGTCTTTTCTAATTTGTAAACACTTCTCTTGTCTAGAAATCATCACCACCTTTTCGGAAGCTCACAAAGAGGAGCTTTTGGAGAGAATAAAAATCTTTCTCTCTTTGGGTCTCTCTCTCTCCTCCCCCTCAAAATCCCTCTTTTGTAAAAGCCAAGGCACCCATGATACATTTGAAAAGGATTATGTCATGTCAAGAATTTCAATGATTGGCACCACTCTAGTAATCCTTTCCAAATGCACCCTTGGTAATTGAGTTTGTGGTAAAGGTTTTAGTTGTACATCAACTGAACATGAATGGTGGTGGCAATGGAATCTACTTCCCAGACAAAGGTAATTACTGCTTTTGACCTGGAAAAAATTATGTTAGATTAGTATGAAAGGCGTGTAGTGTTTAACCATTGTATGACTCTTTAAGTGCATTTCTTTAAAAACCTATGATCTTATGAGGTCATGTCAAGTTTTTCTTCGTTTGTTTTGGGGGGGGGTAGGTGCATTCCTCATTAAACCCCCAACAAAAGGAAATGAGAGGAGTTGTGTGACTTCACTTTATATAAATGTTCAGCCCATGCTCTCTTTCTCTCACAAATAAAAGATACAAACCTATCATCAATTCTTGCTTCATTTCCAAATATTTTGTTGCTTCTTTCTCCCTAGAGAGCCCATAGTGTGACAGGGAGAATTAGTCTATCTCCCTTCAGGTCCCACTTCCTATGCCAGTTTCGTGCATGCTCTCATGAGGGCCAATAGTGCTGTGGATCTTACTGGCGACCTTATTCTATACCTCCCTAGTAAAGGAACATCCTTTGAAGAGGTGGTTCAAGTTTTCCTCTTCATCCCCACATAGACAACAAAAGGTGGATATGTCTTGTAGGAAAGGCACAATCTTATTACATGTGGGCAGTCGATCATGTGATATCCTCCAAATCAACAGCTTCACTTTAAGAGGGCTCTTAGGAGTCCAAATCTGCGAAGCAATGCGGTTGCGCATTCCTCCATCATGAATGAGTAGGCTGACTTGATTGAAAAGCATCCTCCCTCCTCCTCCCACCTCCACCACCACTTGTTGGTTTTGCTTGGCTCGGGAGTGTACTCTAAAGGGAGGAAAGAAGCCTCTCTTGCTGGTTCATCTCATATGGTATGAGATTCCTCTTAAACGTCGGTGCCCACGTTCCCCCTGAGAGCTGTGTCAAAGGTGTGGGTCACGGAGGCTAGAGGTGCAGAATATATTGCCAAGAGCTTGGCGAAGGTTGACTCGGGGGTGAAACACTATATCATCTATCTTTTCAACACTGCCACTTCTGTCCATTACACAACCACACCCATACACTTGAGTTGATGATGTCCTTGCACTAAAGAATGCTTTCAAGATGGATGAGATATTGTGTTGAGATGTCAGATTCTAGTCCTAGTCCCTAGCCCTGCCATGGTACCTTGGCTTTTTAAGTTGTCCTCATAATCCACTATCATCATCTCCAAATTTCCATAGTCATTTACTTGGGAGTGTCAGGTTGAAGTCTCTAATGTTCTTGATATCCACTCCTCCCATGTCTTTGCTCTTCCAGACCCTGTCTCATGAGATGTTATGCTAACCCTTGCAAGTGTCATCATTGTCATGCTAGAAGAATCTTTTCTGCATGGACTCCAACTTCTTAGTCACCATCTTTGAGATCCAGAAGATGGATAGGAAGTATATGGGAAGACTATCCACCAGTGGCTTACACAATGTCATTCTCTCCCCATAGGACGGGAGACTCGCCGTCCATCTTGCTAATTTGGACTCATATTTTTATATCACAACTTGTTAATCTGGACTTATATTTATGTAAATACAAAATTTTTAGGGGTATAGTTGATCCTGGAAGACAGTGTTCAGTGCCTATTGTTTGCTATTGTTGTGATCAGGTGGGACACGTGGCACGTGATTATCCACTGAGGCCGAAGCAGCCAGTGTAGTTTCTACAGCCATCACAGTAGCCGCAGTTACCACAGACTCGGGTGCCATCTCAACAGTCTACTGCAGGCGGGAAGAAACCTCAAGGAAGAGTTATGCATATCACTCGTGCTGAGGCAGAAGCATCACAGTTAGTGGAAGGTACAGTTAAAATTTATGATCATGCAGCACATGTTTTATTTAATTTCGGTGCTTCTCATTCATTTATTTCTGAAGATTTTGTTAATTATATTGAGGAGCGGACATTTGAATTATCATGTGAACTAATTGTGGAGTTGCCTACTGGTGAGATTATGTTTACTCCTTACTGTCTTGACGATGTTGATGTGGAAATTAGAAATCACCAGATGCCTGCTAGATTGTATGCATTGCAGCTGGTCGACTATGATATTATTTTGGGCATGATTTGGCTGGAAGATCATGGTGCCGTGGTTGATTGCAAATCTAAGAAGATCTATTTTCAGCCTTCTGAAGGAGCAACATTCTATTTTCAAGATATTCGATCTCGTTCACCTCGCTTGTTTATTTCTGCTATTCAAGCTCGTAGACTTTTAGATGCTGGTTGTCAGGGTTTTCTAGCTTCTGTGGTTCTTGTTGAACTGTCACAGAAGGAAATAGAAGATATTCTCGTGGTTTGTGAATTCCCAAATGTTTTCCCTAATTAGTTGCCAGGCTTACCTCCCCAGTGAGAGGTTGAATTTGTGATCGAAGTACTTCCTGGTATGGTGCCTTTAGCCAAAGCACCTTACTGTATGGCTCCTGTAGAATTAAAGGAATTGAGGGCACAGTTGCAAGACTTGCTGAATAAGGCTTACATTCACCCTAGTTCTTCTCTGTGGAGTGCTCCTGTGTTATTGGTGAAAAAGAAAGATGGGGGCCTGAGGCTCTGTATTGACTATAGGCAATTAAATCAGGTGACGATCAGGAATAAATATCCTTTGTCCAGGATCGATGATTTATTTGACCAACTTCAGTCAGCATGTGTCTTTTCCTGCATTGATCTCAGATCTGGCTACTATCAATTACGGATCAGAGAAGCTGATGTGGAGAAGACTACTTTTAGCACGAGATATGGTCATTATGAATATCTGGTTATGCCGTTTGGGCTAACAAATGCTCCAGCAGCATTCATAGATATGATGCATCGAGTATTTCACCCATATTTAGACCAATTTGTGGTGGTCTTTGTGGATGATATTTGGATTTATTTTACATCAGAAGAGGAACATGAGCAGCATCCGAGGATTATCTTGCAGACTTTGCGAGAACATCAGCTGTATGCAAAGTTCAGCAAGTGTGCATTTTGGCTTCAAGAAGTTCATTTTCTAGGACATGTGATTTCCAGTGAAGGAATTTCAGTTGATCCAGCTAAGACTGAGGCTATTCTCCAATGGCAGAGACCTACCAATGTGAAAGAAATTAGAAGCTTCTTAGGTCTTGCTGGCTATTATAAGAGATTTATTCAGGACTTTACGCGTATTGCGGCGCCAATGACTAAGCTGACTCAAAAAAATGTGCCATTTGTTGAGTCTGAGGAATGTGAGCAAAGCTTTAATGAGTTGAAAAGAGCACTCACGACTCCCCCAGAACTTGTATTGCCTTTCGATTCTAGTTGATTTGTTGTGTGCATGGATGCTTCTCGAGTGGGTCTGGTTCTGTGCTTATGTAACATGGTAGAGTTGTAGCATATGCGTTTCGATAGTTGAAGAAACATGAAGAAAATTCTGCGCTCGACCATTTGGAAGCGGTCGACAAACTTCTTCTGCATATCAGCCCAATCAGCTAATCCTCCTCAGATTTGAGCTTCGACTTGTTTATTTTAAAATGAACCGTCTATTTGTTCAAATCAACAGAAATACATCTATTTTTACGTGGGTTTCCGCCGGCCTTCCACTGTTGACAGGCCATAGTTGTACATCTAGCCCGGTGTGAGATAACCACACGGAGAGCCGCCCTCGGAATGTACCGAAATCAATACATGATACAAGACAAGTGACAAATGCCGCAGCCGACTACGTGCACGACAACATGGCCCTGTTTGGAGAAGATCCATCCCCTCCTGCTCTTACTCGTGAGCTCCCCTTCACTGCATCTGCCTTCACACGCAAAACCAAAGTGAGGATGACCAAGAAGTGTAAAGCCCATTGGAATGAAACGCATGTTTGGCAAAGCTTCCTAGCCCCCCCCCCCAGAGGAGCTCTGATGTATTGTAGGGCATCCAACAATGGAGCCAGGGTGTGAAAGGTCGCATGTCCAAAACAGCCCAAGAGCAAATCGGCCACAGGTACTCACGCTTCTAGGGTTTATGTGGCACAATGCTCAGGTAATCCTCAGCATCCAAGAAGGTGAGACCGTTTAGGAATTAAACTGAAAAATGAATCTTCCTTTCTTTGTTGGGGTGGGAAGATGTAGAAATTAGATGGCAAGTTTTTCGTCTAGGCGCCGTCCGAAGACAAACCTAAAGAGTGTGCACATAGGAAGTTCCACAATGAATGGCAGAAACAATCAAATCGAATCACCTATTGATCAAGCAGGAATGGTTTTGCAGCAGACAAAATGCGTTGTACATCCCCTACAAAATGACACAGAAAAAATATCAGTGTCATCCAGATGATGCAAGAAGTTTTATAAGCTCTATCAAAGCAATTGCGTGGGGAGAGGGGGCGTCATTTTCGTTCACAAGAGAAGGCAACAATGCCAGCAACACAAATCTTATGTGTAAAATGAAGATACGAGGCACTAAATGGTGAATTCAAAGTAATTTGAGAGGGTTATGAAGAACCACGTAAAAGAAGCAAATGAACTGCACATATGGTTATAAAAGGATGATTAGCAAAGATGACTTCAGTGAACGTGCATATTTGCAAGCTCATGGCTAAATTAATAGAAGAGGATTATGATGATATAAATGCTAACTACATGCAACGTGAACCTAAACGATCAAGCCAAAAGAAAAGAGTTTGGGTATTATTTGTGCCCATCTTGTGGACAAAAGGTCTATACATGATCCAAAAGTAGCGGTAACATCATGAAGAGGAATCAGAGATGTGATCTAAGTGGCTTCATTTGAGCAACGGCTGGTACAAACTTTCAAACAAAAAACATCTAAAAATCTTCCTTGAGTCTAAATTACTGTCTAAATCCAATCTTTGTGGGAGAAGAAAAGATGTTGATTCTGGGTATCTGCATAGTTTTGAACCAAACCTGCAATTGTTGTAAGATGATATTGATGTGGCACATTAAATCTTGTCTCGACTGCTGTTTTGGCAGCAGATATACCCACTGCTATACTTTGCATAACATTCAAGCCAGCACAAATGGATGCAAGCGTGCCACCAACCAGGCAATCACCAGCACCTGTAAGGCTCACAACTGATGCAGGGAGTGCCGGTAAATGTAAAATGTAATAATGGTTTTTTCCCTGTTCAGGGTTTATGGTACAGACAGACTGTTTTGAAGGAAAACTCTCATTTACAATCTTATATAACTGTATTCCAGACCTTGAAGATCCGTTGTTCTTCAAATAGCTCTTTACCAACTCAGATCCTTCTCTTGAACACAGGAACACACCATCTGCCCCAAGGGTCACAACAAGAAATTTGATGCCCTTCTCTAACAAGATGCATATTGCAAGTTTTAAATTTTGCAATAAATTCTCAACGGACTGCCGGAGAATAAGTTCTCGCGGAGGTTTCATTAACGTCATTTTTATTTCTGTCATCTACATTTCTATCAAATTGTACCCTTTCCATTCCGTGTGTTTCCCCTTCATTAACCCAGTAGAGACAATCCTCTTCGGGAGTCTTTTTCTGCAATCATCATTAAGCGCGTGTATTTTTTCCCCAATATTTTCTCCATTTATCGTGACATCGTTCACATCTCTTGGCGATCATGGTGGGACATCTCTTGTTTTCTTTCGGTTACCCATGTGTTTTCAACATCCGCGTGTGCCCCTCCATTCGGCACCTACGTGTGCCACTCCTTATTGCACCCACGTGCACTACAGTTGTGCTCCAAGTAGCACTTTACTTTACTTTCATCCCTCGTGCACCATGTGCACTCCCCCCACAGTCCCTTGTGATTTCTCGAAAGATTCACACTGTTACAAAAAAGGAGATCCGGTTCTAAGCAATCCATCATTTCAGTTAATTGCCATATTAGGGTGTGTTTGAGTTGTGAAAATTTTGTCTTGCTCTTTCCTCCGTCGTTTCTGAAAAGTGGGCTTTAGCTTAGGGACATATCTGGAATCCCAGGTGCATACTCAGCATCATCGCCCTTAGCAACTATCAGTCTTTGTGCAGACACGTGTTGACAAGTGGACGCACTCTTTCAAAGGCATCTCCCATTGTAAAAAAGAAAAAAATTACAATCCTGTTCTATCATACACAATTTCTGTTCTTCTTCATATCATGAAAATTGTTTAGTTCTATTTTGTCCTACATAATTCCTATTCTTCCTGTTCTGTTTGTGTTTCACATACTCTGTTATACAGCACTGCATTGCATGCATCTCCCCCCTTTCTTTTCATTCTTCTAAGGATTATCCTCTCTCGGTGAAGGAAGGACTCTTCGTTCGGGAACTCCTCTCGACGGACTAGGATCTCCTCCACCGGGACCTCCGTAAGTCCCCGGCAGTGAAGGATTCCCTCTTCGTTCACTGGGCAAATTGTACCACTGAAGTTCCCCGAAGAAAGTTGGCCTACACGTGGTGAGAGTGTAAAATCCTAGTTGGCATGAAGTCAAAGCAAAATTGGAATTAGGATCCTAACTTGTTGAGTGAATTTGTGAATTCCTTGAAAATCATCTAACTCATACAAGGAAACTCTAAATTGAACGTAAACATCCACTTGTTTGATAATCTCTGTAAAATTACTTGTGGGAACATTGCTTGATTTCATCATAATGTTGCGTTCTGGTAAAATATCTAGTGTGCCTAGTTACACTTTTTATACCCATGAGGATGATCGCTTTGATACATCATATACCCCTCATGCCTGTTACTCTCATTGCGACTTCTATGAGGAGTCTCACCCTGTTTCTACATCCTATGGTCCTATCCACACCTTGGACAATGAACAAATCTCCGAGTCCTCACATGAAGTGCAGGCCACTATTAGGGGAGCTTCCCCCTCCACTAGTGTCCCCTATGCCTTGGATGTCCTAGCCTCTCACATCGGCTCTCTCAGCCCTCAACAACTTGAAGCCATCTACGCTGTCATTAAGAGGGGATCTACCTCTCCCCCTCACCAGGGTCATCCATGCGCCATAGGTGGTCCTCATGCTGCTCCTTTTAAGGACCTCGTGGGTCAACCACCTCCCTCATGTCAGCATCCCTTGTGGCCCCAAAATATGGCTGTCCATCATACCCCGATCCGACCTGGTCATTCTATGGGCAAGTCTCACTCCCATTCCCTTTCAAGGCCTCCAGGTCAAGCCGCTCCTCCAAGGTCCCAAGGCCAACTATCTAATTCACAAGTCACGCCCCTCCAACAAGCTCTCATTGACAAAATTGATCAAATGGAAGAACAAATAAAGAGAGTCACGAGTTTGTGACCACCTCCTTCTCCACCTCAAGTCAATCCCCTTCACGCTTTCATGGATAACATTACTAAAATGGATAAGGATTGGAAGGAGAGAAGAGATGAGCTTGGCATTAAGGACATAAGTGAGCAAGATGTTCTTCCAAGTTTTAATGATCAAGTGGATGTCGTCCGCTCGCCACCCATTTTTCACACTCATTCACATAGCCCTCCACCTTCGCATTCGCATCCACAAAATCCTCCACATCGTCATGTTCCGCCGCTCATCAATACGCCTCCAACACAGTGCCCATTTGAATTTCATGATTATGAAGAATTGGAAATGACACATTGTGAAGAATTTGAAGATCTTCAAGATAAACCCATTCTGAGTTGTCTTCGTTTCTCTCTTCCACTACTTCCACAAGAACCCCTGCTCAGGATGAAGCCATTATCCCTACCCTTGTCTATGAGACATCATGGTGTTACGATGACGGGTCAATACTCCAGCAACCTACGTCAATGCACCATGAATCAGCCATTATCCCTACCCATGTCTATGAGACCTCATGGTGTTACGATAATGGGTCCATGTTTCCACAACCCGTGTCAATGCACCATGAACTACCCCCTACACTAGACGCCCCACATACCACCAAATCCTCCACACCATTGGCCTCCACCGAGCCTACCATTAACCCTTGTTCCCAACTTAGAATCCCTCCATCACCTCCACTTAAAACCTCCACTATCCTTATAACCCTGAACCCAATCCCTCCTATTCCTCCACTCGACCCCATACCCAAATCTATGATTAATCCTGAGCAAGGTCCATCTATTTTTGCACCCGAGCCATCCCTATTTGCTTCCGAGCAAGAGAAGAAGCTCGCCGTGTTTCAACCTCCACCTACCCTTCTTATAGCACCTTCCATTAGACATCCATCATTTATTGAGCCTTCCACCTCCATCTCACCTCCTCCCGCCTCCCCGTGGAATGGGTGTATCTCAACAAATACATGTGCCAAAGATGATGTTCAAGAATCAATCAAGAAAAATTTGGTCACGGCTATGCCATTCAAAATCTAAGATTTCATTTGCCGAATGCCGATTCGAGTTCTTGTGTCGGGCATCTTCGAGGAGGCCGAGTATCCCCTAGTACTCACTAGGGAAAGAAACCAAGTAATGATGCCGTGCTGGCCTAAGTATAGGATCATCAAAGTCATATTACTCCTTGGCCAAGATACTTTCGAGGCTCTTATTACCTCTTGTTCGGTCATAGTTTAAATGGTAATCAAGAAAAGGGGTTCTTCTAAAGTATAACAATTACACATTCCACTTCAAAGAAGATAATGAACTCTATGCTCGAGGATGGGTCAGAGCAGTTCTTGTTGGAAGATCTTCATATCATGTCCACTCCCCACCAACTTCTAGGCAAGGGGCGAATGCCTATGCTACCAAGCATATTCACTCATAATATTCTAACGACCTTGGGCATTGCACCAAATATGAAGCTCCTTGTGCCGAAGGTCAAACTTCCTATGATAGATACTCTCCACATAGCAAGGGAACTATTTCCAAAGGAGCCATTCCATGTCAAGGTTCCTATTTCACAAGCGAAACTCTCAAATTTTTGCTATGATTATTTGCCAAGGGTGTTACCATTTATTTGTGAACGTCCAAGGGACCTTATTAGAAGTTCATCGACCGAGAGCCTGTGGGTGCCAACTACACCAATTGAGTTGGGCGATCAAGGAAAAACAAGGTCATCTATCTGGGCACGTCACTGGAGAGTGCATGTGACGCCCAAAGGCCAAGAAGCTGTGTGGAAGAATAAGGGGTTACACTATAAGAGAGTATCTACCAAGAAGAGGGGAAGGCATAAAGTAAAGCTGAAGGATAAGAAATCCCTTGTTGAGGGGACCCTCATTGGTCTAACCACCTCCTGTCCCATTCCATCATTGCCCTTGCTGCTATTCAACTTCTTTTTATAAGCAATCCATTGGCTGAGGGGATGCTTTCCGTCACCTAAACCCACGCAATCAAGCTCCTCCTCTTCTTGAGGGTCCTTCGACCCTCATAGTCCTCCTCGTCCGGAGCCTCCAGACCCCTCTTTATTTAGCTCCTTGTCTTCATCCATCCCTCACCATCCTCCTCGTCCAGAGCCTCTGGACCCCTCTCTATTTAATTCTTTATCTTTATCCACCCCTCGTCGTCATCTTCCTCCGGAACTCTCAGATCCTCTATTGATTCCATTCACTCTATCCAACCCCTATTCTCTTTGCCTGGAATCTCAAGACTCTCCTAGGTCCAGGTTTTTGTTCTGTTCTCTTATTTTCCGAGGGCATCCTGCCCCAACTTATCTTCTCCTTTCGGAACCTCCAAATCTCCCTTTAGGGCATCGCACCCTTCCTTTTCATTTCCTTCTGGAACCTCTGTGATGGGGACATCAGTGACCCTCCATGCCCCGACTACGACGTCGGCCACTCGAGACGGATTCAGTAATGGTTCGGATATTTATTTCTTCTTTGTATGATGTATTTTTCTTTTATTGAGTTTGTAATCCTTATTGGGTCAATCGTCGATCCGAACACGAAAGATGTCCGGAACAAAATTCCGGACAAGACAGAGCCGGAAGCTCTGAGAAAATCGATCCGAGACCCGATAACAAGGATCCGAGAAGATCCGGGTCATCACAGGGGCTCAAAAGATCACATATTAAAAACTACAAATATGGGCATGTGCTTGAAAGCAAGACCTAAGTCTTCTCTTTTGAGGGCTCTTTTACCAGTAAAAAAAGATAAAACCTTAGTTGCCCCCGAGCGTAGTGAGGACAATACCTCAAATGAGACACCCCAAATTCATACGTATTTAGAGTTAAAAAGTAAAAATCTATTATTTTATAAGAAAAAATAACACTAGTTCCATTTTTCTCCGAAACTTACCTTGGTTTTGTGCAGTGTGAGAGTGCAAATTCAAAATCCAACCTTTTAGAGGGATTTGCAATAATTTACATTTCTCCTAGCCATGAGATTTGTAGTTTATATCCCTTGGGATTCTATAATCAATAATTTTATAAAACTAAAGGAGAATATGTGAATCACACATATGTGCGAGGTCAGGCCGACTCGAGCAACCATAATATAGCAGCCAATTCAACTGTGACGGATGGACGTTATGGGTTCATGACACTAACAATAGCTACTCCAACATTACTCTAGACCATAGATGCTTGATGATGTGTACACTACACTTGAATTTATTTTGGAGGAGACGACTTATAGAGCTTGAGAAGAAGAGAGTGAGGTCGAACGTTGCAACTAAGTTCTGAGGGATTGATGTGTGGAGAAGTCAGGGGCATCAAACTCATGGGTTGATTCTCTGAGTCTAAGGAGCCTTGGGAGATGAGAGCGAAGCCCAGCATCATCGATGATGTTTCTAGACGAGCTCCATGATGCTCTCCTCTGATAAGTCTTATGCTGGGATTGAGTGTTAAGAGAATGTGGGGCTCCGAAGTGAATAAGCCAACTCGGGCTTGGTGGCTATAGATTTAGATGGAAGGCCATAGCAAGATGTGAGCTGGTGGCTTGACAGGTCCTATGGGAGATAGGACCAAGTTGAGGGCCCTGAGATGAGGCCGAGTGATGCTACTTCCAAAGGCACAGGGGCAAGGGCCAGACGATCAGACCACACCTTAGGAAAGGTGTCTGAGAGTCTTGCTACCCTGCGAAGCTCTACCCTGGGGGATCTCTCAAGTGAGCCTGGCCCTCTTTCAGTGGATGCGGTCAGGTGTTTTCTTGTCGATGAAGTTGGGTTGACTACGGTGGTACTTCTGATTGGGACCATGAGGGACCTTGTCAAGCTTGCCCTCCAATATGACCGTTGTAGTTAAAGCTGTGAGAGGGCCTGACCGAGCTTCTCCTTGTAAGAAAGAAGTTCTTACCTAGGTGGGTGTGTCCTAGGAGAACCTTCTGATGCTTAAGTCAGTAAGTGAGTGGAAGGTAAAGGAGAGTTCTCAGAAGTGGAGGACAACCAGGGAATGTAGGAGCAACCTGGCGAAAGAGGAGGAGAAGGGCCATTGCTAGGTTAGCATTGCCCTTGTTTTGCATCCGGTTTCTACATATCTTGCATACCTAGAGGAGGCCGCGAAGACCCACTTTGATAGTCGATTAAGCGCGCTAGAGGCAATAAAGCTGTGAACCTAAAAAGACCGCACGAAGTGGCATAGTGGTCAGAGCAGTAAGAGATGTGTGAGTAAGTAGGCACAGATCACCACCTCAGGCAAGATGTCGATCTGTCGATGCTGGCCAATTATTATGGCATTTCGATTTCTCGAAACCAAGTATAGGAGTTCTAGATTTGGCATGATAAGGCGCACCTGGCCAGAATCGATGCCACACACATGTACGCAATTGACATATGTAATTAGGAGGAATTTTGTCACTTATTGGGATGTAATTTTTAGGTTCTGTCTCAGGCCATTCACAAAATGCCCCATCTGAAACTAACAGGCTAAACTCTATGTTTTAGGAAATCAAAATACATATAAGCATTTGTTAAGTGTCAAATCATCCCAAGAATTCCTGAAAGAATTGCTATACCCTCATTTCTCCCGCTTACACAAGAATGGAATATTATGTATATTTTAATTAGTATCATGTCTCTTTTCTGGGTACTTTGGTGTCACCAAGGAGGCAATTTCTGCTGCTCCAGTTTCTGTCTTGAAAAAAAAGTCTACGTCTCTGGTAGCTATCACACATAAAAACTTGTAACATTTCATGAACTCTTCCTCAAATTCACTCATGAATTTTGCACCCTCGATGCAACACAACACATCCCAGAATATTATCTTCCTTTGAGTTTCTCAAGAAATCGAGTGATTTCAGTAAAAGGATGCATGATACTTAATCTATCATTCAATGTAGTTTTCGGCTCATTATCTTTTTTTTTTATCAGAAGAACCAAATAAAGAAGAATACATTGTATTGTGCATCCAGCTTCTTTTGTCATTTAAACAAGAAGGCTCCTAGTTTCTCTCTGCATTGAATTAAATCTCACATTTCTATTACACTGCATTTTCTGTTCCATCCAGGGATTGTTCGAGGCATAGACATTTCAAAAGATCTACTCTATGTGATTACACCTGTCCCTCTGTGCCACTTAGAGAAGGTCGATCTTCTTTTACAGGGTTTTATTGAAATCCCTACGTGCCTGTTGCAGGTATTTAAAATCTTTATACATTTATTCAATGTTCTCTTTAGATGTTCACTGCTCAGATGATTCTTGTCTCTGTTTGGAGTTTCAGATCTGTTCTTGTTTTAATGGTTAATACCTTTGTTTACATTTCTGTCCTGTGTTCCTGAAGACCATCTTTCAATTCTGGTAGGCAATAAGAATTCCCTAGAAAGTTAATTATTTATGTCAAGTTTACATGCTTCTTATACTTGATCTTGAACATTGCAAACTTGTAATAGTGCATGTTTAGCTTTGTTTGGTGTTGATTTGAAGGACTAAACGGAAATGATCAAGCTCAATTGTTTTATGAATTATGCGCAAGCCAAGGAATAATGCTATGTAAGAGACAAATAAACTAGTTGTTCATGAATGTATGCATCTGATATTGACTGGATAGCTCTCCTTTTGATCGAAGGATCTTTGTGAGCTCCAATTCAGTAATTCTATTGGTCTATTCTGTGCTTGCCTTGTCATAAGATATTGATGCTTACAGAAGGCAGAATGAAGAGGGGGTGCCCATACGAATTTATGGTTGTCACATTGGTGTTATCTGCATTGTTGCATAACTGACTTTAGGACTTGTGAATGATGCATGAACTAGAGCCATCCGTCTGATATGTGATCTTAACTATAGTTAGCTTTTAGAATCCATGATTATTTGCATTTGACATGCTTCCTTGAGTCTCAGCTGCATTCTCTTTACGCCATCAACATCCATGTCAAGTTGTTAATATCCTGGTGTCTCAGATGAAATTTCTTGACCGCTATTTTGGAGCATGTCAACACATTGTTCTAGGGTTGTTTCACTTTCATAAAGCTGGTTTTCTGCTCTGATAACTCAGGATAATTTCATTGTGGTGAGAGAATTTTTCTCCCCCCTGAAAAGAATGAGAGAATTCTTGGGTAACCATCTTTAGGTAAAGCAAGATTTCACTTATTTTGTGATGTTGTCAGCTGATGATCTAGTTGAAAATTGTGATCCTGCTCTTTTATGAGATGTTAATCTCCAGTTAATTCTATGTATCACCATTTAACTATGAATTAGATCACTTTTTATCTACTCTTTTGTCTAATCTTGCACTGGAAGATTTGTTTTTTAAAAAAAATAGACTCAAGCACTTCATGGGAAAATAAATAACAAAAATACTGCAGATATCTAATAATGGAGATCCTCCCCTAACTAGAGTGTGGTACACCCATATCCGGTCAAACCTCCGATGCGGAGTGGTGACTCCACCAATTATTCTGTTTTGCTGCTGAAAAAGTCTAAAATTCATTTCTGACACTTTTCATTTCTCTTGTTGTTTGCTTCATGGAAAAAACAAATACATCACCTGTGGGAAATTTCCTCGAGAAATACATGTTCATAGTTCATGTTTCTTCAATCTGAAATAGTTAATCCTTTAATAATTCACATTTCTTCATTCTAAGATAGTTAACTCTTCCTGACATACTACAATATCATTCCCTCAGAGATATTAATTGATTTGATGATGTTGTTATACTGATTCCTCCATACATCTGCATAATGTGCAGTATGTAGGCAAATTTTTAGAATTATACTCCAGCAATTCAACATATGTTTGTTTTCCTATCTGAAATGTTGATTTTATGCTGACAGATGTATTCAAATATTAGGACAGAGACAGAAGGGTGTTCTTGCGAGATCAACACTCTTGCGGCCTGGTGGCCCATTAGCTTGTGAATTAGCACGGCATTCTGTTGTCCTTAAAGTCAACAATTGGGTATTCTGTCATGGTGGACTTCTTCCTCATCATGGTAGATCTGTTGGCAATTTTGATTTTGAATGAAGATGTGATCTTGTCTATTTAAGTTTTTGCATTTATACCTTTATAGATACACCCATAGTGAAGGCATATCCATGTTAATGCCATTGAAATTGGCATTTCCATTTTAGTGATACTCTGGAGGAGAGGCCCGATCGTGTAATCTGTTGAAGAATCACCCAAGGTGTCCAAATATGTTTGAACACTGGCAAATAGAAAATTTTGCTCTCTCTTATTTTAATGAAGGGACATAGGGAACATTTCTGTAATTAAGGGTGACTCTGTCTTTGTAGACAACAACCTGACACAATAATGATGCAGTCTATAGCACACTGACAATAATGTTGTGTACACGGGTGCAAAAGTGAATGTGAATTTAAAGGTGCATTGATTTGAATATGAACATAAAAAAGCATATGCATGCAGACACACTTTATCTATACATTTCTTCATAGGATATAGAAAATCGTAGAGGCATGCCCAGACAGTTTCATGAGGATCTTAGCACACAGACAACATTTGGGAAAAGAATATCAAATACGAGCTAGGAGCTAACACATGTCCCTCTAATTTAATGATGATCCCTTTTGGCCCCTACCTTGCTAGGGATGATTGTGTGTGCACCCTCTTCCAGCCACGAGCTCGTTCTTACACCCATGGGTATTAATTAGCTATGCTTGCACCCGGTTGTCGCTAAACCCTCGCCCTTGGCCTCCGGACAGGAAATTATCAAAATACCCCTGGAGTCCGAAAGTGGCCAAATGACCTCCAAACTTTCCAGAAATTACTCGAGTGCTCCTGGAAGTCAGAGAGAGTGTCCAACCACTCACCCAGCCCAGAAATTACACAATGTCTCTGGCTTGGTCTCAAATTACCGAAATACCCCTAGAACCCCCAAAATTACTAAAATACCCTTGGAATCCAAAAACCACCAGGACGCCCTAATATGTCTCTGGCTTCCTGTAAATCACATCTGTGTCATCAAATCATAGGGTTTTGCCAAATTAAACACGACCTTTGTTAAAACCATAATTCTTTCAATAATTGTTCTTGTTGTTGTTGATGTATAGGGGGTTCATTATGAGCCACGCAAGCGAGTATGCCCTTAACATCAGAACCTATGTAAGGGACTCTAGGGTTTTCTTTGACAGTTAATCAAGGGTGTTCAGATGTTATGCCGATGTAAATCAACACTGACTACGGTCAGTGAAAACATGAGAGTTGTTACGGATATGACGGGAGATAATACCTCAAGAGAGATGCCTGACAATTTCTATTGTTTTTAAGTTTCAACCGAGTATATACTCTAAGTTGCCATTCCCCGCTATATGAGAAGGTACATGAAGCTCAAGAAATATGATATTAAAGTGAAGATAAAACTGCCATGTACTAAGGAAATGTTTGTTAACAAGAAAAGGAGATACAAGATAAAGCTAAAGACCCAAGGAGTGCATGTTTGGATTCATTAACCATCCAACATCTTCTAGTCCCTCTCTGTCTTCATTCTTTTTACTTAGTTACTATTCCCGAGTCATCTATCTCTCATTCTCTAAGTTTGACCCATCATCTTCATTCTTTCCGGACCTTGGTCTTCCCTTCCCCTCTTACACTCCTTTTAAACCCGATTCATTTAACTTTTTTCAATCTTAACTACCTTCCCATCCTTGTCATTCACCTTTCGAACCATCATCTCATCATTTTTTTCTTTCGAAACGTCCCGATCCTTCGTATTCTTATCTTCCTTCTTCACCGAACCCTCCAAACCATTTTAGGTTTTCCTCATTCAATCTTTTTTCTTCGAACCATTCGGATCTCCCACATCCAATTCATCTACCTCTCCAGGGCCTTCGGATCCTCCTCCTCCTATTCTTACGGACCCTCCATATTCCAATCTTTCAATTCGTGATGTCCCATCTGATCAGGGCCTATGCCCTTTCTCTTGTTGCTTTCAAGACTTTAGTTCTCCCTAATCTCCTTTGATTTTTGCTTCTTCGGTAGACCATTTATGTATTCAGGATTTTACATAATCACGAGGGAGTTCAAGTCCCATCTCTTTTCCTTTTCATCCTACTTTGTGTAAGTCCAGTCTTGTCTAAAGTCTAGTTGGGTCTCCACTTTGTCACGTTGAGTTACCTCGAATCTTTGTTATCTTTTCCTTTTCTGTCATATCTTGCGAGCTGCAAAGACAAGAAGTGCAAGCATAATGATGACCAAAGTTGTTTCATGATTACAAAGCTACTTCCACGACAAAGGATGCAAGGTACATTTTATTTGCGTAAAAATATACTTTTACTTTACTTTATACTATTCATCTCTTCGCACATGTTGCAAGTGAGTTACCTTTAACACGATAGTGAATGGCAGTTTAAAGGTCTCGCCCTAGGTTTTGTCAAGTCAGTCCTAGATTAAAGGTTGCTTCTGCATCACTTTGGCTATACTAACTTCGTGTTAGGAGTCTGACCTTTCCCTCCCGGTCATTAAAGGCGGCCCCTTACCATTGACTACACCCACTGCGTGGCAACCTTAGCTGTCTACCTTGGAAAACACAATTCCTACTTTGGCCATGCCCAAGGGGGACAAAGGTCTTTTCTCTTCTCCACTCGACCCAGGCGTAGGGACATAGGTTGTATGGGTAAGATAACCCACCTAAGCTATCCCCGAAAAGAGGATGTCTCAAATAGGGACAACCTCATGAGACCTCATGAAAAAGATCATAGTCAAAATCATTCCAAATTGGAATGTGTAAAAATAAAAAAAAAGACATGGTAAGAGTGGCAATACAGATCCCCGCAGGATGTCATGAACCCTGTCATATCTGTGCCTCAATAAAAAATAGGTATGAAAAAGTAACGACTAAAAGTCCCGACGTAACATGCTAAATCTCTAAGAGCAATGCTATGGAAGGAAGTCGAACCTAACACCTCTATACCTACACCAAACTTATCCCAATTTTTTTTTCTTTTTCTCCCTCTAAGATCGGGTTGCTCTCTGAGTATGGTCTTAGTAGGAGCACCGTTAATCAGGGACAATTGACTACCGTGCGCCACCCTTGAAATGCACACCGCAATTGGGAAAATCCTTAAGCGAAAGAGGTTTGAGATATTACACCCTCCCCTACTTAAGAGAATTTGGTCCCCAAATTCAATGCATGGACTTTAAAGGAGAGTGTATTTATATTCAAATAACTCAGAAAATCTCTTGCGCATAGCTTCCTCTGTTTTCCATGCAGCTTCTTATGGCCAAGATTTGTTCCATTGGATTTTGATCATAGGGAACATTTTATTCCGAAGTTGACGTACTTCTTGCTCAATTATTTTGATGGGCTTTTACTCGTACATCAAGTTCTTTTGAATTTTTAAGTTGTCATAGCTTATAACATGATATGGATCAGGAACGTACCTTTTGAGCATTGAGACATGAAATACATCGTGAACTCTAGCCAATTGAGGAGGCAAAGCTAGTCGATAAGCCACTGACATCATGCCCTGCCTTTGAGAAGTGAATTCCATAGCCTTTCGCTCCTTGACGTGCTCGGAGAAGTATTTGACTTGGAAGAGAGTAAGAAATCCATTCCAAGTATGTGGTGAGTCTGCAGGCGATGCCGGAATAGACTTCCACCAGGTATGGGCGTCTTTGTTTAGCTGGAATGTGGCAAGACAGACTTTCTCCTGTTCGATGCATTGCATGACGTCAAATATACGGTTCATCTCGTCAATCCAGTTCTCTGCTTCATCTGGGTTAAAAGATCCAGAGAACCGAGGGGGATTTAAACTCCAAAAATTGTCATGTAAGCTACCCACGCCAGCCCTTGCGCCAGCTTGGGTCACAGTTTGCAGGGCCCGAGTAACACCTGCAACAGTTTATTGTATCTCATCCCAGTTCACATGATAAGCCACTGAGAAATTAAGGTACCTGAGGAAATGGACGTTTAGTTAATTTCTTTAGAATCGGAAAGATTTACCCTAAGATAATTTTTATATAACTATCTCACCCCGGGTTCTGCCCAATTCTCACATGGGTTCAGAATTTCTTTCTAATTCATAGGCATGGGTCCTTAACCTTGGACTTAACCTCTGACATGATATTTTTTACTAGGAATAAGTAAGTCCTGAGACCTATGCTCTGATACCACTTTAACTATCATACCCCGAGCTTTTAATACAGCCGAAGGAATCTCGGAGACGTGGACAGCCGGCATGGTAAGGCTCTCGCAAGCAAGAAATCAGAGCGCAAGATAATCACACAAAAGTAATTGCACAAGTAATTTTTCAAAACTTTAACTTTATTTCAAAACAATAATCAAAAGTACATAAGATTCATGACTTCTGACATCCTTACATCATGACTCAAGAAAATAGAAACTTACAATATGACTCGACTAGACACTAAGCAACTAGGGCTTCTCTCATTCCATTGGATCTTCAATCACTCTTGGACCCGCTACTTGCACAATCTGAATCTGATTCACTAGTATTTTCTGAAAAGATGAGAAAGTAGGTATGAGCACACTTGCCCAGTAGGTATCTTCACATCAACATGAAGGTAATATTTAAGTGATTAATGTCTTAGCTCTAGACTTCAAGATAAAAATGAAATGCGATAAACAAGCGATATAAACCAAGATAACCAAGAATACAGAGTCATGAGATAACTAAGCAAGTAGGCAAGATCGAGTATATAGCATGAACAAGCAAGATTAACCATGTAGACGTAATTTGGCCTTTCATGAATAAGAAAATATGAGCATGTATCTAGAATATACTTTACACAACCTTGTAAAGACTATGTACTAGAAAGTCATTTAACAAGCATGTAATTCTCATAATGAGCCTCGTGGTGTTTCACTCGTCTATAAAAAAAGTACTCCCAACGCAATGCAACTTCAGTATTCATCGTACCCCATGGTTTTCATCACGTTTTCGGCTCTCTACCGTAGAGCTAGTGGTGAGACATTGGACACTATCAGGGCCCGCTCTTTCCGGCAATATCTACGCCTACGACAGCACCACGCGCACCTGGCAATCCGCCTTCTCCGCCGCCAAGGGCGGCACCGGGGCCAACACGGGCGATACCTATCTCGCAACCCTCACTTCCGCGCTGGAGAACTCCATTGCCCAAAGCACCCTGCCGGTGGAAACCTCCGCCTGGCTGGGGGGTAACGATAGCGCCGTGGAAGGCGAATGGCGTTGGGTGGCGGGGCCCGAAGGGCTGGAGAATGGCGGCGCAGGCCGTCAATTCTGGCAGGGTGCCGCAGCGGGTCACGCCGTAAACAGCCAGTACCAGAACTGGGTGGCGGGCGGCGAGCCCAACGATTCCAGCGGCGCCGAGGATGCCCTCCAGATAGGCTTCGGGGCAGCCGGGGAATGGAATGATTTTCCCATCAACAGCAGCCTGCTTGGCAGCGTGGTGGAAACCAACAAGGCCCCCACCAACCTGACCGTGAACGTCGGCACGGGCGGCACCGTGACGTTTAACGGCGTGGTTGGGGGAGATAAACAGCTGGGCAACGTAACGGTCAACAGCGGCGGCACCGCCAACATCAACAACAATTTCACCTCCGCCGGCACCGTGGACCTGGACAGCGCCGCGGTCTTCGACAGCGACAATAAAACCCTGACGGCCAACAGCCTCATCATGCGCAAAACCGCAGGCGGCAGCGCCAACCTGGTGACGCTCGCGGCGGACGACATGGATATCCAGGATAACGTCAACTTCAGCGGCCGCACCGTCTGGCTGCGCCAGCGCAATAACAGCACCGATGTGCAACTGGGCGTGACGGGCGACGGCACCGCCGGGACGCTGGAGCTTTCCCTGGCCGAGCTGGGCCGCGTGACCGCTGGCATCCTGCGCATCGGCGGCACTTCCGCCGGCAATGTCTCCCTGAACGACGACCTGGCGCTCACCAACGTCACCAACCTCTCCCTCCTCAGCGGCGGCACTATTACCGATGCCCCCGGCAAGCACCTTACCGTGGCCGGGCTGGCCCTCACCGCCAACGGCACCATTGCCTTCGATAACGGCCACGACGTGGACACCTTCGGCCTCAGCAACAGCAACGGGGATAGCGTCTTTGTCGATACCGACGGCTTCACCATCGGCAGCGTCGATGGCGTAAACGGCATTTACGCGGCCGGGCGCAAACTCACCCTCAACGCCGGCGGCGCGGTCACGCAAAGCCAGGATATCATAGCAGGCGGCCTCGAACTCTTGGGCACGGACGCCGACTATACCCTCACCCGCACCACCAACAACGTCGCCACGCTGGCGGGAAATACCAAGAGTGTGGACTATGCAGACAGCAACGCGCTCGCCATCGGCACGGTAAACACCGCCGGCCTCACCACCACCGGCGCCACCCAGGTGCGCACGGCTACCGGCAACCTGACCCTCGACCAGGACGTGACCGCCGGCGGTGGCGGCAACAGCCTCGTCCTGGCGGCAGGCGCGGCGTTCGATAACAACCGTGGCACCGGCGCGCTGGATGCCGGTACCGGCGGCCGCTACCTGGTTTACAGCAGCACCCCCGGCGCGACCGACCTCGACGGCCTCGCCCCCGCCCGCCAGTACAATAAAACCTTTGCGGGCAATGCCCCCGGCACCATCGGCGGCACCGGCAGCCAGGTCCTTTACAGCTACGCCCCGGTGCTCACCTTTACCGCCCAAACGGCCAACCATGTCTACGGCAGCCCCAATTATACCTACCTGGTGACCGGCTACGAAACCGGCGATACCGCCACCACCGCCTTCTCCGGTGCTCCCACGCTCACGCCCGCGTCAACCGATGTCGGCACCCATGCCCTCGCCATCAATGGCAGCGCCCTCACCAACCTCCAGGGCTACACCTTTAACTTCGTGGACGACTATTGGAGTATCAATAAAGATTTTGCCATATTAATGGGCCCTAAAATCTTGTGTCTTATGTTTACTCTGATTGTTCATGATTGTTATACTGCCACGTTCCGAACTACACGTTCCGCTGCTATCGGTTTGGGGTATGACACCAGAGGACTCGACTATGACCAAGACCCAGATTTTCATGTCTACTATGCGGTCAACATCGTAGGCCCGACACAGCCAGTTGACGACCAAACTAAGTCGATACAAAATTCGATAGCTCTGGGGATGAGGAAGAGGAGATCCTGATCTTGCTCCCCGCCAAGGCCAGCACCCCAGTTCAAGCAATCGATGAGTTTTTGCTGCTCTCCCGTGAAGATGTCAGGGTTGAAGAAGCTCCTTGTGCCTCCCAGCCTATCGAAGAATTCAGCTCGACAAGCTCTCCCGATGAGGAAGGTGCCCAGAATACTAGCCATGAAGTGTTGTCAGCTTTGGCAGGCAACCCCAGGGAAGCTTCAATAGCACCAGTTGACAACTGCCAGCAAGGCCACACCATCACTAGAGATGACATTGTAGAAGCTTCACCATCATTGGTAGATGGTCCCGAAGAATGTTCGCTAACCGACATTGGCAGCCTAGAACAACCCCTACCTAAATCCAGTAGTGATGACCCTCCAGTTCCATCAGCATCAACCAGCGACTTTGGAAACCAAGAAGTACACGAAGCTGACACTAATGATGAAGATTTCATTGACTTCCAACCTGCTCCTCTTGAGCTGGAGGACGATGGCCAAGTAATCGTTGACGAACTTGTTGAGATCAACTTGGGCGAAGATGAAGCCCACCAGCCAACATTCGTCAGCGCTCTCCTCACCAAGGTAAAAAAATAGGACTATAAGCAACTCCTGCTCAAATACAAAGATTATTTCACTTGGACGTACAAGAAGAAGCCAGGGCTAGATCCCTCCATGACAGAGCACGAGCTAGCCATTTCTCCCTCAGCAACTCCAGTCAAACAGCCACAATGGCATATGCGCCATGAGTTAGAACTCCAAGTTTCAGTCGAAGTTAATAAAATAGTGGAGGTCAACTTCATCGAGTCGTGTATCTATCCGATATGGCTCGCCAACATTGTCCCAGTAAAGAAGAAAAGTGGTCAAGTCTACATTTGCGTTGACTTTTGGGACCTCAACAAAGCATGCTCGAAGGATGACTTTCCAATACCAATCACAGAAACAATGGTTGATATGACCACCGACCATGAAGTCTTGTCTTTCATGGATGGGTCATCTAGTTTTAACCAGATCTGGATGTCCCTCAAAGATAAGAATCACATAGCCTTCCAGTCTCCTAAAGGGATTTTCAACTACAAGTGCATGCCCTTTGATTTGAAGAATGCCGGTGCTACTTACCAGAGGGCCATGACCAAAATATTCGATGAGATGCTACACAACATCGTCGAATACTATGTCGACGACCTCGTCATCAAGACAAAAAGGCGGGAAGACCATCTGCATGATCTGTGCCAAGTCTTCAATCGACTCCGACAAGATGGGCTTAAGATGAACCCTATGAAATGTGCCTTTGGCGTATCCAGTGGCAAGTTTCTTGGTTTCATCGTCAGATACTGAGGAATCGAGGTGGACCCTGACAAGATCAAAGCCATCCGGGAGCTTCCACCACCTAGAAACCTCACCGAGCTCAGGTCCTTCCAAGGAAGATTGGCCTACATACGAAGGTTCATCTCTAACCTCTCCAGTCGATGTGCGCCCTTCGGCAAGCTTATGAAGAAGGGTGCCTGATTTGTATGGGATCCAAAATGCCAGGCTACTTTCGAGCAAATTAAGGAGTATCTCCTCACTCCTCTAGTCCTAGGGGCACTAGTTAGGGGTAAATCCCTTATACTCTACATCGCTGCCATGGATGCTTCATTAGGAGCCCTATTGGCACAAATTAATGAAGAGGGCAAGGAGCAACCGCTCTACTACCTCAGTCAGAAACTGATCGGTGTTGAGTATCGCTACTCCCCCATGGAGAAGGCTTACTTAGCGCTAGTGTTTGCCATCAAAAACTGTGGCACTACCTCCTATCTCACTGGGTGGAGCTCATATCTAACCATGACCCACTCAAATATCTTCTCAAGCAGCCCGTCCACTTAAGCCGATTGGGAAAATGGGCTCTCCTGCTGATGGAGTCTGACATCACTTATGTCCCTAGGAGAGCTATCAAGGGGAAAGGCATGGTTGAATTCTTAGCCGCCCGTCTGGTACCGGACAACTCACCTCTTAATACGAAACTCCCCAACGAGGAGTCCCTTGCTGCTCAGTCACAAGAGCCAGTCAAATAGATCGGAGATGTCTTGCATTACCAGCAACAAGATGCCCTCATAGCCAATGTACCTTGCTGGGAGCTCTACTTCAATGGCGCTTCCCGGGGGATCACCTGGAATAGTCAAGATCCAGTCGTCACAGCAGGTGTCGACATTGTTTTCCTGACCCCCTAAGGTGGAGTTTTGTACAACTCATGTGCCCTCATGAAATCTCTGACCAATAATGAAGTTGAGTATGAAGCTCTAATCATTGGGCTTCAGATGGCTCTCGACATGGGCATCAAGTGCCTCAAAGCCTACGGGGACTCTCAGCTAATAGTCTGGCAAGTCCTCGGCATCTACGACATGCGGAAATAGGAGATAGGTCCATACCACGCTGTCATCACCAAACTCATCTAGAAGTTCGATTTCTTTGAAATAGATTTTGTTCCCCAGAGTAGCAACGCTCAGGCAAATGCCCAGGCAAAATTGGCTACGGCAATCAAGCTTCTACCCGAAGGTGAATTTGACATCACTGTCAAGCATAGAAGACTGATGCCGAGTACACTCGAGGATGAGTCCAGCCTCACCATCTACTAGTCCATAACCTCGACCAGAGCACTCCCCTAGAAGAAGAAGATTGGTGTGAGCCTATCATCAAATTCAAGAAAGGTTGGATCCCTCCTGATCGAGCTCAAAGGGTCCAGCTACTTTCTCAGGCAACATCATATGAGTTGATCGACGACTCCCTATATAGACTTGTTCACGAAAAGGACAAGTCGATTCTTTGGAGATGCGTCTCCCCAGCTAAGGCTCGAGCCATCATGCACGAGGTCCATTCAGGATTGTATGGCCCTCACTAGGCTGGAGATAGGATGAAGAACAACATTAAGCTCAAAGGCTTCGATTGGCCAACCACGTATGTGGATTGCACCCAATATGCCCGCACGTGCTGTCAATGCCAAGCCTTTGGCCCGGTGCCCAGAAGACCTCCCAATCCAATGCATCCAATGACTCCCACATGGCCATTTGCTGAATAGGGTATGGACATCGCAGGATCCTTCCCACCATCCTCTAGAGGTCACAAATACATTCTGGTCGCAACTGATTACTTCTCTCGATGGGCCGAGGCCATTACCCTGTGAGAGGTCAATGGAGAGGTGATAGCCAGATTTGTCCGGTATAACATTATCTACTGATTCGGTACTCCCAGTCATATAGTATCTGACAATAGCACACCATTCAAGAATGGGGATGTATATCAACTGGTGGCCAAATTCCACATTGACTGAAGAACCTCTTCAGTCTACAACCCTCAATCTAACGGCCTGGATGAGGCCTTCAATAAAATCTTTTGTAAGCTACTAGCTAAGATCGTTAGCCACCGGAAGTGTGACTAGGGTGAAAAGGTGTTCGAGGTGATGTGGGCCTACTAGATGATTTACAAGACCCCTACGGGGTGCTCACCATTCTCCCTTGTCTATGGGGCAGAAGCTATCATCCCCATCAAGATCCAGCTAGCATCTTATCACGTAGAGGTCCACACCGGCCTTGCTGGTCCAGACGAAGATGAATACCAGAGAAGGCTAGAAGAGCTTGCCAGTATAGAAGGAAAGCGACTCGAAGCCTACAGACATCTACAAGTGTATCAGGCCCACATGGCTCGAGCCTATGACAAGCTCATTAAACAACGAGTCTTTAAGCAAGACGATCTCGTCATGATTAAGGAAAGTGAAGTCATGGCAGGGCACCCTAGTGGAAAATTACAACATAATTGGCAAGGTCGATACGTCATTTACGATGTTTACAAGGGCGGAGCCTACACGATTCTCGACCACAAGGGTAACAAGTCATTCCCACCTCTCAACAGTAAGCACAGGAAGTTATACCACGCCCTAGAGCATGAGTTCGCGTGCCACCTAGACTAAGGCACGTGCTCCGATGATCACCAACAATCCAGTAGCCACTCCAAAGGGTGCGACCAGTCATTTCCTCCAGCCTTTCAAGCTATTGTGGCACCATGGTCAGTTAGCTTGTTCAAGTACTAGTGTCATATGTTTGTGACAATCCGCCTCCCAGTATCGTCCTCATAACTACAAGCTGAGGACATCCAGCACCAGCGGCAACACCGCCTACAAGCTCTCGTTTCAGTTCTGTGCAATGTGTTGCTTTTGTGTGGAACATAATATGTTCTATTTTAGTGAGTTCTTTTATCGGTCTGTTGTAATATGTTAACATTTTTGCTACAAATTGTTTCAATTCTCTGCAAAAAGTTTTAGTTCAATGCAAAATAATATGTTACGTTTCAATGATCTTACATGTGTTACATTCTTGATACAAACTATTTCAGTACTATGCAATATGTTCCTTTTAACTACAAAATAATATGGCCCTTTGTATACTTCTATATTTCAGTTCTATATAATTTGTTTCTTATTAGTGCAGTTTTCACTCATAAATAATGCAGACATATATTGTACGATGATGAAATTATTTGGGGTTGGAAAAGCTCTTTTACTCACATGAGAGCATCATTAACATTTCTTATCGGTTGAAATGAGCAAGTAATCTAACCTTCTATCTCTTTTATTTTTCCCCACTTTTTTCTAATTTTTGTTATGTCATTATATCACTAAACAATGCTCCAGTTGTGAGAAACCAATGGGGGGCTCAACAAGCAGGTTGCAACTACATAAACTATTGTTTGGGGAGATGATTAACTTTGATGTAAGTGTACTCTTACATTTGTGCGCTCCATTGCCCCTTCATGGATTCAACATTCACAATAATTTATTGATATTATTATGTAGATCCTCGATTGTTTTATGGAATTGCTTATGAGGAATCATGCTTCCTCTCCATCCGCGTCAGTGAAATGTAGATGTATGCCAGTGGTGTAATCTTTTCTAGTTCAGATTTAGCCCATCAGCTTCTTCTCTAAGGCAAGCTTATTAAAGCATTATGTGACTCAATTCCTTACAAAAGAGGACATGCATGAGTTGGATTGTCTGTTTTGTATTATGTATTTTCAAAGCCATTGGCACTTGTTTGCTATTAAATTTAAGATGCATGCTTTCATTTCGTACAATCCCATAAAGAACAATGCTCAATATAATGTCAATGCAAGAAATTGAGTAAGAGATCTGATACATAATATTTGAATTTAAAGCTGCATGATTTCACACTTCAAAAATGATCTTAACATGGAATGCCGCACGTCCACAAAGACAGTATTTGGATACAGAATGTGGAGATTATAGGCTAGAAATTTAGATAAAGTTAACTTTGATCTGGTTTCTGCATCATTTCATTCATAAGCAGCTTGGCAGATAGAACACCAGCCAACCATAAAGCATCGTGTTAACATAAAAGGGCCACTTAGCCCAAAACAATCTAGCAAACACAACAAAGCCACATGTACTGTTCATCCTGTCTGGGTACATAACAAGCTACGAGCAGCTCACTGCAGTTTACGGTCTAACGCCTTTTAGATACAGCTGGCTATCTAAATCCACCCACACAACCTAAATTTAAACTACTCCGCGTCAAGAAAACCACAGAAAACGGGTTCCGCTGCACTCTAAAACTTTCCAAAAGAGCGAAGGAACAACTCAGACAGTTCACAGACTCGAATACGACTTCACTCCCAAAGTCAAGAAACTCGTCAATCAAACGGCAACGACATTCTCATCCACCGAACGCAAGGGTAAAGGAAAACGAGAGAAAAGGGTCCAGAACCACTTCTTCCCGCCCGCTCACCGATGGAGGTGCTCAAGCCGCCGACGAGGGAGAGAGCGAGGGCGACAAGGACCTGAGAATCCATGGCAACGAGCGGGGTGAGACTTCCCCTGGAGAGAGGCGAATGGGTGCGAAGACGATGCGAGGACCGGGGAGTAGAGCTTAGAGCGCGGGGCGTTCGCTTTTCCTTTTTGTTCTCCTCCCCAGTCACTCCCGGGCGGTCGGGTTCTCCCCTGCGTCTGGGAGGGACGGGGGGTGGGTGGGGCCGTGGGGGTTGGTTGCGGAGCGGGAAATCACAAAAGTGTAACTCGCGGTTCAAAATAACACATTTTGATTTACACTTTTTGGCACCATCTGTAAGAACTGAAGGATTTAGAACCATGGTACCTTGATAGAACAATCACAATGTCAATAATCGTCACGGTATGGCTGGCTCTCGCCAGGCATCCTAGGACGAGCCGGTGAGCCACCACCTCTCCTAAGGGGACCACCTCCAGCGTTTTCCCCACTCCGTAGCAGAGGAGCAAGCTAAGATGTGCCGTCAGCTCCAAATTCTGACAGAGGCCTACTAGGGCCTCTTGAACCAACAAGATCGATCAACAGTAGCCCCCCCATCCAAGAGCAGAAGCCCATCGATTGATAGCAACTGAGTGCCACAGTTGTACTCAGTGCCTATGCAGACACCTTCCATGCCGCTCGTTGAGCCTTCTCCATTCCAACCTAAGAATGGCATGACGCCTATGACACTACTATGACATCGAGTGAGAGCTCTAGGGGAAAGTGTAATACCTGGATATCATCATCTAGGCAATCAAAATGAAGGTCATGGTCGACAATGATGGCGACTTGTACCCCCCTTTCTCCTAGAAGATATTGCAAGCGACCATTCCTCGAAAGTTCCAACTGTCGGCATTCGTATCATACGATGATACCACCGATCTGGTCGACCATTTGCATAGCTTTGAGTCTAGCCTAATCTTCTATCGGGCCTCAGATGTTGTGAAGTGTCTAACTTTTACCGTCACATTCTGGGAGAATGCTTGAGCATGGTTCGAGTCTCTATTGGTAGGCTCAATAATCTTCTTCCAACAGATGAAGCGAATACTCAAGGAAAACTGCCATGGCTACAAGAAGGAGGCCCAGTCCATCGTCAGCCTACTCGCCATCTGGCAAGGATGCAAGGAACCCCTGTGGGACTTCGCCGCCTGCTTCTACAAGGAGGCACTCCCCATCTCCCAACTCGACATCAACATTGCCACCACCGCACTGACCCAAGCGACACATGACCACATCCTTCGTCGAGCGCTAGGGGTCCAAACCCCCAATACATTGAGGAGCTCCTAGCGCTGGCCCAGAAGCATGCCAGGTGCGAAGAGAACACGACTACCCTTGGTCAAGCAACTGGAGGTGACCCCACCAAGTGGAAATGCCTAGCCGAGAACCCCGACGGATAGCTCCCCCTTGTCGCACATCAACTAGCTCATTGGCACAATGTCTAGGCACAACATGCTGAGTTTTATGGATGCATACTCTTGTTGCCACCATACCAGCATGTACAAGCCCGACCAAGATAAGACCGCCTTCATCAACGAACATGGCCTCTTCTTCTACACGAGGGTGTCGTTCGGGGTAATGAACATAAGGGCCACATACCAATGCCTAGTGAACCACATATTCAACTCTGAGCTCAGCTACAACATGAAGGTACACATCGACGACATACTTGTTAAAAGACTACAACTGACTTAGCATCTAGACGACCTTAAAGAGACATTCGTCGCCTACGAAGGTACAATAAGAAGCATAGCCCGAACAAGTGTGCATTCATAGTGCGTTCTAATAAGTTCCTCAAGTACCTAGTCACCGACCGAGGAATGGAAACCAACCTGGAGTAGATAAAGGCGATGTTGGAGGTGAGGTGAATCGAGCGCTTGTATGACAGTGCCTCACCAATCGCATTGCAATGCTCAATCACTTTCTATCTAGAGCCACAAAGTGATGCTTCTCATTCTTCAAGCTAATCAAACAAGCACTTGTCAAGAGTATACTACGAGCCCCACTACTTTGTAACATCCCTTCCAACTCATTCAGTAGGACTCTATGGGTAGTGCCATACTTCTAAGAGAGAGACTAACTAGCCAGCTCCCTCGGGAGGCCTGACTACCTAGCTCTCTAAAAATTTGATTTTTCTTATTTTTTTGAAAAATAACCTCAAATTACATATAAACCTTTTTAAAACTAAAATTGTTAAAATGCTCAAATTAATTACTTTTATACTTTAACTAATTCATTTAAATGCCTAAAAATAGCCCCAAAATTCGTAAAAATCATCTAAAATCACCGAAATAACTCCTAGACTTGACCCGCTAAGGATCCATTAAATCATGGGTGCTACACAAAATCTCTAAATTTTCTCTCTCCTCTCCCAAGGCATCATGCCCCCTTCACTATCCTTTTCGGGCATCATGCCCTCTCCTACAGTATCCATCCGGAACCTCCAGATCTCATAGGACATCGCGTCCCTTCTCACTCTATTCCTCTAGAATCTCTGGACTGCCTATCTTTCTTCTAATTCATCCTTCTTCTCTTCAAGGACATCGCGTCCTTTATTCTTTTCCTCCTTTTGAGCCGTCTCTTCTCATACCTTTTCCCAGGGCATCGCGTCCCTCGGCACTTTCTTCCTCCAGAATCTCTGGATTCTTCTACTCATGATTCTCCTCCTTTACCTCCGGACCCCTGGATCCTCCACCACTTTCCATTTATCAATTCCTCCTTTTTATTCCACCCGATCTCGGGTCCGACCTGACTTCTTCTACCTTAACTGCTTTGGGCATCTACCCATTTCTTCACTGCTTTCGGGGCTTTAGTCCTCATTCTATCTCTTGTTTCTCCCCTCCTTCTGTAGACCATTCTAGGTGATCAGGATCTCTGTGCCTTAGTGAGGGACTTCTAGCCCTCACCTCGTTTCCTTTTCTCCTTATTCGTCTGAGTCTAGTCTGGGGCACCATGCCTTCTTGTTAAGACACTTCCAACTGTTGCTTCTTGTATTCTTTCTACCATAAGAGGACAAATCCCATGTTGATCAAGATCACCTATGGCAGCTGCTTCAAAGGTCGCTAGGTAATTCATGGGCATAAGTATGCATTCTCATCACTTTATTCATTCTTCACGCATGGTTTTCAAAATGAATTACTTCTTAACATGATTAAGAGTGGTAGTCTAGGCCTTATCCTAGGTCATCATTTAAATCAATCTCAAAAAGAGTCTTTAGGCTTGGTTTTACAACGTCTTTGGTTACGAGAACCCCACTTTGGGAATTCAACATTCCCTCCCCACTCATTAAGGGTAACCCTTAGCTAGGCACCGCACACACTTCACGGTGTCCTTAGCCATTTTTATTGATAAACATCATTACTACTTGGGCCATGCTCGAGAATGTGAGGTCTTTTTCTCTTCTCTACTTGGTCGAAATATGAGGGTAGAGATATTTTGGACAAAACAACTAACCTAAGCACACCCTGACAAGAGGAAGTCTCAAATAGGGGCAGTCTATTATGACCTTATTCGTAAAGTTTTAAAGTTTCAATTGCAATATCTGTCAAGTCCAAAGGACATAAAAAGTGCAAAATGATGATCAAATGAAAAAATATATGAAATAAAAAGTAAAATTCAAAGAATATGGCATGTCAAGAGGGCAATATAGTTTCCCGCAGGACGTTATGAGCCCAGCCATATGCGTGCCTGAGAGTGAATCAAAGTTCGATGATATGACAAAATGTCCCGGCGCAACATACCGAATCTCTAGGAGTTGTGCTATGGATGGAAGTCAAAACCTGATATCTTCTTAACTTATATCAAGCTTATCCCCAATTTTTCTTCTCTTTTCCCTCCAAGACTGAGTGTTTCTCAGGTATGGCCTTACTAGGGACACCATTAACCAAGGGTAGCCGACTATAGGACACCACCTTTAATGTACACCCTGCTTTGGGTGGTTCTTAGCAAGAGTGGAAGGAATAAGGACCCATAGCTAGTGGTTTAAATCACCTTTGTATGTTACAGTTAGCTTCACCTGACACATTCTGTTTGAATCCAATTATCAATTAATTAGCATTTAGTGCATGCAATTTGTCTGTCGGTCTGTGCGGTGAGGGGGTATGATTTGGGTGGGGGGGTAGGGAATCCACCAGCTCCTCCAATTGCATTTTGAAGTCCTGAAAGAGTGGAAGGAAGAGGAGGCATGGCAGCTGTCCGGAATGACAGTGGTGGGGATAGTGGTAGTGGACCTCAGGCTGGCACTGTCATGGAGTTCTTTATGAGGCAAAGCTTGCAACCATGGCAAATGCTGATGTGAAAGATGTCATGGCAAATGCTGTTCTGAAAGATGATGTCCTGGTAAGATATTACTCAACTGCTTACTGATTTTAGGTAGACATGTTGAGGATTCATGGCCCTAGGGAACGATCCTCGTGTTTTCGGCGCTTTACCCTCGGAGAGGTCATAGTGAGGAAGGCCATACTCAAGGGTAGCTCCCCTCCCAGATATGTATATGGGAAACATGGTATCAGTACTCGAGGCATAGATGCCGAGACAGTGACGCATTCATGGGAATGATGGATGAGGACAGCCACCCCCCCCCCCTTAAGTAATAGGGAAACTCTTTGTCCTACAAGTAGGCTTATTTGCTTGGAGAATTCACATGCTAAGTGGGCAACATTTTTATTTGGATCTTTTTTGTTTTGATCCTTCGCCCTCTTTTCTCTATTCTATTGCATCCTCTTTACGATGGATTCTCTGATAAAATGTCCCTTTTTATGAAATGCTTGGCATGCCATTATTTAGAGCTTTCTTGTCAATGTTGATGCTTCTGATATTAAATATCCACGCTGCAGCGGTCGAGGTTAACATCATTAGATTATTCATGGTGACCTTCAGACTTTCTCTGTTGTTATGCAACATTCCACATTCCTTCCTGGTATATTATATGTTTCTCGCTTCTCCCTGATCATGCTAAAAGTTTTGTCCGGTTATGGACTCTCGACCTAGCCACACTCAACTCCAAATTCTTACATTTTGGCCATGATTAAGCAGAACCCAGTTTTGTTGTTTCATTGCCTGTTTCTTTAGTAGATTACAAAGTTCATGCTTTTCGAGGATTCATTGGGTTTAGACTTCGTTTTTCTCATGGAAGATGGTGATATTTGTGCAGACTTTTTATTGAATGGTCTACTCTCCACATGCCTGTGGGGTCTGCTTCCCTTTTTATCCTTTTCTACTGTACCGGTATGGCTTGTTTTCATTTGGTGGGGTAGGTGGCGAGACTTGTATTTCTTTGTCCACAACATTTTGTATTCGACTTTGTGTTTGGAGCTTAGGGATGGGAAAGAGTGTGAGTTATTTAATTTTTGATGTGTAAGTGCGGAATCTCTCCTTCCTCACTAGGTTGTACTAAGTCTAATATTATTTATAAAATTGGTGATACGAACCACAACTTCTTTAGGGGAAGAAAATTGTTAACAGTGCTGAGTTCCAAGGAAAGCAGCCACATGGTTTCAATGAAAAAAAAATGAGCTTTTGTTTTTCGAGTGTCCAGGGTCTTGTTAAAGTAATATGGAGCTGCCGGGGTTTCATATGTACATGGGCACAGGCTGACCTTTAGTCTTGTCATTTTGCAGGAAAATTGTATAAAATCGTTATTTATATCTGATCTGAAGCACCAGAAAGAAATGTGATTCTGTCCTACTTCATTGGATGACCCAATGAATGCTAATCCACAATTGTATGGAATTCTTTGTGTCATCCCTTCTGAGACTTGCATAAAATTTCCTTGCTATGTTGGAACTTCTGTTTATGCAGTTCATAGGACGAAATACGTTGGTTTCTTTTCAGCTTTTCACCCCCTTCCGCGAGCCAACTCATCCAACTTATGTCCCAGATGAATCAAACCCACAATCCTCGAAAAATGCACAACGTACTGGCTACGTCCCGGAGTCAGAGAACGCAATGGTTCGCCCTGTATAGGGTTCCGCAAGCTCGTTAGAGAAAAATACACATAAACTATAAAACACACTCCGGGACCCACAAAAATGTTCTGAAAAATATCTAAAAAATCTGGGGCATTACAGAGGTGGTGGCCCCAGTTGTGCTGAGTTAGGCAGAGGTTGTCAGCAGGTGCGAGACTATGGTGCTACATTTGAGGAATCTACAACGAGGTCAGGTGGCTGGTGAGGATTGTTTGTGGTTAGGCGGCCCGGAGTGTGCTCTGAGGGAGTTAATGTCATTTTGGCCACCCCAGCTTGAGGATTAATCAACCCCTATGGTTGGAGGTCATGATTTGAGGTGGCAGAGCGAATGTTCCAGTCAAGAGATGTGCTCGAGCGAGCGAAGGATCTTCCTGGTGAGCTGTTGATTGTCGAGCTTGATTTTCTCGTCATGCTCTGTGGCGTCAGAGATGACGTGTCAGTCTCGATTATTTTTGTGGATTTTGAGGTAGGATTGGGTAGAGATGTCCCAGTAAGTTCCTGGTCCTACGTTTTTTTGTGTGAATGGACTATGTTAGTCTTGGATTGGACTCAAGATCTGAGGATGAGTGTTGACGGGTACCGATCATGGTTTGCATTGTGGCTCTCGGCGTGGTGGTCCGCGCAGAGGTAGCTCGAGAGATGGATATTCTGAGGATTCGAGAGTCGAGATTGGATTGGTGTTATCGAGGACAGATTCGAGGGAATGATGTCCAGTGGCTAGAGGTGTAGCAGCCTTCGAGCCTGGCGTCTTTTATGGTTTCTTCGCTCCTCGATAAGTGTTTTGGCGTGTTAATGGTTCTGGGATCAGAGGCAGGCATAGGTAGGGAGCATGTGGCAGTGGCTAGCTCAACCATTGTGGCAAGTATGGCTGGCGATTAGTAGGGTCAGTGCTCGAGGCATGGTGAGTTGCAGTTCGGGGAATTGCTAGGGTATGTCGGGAGATGCTATGAATGTGATCAGACGAGACACTTGGCGAGTGTTGTCAGAGGAGCTGACTTGAAGGTAGCAATGTTTTTTCTAGTGCTGGAAGGTGAGATTCCCCGAGCTCTTTTACTAGCATCCACTAAGAGTCGTCTACATCTTTTAACCGGTGCTGAGTTAGAGTGATGAAGCACATGTCCAAATCACCTGAATCTATTTTCTCTCATTTTACTATCAATTGGGGCTATTCTCAACTCCTTACAGATGTGCTCATTTCTAATCTTGTCTTTCTTAATCTTGCCACACATCCATCTCAGCATCCTCATCTCTGCCATACACATTTTGTGAATGTGTTCCTTTCATACTGCCTAACACTTGGTACCATATAACAAAGTAGGTCTCATAGCTATTCTATAAAATCTCCCTTTGAGTTTCACAGACATATGGCAATCATAGAGGATTTTTACATTTATACCCCTATAAAATACCATATTTACATTTATTCCCTACTTTTTGCATATTATCAAGAATATCCTTGATGTACATTATATTGTTGTGGTTATTGTCTCACCGTAGTGATTGTTCCTTTAACTCAAGAAATTGGTGAGTTAAGAGAGACAATTACTAAACTACCTTCAGGTTAGCATTCCCTCTCTCCCCCTCTCTCTCTTTCTCTCTCTCTCTCTCCATCCATGGTGAACGTTGGCGGTTGTAAGGGGTTAGGAGGGTGGGAGGCTGTGAAGGGCTAGAGGGGGAGTGGATCATTGGGATGGGCGAGGGGTGTTTATTGGAGGGAGATCAGAGAGGATGGCCGAGAGGGGCGAGCGGTGTCTGTCAGAGAGGGAGATGGGGGCTAGGAGGGGGTGTCTACTTGGCACTGCTCACAAAAAATAATATGTGTGTTTAACCAAATCCAAAGTTGTACGTTGCTCGACGTCATGACTTTTGTCTAAGTCGACACTCATTTTGCCCTTGGCATCATGACATATCGTCTAGGCCAAGTTGTTCGGCATCGTGATTTTTATCTAAGCCGAGGCTCATCTTGCCCTTGGCATCATGACATATCGGCTAAGTCAGGTTGTGCGGCATCATGACTTTTGTCTAAGTCGACACTCATTTTTGCCCTTGGCATCATGACATATCGTCTAGGCCAAGTCGATCGGCGTCATGATTTTTGATCTATGTTGACGCTTACTCTACCTTGGTATCATGACCCCCTGTCTAAGCCAAGTCGCGCGATGTCACGACCTCTCGTCTAAGCCGGCAACTTCCCCCCGCTATCCCTTGTCTCTCGTAGCCTACTCTCCTGCTACCCTTTGGGCTTTTTACAGCCTGCTCTCCTAAATATCATTTGGGTTTCACAGCCCGCTCTCCTAAATATCATCTGGGTTTCACAACCCACTCTCCCAATATCCTTTGGCTTTTTTAGCCTATTTTCCTAATATCCCTTTGGGCCTACACAGCTTGCTTTCCCACTATCCTTTGGGTTTACAACTTACTTTCCCTCTGTCCTCGGCCTACTCGGCCTGCTTCCCTGATGTCGACTCTCGCAGCCTGCTTTCGCACTGCCCTTTGGCCTACTTGGCCTGCTTCCTCGATGTCACCTTTCACAGCCTGCTTTCCCGCTTTCCTCGGGCTTACACAGCCTGCTTTGCTACTTTCCTTGGATTTTTTTATAACCTACTTTCCCGTTCTCCTTTGGATTTTACAACCTGCTTTCCCGCTCTCCTTTGGGTTTTACAACCTGCTTTCTCACTTTCCTTGGGCTTACATAGCCTACTCCCACACTATCCTTTGGGCTTACACAGCCTACTCTCCAGCTATCCTTTGGGCTTACACAGCCTGCTCTCCTCGATTTCGGCTCTGAAAGTCTACTCTCCCACGATCATTTGGCCCTTGCAGCCAGCTCTCCAATTTCCAATTTGGGCTTTGCCCAAAGCCCGCTCTCTTGCTCTCCGCTTAGACTTTTCGTCAAAACCTGCTATCCTATTCCTGGTCCCACCAAGATTTTCCCAAATACCAAAAAAAAGAAAAAAAAACACCCAACCACTGGCGTCCTAGTCGATAGCTGTTCGGAGATGTTCAAAAAAAAAGAGAAGAGAAGAAGAAGAGAGAAGAAATATATCTAAGCCCTTCAACCACCGGCATCTTAGCCGGTAGCTTTTCAAATAATATTCAAGCTTCCCATCTATCGGCAGTAAAATCGACAGCTTTGTAATTGTCGGCACTTAAGCTGATAGCTCTTCCACCATCGGCGCCTAAGCCAACAGCTATTCGAAAATGCTCAAAAGAAAAAATAGATTCAAGCTTTTCAATGATTGACATTTAAGCCGATAGCTCTGTAATCATTGGCACTCGAGCTGACAGCTTCCCACTTATCGACACTCAAGTCGACAGCTTCCCAAATTATCAGTGCTCAAGCCGACAACTACCCAATTATCGGCATCTAAAACTGACAGCTTCCCCATTATCGGCATCGAGCAGACATCTGCCCAATTATCAGCACTTAGGCCGAAAGCTGCCCCATTATAGGCATTGAGTCGACAGCTTCCCCATTATCGGCATCGAGCTGATAGTTTCCCAATTATCGGCATCGAGCTGATAGTTGCCCAATTATCGACACCAAGCCGACAGCTTCCCAATTATCGGCATCGAGTAGATAGCTTCACAAATATCGGCATTCGAGCCGACAGCTTCCCAATCATCAGTAGCTAAGCCGACAACTTCACGACTATCGGCATCTAAGCCTACAACATCACGGTCATTGGCCGGCGGCGGCGAATTGGGTAGGATACACTCAAATGATAGAAGCATTAATTAAGGACTCTAATTCTTTTATTAGGATTCTTTTGGACAGTTTATACTAGAGTTTATATTATATGGTAGAATCGATATATATGTCTCTACAGCGCTCTTCATAACTATTGACTCTTTAACGGGTTATTCGTGAGCGTCAGAGTGGAGTTTGACTGTGAAATTTTACGAGGGTATTCTTAGGGTGATGAGTGCAGTCGTGTGTGTGGTGTCTCATTTTTCTCATCCTAAGATAGGCATCCTCTCAAACAAAATATTAATACATCCCTCTTTCTTCTCTCCCTCTCTTTCTTCTCTCTCTCTCCCTCTCTTTCTTCTCTCTCTCTCCTCTCACTGTGACTCGATCCGACCCGACCGATTCTCAGGATGATCCATAATATATTGAATTTTTTCAGATACGATACGATACGTCCGAGTCGACCCGAGTCAACAAATCATACTTCACTCGATCTCTACTCAAGGAAGTAGATCTTATTGAGAAAAGTGGCTTATTTACCAACTTTTTTTTGATAACGGAGAATCTTACATAGTGATAATTACACTTGAGCACATAGCAAGTGTGTAATTACACTTGAGCATTACTCTCCTTCGGAAATGATGAGACACAGAACACCGGACCGTGTGTTATCATTCACAACATAAACATTTTTATAAAATAAATAGGCACCAGCGTAGGACTGCCGGAGCTTACAGCTTACAACATGCAGGTACGGAAGGTGGAAGAACGGTGTTCCATGCCGGGAAACCCAAAGCCACTGAACCCTGGACGGCAATGGGCATAGTTGTGGAACACACTGCTCACTCGGTTTCCCCAGTCGAATGACACCGTTTTATGACGGCGATCACTGATCAGAGTTCTTGGCATCGAGTTCTGTAACGAGTACTACGGTTTCCCCGCAGGAGGTCTGCAAGCATATTGGTAAGACCGATTAGCATCGGCGATGCTCGAGGCCGGCTGCACCGGCCTTGACGTCCACATGCTCCCCACTGGTTTTGACCTTCTGCAAGTATTACCATCCGCCAGATCAGTTCACAAAAATGTGTGTTTGTGCGTATATGTACATGTTGTGTGTGTATGAGAGAGAGAGAGAGAGAGAGAGAGAGAGAGAGAGAGATTCACTGGTATCCAGCAGTACTTCCCTGGCGGCTGCTGGTCGATATTATGGCCGCCAAGCTGAAGAGCATGAGTAGGGGAGAGGAGGGCCAACGTCTTGGACGCCATTTTAATTTAATTAGTTGCCGGTGATAGGTGATGAGTCCCCATTTCACTCAACCCAACCTTCATATATAGGGGCGAGAGAGACGAAAGGCACGCCAGTCCCCATTTCCGCTTGGTCTCCAGTGAGACATTCGAAAAGGGTTCACGATGGTACAGCACGCTTCAACACCACGCTCTTGGAGCAGCTGCTGAGGGCTTTCTTTAAGGAAGGTTCGCCCCCCTTTGATGAGAGGAGGAAGACAAAATTCCCAGTCACCCTTCGTACTAAAGACAAGATTTTTGGCCCCTTGGCCGGACAAGACAAGAGGCACTTACTGGAGTCTGACAGATAAGAAGGCAGCGGTGAACGGGAACCCACTGGATCTACTCATCTACCTCTTCTGCAGGATTGCCTCTCGCTTGGCGCGGATGTTTCGATGATGTCGACCACGAAGTACATCGATGGTCATAATGCAACGATCGGCGGTTCGCTTGCGACACATGATGAAGCCTTGATTGAGCGGTTAAGGTTGGTGAGAAAGTGTATCGGCAGTATTCAGGCCCCGTTCGATTCATGGCTGGCATTGCAGGGAATCAAGACATTGCCGGCGCGTCTGGCGCTGCATTGCGAAAACGCGATGCACTCCAAGAAAGAAAATTATAAGAAGTCACATCGATTTAATTAGACCAGTGAGAAGTTTGGGTGCAAGTTTATGCAGCAAGTATTACTCAAGCTCTACTTAAAGAGGCTCAATGACAACTTCTATCTTAACTTTAATTTGTAACGCTTGCTGAAGCATGCAGCTTCCATAAATCACATAGTCGCCTCTGCAACTCCTGGCTTCTACTGATCTTCGTTCCACTCTGTCGCATGCTTTCCGATCTTCTGCAGAACCCTCACCACCTCCGCGGCCGTCACGTTCCCCGTCACAGTGATCTTGTTGAGCTCCGTATCTACCTTGTATGTCTCGATGTCTGCAAATAATTAATATGGAAGAGACGATTTTCTATTCATGTTTAGTCCGTAAATTATTCTTGGCGAGGATGGGTTAATTGCAGATGTTCCGTCCTCGTCAAGATTTAGCCGATATCAACAATTATGGGTTGCATAGATTGACTGAGGTAATGAGTTGTCTTCTAGATAATTAACTAGGGTTTATCGATCTTCTTTAAACACTACGTACGTACCACCTAGAAGGTGAACTATATCTACACCACCCAATTCGATCGATCCCACCAACCATGGTTGATGGTTATCTGCAAGATGGAAAGGGGGAAAAAATGCCAGTAGGAAGTTAAAGGACGTTGTTACGTACCCTCAATCTTCTTGATGGCCTTCTTGATTGCCTTGCTGCACTTCTCACAGTGTATACCAACCTTCAGCTCCACAACCTGAAACCCACACGCCAAGCCCCATCAATATTTAAAACCAAACCCTAGCTAGGCCGCGAAATATGAATTGCCTGCAGGCTCACTTGTTCTCTTGGATCATGAGAAAGACTGCCATGGGAGGAGGGATATTACTTACAGCCATGGTGTGGCAGTGTGTGAAGAAGGGACCTCATGGTTTTGCACAAGCAGTAGGAAGGTGGGGATTTAAAGGGCCAGCAGATTCCTTTCTTGTGTGTGGGGGCAATCGATGGAGTGGGAAACAGAAGCACAGCTCTGCTGGCAGCTCCTCCTTTCTCAGTGTAAAAGCAAGTTGGAAAGGTGTCTCTATAAGTGTTGGCCTCTACTTTCTATTAATTATATTTCACCCCTAGTCTCCTATAAAATTATTGGAATTTTCATGCTTTTACTTAACTACAAGTAAACATGCTGTAGAATTGTCATAAGGTACATGAATCTACATGGGTTTCGCACATCATTATACTGTGTGTTCCTCCCCTTAAAGTGCTGTTCCATTCCTTCATTAGAAATTGCGTACAATATGTAAAAATTCCTCTTAACAATGATTAAATTTTGGCTCACTATACCCAGCAATCTTTAATTACATGTACACGAACCCCTCCCACTGTATGCCAGCTTTCCTGGCTCTGCGTGACGACCAAATTTCGACTTTGTCGACAAAAGAACGGCTGCTATCTTTCGCTTCTTCATAGAAGATTCCCATATTGACTTAGAATGGGAGACGTGTGCAAGTCCCTTTCGATTTGTATGACGCGTTTCTAGCCTTTTACGCACTCCTTTTCACAAAATAATTCTTCTGTCGACGATACAAATTAAAAATAGAAGTGGAACGGCAAGCAAGAAAGATGGGGATCAATTGAAGTGTGTGGTTTCCAAACCAACCCCACTTGCCTCCCTTCCCATACACACACAATGAGCGGTTGGGTGAGCTTCGCCCTACTACACCCAGAATGGGCACTTTTTCTCAATTTTTTATAGCATATAGTGTGTTGTATATGGTTTTTGCAAGTTTGGTGTGTTTTAGTTTTAGAAGTTGTACTTTGGTATTTATTTTTTGTGTTATTTGTTTTCTTGTAATTTTGATTGAAGGATCGTAATTTTCTTGAATTTACTTTATGCAGTCTCAAATGTTTCACAAGTTTAGGCATATCATGCACAAAATTTTGCAAATGCATCAGTGCATAAACAAGATGCATCAACCCGTATTGCTAACACATGCTGTAAGTTAGAACAGTATCATCGACCTTTATGTCACACAGGTAGACCTTATTATGCTAGAGAGACTATATCTGTAATGAAGGTGCATCGACTTGTGTGTGCACACGCCAGTGCTTCATGAACAATAACATCGATGTCCCACCAATGCATGTCTACCTGTAGTGGATGATAAAAGAAGAAGGTGCTTAAAACATCGACGCAGGAATTTACTACACCAACCTGACCTTACAGCAAATGCACAATGTGCATCAACCTTAGGAATGACATCCTTTATTGCACTGCCCTGATGTTGCAATAGCTGGCCCACTAGCATCGACCCAACTATGATGTGCACCGACCTGATGAAACAACATCTAGAATAAGATGCCTAGCAACATCGACCTGTGTATAAGGTGCACCGACCTGATAGTGTGTACTATGTACATGGTGCACCGACCTAACTGTGCATATAGTCTACACCTACATAGACCTTCTAGACTATAATGCATATGTGCATTGACCTTCTAGACTCAATGACGTATATGCATTGACCTGTTAGTTCAATGTAGTGGGAGATGCAGCAACCTTATAATGTAACACTTATGCTAATGCACTGACCTTTTAGACTGGAGTGAATATATGCATCGACCTGATTCTCTTAATGCATGAATGTGTATCGACCTTATAATGCAACAGTATAAGCATGCATTGACCTGACTACCATAAAAACTAATGATGCATCGAGTCCACTGGCTATCGCTCCGACCTGATGAACATGAGACATTTCATATGCATCGACCTTAGTAGGCGCAAGGCCCATTCTGCATCGACCTGATAATCATAAAACCACTACTGCATCGACCTGACTACTTTTATTCTAGCGGTGACCTAGCTTCTTTCCTCATCAATTCTTCACTATTCATTTGCCACTTTAGACCTATTCTTTTCAGCATTTAGACACATACTTCTACACATAATGCAATCATAATAGAAGCAATGATAGCAAGCAATTGTATTAGGTTGATTAACATCAAAAGTAATGTATTAATCCAATATCAACACCAATGACATCATCATGCAAACTCAAGATGAGTCATAGTGTTTGACATCATCAAAATCACAGGGATACAACATTCTCCCTTTTTTTTATGATGGCAACACTATGAGTCATCAATCATAACAGCTTGCAATGAGTCAAACTATTCTCCCCCTTTGACATCATCGAAGGAAAGGTAAAATAGATTGATATTAACAGTAGAGACTTAGTCATGAAATGTCAAGATTACTCTCCCTTTGAGACCAATTGATACTAATGAGACAATCTCCCCCTTTTGACAATTATGCATAATGATTCCCTTCCAAGTATTCTCCCCCTAAATGATGAAGAGATCTCCCCCTTTGACAAATCCAAAGAATTGGAATTGAATTAAGGACAGGGGTATGTCCATGAGCAACAAATCTCCCCCAAGAGCAATGAAACAATCCCCCCCTTTGACAGAGTAGAGGGATTGGAATGGAAGCCATTCAGCACATAGGGGTTATCATAAACAAGTGCAGGGCAAGTTAAATTTCGTCACAGATAGCAGAATCTGATATGGTGTTGAATATGCAGTGAAGTTGAAAACAAATGATATGAGTTATCTAGGTTCAAGAGCTCCAAATGTAATAATTCGATAAGACTTTTAATGAGATACTAATTTCATAAATGTACAAATAAAGATATTTCAGAATCTTCAATTATAAGGGTACATGATTGAATCTTAATTGAACAGCATGGTTTAAATATGATGTATGCAAAGTTTCTAGTGGGAGTCATTGCGTCTTTGAGTGGCATACTTTTTGAGCTAAATGGGCTGGCTCTTGAGCTGGTCATTCTCGTCTAGTCAGTCTATAACTGTTTGTAGCCATTCTGCGGCTAAGTTGATTTCTTCAGGCACCCGTGCCAGGGCTTGTTTCTTTGTGTTGTCCGTTAACCTTCTAATACCCACTAGAGGGGCTGTTTGATGCTAGATAGGAACTATAGGGGGCGGAGTGGGTCGGGCCATGGCTCCATGAGTCTGGGCCTCCGGAGTCAGGCGAGGTGCCGACCTTGTTCTTTTTCTTGTTGGCGATGATCACAAATTTCCTTATTTTTCTTCAGGCGTTGGGACATAGTCTTCATTGGTGTGCTAGTTGCAAGCTTCTGGCTCTCCTTTGTGCAGCTGTTGATATATGGATATCATATAGATTGATACCCCCAGATTAGGTATTTCATGAGGGCGCGAAGGATCAACCCTGTACACCCCTATTTGTAGCTCCCCTTTTTTGATTAGGCCCTGGATGATATCCTTGAATATTTGACAGTCCTCGATAGGATGTCCAAGGACTTGATAAAAAGGGTAGAAGTAAGGATCATCTCTTCTCCTGACGTCAGTAGGCCTCTTTGAATTTGGAAGAGTGATCTTATCATACTTGATAGCCCACTCAAATAATACTCGTGTTTTGTCCCTGGGGAAGGCATAGAGCTTCTTTGTTTTATTCTGCAGAGGATGACTCTCTCGACATTCAGCAGGTTCATTGGAAGGAGGATTGTGCACCCACTTGTGCCTTTTCACCTTGAGGCTGACAGCATGGACCATTTTTAGCATCGGCTGTATATTAACCTACCTAGCTTGATGACTTGAGTCAGTAGAAATGGAGGGATATCTCATGAAGAAGCCTTCAACCTCTGTGGCAACGTCAATTAATTGGTCAAAAGACCAGATTTCTATTCCAATTATTTTCTCCAAAATTTCTTTCTTCAGGTTCTGTTTACATATTTGTATTGCATCTTCTGGATGCGGAGGACGCTGACATCACATGTTGAGATCCCTCCATCTCTTGATATATTCTACAGTCATTTCATCATCTTTTTGCTTGGTCGCCAACAGCTCAGCCACGGTCACCTTTGCCTCGATGACGTGGAATCTTTCACTGAATTTCTACTGCATGTCTGGCCAGTCATTGATAGACCCAACTGGCAGGCTAGAATATCATTCGAAGGTGGGTCCCATTAGTGAAGACCCAAAGAACTTCAGCAGGTATGACTCGTCCGCCACCAAGTCACCCATGACTGTTATATAGTGCGCAATATGCGCTTTCGGGGAGCCCTACCCATTGTATTTGTCAAATTTTGGGGGTTTATTGACAATTGACGGCAATCTTTTCGAAGCATGGTGGGCTGGATATGGCACTTCATATATGTCGAAGGGAGTGTAATTATCATCACCCCTCTTTGTCAACCTTGCCCCAATCATTTGCTCCACCATCAGCTTGTTCATCATAACTGGATATGCTGGTTGAGGGAAGAGGTGGGCGAGTTACATCAATAATGTGGCCAAAGTCATAGTATAGGATGGCAAAGGCTCTGACAATGGAGCCTGCCACTACATTGGAAGGGGCATTGGTCGTGTAGGCTCGAGCCGCTGGGAATAATGTTGGGGAATAGCCCGATTCTGAGCTGCAGTTTGTAGAACGGCCAGTGAAGGAGCACCCCCGGGGTTGGAACCTTCTTGTGATGGCTCATCTCATGCCCCCAGTTGCTTGGGTGCCATAGCGTGCTCAGTCTTTTCATTTAGATATTTCTTTAGCAGTTTTATCTCCCATTGGTATCCTTGCAGTAGCATTAGGATGACAGGGTCCATGGTTGTTTCATTACCAATGCCCTCGGGTGCTTGCAATTCATTAGGAGATTTATATCTCCCCACTCCCAATGATGCAAGCCCTTTTATGACATACTCAAGGGTGAAGCTAAATTTGCATAGAATGATAAGTGTCAAAAGGCCTTCGAAGACCTGAAGAGCTACCTTCAGAGTCCTCCCGTCCTGGCACCCCCGATCTCGGGTCAACCTTTACTGCTCTATGTATCCACCACGAAAAAATCTATTGGTGCAATCTTGGCCCAATATGACGACACAAAGAAAGAACGCACAGTCTACTATCTGTCAAAATTGTTCAATAAAGCTGAGAAGAAGTATATTGCTATGGAAAGGACGTGCGTGACTCTCACCAAAAGCTAAAACACTATTTCCTAGCTCATGAAGTAGAGCTCTTGCTACAAATGGACCCAATCAAATACTTACTGGAGAAGTCTGTACTGACTCATCATTTAGTGAGATGACAGAGTTTTCTCAATAAATTTGATATCACCTGCATCCATCTAAAGGCGATCAAGGGGCATGCCATTGCTGAGCACCTTTCCCATCATTCGCTTCTCACGTATTCTCCTGTCGATGAAGATTTCCCAGACAAAGAGTTCGGAGCCATCATCGATGGTGAACTTTCGTGGATTCTTTGCTTCAACGGTGCACTTAACTCTAAGGGTTGTGGAATCAGAGCTGTCCTCCAGTCTCCGAAAGACGTAATTATTCCACATGCCTGTTAATTGTCCTTCCCTGTCATGAACAATGTGGCCGTGTATGAGGCGCTCCTCATGGCCTAAAAATGGCATTATCCCTAAGAGTTAAGGAGCTCTGGATAATTAGAGATTCTCAACTAATACTTCAGTAATCCCTCAGCAAGTATCAAACCTGAGACCTGAAGCTAAGGCCATACCAAGATCTGGTCAGCAAGGTAGTCCCGTTGTTTAGGAAGCTAACCCTAGTGGACACTCCTAGAGCCCAGAATATCTTGGTTGATGCTATAGCTTCTTTATCCTCATCTTTCATGATCCCGTTTGAAAGACCCTCAGCTACCATCATCGTGCAAAGATGCACACCCCTTCACACGGTGATCTTTGGATCCAACAGCTCTTGGAGCCCACTCCCCAGGTTCACTCCCTTTCTCATGAGCTGAAAATCGACCTCGATGACGGCAATCCTTGGTTCTTTGATATCGAGAACTATCTCCGTGATGGATCCTGTCCCGAATAAGCTACCGCCCCTGACCGATGAGCCATTCGCCGAGCCATGGAGTGCTTTGCTATCATAGATGGTCTCTTGCATCGCAAATCCCTCAGTGGAGTGTATCTCCATTGCCTTGATGAGGGCGAATCTCGTGCAGTCGTCGAGGCCACATATTCTAGTGAATGTGTTGAGCATGTAGATGGTCGCATGCTAGCTTAGAAACTCCTGAGGCATTATTATTGGCCTACCATGGAGGAAGATTGTGCTTGCGTCATTGCACTAAATGCCAACTTCATGTGGACAAGATCCACACTTTTTCATCTTCACTTTACTGTCTCATAGCTTCTTGACCTTTCGCCATGTGGGCGTTCAATGTAGTCGGCCCTCTGGAAGACAGGACCGGAGAAATCTGGAGGAAATCCTTCATCCTCACTACTACGGAATATTTCACAAAGTGGGTGAAAGCTCAAGCTTTCATGGAGAAAAAGACATCGACGGTGGTCAAGTTCATCAAGCACAACATCACCGAGACCACAGTTCACATCGCAAGAACTTCGTGACATATGTGGTAAATATGGCATAAACTTGCATCATTTATTCCCATATTATCCACAAGGAAATGATCAAGCTAAAGCTACAAATAAAACTCTCATAAGGATAATCAAGAAAACATGCAAATCTCATCACTACTCTGATTGGCCAGATCGCAAAGCAACGTAAGAAATGCACCAAAGAGAATCATGAGATCAAGGATGAATTAATTGGACATTATGCTATAGAGGGATTCTGGCATCATAACGGTCTATTCAGACATTTCTCTAGTTTATTAATGGCTTATTGAACAAGGTGTTGGGTTCCAGATAATTAGAAGACCATCTAGGAATAGAGTTTAACAAACCCCTGGGTCAAACCATGGGTTGAACAACATTTAGACAGAATGCGGTCAAAGTAGGACTATTTTCTTGAGGTAGCGGTCAAGTCGAGATCGCTATCAGGGTCTGAGTCGATGCAGAAGAAAAATAGATCAATGCCAGGATTAACTGGTAGAAAGCGGTCATGCCAGGACTGCTATCTGGAAGTAGCGGTCGCCTGAAGGCCACATTCAATCCAGTCCACAGAAAATGCAGAAATCCCGAAGTGCTTTGTAGACCATTAGGTTTTAGGGCACAACTAGCTTGGCGTCCTACTAAGAATTCTAGACTCGCGGAGACTTACGGAGGTCTTGAAACAAGATCACCTAGTTCAGCGGAAGGAATATCCGACGGAGAGGCTCTCAAGTCCAAGAGGTGTCCCTATCAAGTGTATGTGATCTAATAGCAACATACTAGAATACGGGGTATATGTGAACTTAATAAAACAAAAATAGGGTGAGAAGGGAACGTTAAAAACTCCGATGCTAAGGTACATACATAGCATGAAAATTCCTTTAATTTCAATGCTATATGATTTTGGCAAGAAAATAATATATAGTGAAATTTAGGCTTTAAAACATGCTAATATCAAAAATGAACTCATGACATGATTAGGAACCCGAAATAATGAAACTGAGGCATGACATGATTCAGGGAAAAAATAACAAAAATAAGGCATGCTTAGCATTATATCTAATAAGAAAATAAACAAGGGTTGAGATGGTTACAGAACCAAGGTAGTGGTCTACAGCGGGCCGCTACTTACAGGTGGCGGTCTGCCGAGAGCCGCTACTTGAAGATAGTAGTCTTTGTGGAACCACCTTCTACCTATATCAGACAGAAGCTAAATCTAACGTGCAGGGCCTATTCTAGAATAATTAAAAAATTGTAAAGAATAAAAGGATTAGATAGGGTAACATGTTCAGAGTGAAATATGGGCATGGAACAAGCATTGGTTAACCCAAAGTTCTTATCTTTTAATTAAAGGTGCAGGGATAGAATATTGTGAAAGACATGCTTGCCCAGTCATAGAAAAACGTTAAATACTCTGTGCATGGTGCATGAAATCTTGAGAAAATAGAGGACTTTTGTTCCTAGCTTGATGTTTAAGTTGTTCATGAGATAACCTATCTCTGGGATGCTTCCTAAGCTTCGAATTTCTCGCCGGAAGAGGGTCCTAGTTCCTACATGTCTTGCATAGAACTAGTGACTTCTGGTTGTTCTAACTCCTTAGATGCTTGACCTCCTAACATGGGAATTTGTGAAATGTTAGAAGACACTAAGGGGAACAATAAACTCTAAAGAAAAATATTGAAATAACCATACTATACCTTCGAACAACGTGAGTCAAAACTAGGGTTTGTACAGGTCGAAACTGGGCCCTATTTATAGAGGATAGCCTAGAGTTGAGGGTTTAGATCGAAATAGAAGTCATATGAGGCATCAATTCGATCTTCTAAGAGTCCTAGACAAGTTCTCATGCCAGATCACATTGATCCATGGCGATAGGGATAGTAAAAATCTGATCTTTCCATGCCTCTCAAAGTCTCGTTCTCGGAATTAGGTAGCAGTCAGGTCTGGACTGCCATATCCAAAAGGCGGTCGCGCGATAGACCACGACTTGCCTAGGCACCAGAATTTGAATTTTGGTCAAATTCCTCCTATAATTATCCCCTAATTATTCCAAATTCAGTCGTGTGTGATCAGACAATTGTGCTATACATGGTAAGTTTTGCTCCCGTGCCACCATATGTCGACTAGACATCCGTTCTAAGTCAGCTTGAACCATTTCAATTTTGTTCTTCTGGAATGAGTCCTTTTGCCTTCAAAATGGATAGTCACTTGGTAGAAACTGCTAATGGCAATCAAACCAGCATGATTTTGTGCCACATTTCAGTACAAATAATTTGGTATTGTCTATACAGTAAGGACATGCCAACCTCCCATGTGTGCTCCAGCTAGATAGCATTTCATATGTAGGGAAGTCACTTATCATCCACATCAGTGTAACCTTCATAGTGAAATTATGTTTTCTAGAAGCATCAAAAGTAACAACTCTATCAGTCCATAATAATTTCACCTCATTAATCAATAGTCTAAGATGTATGTCTAAATTTTTTCTCAAATTTTTTGGACTAGGAATCACTAAGGATAAAAATAGATTCTCTCACTTCATACACATGCCCGATAGAAGGTTGTACGGTGCCATGAACACTAGCTAATAAGAGAAAGATGTCACTGAACCTCCAAATGGATTGAATCCAACAGTGCATAAACCCAACCTAACATTATGCGGCTCCCTTGAGAAAGTAGAGTAAGCATGATTGAAATGAGAGCAAGCTTCACCATCGATAAGATGACTGATTATATCCTCAGAAGAATGTACTCTTTCCATGTGCCATCTTATATGTCGAGTTGTCTTTGAGGACATATACATCTGCTGCAGTCTAGGCGTGAGAGGGAAGTATCATAATGACTTGTAAGGCACATCCTTCTGTTTTGAATTGTCCCCTCTTTTAGGTTTGAATCTATCATGCTGACAAATAGAACATGACCTCTTATCTACATAATCTTTTTAAAATAACATATAGTGATTAGGACATGCATTTATTTTCACATATCTAAGCCCTAGGTCATTGACCATCTTCTTTACATCATAAAAATTTTTAGGCAGCTTCTCAACTCGAGGCAACATACTCTTGATGAGGAGGAGAAGATGGTTAAAATAACTCTTACTGATGTGAAATTTAGATTTCAAGTTCAGCAACTCTGAGACCGTAGACAACTGGGTGTGCTTTTGATAACCATCCCACAGTGGCTCAGTAGCATCCTGAAGTAATTGATAAAATCTTTTAGCTGTCTTGTTTGACGCTTCTTCACTGTACACATGTTCCTCATGAACATTAAATTTGGGACCCACAACGCCTATAATCATATCCACATACGTACTTGTGATAATAACATTGGTGGGCAGATACGACTAGACATCCTGACCATGACATGTCTCATTCATATAACTGTCCATAAACTCATTTTGTACAAATAAAGTTGCACCTCCCATGGTGAAATGCACCTCAAGTTTCTACAAACTGAATACGGACATCAGATGTGACCCTCGCTGTCTACTACTGCACTTAGATTCCCTAATGCAAACTGAATGAAATTGTCAACTCCATCTTTAAACTCCACAAACATCACCCAGTCAACTACTCTACGATACTACCATGAACAATCTACCGACACTCTTCCTACACCCACTAAATGTTAACACATAAGCAACTTCTAAATTCATACCCCAGAAAATAAACCCTCCCCTCCCCTCACATCATCTGATTATCACATTGAATTGGAATGAATTTTTATTTAGATTATCACTTCTTAACCCATCCATGAAGGTTTGATCCCACTACTAAATGTGTTGTACTATTTATTGAAAATTTCGACATCATCTCCCCACACTTCTCCGGTATAACAAAAATATTTATTGATGAAGATTTATTTTTTAAACACTTACTAGTAAGTGGTTAAGAAAATAATCAAAATCAATACATGTCTAACGGACAAGGGCATGATCAGATCACATGTTCTTAGGGGGAAAAAACCATTTTTTAGTCCAAATAACAAATTTTTGAAGAATCACAATCTTTGACAAATTGACAGTGACCTTTTATACCACTTGCATGATGAAGCAAGCTTGCAATAGTCAAAATGTGGTTTTGCTTGATGAAATAGGAATCAAAGTGGAATGCTTCTATATTGGGATTCAACACTACCAATGAAATTTTGTAGATGTAACACAAGAATACATCACCAACTATAAGGATCTTAACAGTGGACATCGGTCCCTTGGCAAAGCAGATTTGAACTGCCAACAGATTCAATGATCCAACTATTTTCCATGTATCCAAATCTGTGGACCACAGTAAATAATGATTTTAGCAAATAAAAAAGAGGATGTGACGTGAATCAATCTTTAAACTGTGCAGGAAATAACATATGATAAAGTAAGTCAAGAACCAAGATGCTGGTCAAATGAAGCAGTTTGCATTGTAAACTATATTTTGTGAGTGATGGAGCCAAATATGCGAATGATTTTCCCTTGTTGAAATGTTGAATCCTGACAATGAGGGGCATGCAAGAAAAAAGAAATGTGCGCTTTATTTATTATGTATTCCCATGCTCTTTCCATATGCTAAAACCTATGGTTGCATGGGCCCTTTGCAAAGGGGAGCCAACAAGAGTTGCATGGCTTCTTGAAGCAGGATTGCACTCATTTTGCCATTAACTTCTCAAAAAACACTTGAGTTCTCTGTCCCCAAAATGTTTACCCGTAAACTAGAAAATACGACTCATCGTCGTAATTACCACACACTTCCCTGCTCCATGCTTCTGCGCATCATCATATTTTCTGTTGGACAAATGCGGTAGGTATCAGATGATATGACTGATGATGGTAGCATGAAGTCAACTACTTAACATCAACAGTTTCATTTCTTCCTCTGTTCTCTATCCGGGAGAGTATGATGCTATTCAACCTTCAACAGCACCAAGTCATTGCTTACTTCTTTTTTCTATAGGGCGTGTGGATACTTCTTTGTGCAAGATTAAGAACTAGTATCACTTTTGCTTTTATCAATTCGCTGATTGCCACCTGAAGGAATTCAGAAAAGATGCAAGTATACACAAAACGAGAGATGGTGAAGCAACTATAAAAACATGCATATAGAAGAAGACATGAGTAACATCTGAAGAGAAGCTAGAGAGGTAACCGCGATTAAATAGCTCAGTATTGATCACAATGAGCACGATACTTCTGAATCATGAGCAACATCCACATTTAGAAACACAGCATAATCCCACCACTCAACAGCATCATCGGCAGCATGGAACAGATAGCCAAAACACGATACAAAGTGCAACGGATAGCCAAGAATTTGCAGTTTCAACTGCCCACCGAGAACCGAAAAAATTCAAACAGCTCACTTAATACATTTGAATAGATACTAATTAACGAATTATAAATTCACCGGAAAATCCAAAAGATTTTAAAAATTTGAAGCACCTCAACTCTCCTCTACAGCCTCGTCACCAACCCAGAAGGAACGCAGTGATCAAGTTATCGTCGTTCTACATACCGAGTGGGAGATAGTAATAATTCATTCACTCCCTCAGACTGGGTGCAAAGAGAAAATTAATGATACCTTGTGGCGTTGGGCGTGGACCTCAGAACCCCCGATATGGTCATGATCCGAACACATCTCGGGTCAATAGTTCTCTAACTCGATCCGATTCTTCCGGGATCTAATCCCGCAACCCCACATTAAACTTGCCGTACCTACGGCAGATATCTGTATGGCTTTATCATCATTTTTGATGCTTCAGATGCGGACTCTCGTCCGAACAATGAATGGTCCGTTAGTGACCGACATATATGCCGGGATCTAATCCCGGGAAAGAGATGGGGAGAGGGAGTCGCACCCTCTAGGGATAGGAGGGATGAGGGCCACGGCCAATCTTGCTTCCAAGCAATCTTTTTTCTTCCATTATCTCCCTTTCCAATAATAATACAAGAGTATATAAGGGGGGAGGCGAAAAACCTAATTACTTTCCCTAAAGAAATCCTAAGAAAGGTAAGCATTTGAATTTCCTACATAATAGGAAAGGAGGAGAGAGGGAACTAAAACTTCTCCTAACAATTAGGAGAGGGGCGTGCACCTCATAGGAGGTGGGAAGGTGGGGCGCGCCCTGCTCCTCCAAACCCTATTAGATCTTGGAGCTAATGGGTGTGGGTAGAGGAGGAAGGAGGGATGGCCCAGTGTGGGCTCTCCCTCCGGCGCCCACCCAAATGGGCCAAGGGAGTGAATCAAAAAGCAGCCCACTAGACCTACAATAGCCTACAAAGCTCAAATTAGGTCCTAATGCAATCTAATTGGCCATAGCTCGGCCTACAAAGGTCCAATATGAAAGAAATAAAAGACTCTGAGCTCCAAACTAGCTATCCACATCATCTCCATGCCATAGTGAAGTCTGCATGTCCCGAACAGCACTGCGTGTCCTGTACCATCACTCTGCCGCATCATGCCGATCTCTGGCTCGGGTGTCCTCACCTACTCTCCCCGAGTGGGAGGAACTCGACCCCATCGAGTAAGGGTCTCTGTCGCTCCAGTACCGCTCCAGAAAGTCCAGATCTAACCTCTCCAACTCTACCTGAGTGATCCATGTATCATCGGACATGGGCCGTCCTCTCCAACGCACCAAGTAGCGCTGATATGCACCACTCCTAGTGATCATCACCTGCTCATCTAGTATACACTCTATACGCTCACGCTACTGAGGTGACAGGGCTGGAAGTGGGCTCTCAGGGGAGGGGTCGCTCACAAGGGGTGGAGATGGCCCGAACAACTCACTAGGAATCATTGCCGGGTCCCTATATGTGACTAAATCTGAGACATTAAATGTGGAACTGATACCATGGTCCTATGGCAAGTCAACAACATATGCATTGGACCCAACTCGCCTTAACACTCGAAAGGGGCCAGCACCACGAGCCTGTAGTTTCTTCATAGCTCCAGAAGGAAACCGTTTCGGTCTGACCTGGATCATGACATGATCTCCCACCTGGAACACGCGAGGGTGTCTATGAGCATCAGCCAATTTTCTATATCGCACGTTGCTGGACTCAAGATGGTGATGATGATGCAGACTCCGAAATAGCTGGGTAGACTCATACCTATGCGAATGCAGGGGTGGTCCTCGACATCCAAACATGGACCTAGCATGTCCATGATGCCTACTTGACTAGACAACATGGGGAGGACCTTTACAGCCAAAGTGGTACCTATCATGCACAGGTGTCCTACTAAATGTGGTAGACTCTGGGGGACCAGTATGTCCAAACTCACTTACGACATCACCCCTATATGATAGTGGACATGATGAAGCATGAGGGAGAGACTGGTGTTCCTTTCCTTCCAAACTCTGGGGTATGGATGCATGCAGGGTGAGATGTTGACGGGCATGTGTGGAAGGGGTATAATAGTGGACCTCTTTGACAACGCATAGCAAAGAATATGGGTCGAGAGGCTCACTAGGGAGGGGATTGAAAGGGTCAAAGAAATGATGACTCCTCCTAGCACCTTCACTATACTTGCCCATGTTTGACGTTTGGCAAGGTGCGGATGGTCACCTTCTGGCATGATGATAGATGGGACAAGGGGCTCACGTGGAAGACAATGTCCCTCCCTCGGGACAGTAACACCATAAGAGGGGATGAAGTCAAGCTCATCAGGTATGGGAAGCAACAAAAGGACCTCAGAGGTGATATGACCTATGGAAGCCCCACGTTCACCCACACAAATAAGCATCTTAACCCTAATAGGTATGCTAGTTAGATCTAAATCATGACGTGCTGTATATCCCCATTCCAGGTTCATGCTGTATATCCCCATTCAGAACCTGGACAATCTTCTTAAAGAAACTTGGGGTGTATATTTCTCAATATACTCTCATGTATAAAGAATCAACCCCACCGGCACTGTGGCTCAATGTAGATAAATGCCATTTGGATTTGTTAGTGGATATAGGAAAAACAAAAATGTTTAGCCTATCCAATGCAAATAGCTACATATGACCTACACCACCCAAGTACTGGAAAAAGGATTCTATATATCCAATACGGGATGAATACAGAAATTCTCCAACATTTTTGGAAGTTTGAACTAGGACATGGGATTGGAACTGTATATCAGTGTGTGATCAGCTGCAGATCTGATATGCCTACTGGCTCCTCACCCTTAGAAGAAATTGATGTTCCCTGGATGTTTAGAAGGATAAAGATATTCTGTCTGATTTGACATGTCAAATATTTAGATCATGATCAACCAGCAAATTGTGAATGGTCGAAAATCATCTTTTCCATAATAATAAGCCAATAATCATGGCAAGAATCTCTGCCAGCTAAAATTGAGCAAGACCATATAGTACAATCAGAAAAGCAAAGCAAATGGGCATTACTTTTATGAGAAACCAGGCCATATCACGTAAAATTTTATACTTGTTTATCGGTGACAAGTTTATAGTAGCGTTGGATTCAGAACTGTATTGAGGATGTCGAGGAAACCGGCATGGCCATGCGTGGCTCACAGCTCAAGATGGAGAGGCTGAGCAGTGCAGCAGCAACATCCACCCAGAAGGAGCTGGCATGTCGTGGCCGTTAGCAGAGGCATCGCTACCATGGTGTCCATTGGGTGGAGGTACGAGAGGAAGCTGAAAGGAGGAACACTGACATTAATGTGGAGGGGGAAGGTGCTGATTTTCAGCAAGGAGGTGATGCACTTGGCATCAAGGCAGATGGCATGAAAAAGATATTGTTGTAAGATATGGCTGCAGAATCCAATTTTGGCCAATGTGTCTCTCCAACGGCATTCATATACTGGATATTTTCCTTCTAAAACAGCATCTGATTTCTGGATTTCTTCATGAAAACCTGTGTCCAAATGATATCCCAATTCTCAGTGACCCAGTTTCAGCCCTTGTTCCGGAATTTCTAAATCCAAACCATACATAGATGCTACCTAGTAAAAGCATGTGGAATCCCAATACGAAAATAGCCAAACCAATGCATCTGGTTTGATATGGCAAAGTTGCAATTGTCAATGATGGTGGCACATGATCAAACCATCCATAGCATCAGTTTTTCTCCTTACGTGGGCCAAACTTCCAGATCCACCCATCTATAAAAATCAATTAAATATCATACTCTGAGAAAAAGCAATTTCATCTACCTTTTGTCCACATGAAATGCACATGCCAGCTATCTGCTGAAACACGAGATGACTGGTTCCAGGGCGCACATCTCAATCTGCCAGAGGTTTATGCTAGAATCATACTTATGAGCTTTGGAGATATTCTCTATGCCTTTTCTTACCTCTGACTTCAATTCAAAAGCTAACATTGGAAAAAGAGGAAGCACATGGATATGAAAGAGAGTACGAAAAATCTTTCCAAGTGACACACTCAGGATGGTTAAGTTACAGACGAACCAGTTCAGGACCCTCATCTATCTATCATCTAACTTACAAGACCAACCCCCACCCCCCCACAAACCCCTCCAAAAAACAAGAAGCAAACCACTATCCTTGATAAATATAAAGTATCAGAACTAAGATGGTCAGAAAATTGTATTTTCTTTGATTACCATTTCGTCTTACTTTTTAACCTCTTGGACCTTTGCTCTTCCGAACCCTTGTCAAAGTGTATGCAGATATGGGTCTAGCATCAAATTTCAGTGTATACCTAGTTCTCTACTTTTGGCATCACTACTAAATGTTCATAGAAATTTGGGATTAACTTAGTATTTTGGCAAAAAGTTACAAGAGGTGCTGTCCTTTTCCAGATTGGTTCTTTTGAATGGATACTATCTTTTAATGTTTCATACACATTGTAAGTTAAAACAAAATCCATTTTTAATGCATGATGGTTTTTGAGGTTTTTTGTTTTGAATGAGTATTGCATTTCAATATTAGGTACAAATAAGAAGTTAGAACAGAATTCTTTTTAATGCATGATGGCTATTTTTGATCAGTGATTCAAATACTACCAGTGCTCCTTGGTCATTCTTCCTTAGTACCTGCTGATCATTATTCATCTAAAAATGAAATCCCTTTTCAGCAGGCATAGAGGATGGCTGATGCTGATGATATTCAACCCCTTGTTTGTGACAATGGAACTGGAATGGTTAAGGTATGATGCTGGATTGTTCATTTCAGGGATGAGTCAAAATTGATTTCTCATAAGCTGTTTGAAGAAATCAACTGTTAACGGTTAAATACAGCTATTACTGAGGAGACTGGAGACATCATCCAAATAATTGCTATCCCTATAACCTCAAAACTAGCACCACTGCCTGGTTTTTTATGCATTTTATTTTACCTACATGCATTCTTTTATTTTGTTACGGTGATTGAGGGATCTACATTTTATTCTTTTAGGCTGGATTTGCTGGAGATGATGCTCCTAGGGCTGTCTTCCCTAGCATAGTGGGGCGTCCTCGTCACACTGGTGTGATGGTTGGCATGGGCCAGAAAGATGCATACGTTGGAGATGAGGCACAATCAAAACGTGGTATTTTGACTCTTAAATACCCAATCGAACATGGAGTTGTAAACAATTGGGATGATATGGAAAAGATCTGGCACCATACTTTTTACAATGAGCTTCGAGTTGCACCAGAAGAGCACCCAATTCTACTCACTGAGGCACCCCTTAACCCCAAAGCTAATCGTGAGAAGATGACACAAATTATGTTTGAGACTTTCAACACCCCTGCCATGTATGTTGCCATCCAGGCTGTTCTATCCCTTTATGCTAGTGGGCGCACAACTGGTAAGCAAGCTCTTGCTTGGCTTTCCAAATAAGCAAATTGACTAGGCCATTAATTTATGAAATTATCTATTTATTGAAATTATCTCCATTGATTGTATTTTCCATTTTTATGTTTTTCAGATTTGTGATTGATAAGAACTGGAAAACAATATCCATTTATGTTATCTTCTAGGTCACTGCAGATCTGAAACATGGATCTCCTAGAATATAGTAAGAAGACTTGGTTGAGAATGAGTAATGAGATCAAAATTTCCTATCTGGTTTACCCCCCAAAATCTCATGTGAATATTCATCTAAACATATTAAAAATAACACATCATTTTATGCTCTCTGTCCTGAGACCATGGTTCCCTGGGGGAAGGGCCTCTTTGAAAACTTGAGAAATAGAAGTTGAAAGCAAATTATGATACCAATGGGAAATGCAATTTACCTGATGCAAGAAATGAAAGGAAACAGCAGTCAAGAGCCACATATTTTACGAATTTAACAAGTCGAGAAACAGTCTTTTAGTTAACTATATGAAGACATTGTAGGTCAAGATGTTCTTTGATCTACACCATCATCTTAGTGTTGTATCCCCCGTAAAGGACATCTTTTTCTTTCCTTCTCCCTGTTTTTTGGTTACCTAACATGGAGATCTGCTTACTTAATTTACATTTTGTAACATAGCATCACAGGATCCATATATTACATGGGCAATAATTTGTTTTAAGGTTATCATCCGTGTGGGAATCCATGGCTCACGGGGACTTATGGAGGTCTCGGATAAGATCACCTAGTCGATCCCAAGGAATATAGAGGCGAGGGGATCACTTACCAAGGAGGCATACAACTACAATATGAAGAAGGCATGATCCTATGTGCACCGGAGTGCATGCAATTTCTAGCCTAAAACTAGCAAAGCAAGGTAATATTAAACCATGCAAACATGATGATATGGGTGCAACCAATATATGAAAAATGAAGATAATATGAAGGACAACAAGGAAAGACCAGGAACAAGCACAATCAGGCACTAAAAGATATGAAAAATCATGAATAAATAGCGTACCTCTGTGTCTGCCCCCGAACCTGCATGCAGATTTTATGCACAAAATGTAAAAATAGAGACAGAATTTAACTATGTAAATATGACCCAAATAATGCAAGTAAGATATGGATGGAAAGACAATACAAAGGGGAACAAGATGGGACCAATAACCAAGTAATCAGACATCAGGAAGGCAATCAGATCATCAAGGAAAGACGTACCTGTGAACTTGTCCCTGGGTCTGCCTACAGACTTTATGGGAATAATATGACGGTGACAAACAAGAATAAGAGAAAAAATTAGAAATGGAATGACGAGTACAAGACTGAACACCTTTGTGAACAACAATAGGGAGATCCAAGCTAGGAGGAGAGGCACTTACGGGAGAGGAAGAAGTGTCCGGACCCGAAGGCGTAGTAGGCTCCTTAGAAGGATGATCCATGGTAGGTCCTTGTTTATGCCAATTATGTCTGGAATATGTGAGGACTTCACGGGCAGGCACATCAGTCACAACTCTAGAGGGGGGAGAGTCAGGCAGATGTGAATCAGGAGCAGACATAGGAATCGGAATGGACAAAGGAGAAATCGACTCCCCCTGATTCAAAGACGAAGAAGAGAAATAAGAATCGTGCTCAAAGAAGGTGACATCTTTCAAGACATATCTCTGATTAGTTTTGGGGTCAAAATATTTGTACCTATTTTGAGTCGGAGAGTAGCCAAGAAAAGTGCCCCGAATAGCACGAGGATCTAAATTTGTTGACCCAAGAGATAAACAATGTATAAAACAGAGACACCCAAAGATACGAGTGGCCTGGGAAAATAAAGGATGGTTAGGCACTAGAAGCTGAAGAGGAGTGGATTATCCAAGTGTGCGAGATGACATGTGATTAATGAGGTATGCAGCGATTAATACAGCATCTGCCCATAATTTCTTAGGCAAGCCATGTTGTAGAAGCAGCGCTTGAGCAATTTCCAGAAGATGGCAGTTTTTACGTTTAGCAATGCCATTTTGTTGTGGCGTGTAGGCATAAGAGGATTCGTGAAGAATGCCGCTCTAAAAATTCCGAGAAGCCTCTAGGAAAACGTTCAGGGATCGCTCTAAAAATTCTTTTGCATTTTCGGACCGAAACATCTTGAGCTGCCGCTCCAATTGAGTTTCAACCATCCGACAAAACACCTAGTTAATCCGAGAAGCCTCCTCTCGGGATTTGAGAAGATAGATCTACAACAATTAGAATAATCATCAATAAAACTAAGGAAATAACAATGACCATTCACAAAAGGAATCGGGGATGACACCCACACGTCAGAATGCACAAGCTGAAAAGGAATAGTACTTTTATTGATTAAGGAAATGTACTACGACAATGCTTGGCAAGTTGACAAACTTGACACTATAATGACTCAATGTTTATTTTCTCGAACAAATGTGGAAACAGGATTTTTAGAGACCTAAAAGGCAAATGGCCTAAATGACGATGCCAAACAAGAACATTGTTAACTGACGAGCTAGACTTCTCTAAAGTGTTGGACTAAAACGCAGCCCCCAATCCCAGGCTCAAAATGGTAGAGATCACCCACTTCACGACCAGTCCCAATCACCTGCTTTGTCTGTAGGTCCTGAAAACACAATGAGTTGGAAGAAAGGTAACTGAACAGTTCATTGATTTTTTAAGACTACTAACAAACAATAAATTTATGGGTGGTGCAGGAACATGAAGAACTGAGGACAGAAGCAATGTGTCAGTTAGTGGGATAGCACCCTTGCCAGTAACTATAGCACGGGTGCGATCAGTGATTATATCCTTGTCCTGATCAAAACTCAAGGCATATGATTGAAAGTAAGTGGATATACCCGTCATATGATCCGTGGCCCCTGAATCAATAACCTAGGGAGCACGGGGAGCAGTGGGAGAGACACTCAGAACAGTCCTCAGAGTACTTGTAGAAGGAGTGGCAGCAGAAGCGGTGAGTCCCAACTGTGAGAAAATGTGTTGAAGGTGACTAATATCAGCCAAGGAGAGCACACCTATATGAGACGAGATAGAGTCACTGTCTGGAGCTGAGGAGAGCTCTCCCCAGGCTGAGCAATCGCAACATGACCTTTGGCAGCTGGAGCGCCCTTGTTGGTACGATATTTCTGTGGCTTCTTATCTAGATAGAGATCCTAGCAATGTTCAACATTATGAGTATCCTTCCCACAATGTGTCCAATGACGATTTCCTCTGGATTTGTCTTTGCCAGAACCCCTACCAGACTTCACATTCTTAGAAGATATAGTCACAAGAGCAGATGATTCACCAACATCTTGAGTACCAGGAGAGCCATGGCCATTGGCCATTGCCTTCTTGCGCCCTTCCTCTTTGAGAATTTTGAAATAGACTTGCTCGAGGGAAGGAAGAGGATTGACACCGAGAATTTACCTCGCAGAGCATCGAACTCGGGATCAAGGCCAGTAAGGAATTGGAATATCCGGGTCAACTTAACATGCTCAAGATATTGCTTCTGATCTTCAGTGCCGGTACATAGAGTAATAGTCTATTTCTTCCCATTTGCTCTTCAACTCAAAACCTTAAGGTGTTGAGTGGAGAGGTCTCCACTATTTTAAACATATTTTGTTTTAATCCGTTTCTAATACGGGACTATTCTAACACGCCCTCTCACGTGCAGGCTGATTTAGGCTCTGTTAGGTGGACCATGAGAAACACGGCGTGCGCAGCCCATATCATAACCATGGGTTTTGATACCATATTAAAGTTTATTGGATTGGGCCATCCAACTCAAAATCTTAAGGTGTTCAGTGGAGAGGACTCCACTATTTTAAACATATTTTGTTTTAACACGTTTCCAATATTTTGTTTTAACACGTTTCCAATACGGGGCTATTCTAACATGATTACCTCGAAAGAGCCCTCATAACTGAGGTTTCTGTGATCATGGTTATGATAATCTAAAGTGATTAAATGAATTTAGAAACAACGTGGAAGGGGAAGATGCAGAGTCCGCTTATTTGTGTTAGATCATCAAGTGACGGAGACCTGCCGAGGAGATGATGGTGATAATGAGGATGATGAAGAGTGCCGGTGTGATGATTCATGGAAGGGGAGAAGGCTGGAGGCAATGTGCATATACCACTTTCTCATTAGCCTCTGTGCCCTATGATTGTTGAGGTCGCCATCAAGGTTCCTTGATTGATTGATAAAAGATGCACTTCACGAATGGTGAATTGATGGCATGGTGGATCAAAGGAAAAACCCGAACATTTTTTTCTCATAAATGGTACGTGATGGAGATCAGGTGGGATTCAGATGGTCAGACTGGTTACTAGGCCATGGAGAGGGTATCAACCAGGGAATGCAGGATGATGGCGAATCCAGGGGCAATCCAATTCTAGCCCTTTAGATTGATCCTGACCAGAAAAATGAAAAGAATAGAAGAATCAATGAGAGTTGTTTTGACTAGGGACGAACTGACCTGAATTGGATTAGAAATCAGCTGGACAAGGTGTGGATCAGCCAGTTCTCGTAGAAGAATCAGTGAGAATTGGTTTGACTAGGGCCGAATTGACCAGAATCCGATAGGTATCAGCCAGATTAGACATGGATCGGCTAATTATGTTGGATTTGAAGAGAGATGGAGTTTTATAAAGATGACCTTACATAACTTCATGTTTGTATAAATATATTTTTAGTTACACAACCCACTTTTTAATTATGAAAAGTTCTTTTTACTTTTTAAAACTGAATGAGGTCACTTCTGTTGGATTGGGTGATCTGATCCTGATTAGATCCAGGTGCCCAATCTGATTTGGGATTCCTTGACATCAACACTGGTGGTGATGCCACAGCCTAGTGGCTTTGCTCAACTTGGGCTGCTTGATGGCATCATGAAAAGGGTGGTTGATCTGGTGGAAGATGCTGGACTTTTTGCAGTATAGGAGGATCTTTCTCATTTCGTTGTTCAGCGACATGGTGGGAGAGGAGTGGTGGAGAAACATACGAGGGACATGAGTGCCAACTTCCCCATGTGGATCAGCATGCCAAGGATGTGGATTCATTTTCTAGTTTTTGCTTGAAAATTGTAACAGTTTTACCAGTAGGGATAAAAAATGAAGCATTAAAATCACCTGGAGGTACTCAACAAATCAGTCAACCAATTGGGTAAATCAGTCGACTGATTTGCCGTTCACCATGGGAGGGCAATCTACCCAGGATCACTCGACTGACCCAGAGGATAGGTCGATCGACCCAGGGGAGAGGTCGATCAATCCTTGTTCCGTTGACTACCCCCACTGGATGGGTCGACCGACCCAAGGGCAAGTCGACTGATTTGGGGCCTTTTTGCCCTTTTTGGCCACCGGTCGACCTGGTTGAGACCCATTGGTCGACCTTTTGCCTTGTGGATGTCCTGGACCCCCTGTTGGCCCGAGTTCATGTTTTTGGGTGTCTGTGGGAGTCGTGTTATCTCGGGTAGGGTGCCTGTATGGTTTTGAGGGTTGGGTGACCCCGTGCATTTTGGGATTTTTTGTTATGCTAGTTTCGAGTTATCGTGCACCTAAGTATGTGCAAAGGGCTGTTTTCACACAGTGTTAGTTCCTGGATAAGTGGTTCCCATGTGGGCCATGATTGTGGCCGGTGGCTTGAGTTTTATGACCCATCCAAGGGTGCTGGAGGTTTCCTTGCTTTTCCTTGGAGAGGGAAGAGCTTTGGCGGTAGTAGACTGCCTTGTGAATCCTCTTTGTTCATAGTTTCGATTTTCGGCTTAAGGTGATTTAACGGCATGGAGTAGTATTGTATAGCGGCCTTGGGATGAGTTGCTTGACTTGTTGGCCAATGGTTTAGCCGGTCTAGCTAGCTACTCTGAGTTTCAGTGGCACTAAACAGCCTTGTGTTCCGAGATACTCACGAGGGGTGTGTGCATAGCTGACAATACTCTAGTGGTTTCCACTCTACTGAGAGTTCCTATGTCAAGTGACTTCCCCCACTAGTCATTGTTTGCCTAGGCACGCGGGTGCCAACCCACTTGGGAGTGGTAGAGAGCTAGACAATGGAGAGAAGGTTTAGGCTGGTTGCCTTAGGGCCTCCTACTATGGCCGCTCAAGTCTAGGCTGGGAGGAAAACTAGCTAGAGGGCTTGACGTAGCATAGTCAGTCAGTGTGTGCACATGTGGTTGGAGACGACGAATGAGTGCTGATGAGCATGACCCCAACAAGACCGTTGTCTTGTGTTACTTATGTTCGGTGTCACAGTTACCGTGTTGAGACGAGTGGGTGACACCTGAGGTTGCAGACTAAGTCATCAATGGACGCATCCAACCTTTCTTCTTGTGAGTAGGTTCTCTCATTGCATGAGACGTGACTCACCCGACTTGAGATTTTGGTTTCCTGACAGTGAGGTCATGGTTCACCAGGTGACTTATGTGTGCTTTTCCAGACATTGAGGTTGAGGGTTTTTGATAGAGTCATCGAGGTTTCACCCATAGGTAGAGTAGTATTTACGATGGCGAAATCGTGACCTTACCCTTGGACCGTATGGTCTGAGTTGTGGTCTTCGTCAAGGAGGACGGGCCGGCAAGATAGAGTTGTCATGGTTCCACTCCCAATAGCATAACCATGGTTTCACCATTGGTTTGGCGATTCCGATTGCGAGTTTGGTGTTTATTTTCTGTTGCTAGTAGGAATAGCTTTGAGAGCTATGGTTCTACTACCATCTAACGCTACTATTGTTGTTGTTGTTGTTGTTGATACTATTTACTGCCGTTGTTTTGTGATGGGGATCCCTAGGTTCCCTACTGAGCCAATGAGATGAGGCTCACCTCTTTCTTTTCAAGTGTAGCGGCTCCTCCTCGAGGTTTGGAGGATTAGGGAAGTGGTTTGTAGTTGTCAGCCTGCCAGAGCCGAGATGTTCCCGACGATTTAGGACGCTTTCTTTCTTGTAGACTGTACATTGTAGATTGGACTTTATAATTATTTTATTAATTAAAAAATAATTTATTATTTGTTTTAGGGTTTAAACTTTTATATTGAAACAAACAAGCCCCTAATCCATTCAGATTCATAAAATTTTTAGATTTTAAAGCCCAAGATATTTTAGCATGGAGTAATAGTTGATGTGACCTAGAAAACCTCCCCTAAAGTTTTAGGGTAAGATCTTCGAGCCATGTAAGGTTTAACATTTTTTTAATAATAAATAACCTTTTATTGTTTCTTGAGAGATTTAGGAGAGAGATTGAGTTAAATAATTTGGATACAGAACTGTCTTAGTCATCGAAAAATTTTAAGAACGCTGAGTAGAGAGATTGAGTTAAATAATTTGGATTAAGAACTATCTTAGTCATCGAAAAATTTTAAGGACACTGGGTTAAATGATAGAATTCCCGTTCATTGTCACGTGGGTCACCGTACTCGCCTCCTCTCCTCTGCTCCCCCCCTCCTAATAAATGCTTCGCCAGTCACGTTGTAATGGGAGAGACGATGAAGCCGGCGCATTCCGGTGAAGGTGACAATATCATCCTTAGTTTATTCTCTCGGGCCAGCCCTATCCTCGACACCAAATCCCCTCGTACGAATTTATTTATTTGCGGATAAAGACGAAAAAGAGACAGCAACGACCCTTTCGTGTACACCTCACCCGCCCTCATCACCGTCCTCTTCAAATCTAACGGTTCACATCCTCCGTCTCATCGCCTCTGCTCACCCTTCCAACCCCAACCCCACTAACACTACACTGCTGACCTCCTCCCCAACCAATAAGCGGCAACCAAGCGGGACGTCCTTACGTCATCTTGCCATACGCGGCAGCTTCCCGTTGGCTTCTCACTCAACAAACGCGTAACGAAATGGAAACCCATCAGGTGAGGTTGGACCCCGTCGGTTGCCACGTCATCGTCGGCTTCCTCCAACTCCCCTACAAAACCCCCGCCATTACCGAGCAGAAGCTCTCCGCTCTATGCGGGCCTTCTCATTACCTCCTCCTCTTCTCCTCCGCCTCCTCATCGTCTTCCTCCAAACCTTCTCCGGTTCGCCTGCGGGTGTTCTCGCTCTCCTCGCCGGCGCGGTGTTCTCCGTGGTGAGCCCAACGTCGTCGTCTGTGGCATTGCCCCTCCGTGCAACTTGTGGATCTGTGCGCCGGAGTGTGGGGGCGGGCGGATGGGGAACGCGAGCGGGAAGGAGGAAGGCGAGATCGGGGACGGCGCCCTGGGAGGGAGGGGCGGCGGCGACGCTCCCGGCGGCGGCGATCTCGGGGATCTCAATGGTTCGGCGGAGTCGATAGGGAACACGCCGCCGGAGAGCCCCAGACGGTCTCAGGCTCCTCTCGTATTTGCACCGCAGGTAGGGGTTGATCTGGCTTTTTGAGTCGTGGTAATGGCTGTAAATGTCACTTTTAGTTCGTTTTTGATGAGTTTGTTATCATTTTCTTCGGTTGTTTTGATGCGTAGACCCCGTTCTTGCTTAGTTTTTGCTGTTTGTGGATACGCGGGTTGCTGGTTTTGGTATGGGATTAGGTTACCGCTTGTTTTGATCATCACTCCCTGTTTCTTCGATCTCTGTTCCGTAATCTACTGGTTATGGCATAGGTTTCTTCACACTCTGAGCCTTAACTTGAGCATTTTACTTAAAATGGCTGCAGTGCATGTGAGTTCTATCTGCCTTATCCATTAGTCTTCTTTTTAGGTACGTGCTTTTCTGCTTTATGCTTTGCTTCCCCGTCTCTAAGGAGACCTGGAATCTGGGAGGTTGTATTTTTTTGGGGCAAGTGGGGTCTGGCCTCTGTGTCTAGCTATATTCTGGATCTATTTATTTGGAGCCACCTTTGATAGAGTCCAATGGCAGTGGGTGACGGCAGGATGTTTGGTAGTGGGAGGGCTAATTTGGTCGCTTGACAGTGAAACCTGGGCCAAACAAACTCACGGACAAATGAACCTGGGATGGCCTCCCCCCCCCCCAACACCGGTGAGCCCACCCCATTTGAATTTCAAATTACGTTGTTTGTTTGGGCTGGATTGCCTGGAACCGGGTGGGATCGGGCGATCCGACCCGATCCTGGCTGATCCGGTCGATCTCAGTGAAGAATCAGGAAAGGTTGGCATGGGATCGGATCGGTTCACCCATATCCGATTCGGCGAACCTTGGTTTTAGTTTCCTATGTTGCCTTTTTTTGTTCAAGCTGAATGACATCTATTGTGGGTTCCCGTGACTGCTGATTTGTGCATATACTGCTCATGGAACACTTGTTACCAAACTTGTTGGTTCCACGGTGTAAGTAATACAATACCACAGCATCAGACTGACGGTTGTATGGCTGAAACGGGATTGCACACTGTCACTTGATGCTCATTATTCATGATTATTGCCCCTGGCATGGAATGCGTAATTGTGAGGGCTTATAAATAATCTCTGGATTGGAGGGGCTAATCCGTAAATATGAAAGATTATAGATGTTCAAAAGTAATAATCCCTTTATTCTTGAACCAGTGTTTGCACTAGAAGGTTTGACCAGTCTTTTTATGTGAATCCAGCAATACTCCTAAGATAATTGAGGTTCTGAGCAAGGATGGTTCTGGTTGCAAGCAGATGGAAACCTCAAGAACAGAGGCACAGTCAGGTGTGACTAGTTTTTACTTCTCTTTGGAGTTTGGTGAAAATGTTTAGCAATCCTGCACTGTCGTCCTATATTCGTAGCTTTACCCCCGTGTGACCTTCGCTGCAGGCAAAAGCTGGGTTTCACCATCTGAACGCTATGCAATTGTTCCCGATGAAACTGTAAGTTCTTCCCTACATGTTTCATTCATTAAAAAGGACATTTTACGTAGTTGGAAGAAGCATGATAAAACACCGTCTCCTGTGGCTTAGTTAATATTCGTTCCTTAATTAGGAGTTTAGGACCCAAGAACGCTGCCTTCCCATTGGTCGTCCTCGTGTTGGATCTGATTAGTCTTGCAACGTCATTCCCTATGATTTTGCTCATAAAGGTGTGGATTAAGTTTGAGTGGTAGCCATCAGAGCTTCAGATGCTCACCTTTCATTCCCGCTGTTCTTGTTCCCACATTCAGGAGCATGGAGTGCATTCGTTTGAGTAGGGTTCTACTAAAAAAACTGCATATAGATTGGCTGACCAGTATGTGGCTACTCTGCAGGTTCCAAGGCAACCTGCTAGTTTAACGAGGGGCAACGGGAATGATGCCAATGTCCCAGATGTCAAGCGGGTGCGCATTTGACACGCAGTTCCGGGACGTTACCTGAGCTTCATGTACGCGTTGAAATCCGTTGATCTGGTTTGCTGTACGATATTCTTTCTCCTCACCTGTAGACTAGTGATCACTAGTTTGCTGCCAGATTGTGAACACCGTAGACTTGCTTCTTTTGTTAAGTCTTTTTTTGGGGGTGGCACCTACGCGAAAGTCCTACTCTTCCATACGAAGTAGCGTAATATTGTGTTCCAAGTAACTCTAACGTGGTAAGACGCCATGCAACGTCCTGTATGTGAATCTTTTGCCCATAATAAATGGTGGCCGGTATGTTAACGGTATTTGTGGTGGAGATGATGAGTCCCATTTACAATGAGATAAGGGGTTTCTTGTTAGAGCCTCGCTCAGGAGGCAATTTTATGGCATTGATAAATGTTAAAAAATGACCATAAAAATGAAATATGTGAAAAATATGTACAAACCTTTTTCTTTGAGGAAGAATATTGACACTCCCCCCTCCACCCGCCACGCTGTTTCCACTCAGGTGGGAAAGTGAAAAAAAACCGGCAATGTACTTCTGAGAATGGCAAATGGCATGAAATATGCAAAAAAAAAGAAAAAAAAGGGAAAGGAAAGGGCCTATTCTAGGGGTAGGCACCATAAAAAAAGAAGAAAAGAGAAAGAAAAAATAGGCAAAAAGGTGGGCGAACAAAATTTGCCTATATAGACATAAGGCTCCGCCTACTGAATCTGAGATGCCATCTCTCAGAGGTTGGGTCCTTCCAAAAAAAGAGAGAGTAAATATAAAATAAAATGAAGAAGGTCTTGATGGCTGCATCTGTCAAGGGAGATATCACAGCCCTCATGTCTTGGTCCGTACCAAATAAGAAACTACCATTATGGGATTGGTATGGTGGAGCGAACCACTCATCCCCTCTCTGAGGGGGTGAGCGCTCTCCTATGCGACTGCCTGGGTATGTATAAGAACAAATGGATGAAGGGTAATGGCTCTGCACTGCACTGCACTGTCAGCACCATCCGAGTTGTCCATTCAAAAAAAAGTGACAAAAAAAGGAATGAATGCAAAAGAGGAGAAGAAAGGAAAATTATGAGGTCAACAGGGCCTCCCCATCCACCCCCATAGGTAGAAGACCCCCTAGTAGCATTGTATGGTGAATGCCGAAGGGAAAATAAAATGACTATGTCATCTATGGAGGTAGAAAGACCCTGCAGTCGCAGCTTCTACGAAAAAGGGCCAAGAGGATGACACTTGGCGTAAGCATCGAAAGCTCGAGCCGAAGACTGTTCGAAGCATCTCTTGAAGAAATCAATGACAAAAGAAGATAGTTATTGATTTGATGCATAGCTGTCGCTGAATATCCCCAGGGGGAGCATGTAATCAATGGTCACACTGACACTAAAGAGCCCTCATTGGCCACTAGACCTCATGTTTCAAAAATAGGTCCATGCTTGTTGAGCTACCCCCTCCATTCTCAACTTGGATCTTCTAGCCAGGTCACTAAATAAACATTCTTTAATTTTCGGTCCTCCACCGCATTAAAATACAAACCTTGCAAGGGAACAAAGAGAATAAGACGTACCGATGCCTCGTCCTGTGAAGGTACTTCCCACTGGTCCCACCAAAATGGATGGTGCATTTCCATCTTCTCATCCTATGAGAATATTCCTCATTTGTCCCACTGGGGTTGACCCTCTACCCTTGATCTGGGACCTATGCTCCCAGTCAATGCATTCTCATTGCCTTTCGACATTCAGCTGCAACAATGTCATATTTGTCCCACGGGACTCTCCCACTACTATCGGTTCAGACTCCTTGCCCAACGTCGGCCTAATAAAATCTCTTTCTTCTTGGCATAAGTCACTCCACCCTTGCTGAGCTCAAAACTTTGCCCATCAGTCCCGCTGGACTGGGCTCATAAAATTTCCCTTCCTTTGACCCAGGGCACTTTGTCCAAGTGGAGTTTAAATTTACCCTTTGTCCCATTGGGCTAGGTTCATAAAACTTTTTTCCTTGGCCTGAGGCACTCCACCCTCGTCGAGCCCCAAAATTTTTCTTTGTCCCACTGGGCTGGGTTCATAAAGCCTTTTCTTGACTTGAGGCACTCCGACCTCGTCGAGCTTGAAAATTGCCCCTAGCCTCATTGAATTGGGCCCACAAACCCTTTCCTTTCTGACTCGAGGCACCTCATTTTGGCTAGGACTCTTGGATACTAATCCCAAGCCCCACCAGCACAATAAATAGGCAAATTCATTAATAGTCCCACCGAACAAAATATCCCGCATCGCAGATGAGCCTGCGCTAGAGAGCCCAGCATAAAAAAAAAAGAAAAAAGGAGAACTAAAAATATGGAAAGAAAAGAGTAAAGAATGCATATGAATGATCAAATGAAAATGATGATATAAAATAAACTTAGTAAAAAAAATAAAAAAATATAATAAATTTTAGTCTGCTACTTCTCTCTTCATATTGGGCCACCAATAATTTCTTTTGAGGTCTTGATACATCTTGGTAGCACCAGGATGAATGGTGTACTTAGATTTATGAGTTTCTTCCAAGATAAATTTCTTAATATCAGCATGATCTGGTATACAAACTCTTCCCCTGAATAGCAATCTTCCATCATTTGTAATAGAGAAATCCGGCCGTTGTTCCATATTGGCCTTGATCTCCAATAACACAGGGTCATTGTCTTGCAGCTTAACTAGATCTTCTATCAAGGTGGGTTGAGTCCGGATTTCTTCTTCATATCAATATCTAAATTTAACTGAGCAAATTTAGAAATAAAGTTGGTCATACCTTTCATGAGACTTGATAGCTTTCCCATCGATTTCCTGCTGAGCGCATCGGCAATAGCATTCGCCTTGCCAGGATGATATTGAATAGCAAAATCAAAGTCTTTAAGGTACTCCAGCCATCGCCTTTGCCTCATATTTAGCTCCTTTTGAGAGAATAAATACTTCAGGTTCTTGTGGTCCGAATAGACCATGAATTTCTCTCCATAAAGGTAGTGACGCCAAATCTTCAAGGCAAATATAACAGCAACCAACTCTAGATCATGAACAGGGTAATTCTCCTCATGTCGCTTTAACTGTCTAGAAGCATAACAAATCATTGCCATTTTGCATCAGTACACAACTCAGACCAATGCCAGATGCATCGGTAAAAACTTCAAATCCGCCACCTTCTACGGGCAAGGCCAGTATAGGTGTCGTGGTGAGATGTTCCTTAAGAGCCAAGAAATTTTCTTCACACTCCCTCATCCACTCGAAAGGATTTTCCTTCCTAGTGAGTCTTGTTAAAGGAGCGACGATTTTGGAGAAATCTTTGATAAACTGCCTATAATAACCAACCAGACCAATGAAACTTCGAACTTCAGATACTGTGTTCGATCGGCTCCAGTTCTTAACAACTTCAACCTTAGAAGGATCTACTGCTATGCCTTCTTTAGAAATGATGTGACCAAGGAAAGAGGCGTCCTTAAGCCAAAATTCACACTTGTTCAACTTAGCATAAAGTTGGTGCTCCCGTAAGGTTTGCAAAGCAATCCTTAGATGTTCCTCGTGTTCCTCTTTTGTCGTCGAATAGATGAGAATATCATCAATAAACACGACTATGAATTGGTCAAGATAAGGTCGGAACATATTGTTCATCAGTTGCATGAATGTAGCCAGTGCATTTGTTAAATCGAATGACATAACCACAAATTCATAGTGTCCGTATCTACTATGGAAAGCAGTCTTGTGAATGTCTTCTTCCTTGATCCTCGGTTGATGATAGCCTGACCTGAGGTCAATCTTGGAGAAGTATTCTGCGCCAGAAAGTTGGTCAAATAGCTCATCAGTATGCGGCAGTGGGTATTTATTCTTGATGGTAAGTTGATTCAATTGCTGATAATCAATACATAATCTGAGGGAACCGTCCTTCTTCTTGACAAATATGACTGGTGCCCAAGGGGATGTGCTAGGTCGAATGAAGTCCTTTTCTTGTAGCTCCTAAAGTTACTTCTTTAACTCCTTCAACTCTGTGGGGGACATCCTGTAAGGAGCTATCGACACTGGTGCTGCTCCAGTTGTGAGTTCAATGGTAAAGTTAACCTCCCTTTCGGGAAATAAACCAGGTAACTTAGAAGGAAAAATATTTGAAAACTCCCTAACTACGGGGATTCTGTTTATCTAGATCTCCTTAGACTCGGTGACCACTACAGAGATAAGGAAAGCTTCACACCCTTATGAACTGAGTTTGTAAGCGTGAAGAGATGAAATAAGAGAAGGATGCTTCCGGTATTTGATAACAAGAAAGAAAAATCGTGGAAGACTAGGTTTTCTGTCGTGCTTGGCGGGGACAATTCAACCCCCCTTCTTGTCCATACGAGAACCTTAGGGACAACAGAGATGTTCTTCGCTGACAACCCGAGCTACACGTCAGCAAAGGGTAAGCAGACGCAAGAATGCCAGCCCGGTAAGGAGGTGAACATTATTGAGTTCACCCCCGCCGCTAAAACTAGTAAGGAAGCCGAGCCGAGCAGTTTTGACAAGAAGCCAAGAGACAAGCCATCTGCTCCTTCCTTCTCAGAGTGTATGAAGAGACCCTTAACCTTCAAAAAGGAACATACGAAGATGCTCTTCGACATCTACATGGCCCAGAAAATTATTGAGCTGCTAGAAGCTTGCAAGCCAGACGAGGCCCAGAAAACTAACGATCCCTGCTATTGCCCGTTTCACCGCATGTTGGGTCACCTAATTAAAGGTTGCTATGTCTTAAAGACTCAGGCACAGAAGTTGATCTGAGACGGCCTCATCAAGATGAAGAGTGGTCTGTCGATCCCCTGTAGCCACATACGTGGTCCAGGCTAGCTAAGGTAGTGCGCGTGGTTTACTATTCGACCAACGTGATCCACATGATGGCTGTGCTCTCTCTCTCTTACGTTGAAGCAGAGGAGCCCAACACCAGTCAAGGCCAGCATTTGCTCTGGTATCCGGGGTGGTGGCCCTGGCATGACCGCATACCTCTCTCCTTTCCCAAGGAGAGGACCCGATGACTCTTTGATGACCTCGTGGAGAGGGGGAAAATCATGCTCCGTGATCCACCGACAGACTACACCCAGTGGGACTTCAGTCACCCCCAGTACTACCCTTTCCACGCCCGAATCTGCCACACAATCGAGTCTTGTGAGGAAGTCCAATACTTAATCTAGGAACAGATCCAGTGGGAATAGATCGATGTTGAGGGAAACTCCATGGCACTTCTGAGACTTCGCATTTCCGTACTCATTTTCATCTGCTATAGAAATCTTTTAATTTAGGGTAGATCTATTCACCCCCCCTCTACATCTGCGTTCATCCATTTTCACACACATCAATGAGAAGAAAGGTCGTGCAACCGGAAAAACCAGGGTGACTTTCGTGTGTCTACTCGAAGAAGGCAAAGCCATACTCAAGCAACATCAAAGGGAATTCATGTGGACAAAATATTTAATTTTTATGAATTCCCATTGGTCCACTTGCCAAATAAGAATACTCTTCTTCAGAAAGTATCTGGAAGTGCACCCAGTGTATAAGAGACAAGTTCCAGTCAATAGAGTTTGAGGTCACATAATTCGGTAAGTTCATCACGTGCCTCATAGAAAATGGTTGATGCTTTGACGTGCTAGGAGGACAGGTCGATGCAACTCAATTGTTGCAAGTCTTGAATATATTGGTGCATGAATGGATTGAAGGATATGTCGATGCACCCTTTCCCAACTTTGAGTTTAGAGAGCTATTGAGACTCCATAGCTTTGACACTGAGCCCCTTGACATTGATGTGTTGTAGAAGAAGTGAAGATCGAGTTAGAAAGACAGGTCGAGGTTAATCAGTGTCGTTTGATGATTAGGAAAGCTTTAGATCCGTATTGGTAGAGTTAGGAATCCTATACACAGTTAAATCTTTCAAATCAACTTGAGTTTCTTCAAGTTTCGCTGCCATGAGCTATTTGTCACCGTTACAGAGTTTTTGGTCACTGCTAACGGCTATTTGTCACTCACAACGAGCTATTTGTCACCCTTATCGCTTGCTAGCCGTCACTTTTGTTTCGCTTCATAACATATCGTGACTTCTGTTATCCATTTATCACCATTACGAGACATTTGTAAACCTTGAAGCCTATTTGTCACTACTTATGACTTTTTGTCATCACTATGCGATGTTAGCCGTTGTGCTTGATTTTGGTTTATGCCCTAACAGGCCGTACCAATGGGCCATGCAAGGAGTCCCACAATCTCCCCCTTCAGCTCATAAGAGAGACTGTCTCATAACTCCTTAGTGTGAATGCATGTCGACTAGTCGTAGGCACACCTCTTACCTTTCTTTTGACAAAGTATTTGTCAACATGTCTACCCTATTATCATATGTGTGAATTTTATGAATCTTCAACTCCTTTTCTTCAAATGCATTTCAATAAATCCAATAGTATCTGACATCGAGATGCTTCGACTTAGAGTGAAAAGTTGAGTTCTTGCACAAGTGGATGGCACTCTTCCTATCACAATGCATCACATAATTTTCTTGTTTCAACCCCAATTCATTTAAGAATTCTTTCATGCATAGCATCTATTTGCATATCTCTGTCGCCTCTGTGAAGAGGAAAGTAATGTATCTCTACAATCTGGATTGCTATGACACAGCTTCCTCTACAAAAGTAAGTGTGAAAGTTACTGTGAACTTTCTCGTGTCAATATCTCTCACCATATCTGCATTGATGTAACATACCAACTCAGGTGGATCACTCCCAAAGCTTAAACAAATTTTAGAGATTCCTCTTAGATATCTGAAGATCCACTCCACTATTGTCCAATGCTCTTTTCTTAGATTTACAAGAAATCAACTAGCAACATCCATTGCATATGTCATGTCTGACCTAGTGCATACCACCGCATACATCAAATTTTTGACTCCTAAAGCATAAGGAACCCTCTTCGTCTTTTTCTTCTTCTCATCACTTAAGGGACTTTATTCTGAGGACAACTTGAAGTCACCTACATAAGGAGGAGCAACTAGCATTGCATTACTCATACTAAACCTATCCAGCATCTTCTTGATATATTTCTCCAGTGACAACTATATCTTCTTAGTTCTCCTATCACGAGAAATCTGCATGTTCAATATTTGCTTTGCTAAACCTATGTCCTTCATTTTAAAGGACTTACTCATCTCTTTCAACCTGTCAATCATATATATATATATATTCCAAGGATAAGCATGTCATCAATATAAAGTAAAAGAATAATTAAATTCTCACCAAACTATTTGATGTAAACACAATGATCACAAGAAATATGCATACTCAATATTTACTTCTGATCAATACCTTTCAAGATAGAACTCTGTATTTTCTTTATTAGATTAACCCTTCTTATCTTGTTAAAAAGTCTCTGATTATTACTTGACAGAACGGTAGATTGAGCTATAAAATTCAATCTTGATTAGGTAGGATTGTACATGTGTTCATAACAAGGTGTGTTGATCTTGATTCATAGGTCCAGCTTATACCAGTGGCACATGCTAAGACAGTGTCCTTGTCGGTGTCACGATGAAGTCGACAGACCTCTTCGGCATGGGCTCCGGTCACATGGATCCCCTTAAGGTTATGGAGCGCAACCTGGTTTACGACAGGGTACCCAAGACTATGTCCTCTTCCTCTGCAACTTTGACTACACCTGGGACCAAATGGAGAGGATGGTCCTCATCCCCTCCCCCAATGTCGACACTTGTTACCCTCAAAAGGCAGCAACTCCCGGCTGGATGTCGACGTCAACTACCTGACCATTAAAGTCTCGAGCCCCCGGTCCACCGTGCCGGTGAAGAGGATGATGCAAAATGTCGACTGTGGCAGAGCTGTCTACTACGCTAGTCTAGTGAACTCCTAGGGGATGCACATGGTGGTGTGGCGGAGGTCCTGGTGTTCTCTTGCCGTAGGGAGAAGAACTCTCCTATTCACGGTCTCAGTCGCACTCTCATTCATGGCCTCGATCCCGCTCTCACTCTCAGTCTCGCTCTCAATCGGGATCCTAGTGCTGATCGTGGTCACAGGGATTGCCGTCAGCTACAAGGTCAAAGAGAGCTCGGGAAAGGTGTAGAATGAGATGGTGCAATATTATTCAGAAAGACATTAATTTTTTAGGTTTAAATATAAATATAGCACTTGATAGAAATTTTTGGCGGAACAGGATTTATGTAGCCAACCCCAAATAGTTGGGATAAGGCTCTGATGATGATGATTATGATGATGAAAGTCTATTCATAAGGGAGACATTATGGCAACTTTCTCTTCATTTTTGACATAAATGATCGCCTCCCTTATTGCAAGTAAACACTCTTCGCATCACAAAATTCATGATAGCAAATATGATTACAAAGACAAAAAAGCACGTTACTTTGCAAAAGGCTCTGGCCAGCACGTTGCATTGATTTGGACGGCTCTACCAAATTAACGTGGTCCAAGGAATGAGGCCAGACCTCCCGCATTGCCCTGCAATGGCCCGGGATAAGTGCATTACAAAACTCAGCAAGCAAAATAGTCATTTGCCGTTCAATATATGAGAAAACAACAGAAAGAAGGATCACTTGCAGAGGAACCAGACCGGGTCAGCACTTACCAGAATCCCGTGCCAGGACCAGCCCCAAAGTCCAGAACTTGTGAAGGCGAGAAGTCCGGCAGCCTTCGGCGGACCTACATCAACCAAAATCCAAAGAAGGGAACAACCGGAGAGCCATAAGTGGTGATGTGAACAGAACACAAAGTGGCACAGCACAATCTCATAAACCCACCCCTCCCCCCAACAATCAACCAAACCAGTCCCGTTACCTCACGGAGAATACGGCAGCAAGCAGCGAAAACAGCCGGCATGCGGGAGGCGACGTAGGCGGAGGTCTCATCTTCGCGGTAGCTGAACCCAATGTCGCCGTAGGAGGACTTGACCTTCCAGCGCCGCGACCGGACCGCCAGGGCCTTGAGGGGGTCGTCTATGAGCGCCCGCGAGGCGCTCTCGGCCAGCTGCAGATTCGCCTTCTTCACGCTGCAGAAGGACTCCGACAGCAGCAGCACTTTCCGGTGCATGTGCACCTGCTCCTTCTCTGCGGACGCGAGAAAGGGGGTGTGGGGAGTGAGGAAATGGGAGACCAGCAACCTGAGAGGAGAAGGTATGAAAGGTGGTGAAAGAGAAGGCATGGGAGCCGGCGCACCTCGGAAGAACTTCTTGATGGCCCGGCGGAGGCGGAGGGGGATGATGGCTATGCGCTCGGACTGCCTGGCGGCGGAGCGGAGGGTCTCCGGCGTGAAAACCTTCTTGAGGGCCTCGGGCAGCAGGGACACCGCCATGGGCTTTGGCCCCCTTCCCGTCCGCCGCCCACTTCTCTTCTTCCTCCCCTCCTCTCCAGATGGGGATGCGCCGTGCTCTGTTCTGCCTCTGCGAGCCTGCTCTGTTCTACCGTTCACTTCGTAGAACCCCTCGTCGCTGCTTCCGCCCACTTCCAACGGACGCTTAGGGCTCCTCGCTTAATTTTGTTGGTGGGTAATAAGAACCTGGAAGTAGTGAGTGTAAACATGATCAAATCCGGGTAGGACCCGAATCGGACCGAATAAGGCCTGCACTGGAAAGTCATGTGCAGATCATGATCCAACACACTACATATTATGGGCCGGCCCCACAAACCCGAATGGGCCGAATATGCACATTTGGAGTGTCCCGCCACGTAGGTGATGAGGCTAGACCAGACGCCATACTAAGCGAACCTCTCCACCATTCTCCACTCCTATAGCACCACCATCATCACCGGCGACCGCCGTCACATTAGAGGTAACAAACAAATGGAGCACAAAGCACACTAGGCACGAAAGGGCAATGGATGGCCTAAGCCTGATTCCCATTTGTTGCATTGTTGTAATAGATTCCCATTCTCCTCACCTCCATGCTCTGATTTTTGTCATAATTCGTTGTAACCTTCATTGCTCCCCAATTCAGATTGGACTTCCTGATCTGCTCTTTTGTCCATGTGTCTTCATCATCGGGAAGCTCAAATGGGCCCTTGCTCACCACTCTCCAGATTTCATGATTTTGTGCTCAGAGGAAAACCTGCATTTGATTTTTCCAATAATAATAGTCAGAACCATCAAAGTAAGGTGGTCTGGTCACTGAGTGACCTTCAGCAGCCTGTCCCCAGGTAGCCATTCCACTATAGAGCTCTTGGTCATTGGACCAATTGAATTCAACACCCGCTCTGTACCACGTGTTAGATGTGGAATGGCGATCTAGAGGGGGGGTGAATAGATCCACCCCCAAGATCAAAAACTATTGCAAGATTATATGAACAATTTAAACTATGCAACTTAAGCAAAAATTAAAGTGAATACTCTATGCATAACATAGATGGTCCTAGGCATGCATCTAGCGGAGGTCACAAGCGAATGCAAACAATCACACACAAAGGAGACAGAGATTTTTAGGTGGTTCGGCCAGACACCCAGTCTGCTTACGTCCACCCCTCACCAAACCTAATGAGACTTCCTTCCGCTGACTCACAGCTTGAAAACTCCACTGACTCACAACTTGAAACACCGCTGACTCACAGCTTGAAACACCCCGCTGACTCACAGCTTGATTAACAGAGTAAAAATAAAAATAAAAGATTGAATGAAGGTGAAATCACGGATCGAGTGTAGAATTCTCATGTTCACCAGGTATCTCGATCTGTGGATGAAGTTTGCATGGCTTCTAATTCTAGATCTCAGTTGATCTGGTGCTGCTGTTGGTGCTTTCTCTTGATGCTGCTCTTGATGCTGTTACTCTTGTTGTTGCTGCTCTTTCGCTTGTAGAGGTTGTGCTACAGTTTTGGATCTCCTGGCGCTTCTTTAGTTTTCTCCTTCACCTTCTTCTTCTTCTTGATCTAGATCACGTAGGCCTTTTCTACTTCTCCTTCCTACGAGATGCAGACCTTCATCTTCCAGTAGCCATGCCCCCTCTTACTTTTTGTTCCCTTCTTCTCTCTTTTCCTTTCTCACTAGATGCAGAGCTTTTTCTTTCCAGCAGCCATACCCCTTTTTACTACGCTGCTCCTTTTCCTTTTCAGCATTCCCACCATGTATATCTAATGTTTGAAGTGTGTTGAAGATATCTGCTGGTTAGTTGGAGAACCGGTGGGAAAAACTCCTATTTCTCAGCGAGAAGGTTGAAGACCAAGTCTACCCCATGCGCAGCAACAAAATCTGATAAAGACCCATGTTTCCTGGCACATCTAGACCCTCTATGTGCATGCCATAATGGATCCACGGCTTGGGTATCGGGTCTTGAGCCAACAGGGTCTGATTTTAGGTTTTCAAAAAGCTTTTTCGGCGGTGGTCAAGTCATAGGGCCTTGAGAGTCAACTTTCAACAGCTGCCAGAACCAATTTGGTTTCTGTCTTGACCAGAAGTCGACTCTCGAGCCCTCAAGTGTCGACACCTATTCCAGTCCAGGTTCTGGGTGGTTCTGTCTGCCAACTGTGGTCGACTCTTAACCCCCTGGGAGTCTACTCCTGCGCCTATCCAGAACCTAGTTGGTTCTGTTTGCCAGTCATGGTCGACTTCCAACCCCCTGGCAGTCGACTCCTGCACCATAGGTGCAGAACTCTTGTTCTATTGAGACTTTTGACTACTTCTTTTCCCTTTTCTTGAGTTACTTTGACCTTTACACCTACATTTCACATTTGTACAATGCATAAGAGCCAAATTCAATGAATTATTGGATGTAATGACTTATAGTTTTTCATCATCAAAACAATAGATGTACAACAAGGAAGAGCAGAGAGAGATGGTGAGAGAGGAGGAGAAGTAGTGGCCGACGGGGGTGCGAATTGCTATTTTCCTGATTGTCACACAGTAGTTTATTTTAATTCCGCACTGTTTTAGCTGTTGTAGATTTTTATTTGGGGATTGATCTATTCACCCCCCCTCTAGATTTATATCAGGACGGCCCCACATTAGAATGGTTCTACTCCTTAGAGCTGAGTGAGGCCGAGAACTTTGATGCAGTGCAAAGGTAATTCCTACAGAAATATCGAGACCGGGTTGGTCCCTCTCTCTCTATTACCGACCTAATGGCTGAAAAAATGAGGGCGGATGAAGACTTCGTCCAATATGCTGACAGGTGGAGGTCCCTAGAAGAGAAGATAAGAGATACCCTCTCAAAGCTAGAGCAAGTCAAAATGATTGTGTCTAATGCCACCCCGCAGTTTAGACATGTTTTGGCCATGAATAAGCTCACCATAATAGAGGTGCTGTATGAGAGAGCCTGGTACATCCAAACTTAGTTGAAAGATTCCGCTCTCATGCACATGTTTGAGCCGCCAAAGTCTGTGGTGGTCAGGAAGACAAACACTGTTGTCCAAGGTGGAGTGACAGAAGGGGTCGTAACGAATAAATAAGTGAGTGCAGTTGGCAGCCCCAACCAGCCAGCCAACCTAAGACCTTCACAATTGCCAAGACTTCCCCTCCAGCAGGGTCCATACCCCTATCGTCCTCCACCCCAAAACAATCTTCCCCAGAACAACAGGCCTCAACCATTCCATCCCCTGCAACAACAACAACCATTAACTCAGTATCACTAGGTTCCACCCCCGAGAAACTATGGCCCTCCTCAGCAACAAAGGCGGCCGATTGGCCCTAAAAGAGCTCATTACCCACCATTGCTGGAAACTTTGTCGGACGTGTTCAACGCTCTCATGGCCGCCAACGCACTCACTCTACCAAGGGAGAAGCTCGTATGGCCCCCAAATATTGACACCTCTAGATACTGTGTTTTCCACAGGTAGCCAGGTCATACGGTGGAGAACTATTTTCAATTTAAAGATTATATTTATGATATGAATGGCCAAGGTGGAATTGATTGGGATGAAATGAGATGATATATCGCCACCCTCAAGGCTAGAAGACTCTAGCAACAACAACAGCCATAGCCGCAGCAGCAACCTCAGTAGGCCCAACAATAGCAGTCGAACATGGGCATCATTCAAAACCCACTCCCGGAGCACCAACAGCCCAAACAGCAGGTCAAGCCCATCTCTTCTTTCCAAGAAGTTGGAAGAGGGCAGGGTTGGCATACGGAAAGCACCTCCATTCTTGCCGCCAACCACATTCCTAGCCAACCTCTACGTCTTACCCGGCTAACACCTCTTTCTCTCTGACCTGTATCACAGCCTATGGCTAGGCCTCCCCCATTCCCACAGCCATCACGCCCTCTCATCCACGCGCCAACTGCTAACTCCCCACCAATCCATCAACAAGGAGCATCTACACTTCCGCCCATGTCTTCAAAAGCGCTCATCATCTCTCGGCCATCCACATCGTCATCCACCATGCCACCCCCTTTACTCTTAAGCCTCTCATCATCTCTCATCCCTCCACTTCGCCATCTATCTCCGCCACACCCCCACCTATGCCTTCAAAACCCCTCATCACCCACCGTCCATCTGCCTCCACTTTATCTTCACCACTCATCATCCACCGTCCATCTGAGGCCCTGTCCACTTCCATTCCACCTCCTCCAAACAAACCCCTCATCAGGACCCCTTCACCTATCATTACCCCCACTCCACTAACCGTCCCCCCACCTTTACCACTTAAACCCCTGCTAAAACCCATACCTAACCTCATAGAGGTGTAACAAAAATCACAGGCTATGGTGCTGCAGAGTGGGAGGATCTTCCACCGGGTATTCTCCCAAAATAGTCAGCCCCGCATTATGCCTGATCATCCTTTAAATTCTTGTTTCATCTGCCTACTTGCATGACGCATTCCCCTATTTCATTCATTTTGCCTTAGTTGATTAAAGACTTGGCCCCTTGACCCTTTATCAAGGTCAAAAAGGACATCCCCTTGCTTATCGAGTAAGGAGCCAAGTCAAACAGATTAACTAACCTATTTGCAAAGGTGTGACACACAGGGACAAGAGAGGCAAATGGCACAAAGACACAAGCATACAAAAGGAGGCAACGCAGGTAACCTCAAAAAGTATACTTTCCATTTTACTATCATGATCATGTTCAGGTACAAAATGTCAAGGACGTGGTGTACAACAATCTCTCTCTAGGTCTCATCACCACCCTCCTGCTTCCTGCTCTCTGCCTCGCCCCTCTCCCCATCTCTGTCTCTATCCCTTGTTGGAGCTCGTGGGGGGCTCATCGACCCCTGGCTAGCAGCCAACCTCTCGCCAATGTGTGCACACTCTTTCGCCTCGTTCCTCTGCTGTGTGGAGGAACCTACCAGGTAGCTCGTGCTAGAATAGGCGCTAGGGCACCCCTCTCGCTACGCCCGCTCTCGGCCTCTCCGATAGCACTCCTCGATAGCCCCAAGTTGATCCTCAGCTCAAGCGCCTCCGCTCACTCGTGGGCTCGCTCTCTCCTCTCCACCTTGAGGAGGATCCGCAGCTCTACCATGTCATGAGGCAGCTGCTCCCTCTCTGTCTCTCGCTACCTCCTCTCTACCTCCTCCAACTCTGTGACCCGCTGGTCACGAATCACGAGCTCAGTGCCTGCCAACACGGCCCAAGTGAGCGCGTCCTATAGTTCCTCAGCCTGCATCTTTCACCATACAGCATGTTTTTATAAGCATCATGATATATATGTTTGAAGAAAAAAATGTGCGTGCATGAATATTATTTTGTGAACTAACTCGGGCAGCCAAGTCGAGCTCCGACGCCTCGGCATGCGTCGCTGCCGCTGTGAGCTGCTCCTCTGACAAAGCAATCTCGGCGGTCGGGTCCCTCGAGTTGGAAGAAGCACCTCCTACCCCTCCTGCTACCGCTTCCTACTGGGCATGCTGCATTTATCAAGATTGTCAGTAGCTAATCACCAAGAATTCAGGAATAATTAATAGCATTTAGATAATGCATACTCACCAGGGTCTCTAAGTCTGCCCGTGTGGTCACGAGCAGGGCCTCAAGACTATGCAGTTGGACTTGCATGTCCATCACCACTACATCTCGTGCATCCTGCATTCATTACATGTCAGTCAAAAGCATTCATTTCGATCATCACATGCTAGTCAAAGCATATAGGATTAAAATCAAATCAAAGCATGCATTCATACATACCCCTACTGGTCTCATTTGATGTCGGCCCCAAAAAGTCTCCTAGTAGCGCTGTAAGTATGCCATACTATCCTTCGCATGAGAGATGACTGGAGTGCCACCCCACTACTAATCGGCGTACTGCTCTGGGAACTGAAGTAGCCAGTTTGTCGCCATTGTCCATCCACGAGTCTTTCGCCCTATCCTACGTGGCTCTGTGATGTCGACCCACTCCTGGTGGAGGCCCAGTGTCCTCATCCCCAGCCTCAAGCTCAGGGGCTCAATCTCATTCAAACAGTGAAGCCAAATCTCACGCCCAAATATATGTCGACCTGTTGCGACCCAAGGCTAGCCCTCATCCGGCATACCTAGTTAGGGCCTCCACATCACCCGCATGCACACATGTCATCATTATATCATGATAAGCAAGAACTAAAAACAAAGTGCATATGCAACATACATACCATAGAAGCGGGGTAGTCGCGGAACTCCCACTTGAGAACCTATAGCTCGTAAGAGTGGGGCGCCTCGGTCATCCACGGTAGCCACCGTCGAATTTAACTGGAGTAAACATGAATCATGCAAATACTGTAGAGCTTGCGATATAATCTGATGGTTATCTTCTATGTTTAATAAAATATATTTGAGAACCCAGGATGTGTACTGTTTGAATAATTCTGTTGTTTATGCTTGGTGTTTTTGTTGACAGAGAGGAGCTTGAATTAGAAGATGAACTTCCTGACTTAGTTCCACAACTTAGACCATATCAGCTTCGTGCAGCTTACTGGATGGTTCATCGAGAGAGAGGGATCCCTGATTCTTCAAGCAAACTGATGAAAAGTCAGTTGTTTGCTTCTTTCTGTGTGCCGGTTATATTCCTCGAAGGAGATTCAGGAATGTTCTACAATCCCTTTAGGTATGATATTCTCTAACTAAATATCTATTAAGCTGTTCCCTATTGTCAGAACAATCTTTTTGTTTCACTTGAAATTATAATATGTCATTAATCTTCAAATCATCTGTTATATCTTACAATCTAAGTTAGAAATATGAAGGATAGGTAAAATTTCTTCTTCCACTAATATTTTGCCCAATTCAGGTCGTGTTGGGCCGAAAAGGCCCCTTGAAATCATTAAGTCCCCACTAGATACCCTAATGGTGGTGAAGCTGATCTGCTGCTCGGCCCCACTCCATTGTTTGAAAAGCATGCACAGTAGAGATGCTACGGTTGTCACTCCTACGCCACCAGAACCTGCTCTTTCCTCCTGCCTTTATTTGTCTTCCTTTTCCTTCATCCTCTTCCACCACTCAGGCCTTCCACAGTTATTCCTATGATTAAGTTGCAGGAGGGTAAAAGGGGGACAAATTTTATGGACAACTCCTTGCTAAAAATATTCAGTGTTCACTGTTACTATATTAAAAGCATATATATACCTTAAAATTAAAATCATATCCCTCTCTCTCTCTCTCTCTCTCTGAAAGAATATCTGATTCCCCCCTGGATTGCCTGAATTGGATGATCTAATCTTATCCAAATTGTGCTTAGACCCAGCTGATCTAGGGGATTTATTCAATTCTACTGTGCACGTACGTAGATAAGGTTGACTATGGACATGCAACCTATATCCGAGGAATGTTGTATTGGTTCTTGGTTTTGTCTCGGGAGGGTCAGAGAGAAGAGATATTAGAGAGATCCTAGAGAAATGTCAGGAGATTAGGAGTGGCAAACCCTATAATCCTATATATGTTTAGGGAAAATTTATAATGTCATTCATTTAGCCACTCAATATGATAAAATGAACATGATAATAGTAAAATGATGGTAGTGGGAGTGAGTGTGGAGTGATCAGGTTGGGGTTGAGGGAGGTGGTTTGTGTTGATCCTGCTCTTTGCCTTGTAAGTGGTCTACAGTCGGTGGACAGGTTGTCCATGGCCAGGAACCTCCCTCCTAATGGTAGGTGCCTTGATGGCGACCGCCGTGTGTGAAGGAAAGGGATGGTTTCAAAACCCTTGGGTTTGAATGAGCCAAAAGTAACGGGGAGGGAGCTTTGAACATCCCACAAACTGACCAGTCCAAATGCACAGTATTCGTGTGACTTGCCTGGACGCCTTGTTTTCAGTACCGCCCGGTATGTATCGTACCGGACCGGTATGTACCGGTACCGGCCTTGGCCGGTACGGTTCAATTCTTCATATACTGGGCAGTATATGTCGGTACCGGCTGGTATGTACTGGTACCGGGCTTGTCTGGTACCTAAACCGGTACCAGGTTTGAAAACTTTGCCTGGACGTTGTGTCTTTACCTAGGCATTTTGGATCTCGGCAAGCCTTTGAGGCAGAGAATCTCAAGAGATCTCGAGAGATTCTCAGGAGATTGCAAACAATGCCTATGCCCTCACGTGATATAGCTTACATTTGTGAAGGTGACCAACAACACATCTTTGAGCATGAGCTTCATTCAAAATCAGAATATTCACATATTCATATTCAAACATTATTTGTCATGCATCTATTCATTAATTGAACTTTACAAGAAGTTGTAGTCTCTCCCATATAAAAAGTAGGGAGGACAATGCATGAAGTTTGATAGACAAATGTGACATGAAAAACAACATGAAGAGTTAGAAAGTTCAAATAAGGAGAGAATTAAAATAGTTCTGGCTTCATCATATAAGCAGATGTATCAATGATTACTAAGAACAAACCATATCAAAATCAATACTGAAGCATTTCAGGTTGATTGGCAGTAAGTATAAATTCAAATCTGTAGATAAAAGAGTTTCCCTCATGAGCTAGACACTCGATTTACTGAGTTCTTAAATGTATACATGCTTATATAACAACTCAAGATCAGATCATTGAAAGGCACAAAACACAACTTATCAAGAGAAAGATTCATTAACCTGCAGCACCTTGAGCAGCTCAAAAGACATCAACTTAGAACAGTTTGCCAAACCAGATTGCGTACTTAAAATAGATAAAGAAATTCAATGAATATTGTTCACTAACAAAAATCAAAACTGGTTGCACTAGGATCACCTCTGAAGATCATTGGATCTTAGGTACACAGAGCTAGGCTCTGATACCAAATGTTGGGTCCGAGAGGTGCAACTGGATCTAGAAGGGGGGGTTGAATAGATCCCATTATAAAAATTACCCTCTAAAAATCTTTTCACCAGATAATCTTCTGGTTAGACCACAGTGGATATAGCATTGATGTTTGGACATGTGAGTGCTTGTTATAGATCCACCAGGCATTAAGCCACTCAAGATTGAGAGCGGATCACCGGAGGGAATGCATTAAGAACAACCGATAGCCAGACAAGTCTACTGCATCACAAGCACTGGTTTGTTGAATGATGCTAGGAGATAAATGTTCTCCCAGGAATGAGTATACGAAGGCTCAAAGGACGGTGCAAATCAAAGCTTACAGACTACTCATAGGATAGCTATCAAACATACAAGTAATGCGCCATAGAAACTATGCACATATCTGAGATAGCTTAAGAGCCAGAGAAATGTCAAACACCTAAGATTTACATGTGTAGATACATATCATTAGAGAGCTTTCTTAGGTGAGTGTGTGAGCCTTTGTTCAAACAATAAGAGTGCTGTCAAGCGGTGAAGGCTTCACACAATGTGCAATGTTTGGTTGAAGCAGAAATGTTGAAATGAAAACTATAAGTTCCTGTGAAAGGGAGGTAGAGAAAATGGAAGCAATCACAGAAGAATAACCACTGCACGATGGATTTTTAAGGTGGTTCAGTCTGTAAACCCGTAGACCTACATCCACCCCTCACCAAACTGGTGAGGCTTCACTACACGAGGATGGATCCTCACGAGGATGAAGTCCTCTATACCCACACTGCAACTGCAGCAATGGGGACGAACCCCACACACACACACAAGGAGCAAGCTCCTCACGAGGACAAAGTCCTCACCCCACTACAAGAGCAGCACACGGGGACAAGTCCCAAAACCATAGAATGGAGAACCCTCCGTCTGTCTTCCTACACACAAATCAGTAGGGATGGTTTACCACAGACCTGAGGACCCTCAGTCTGTCTTCCTACACACAAACCGGTAGGGACGGTTCACAATCAAATAAAAAACATAAAAAGAAAATATTGCAGGTGCAGCAAAAGATTCTTCTGGTCTCACACATAGAGATATGGAGTTTAAAGCAGGAAATGAAGACCGCAGATCAGAGCTAAGAACCAAATGTAGCTTCTGACTAAGTCACGAAGCATTTCTTCAAAGTTGGGCTTCTCCTTCTTAGCTCACTTCACTCTTCACCGCTGGACTGGGTCGAACAGGGTGGAATCCTAGTTTACCGTCCTAGCATCCAATGTCCAATTTCCAGTCCCTAGTCCCAGTTTATAGTCTCCAGCGCAAGTACCCAGTTCCCAGTCACAGCCTTCAGTTCTAGTACATAATAGCCAGATCCCAGTCTCCAGCCCTGGTGTCTAGTCCCGATATCCAGTTCCCAATCTCCACTTTCTAGACCCAGTATCCAGTCTCCCATCCCAACATCCAATTCCCAAGCCTTAGTTCTAGTCTCCAGCAATAGGCCAGTATGCCTCATGCAAGTAAGCCTCCGATCCCAGCTTCTAGTTTTCGAATCCTAGTCTCTAGTCCCAGTACCCAGTTCCCAGCCTCCAGATTCCAGTTCTCAATCCCAACACCCAGTCTCCAGTCCTAGTATCTAGTATCCAGATCCCAATCTCTGGTCCCAGTATCCAGTTTCCAACCTCCAAGTTCCCAGTCTCTAGTCTCGATGTCCAGTCACCAGTCCTAGTATCTACTATCCAAATCCTAAGCTCCATATCTAGTATCTAGTTTCTAGTCTCTAGCTCCTAACTACCAGCCCCAGTACCCATTCTCCAGTCCTAGTACCTAGTCTCCAAATCCCAGTCTTCAGTACCAACATCCAGCTTCTAGCCTCCAATTCCCAATTCCCAGCCCCAGTACTCAGTCTCCAGTATCTGAGTCATAATCTTCAGTCCCAGCATTCAATTTTTACCTCCCAGTTTCTAGCCTCTACCTCCAGCTTCTAGCAAGAGACCAACATGCCTTAGCCAGGCAGGTCTCCAGTCTGAGTACCAAGTTTCCAGCCTCCAACTTCCAGTTGCCAACAATAGGCCATAACGCCTCATAGGGAGATCAAAAACAACAACCACATGAACAAATCAAGAAACCTTACAGACTGGTTTTCCTCGAAGGCCAGTCTACAGCAACCCTAGACCAACACACTCCCAAGGGTCGGTCTATGACATTCTCTGATTATTACACCTCGATGGTCAGCCAGCCTCGAAGGCCAGTCTACAGCAACCCTAGACCAACACACTCCCAAGGGTCAGTCTATGACATTCTCTGATTATTACACCTCGAAGGTTAGCCAGCAACAACGCCTTCGACAGCACCTCAGTGATTAGCCAATCATGACTTCCAGGCAATATACCTCAGCAATCAGCGGATCAGATTTTTGAGCTGATACACATCGATGGTCAACCAGCACACTAGCAGGTACCATCCACCACACTATGATGATTATGTGTCTAACATCATTTGTGGTCATTGTACTTTTTTTAAGGTTCGGGCAACCTCGACTTCGGTTATTCCACCACAACGGTTAGCTGATGGCATCAACATTTGGCCATACACCGTAGGGGTCGACCGAGTGTGATTTCAAGCCAACACGCCTCTTTGGCGGCAAATACAACAACTTCAGGCCAAGACGCCTCATCGAGGAAGGTCTCCAACAACCTCAGACCAAGATGCCTCACCGAGGTAGGTCTCCAGCAACCTCAGGCCAAGATGCCTCACCGAGGTAGGTCCCCAACAACTTCAGGCCAAGACGTCTCGCCGAGGTAGGTCTCCATCAACCTCAGACCAAAATGCCTCGCTGAGGCAGGTGTCCAACACCTTCAGGCCAATACACCTCACCGAGGCAGGTCTCCAGCAACCTCAGACCAAAATGCCTCAGCGAGGCAGGTCTCCAGCAACTTCAGACCAAAATACCTCGTCGAGGTAGGTCTTCAGCAACTTCAAGCCAAGACGCCTCGCCGAGGTAGGTCTTCAACAACTTTGGGCCAAGACGCCTCACCGAGGCAGGTCTCCAGCAACCTCAGGCCAAGACGCCTCGCCGAGGAAGGTCTCCAGCAACTTTAGGCCAAGATGCCTCACCAAGGCAGGTCTCCAAAAACATGTTCTAGTTCCAAAGGGGCATCTCTCACTATCTCTGTGAAGGATCTCCATCTATCAGCATACTGGACAATGTCTTTATCTGGCCTCATCTTTTTAACCACTAAATCGATAATGGTAATAGAAGGGCCGACCTGATCCCTATATTTCTGGAGGAATTTTCTCTGTATTGCATCAAAGTTTTCAGCCTCACTTGGTTCTAAAGAGTAGAATCATTCTAACGCATGGCCATCTAACGACATCCTAAAAGGATATGCCAGGGACCTTTTGTCATTTTGCCAGAGGGAGGACTCATCCATGAAGTCCTTGAGGTGGATGAAGGGGCCATTGTACCTTCGGGACTTGGGCATCTCAAAAGGAGGCAACTGAAACACCAGGAGAGCGGGCAAGGAGGCTTCGGGGGTGGACTTTACATCTACCATGTTCTTTAGGTCTTGATACTATTCATCCATTTTATTTAACTTATTGAGAAGGGATTGGGTGAGCGGATCGATTGGTGAAGGTGGCATTTTCTAGTGAGAAGGAATAGGCCTACCAGGGACCTAAGAGGGGAACCTAGAATGAGAAGGGAAGTGAGGTCTACTGATGGAATGACCCACCTGAGTAAGGGTCTGAGGAACAACTGGCGTGTAAGGGACAACGAGAGTTGGTGGTTGTGAAGGGAATTTAAATGAGGGTGGTTGTTGACTTGCCTGACCTTGTGGGAAAGGAGATGCCTGTTCTTGAGGGGTAGGAGGAGTAGAAGGGGTAGCCTATGCGGGTTCTTGAGGGGTGGGGGAAACAAATTTCCCTTTTAGGATGGCTTGAAAGGCCTAGAGCTATTCAACATTGAGTTGAGAAGTGGCAAGAACACCTAGCATAGAGGAGATATCAGGAGAAAGGGATGCTTCTCCAGTGGTGGCTTGCACCTCCAGCACGGGCTCATGAGATGGCCCCACCTCTACAGCATGAACATGAGATTTGCTTTGGTAACCATAGCCAGGGTGATACTCCTCATGACCTTGATATCCAGGATTATACATTTGGGGTCATAGGATGAATCAAATGCCCTACTCTCAAAATCATCGTAGGTATACCTAGCCATCTTCAAAACCTTACTAGAACATAATAACATACACTAAAAATCAATTTGCAAAGATTAACACACAAATGGATGTTTACGCCAATTTTTTTCCTTGGCTGAATAAAAAAAGTGGCTTTCAGAAAATTTAAAATTCACACAAGAAGTGTAGGACCCTAATTACAATTTTGGTCACCGCCGTGCCAACTAAGATCTCTCCTCACCACGAATAGGTCAACTAGCCCCAAAGAACATCAGTGGTACAACCTGCCTAGTGAACGAAGAGGGAATCATTCACTATCGAGGACTTACAAGGGTCCCAATGGAGGAGATTGTAGTCCGTCGAGAGGAATGCATGAACGGTGAGTCCTTTCTTCACCGAGAGAGAGTAATTTCCTAGAATGCAGGGGGAGATGCCCTAACGCCCGTGGGCGATGCAATGCTATTGCAGAAAAGAAATATAAAGAACAAGCAAGCATAATAGAAATATTTAGAATAACACAGAGTTGAACAAAACATTATAGAAATAAATAACATGTTGACCTAGAGAGATGCCTATCCCAGAATGTGTCCACTAATCAAGACGCTTCTAAAACTAAAGATGCATCTAGGTATAGAGATTCATGTACGTAGATGCGTCTCAAAGCACAGATGCATTCTCAGACTACAACCCATTAAGGGAAGAACAGGAAAGAACTTTCACAAATTAAACACATCCAAACATGGCAATCAACTAAATAATGAAATGGTTTATTACCCAACTGGCTCCAATGGATATCCAAGTATATCCAAAAATTATTCGACATGTCCAACTGCTAGAAGACGACGACGTTTTCTTCGTGGATCGGCATCCACGGCACGTGAAATCTTCGGTGGAGGTAGGTGAATGGTTCCATAGCTCGTGCACTTCCTTTCCCGCGAGTTTCGTAGGCCGTGGTGAGCCGAGTGGACTTATTTGGGCGTTTGGGAAAAAATCTATATTTTTGGGGTGTGCGCCCGATCTAGCATTTTGATCGTATTTTTGGGGTTTAAATGGGTCCTCTCAGTGCTAGAGAGGTAGGGGACTAGTTTTCTCTTGTTTTCCCCTTCACGTGGGCGTGAACGGGATGTGGAATGAAGTTTTTGGTGTGATTCACCATTTTCAGGGTCGGGACGACCTAGCGGTCCTTCAAGTGACCGCTGGGGCTCCAGTGGTCTAGTGTGCAACCACTAGGGTCCCCGTATGTCGGTTCGAGGTTTGCGGTCGCGTGATAGACCGCTAGGACTTTTAGCGGTCTGGAGTTAGACCGCCAAGCTCTGCCTTGCGGTCCATGGAGTAACCGTTTAACCGTGTTTTGGTCGATTAGAGGTCGGTGGGGTAGCAATCTTACGACTGACTGCTAGGTATCACCTAGCGGTCAGGCAAGGGGCCCTAGCGGTCAGGCAAGGGGCTGCCAGCCTACCTAGTGGTCCGAGAAGTGACCGCTAGGGGTTGCGAGTTCCTGGGGCTTAGCGGTCCAGGGGTAGACTGCCAGCCTGGCCTTAGTGGTCTAGAGTTAGATGGCTAGACTCTCTAGCGGTCCAAGGTAGGGCCGCTAGGCGATTTTCAAGCTCGCAGTGTCTATTTTATGTTGTGTAGGTCTCCAGTCGATCCGGTTGTGACCCAATGACCGACCTATGACCCCGTGTGTGTTCCGAGTTCCAAGGGCGCAGTGTGTATGGCCTTGGACTGTGAGTCCAGTTGACCAGTTTGGGGCTAGGGATTTTTCGTGTGTCACCGTAGTTTTAGACCTAGGGATTAGGCCTGATCGACGGCGCAATGCTGTCACGTATGACGGTCTTGACCTGAGTCTTGTGACTCAAGGACCATTGAATTTAATAGGTCTAGTGGGCTGTCTAGAGTCTAGTGGCCGCGAGCCACTTCTTCCTTCGTGTTACTCGCGATGGGTGCGTGCGTAATTTTCTGTGTTCACGTTCTGTGAGTCCCCACTAGTCGTAGCTTTCCCACGGCATGCATGTGCTGACCCACCTGGGAGTGGTGGTGCGACTTACCCGAGAGAGACGGTTGTTAGGCTGGTTACCGTAGGGCCCCCACGCCCAGCCGAGTCTGAGATTCGGGGGAAGAACCAGCTAGAGGACAAGCCTAGGGTGTATGGTCTGAGTGTGCACACAAGGCTGAGGGCTGAGGGCTGAGGGCCCGCGCTGATGAGCGCGACCTCAGCTAGTCCTTGTTAGTAAGTCACTTTAGTGTCTTTGTCTCCGCCTGTGGCATCGTAGCGAGACATGGGGGTGCGGTGTAAGACGTCAGGGGACGCATCAGGTCTGTTCTTCTGGTGGGCGGTACTCCTGTCATGTGACGTGAGTTTTCGTGTCCCGGGTTTCCATTTTTCATCTGTGAGACAGACTTTTAGGTGTTATTTTCGAGAGCGTTCCCGTAGTCGAGGTCTAGGATTTTCAGTGAGCGTCACCGAGGGCTTTTTCCTAGACGACATGGAGTTCACAACAGCGAGGTCATGATTGTGTTTCTGAATTGTATAGTTTCGGCTTGGGCCCTGCTGTGAGGGTAGGTTTCCGCGACTGAGGCGTCGTGGGATTTTCCTAGTAGCGTGACTAGGGCAGTTCGCGTCTGGTTGTCCCCCGACCGTAGGATCGGAATATCGGGTGCGTGACTTGGTTCTCCCCCGACGGGAGACCGGGTCGTATTTTTTGGTATAGTAGGAGTAGCTGTAGATTGAACTCAAAGTGTTATAGTTTGTCATCATCAAAACAAGAGGTGTGCAACAAATACATCATTGGATGCTGATGAGTCAGGTAAATCAGTGGATCTAAAGCTATACAGAGGTATGATTTGCTCATTACTCTATCTCACTACTTCCAGACCCGATACCCAATTCAGTGTGTGATTGTGTGCTAGGTTTCAAGCTAATCCAAAAGAATCACACTTGTCTACTGCCAAAAGAATTTTTAGATATATTACTGGCACACATGATTTATGCTTATTTTTTTCTACACCATGCCACTTAGAGTTAATTTCATATACTGATGCAGATTATGCTAGGTGTAAACTAGATACAAAAAGCACTAGTAGATTTTGTCAATTCTTAGGAGGGTGTTTGGTTTCTTGGGCTTCCATGAAATAACACTTAGTGGCTCTATCCATTGTAGAGGCTGAGTATGTAGCAGCTAGTAGTTGTGGCACACAAGTTATTTGGATCAAATACCAACTACAAAACTACAATGTAGATCTTGGCTGCACACCCATCTATTGTGATAACACAAGTGCTATAAATCTGTCTAAAAACCCAGTTCAACACTCACGCACAAAGCACATAGACATTAGACACCATTTTCTAAGAGATGAAGTTTCAAAGAAAAATTTTAAATTGATTCATGTAGGCACTGCACATCAAATAGCAGACATTTTTACTAAGCCACTAGATCATGAAAATTTTCCACCTTGAGAAGAGAGTTAGGTCTTTTCAAATCAACCTGATTTTGCAATCTCTCATTGATGTCAGTCAATTTTTTATTTTTAGTCCAATTGCAATAAGTGAGGGGGAGATAGCCCCAATTGTCTATCATAAGATTGTAAAGACATGTTTCACTTTCTTTCCTAAGATGTTGACCTCCCTATGGTATATCAAATGGTGTGATGCTGAAGGACAGGTAAGGCTTGTCTGGAAGCACTCACTATGCGTGAGGTGTGTTGTGCTCCTGTAGTTTTGATGCTGACAAAACTGTGATGAATTAATTTTGATACTGGCAAACACTGTGATGATTTGAAGTTTTTACTTAAGTCAGAATAGGTCCTTCTCATAATAAGGTCGATGCATCTTCGATCAGCATAGAACATCAGGTCGATGCATATTCATGCATTTAGTTAGATAGGTCGATGCATATACGAAGTCTAGTCTAGAAGGTTGGTGCTAATGCAGAAGTGTTGTATCATCCGGTCGATGCACAATATGCCAACGATTACACTATAAGGTCGATGCGATAAAGGCATTCATACCATATGTCGAGGCATTCATACCATACGTCGATGCATTCATACCATACGTTGATACACTTATGCTAGCTATTGCATCATCAGGTCAATGTACACTTTAGATTGGCCGATGCTATTGAGCTAGCGATTGCAGTACTAGGTCGATGTGATAAAGGTTATCATTCATAAGGTCGATGCACCTTTTGTATCTACTTGGAAGTCAGGTCGATGCAGGAATGCCCTGTGTCAATGCTTTAAGCATCTTCATTATACATCACCAGGACAGGCTGACTCGCCTAAGTGGCACGTCGATGTTATGATTCATGAAGCACTAGCCTGTGCACTGACAGGTCGATGCACCTTCAATGAAGGAAAAATAAGATCATTAAGGAATAATTTAGACTCATGCTCGAACACCTTAGATGCATGAAGGTATGAGAAGACAGGCCAAGTTCAAGTTCAGTAATAAATTAACTGATAAAGCTTTCTCGTTGCGAAGCAACTTCTTTAATCAACTGGAGGCAGTATTCTTGATTGTCACATGGGTTCCAAAGTGCAACTGTTAAGGGCACGTGATCCGAGGTGATCTCCTAGTTCTTTGGATATTCCCATTGAAATCTCTTTGTCAACCGAGTCATGGGAACTGTCGCTCAACCTCGGAGACCGCAATCCGCGCATTCGCGGCATTGGCACGCGCTACCACTTCGCCGATACGTGGCGAGCCATCATTGAGCGCGGCGCGTTGAAGCCAAGACTGCATGCGGCGACGGCGGACGGCACGCTCACCGGTGAGCCCGTGTATCTGACACAGCGAGAACTGGACACGAAGATCCAGAACATGGGCCCGTATACGGCGTCCAGTCAGCTGCTGCAGAACCCGATTGCCGACAGCAAGCAGACCTTCAAGCGCGATTGGCTCGAGCATCGCTATGCGGATGATGTGGACTGGTCGGGCATGACACGGGTGCTGATCTGCGATCCGGCCAATGCCAAGAACAAGAAATCCGATTACACGACAATGGCTGTGATCGGCTTGGGGCAGGACCGCAATTACTACCTGCTGGACTTCCTGCGTGACCGCCTGAACCTCTCAGAGCGGTGCAGTGAATATTTCCGCCTGCATCGTCGCTGGAAGCCCCACAGGAGCGCCTATGAGGAGTACGGCAAGGATTCAGACATTCAGCACCTGGAGACCGTAATGGCTGGCGGCAATGGGCGTGCGCCGTATCACTTTGAGATCGAGCCTGTCGGTGGGTCGTTATCCAAGGTTGATCGCATCAATCGACTGATTCCGGTGTGCAGTGATGGCCGATGGTGGATGCCGGATGTGCTGATGCGCACGAACAGTGAGGGCAAGCTGGAGAACCTGGTCGATGTGCTGATCGAGCAGGAGTTTCTGGCGTGGCCGGTGCCGGTGCATGACGACGGACTCGATGTGATCTCGCGGGTATTCGATATTGCCGATCTGATGTTCCCTGATCCGGAGCCGGAACCCACGGTGAATGATCGATATCGCAAGAAGCGCAGTAGTCGAAGCAGTTGGATGGGCGCATAATGTCGGCATCCATGCGCGCAGCCCCCACCGAATCCGGTGAGGCCGGGGCACCGATGCAAGACGACTCGCTTGATGCCGATGAGGTATTGAGCGAGTACAACCAGCGATTCAAGCACGCCAAATCCCATTGGGCTGATTGGCGCACTGAAGCGCGCATGCTGTATGACCTGAAGGCCGGCAGGCAGTGGGACGATGAGGACGCGGCCAAGCTGCGCGAAGAATGTCGGCCGATGGTCTCATTCAACGTCGCCGACAAGTACGCCGATGCGATGACGGGCCTGCAAATCAACAACCGGCAGGACATTCGCTACTTCCCGCGCGAACAGGGCGACGCGCAATCCAACGAAATCATGACGGGCGCGGTCCAGTGGGGTCGCGACCTATGCGATGCGCTCGATGAGGAGACCGACGCATTCACCGATGCCATTTGGACCGGCATCGGATGGATGGAGGGGTATCTTGACAAGGATCTGGAGCGCTCAGGCGTCCCTGCGTGTCAGCGCGTCGACAACCTTGAGATGTACCCCGACCCCTCGGCGCGAAAGCGCAATCTGACGGACGCTCGCTATGTCATCCGCATGCGCGAGATGGATCATGATGAATACGAGGATCTGTTCGGCGAGGCGTACTCATCCACGAATGAGGAATACGAGCCCGATGTCGATGATGACGGCGGCATTCAGATCATTGAGGAGCCGCAAGATTACAACGACGACACGGCAACGAATTCAGCGGGCTCCAAGAAGCGCAAATGCGTTGTCGCCGACTATCAGTTCTGGCGCCGCGAGAAGCGCTGGCTGCTGCGTCATCCGCAGTTGGGTGAAAAGGAATTGACGAAGGCTGAATACGACGCCTATCAGGATTTCTTCCAGCGCGCCGCGCAAAATGGCCAGCGCTTTCAGGTGCAGGCCATCAAGCGCAAGGTGTATTACCGCGCGTTCGTCTCGAAGGGAAAGATTGCCACGGGCGAGAATGGCTTTGGTCTGAGCCCATATCAGGATGGCTTCACGTATCACGCGATCACCGGCAAGCGAGATCGCAACAAAAACACGTGGTACGGCATTGGCCGCTCCATCATCGATCCTCAGAAGTGGCTGAACAAGTTCTTCAGCACGATCCTTTACGCAATGATGACCAACGCCAAGGGCGGCATCATGGCCGAGGAGGGCGCGTTCAAGGATGCGCGCAAGGCAGAAAGTGAGTGGGCAAATCCGGAGTCGATCACCTGGCTGAAGGCGGGCGCGATCTCGGGCGAGAAGATCATGCCCAAGCCGCCGGCTGCGTATCCGCAGGGGCTTGACCGGCTCATGGAATTCACCATGCAGTCGGTTCCGCAGGTGCTGGGGCTCAATGCCGAGTTGATGGGCCTTGCTGATCGCGTGCAGGCGGGCGTGGTCGAGGCGCAGCGCAAGCAATCGGCGATGGCTGTGATTGCATGGGCCTTCGATGCCATGCGCCGCTATTACCGCTCGATGGGCAAGCAACTCGCGCAGTACGTGGTGGACTACATGCCGGAAGGCACGCTGGTCATGATCAACGGCGAGATGAGCAAGCAGTATGTGCCGCTCATCAAGCAAAAGCTCGCGCTCAAGTTTGACGTGATCGTCGATGAAGCGCCGACCAGCGTGAATCAGCAGGAGCGCGTGTGGATGGTGCTAGAGCAGATGATTCCGCAGCTTCTGCAGGCGGGTATTCCGATCACGCCGAAGGTGCTGGATTACTCGCCGCTGCCGCCTGATCTGGTGGCGGAGTGGAAGAAGATCCTTCAGCCAGACCCCAAGAAGCAGCAGTTTGAGGAGCAAAGCGCGATGGCTGGTCTGCAAAAGACGCAAAGCGAGGCGCAGAAGAATCAGTCTCAGTCCCAACTCAATGCCGCGAAGGCCGCGCAAGCAATGGCTGAGGCCAATGTCGCGCCACAGAAGGCGCGGTCTGAAGCGTCGAACATCAATGCAGATACAGGACTGAAGCACATGCAAGCAATGAAGACAGCGGCCGAAGCAGGCGCTGCGCAAGCGGGAGGTCATATGGCCGGGAGCAAGTCATGACCGTCGATGTCGATACGTTGATGCCGGAGATTGAAGCCAGCGATACTCCATCCGATCTGCCGGAGGCGCAGATCAACGCCGATCCGCCAGCGGATAAGGAGCCGCAGGAGCGCGATGAGGCTGGCAAATTCGCTGGCAAGGACAAGAAAGAGCCGGCCAAGGAGCCGGCGAAAGAGGTCAAGCAGGAACCGAAGCAGCCGCAGACGATTCCGCTTGCCGCGCACCTGGAGGAGCGAAAGGCGCTCAAGGCTGAACTCGATGCCATGCGCAAGGAGATAGAATCGCTCAAGAATCCGCCCAAGCCTCCAGCGCCTGAGCCTGACTACGCGGCCGATCCGAAGGCATACACCGATTACAAGCTGAAGGCCGCACTCGAACAGCTGGAGGGCACCAACAAGCGCGTCGAGAGCATCCAGCAGACGGCGCAGCAGGTCACCGCGCAGACCGAGCAGATGCAGTTCCTGCAATCCTTGCAGGGCGCTGAAGCTGCCTTCGTGAAGGAAGCGCCTGACTATTACGACGCACTCGCGCATGTGCGCAACATCCGCGCTCAGCAACTGAAGGTCCTGATGCCCGATATGACCGACGATCAGCTGGCGAAGCAGATAGGGCAGGAAGAGCTTGGCTTTGCCATGCAACTCGCGCGCTCAGGCCGTAATCCGATGGCGACCGTGTATCAACTCGCACAGAGTTATGGATACCGGCGCAGGGAGTCGGCGCCGGATCTGCCGGAAGTCGAGAAACAACGCAGATTGCCGCCGGATCAGACGCTCGGTACAGGCGCATCGGGCAACGATGAGCCAACCGACAAGGAAGACAGCGATCCGTTCATGGAAGCATTTGCGGAGATGTACGGGCGCAAGCGGGCATAGACAGCTTGAATCGTTTCACGTGAAACGATAGATTCCACATCGCGCCATGTGACCCATGGCGCTTACTGAGATGCAGCGGTACTGCATCGGATTGGATGGCGCAACGTCATCCGCGCTGTTCCTCAACAGTGTTACGCGAGCTTCGAGCGAATCACAACGAAGCAATCAAAGGTGGCCCGTGCCGGGGCTGGCTTGTGCGTAACTCGTTGAGGATTCCTCATGGCAGATACCAACTATGGGTTGAACCACCCTCTTGCAATCAAGAAATGGTCCAACTCCCTCATGCGCGAGGCGTTGAAGAAGACGCACGCGCTTCAGTTCATGGGCAAGGGCAAAGATGTCCTGTGCACCATCAAGACCGATCTCACTCAGTCCGACGGCGGTGATCGCATTCGCGTGGGCATTCGCTCACAGATGAGCGGCGGCGGCGTGCACGAGGAGGCGCTGGCCGAAGCCGGGCTGCTGCGCCCCGCCGGGCAGGACGGCGCTTTTCCCGGGCCGCTCTTTCTCGCCCTGCCGCCGGTCGAGCTGGAATGGGCGCAGCGCCGCGCGCTGATGGAAGCCGCGCCACGGGACAACGGTTCGGGGTCCGTGTTGGAGCTCTTGGTCCTGCTTCTTGGGACTTGCACGGCCATCACCGAGTCGAGATGGGGGGACCATGGGGTTGGTGTTGGACCCGTCAGGGCTGTAGTATGTTGGTTAGGGCTACGATGACCATAGTCTTTTGGACAGGATTCTCTGACAAATGGTCATAAGCTGGTGCGGCCACTAGGTAGTGATCCCTTTGCATAGATATCATCAGGGGGTGACTGAGTGGTTGATGGGGATTGTGCACCATTACAGAGTGCTCCTGGACTGGGCCGATATTAGATATGTAGTGATTGCAGCACTGTACGGGTACCCTTACTACACGGGGTTGATACAGGCACTAGTGAAGTGCTTCAACCGTCGGTGGAGCACGGTGGTGACAGCAGAGGGGGAGACCTTACTAGAACTGTGGTCTCTCTTCCAGATTTTTGGTTTGCCGATCAGTGGCTAGGGGTACGAGGAGGTGGTGCTGGATGACCTCCACCGAAGCCACACTGATGGACAGGGGTGATACCAGATTCCTCACAGCTACTGATACCGGCTAAAGACGTGGAGAGACCTGGCTTTGGCAGGGAGAGAGAGGGCTGCGCAGAAGGTATGGGTCAGTCAATTCTATAACGGCCCCTTCTACTTTTATCAGGAGTTTGCAAGAGACCAGACTCCTTGGGAGGTGTATACGGAGGTGGCGTTACAATTCAGGACCTACTCTAGATATATCTATGCACCGCGGGAGGGGTGGAACCCCCATGGACTGTCACACATGACGCACTTGGCTGCGTATCTGGCTTGCTAGCTGGCGACGTTTGTAGTCCCGCATGGGGAGGAGAGTCTATTAAGGGTTGAGCTATTGTGGCCCGCGTGCTTACTGGTAGAGGGGCGGAGGCTAGCGTTGGCTCTTGCAGCATTAGCCAACATCTATCAGGGGCTTGGCGTATTGTCAGCACATCCTACGCCACGCGAGTGGAGTTTGCTTCTGTTGACCCACTACCTCAATTTGTGGGCCGTTTTACTATTTCCTGGACTGGTGACGCGGACGACGGTGGCAAACTTGGCAGTGCCCTTACTATTCAGCTTTACTGGCAAGCCGGATGGGGCCACAGTTGCATAGCTGGAGGGGGCTAGGAGGGCCCCATCTTACTTGCCCGGCAGGGGCGAGGATGGGCTCCCTTTTAATAGTGCTTCGAGGGACTCTCATCTGATTCTGGTGCCTTCGAGTGGTGGGGCAGCCTGTGCCCTTCCTCACCAACGAGAGCCAGATGCCACATTATACACAGAGTGGGAGATCAACACCAGACTAGAGGTTTTGGTGCTGCATCGGTCCGCTACGAGCTTTCTGGAGCCTTACTACCTGCAACGGTTTGCCCAAAACTTCGGGTATGATCAGGGGATCCCACCGAACCAAGAGTTTCCTTTGGCGAGCCAGTTGTATAAGGGTCAGGACAGCCACCTGTTAGGAGCCGCCTGGTGGGATCTCTACTACCGCGGGGAGCTAGAGCGATTGTTGATGCTAGGGTTAGACCACCGCAGGAGGTTTGATGTCCACTACGCCAAGTGGTGGTTCTAGCACAGCCACCTGTATCGCCAGAAGGCTTTGACGATCTGGAAGGCTGAGGAAAGCCAGCTTTTGTGAGAGGATTTGCCTCCTATTTCACTGGATGATGAGTACCTGAGGACTCGCTTTTGCCACATCAGCTAAGAGGTGGAGCGGTAGGCACAACAGTGGCCCCGAGGCTACCGGGCTTCTTCATCAGCAGATCGAGGTTACAGTGGGGCCCTCAAGCCCTTGAGGCCTGTGTAGGTGGCACCTGCGGGGGCTGGTGTTTGGGTGTCACAGTCGAGGATGCCGAAAACTTGGTGGACCCAGTTCCAAGCAGACCACCCTCTCTTCAGGATCCTTGGTATGCCAACCTTAGGAAAACTGTAGAGGCAAGGGCTGAGAAGGAAGATCTAAAGGAAGTATCCTTGACAGAATTAGAAGAGATCTTGGAGGAATAAGAATTGCCCTGGTACCATAAAATCGAGCTATATTGTAGAGACGGATCGTTCCCAGAAGGGGCAAATTTCGAGCAACATAAGGCTATCAGAAGAGCCGCCTCTAAGTACACTATCATTGCTGGAGAACTTTACAGGCGTGCTCTCAATGGAATGCTCATGAGATTCTAAGATGATGATGAAGCTTGGAAGGTGGCCGACGCAACCCATTCTAGCGAGTGTGGGGGTCATGTTAATGGCCAAGCTCTAGCAAAGAAAATCCTTAGGCAGGGCTATTATTGGCCCACTCTAGAGGAAGATTGCTCTCTCTATGGCCGGAGGTGTCTTAAATGCCAACTCCATGCTGACAAAATCTACGCTCCTGCTTCATCTCTTCATCCCTTATCTGCTCCTTGGCCGTTCTCCATGTGGGCTTTCAACATTGTCGGCCCGCTTGGTGATCCCAACTCTCAGACCAAGCAAAAGTCCTTCATCCTTACCGCAACTAAGTACTTCACCAAGTGAACTGAAGCTGAAGCATATGCAGAGATCAAAGCTACCACGGTGTGTCACTTTATCATAAGGAATATTATTTCACAGTTCGGAGTGCTGAGCAGCGTCGTCACTGACAACGGACCCCAGTTTGTATCTCAAGAGCTCCAGGACCTATGTAAGAAGTTCAATATTATATTGCATCACTCATCTCCATATTATCCTCAAGGTAACGGCCAAGCCAAGACCACAAATAAAACCCTTCTCAGAATCATAAAGAAAACATGAGAATCTCACAAATTCTCTGATTGGCCTGAAAGATTAGTGGAAGCTCTATGGACTTACCGCACCTCCGTCTGTACTCCTACGGGGCAAACCCCTTATGCTGTTACCTATGGGATGGAGGCAGTGCTCCCATATGAGATTTTGATCCCTTCGCTAAGGGTACTGCTTGACAAGGAACTTAATCTCGATGAATGTCGAGAGACATTACTCGTCTTGCTGGAACTCTTGGATGAGAAGAGGCTTAACGCGGCCGATCATGTGTCTGCTTATCAAAAGAGAGTTTTATGTTATTTCCAAAAGAAGATAATCGAGCATAAATTCAAAATAGGTGATATGGTTTTGAAGCACAAATTCATTCGGTTTGCAGGTCCTAGGTCTAAATTACAACCTAACTAGGAAGGGTCGTTCGTCGTTAAAGAGGCTTATCCAGGGAACGCAAACCGCTTAGTTAATGCAGAAAGTGAGGAGCTGTCTCACGCTTGGAATGGGTTGTATCTTAAGCATGTCTTTCCTTAGAGTCAAGCCAGTGCCACCCCGATAGCACGGTGTCTTTCCCTTTCGTCACAAAGGAGGACCTTGGGCATGGCAATCACATACACTACACAACGTCCCTGGTCGAGTTCCCCAAAACCAGTAGTCACCATTTCTCCTTGGCCATGCTTGGGGGAAAGTCAAGGTCCCTGTCCATTTCCCTCCTCGGCCGAATCTAGGGGCAAGAGGTGAATAAGGGGGCGATGACTAATCTAGATACTCTGATGAGAGGATGTCTCAAATAGGGGCAGTCCGTTATGACCTGATGCCACGAAAGAAGCAACAAGAAAAAGAAAAAGGAGCAATCATCAGGACAAAAAAATAAAGTCCATATTAAAATCCACAACTCGTAATTCCAAGAGTTCTAAGAAAAAGATATATGAACCAGGCATGGCAAGAGTGGCAGTATAATTTCCCCGCGGGACGTTATGAGCCCAGTCGTATGCGTGCCTAAGGTGGACAAAGGTTCGATGACGGACACGATTCCTATCAATTCTCCCCGGGTGGGAAGAACTCGACCCCGTCGAGTAAGGGGTGCGGCTGCTCACTCCTGCGGATCTCGATCCATCCTCTGTAGCTCTGCCCAGGCGCATGCTCTCCACCGTACCAGGTAGCGTGGGTATGCTTCACTCCTAGTATTCGTCACCTGCTCATCCCGTATATGTTTTATATGCTCACGCTGCTATGGGAATGAGGCTAGTGGAGACTTAGAGGTTGGGTCACTCTCAAATGGAGGAGACGGCTCAAAGTTTCGCTAGGTATCATCACTGGGTCACAGTAGGTGACTAGATCCTATACACTTAAGGAGGAGCTGATCGCACAATCCTCAAGCAAGTCTACAACGTGCGCATTAGGTCCGACTTGCCTCACACTCAAAAAGGATGGGCACCATGAACTTGCATGAGACCGACTCGACTTGACATATGCAGACTCGGAACAAACTGTACAAATAAGGGAAAAAAAGCACACTCTATATCCTAGCCAGACCTAATGCTATGTAGACCCATGCAATGATGGACCAGGACATCCGAATATGTGTCTAGCATACACTTGACGTAACCAGAGGTTGGCAGGATGGGGGACTCCTAGACATCCTAATATGTACCACTCATGCATTGACAGCCCTTTGGATTTGGGAGGTTTGGGTGGGCCCGAAGAGCCAAAGTCACCTTCTTTATTACCCCAATGAACAGGCTCCTTGCTATGTGTAGGATGACTAGCCTGTGGGGTATAGTGAACTTCTTTCAAGAAGTGGAGTGGATATGGTGGGTCAAGAGGTTCACTAGGGAAGGGGTCGAAGGGATCAAAGAATGTGTGACCCCTCGAGATGAGCTCCCTCATGACATGGTCCCATGTTTGGAATTTTTGAAGGTGTAAATGGTCACCTTCATCTATTGCGGTAGATGGGACAGTGGCCTCGTATAGGAGATAAAGTTCCTCCCTCGGGACAAATGGAATGGAGTAGGGCTCATCAGGAATGGGGAGGAGCAAAAGAACCTCCTTGATGACATGACCCATGGTGCACACGGAGGTAATAGATCCCAATGTGGGATGCGTGAAGCTAAGACTGCTAGGTTGGTCGAAGCTTGGGGCCAACATGTACGTCCATGTCAACTGCCAGTTTAACCTCTTAATAAGGTCTCTTAATGTATCAATAAGGTCTAAAGACCAAAAGGTTGTGTGGAATGAGTGGGCGGGCACCACTTGTAGTGTGGGGTCCATGGATGGTAGCATGGTGTTCTGGGGACCAATCCTTTCTTAAGCCAGCTAAGTAAAGGCTCTTCAATGATTAGCTTCCCCATTAGAAGCACGGGTGGCTCTGGCAGAGGCGGCTTCGAATAAAGATAGGAAGGTGAGGTTGGTGGCAAAGGAGCTCTCTCGGGTGGGAAATGAATGTCCTCCCTGAGGGGGAGAGGTCCTTGGGGTGTCACTAGGTTGAGCCTACCGACTATAGCCTCCTTATGCTCGGGCAGGAGTTCGTCAATCTGAGTACACATCCTATCCACCCTATCTAAAATGATTTTTAAGAGTTTGGCAACGGTGAGGTTTGGAGTAGGGGCATCATGATGGACTTGCCCATAATCACTCAGCCTAGTCTTGGGTCTAGGCTCATCTACGTGCGGGACTCTTTGCATCCGACTATGACCCACATGGTTGGAGGTGATTGGGTGGGGTTAGTTGGAGATGACTGGGTGGGGCAGGTAGACCTTTCTAAGCTCCTTCTTCATTTTCCACCATGGCTTGATGGGCCATTGCCTCCTAATCTCCCTTAGGCATTCAATGCTTCTCCACTTTTCGATAGCTTTATGAAGAAGCCTCTCTTTGGCAAAAGAGAATTGCACGGCCTCGGGCATGGGGTAACAATAATATCTGAAAAATCTGAGACATTACAAAAGTAGTCTTCTCAATGTCAGATTCTCGAATCCGTAGCTAATAATAGCCGGATCTCAGATCAATCTACGAGAGCACCTGGGCTGACTGAAGTTGATCAAACAAGTAATCAATCCGAGGCATCAGATACTTGTTCTTAACAGTCACCTGGTTCAGCTGTCGGTAGTCAATGCAAAACCTCATACTACCATCCTTCTTCTTCATGAACAACACAGGCGCACCCCAAGGAGAAAAGATAGGGCGAATGTATCCCATGGCAAGTAACTTCTGCAACTGTGCCTTCAACTCTCTTAACTCAGTTGGTGCCATGCGGTAAGGAGCCTTGGACATAGGCGTGGTGCCTGACACAATCTCAATAACAAAATCAATCTCTTGTTGCGGAGCCAAACGAGGTAACTCCTCAGGGAAGACATCGAGAAACTCACACATGACAGGATTATCCTCCACACCCTGCTACTGTCGATCAACCATAGCCACAGAAGCTAGGAAACCCTGACACCCAGCATCAAGCAATCTGCGGGCCTTAATGGCTGAAATAAGGAAATGGGGAGAGGAAGACCGAGTACCTTGGAAGTAAAATGTGGGCCTACAAGGATGCTGAAAATAAACCCTCTTCGAGCTGCAATCTACCACGACACCATGGGCCTCGAGCCAATCTATGTCCAAAATCACATCAAAATCTCGAAGCTGCAAAGCATAAAGCCTAACCGATAAATTCTGCCCCTCAATCCACACTGTCACCTTCTCAAGACAATACGGAGTGAACATGAAATCACCGGTGGGTAGCTTCATAGCCAAATCACAAGACATCTCGGTCACGGACTCCTCGACACTTTGAGCAAAATCCTCTGATATGAACGAGTGGGACGTGCCAGAATCAAACAAAACTTGAGTCATACAACCCAAGATCACAATGGTACCTTCCACTAGTAACCACCTTCCACCGGCACTCATCCTTCCGGAATAATGCCAACACCCTTACACATTAGGGAATGGGCAACGCTTCTCACTGGCAACCACTTTGCCAACACACGGGACGTGTCTCGCACGGACTTCATGGCACATGAAGGCCAACCAATCTGGACACATGATGCAAGATGAAGAACCTTAATCCAACCCGATCTCCTCCAACCAAGGGAAAAACTCACTACACCTCCGACCAACAGAAGGTCCCCATGCTCGACCTAGCCTCGAACCTTGCACACGCTGGGAATAGCACCTTCCAACACTGAAAAAATCATTACTTCTGTCAGGTCAGCACCTCCGACACACTCGTCAAGTGTCTTGTCAGATCACGATCACAGCATCTCTCGATGCACCACTGCTACAATTCCTCGAACTGCAACATGCCACGCCAAGAGCCGTGACACGAGCCATAATCGGTAACCGCCAACGCTCATCCTCAAGTCCCGAACTCACCACGGAACCTTCACACCTTGAGCTAAATCCAGGGCAAACACAACCCATTCGCACGCAAGAGCATAGGAGCAAGAACTTACTAGGACGCCTCCACCCAATCCTACCTCAAAAATTGTAAAAATAATCGGGACCGACACGTCACTCCTAACGTCATAGAGCATGACAAGGACGTCAGGCTCGACCATCAGTAGGTCAACAAAAGATCCTCTGCTCGCCCGAGCATAATTCTCGATTAGAGCACCTACTCTGCCACCCCGAATCACAATCTCAACGCCTCAGGGCTTGATGAAGCTCAAGCTGGGGTGGCCAACCCAATAACAACTCCCTCAGAGCATACTCATGGCCACTTACCCACGGATAATCCTCACCGGTCACCTGACCTCACTGTAGATCCCTCGAACGTCGCACCGTAACAACGTACCTGTCAACAACCTCTACCGCTTCGGGGGTGAATTTAGGAGTCCAAGATTTAAGACACCCTGACATTTGTACTGTGAATGGATTTTTCAAAAAAAAGTCCATCCCAATAATTTTTAACAAACATGTCCTCAGAATCCAAAGTTTGCTCAAACTAGCTTTCAGAAGAGTCTAAAAGAGAACAAAAGGTGTCTTTTCTTTTCCTGGCAAACAACCATATCATCCAAACAGGAAGGAAAATACAGTGTTTCAGAGACACACCATGAATTGGTTTTTGAAAACAAACGATCTGAAGGGAGAAATCGACGTGCAACAGAAGCACCAAAACGGCAACGAGATGGAGGGCAAGAAACAGGTTTTCATGGACAAGGGAAAAACTAGCCGAGAGAGAGAGAGAGAGTTGAGAAGACAGGTGCTGAGAGAGAGAGAGAGAGAGGGGGTGGTGTGTGACTGTGTGGAAACAGGTGCTTCGAGAGAGAGGGGTTGTGAAGACAGCTGCTTAGAGAGAGAGAGAGAGTGAGAGAGAGAGATCAGAGGTGGTGCAAAGATAGGAAACAGATTTTCATCGACATGGGAAAGACTAGCCGAGAGAGAGAGGGTTGTGTGGAAACAGTCGCTTAGAGAGAGAGAGAGAGGAGGAGGAGGGAGAGAGAAGGGGGTTGTGAGGACAGGTGCCTGGAGAGAGAGGGGTGTCGCGAACTGAGAAGACAGCTGCTGAGAGAGAGAGAGAGGGTGGTGTGTGACCGTGTGAAAACAGATGCTTCGAGAGAGAGGGGTTGTGAAGACACCTGCTTAGAGAGAGAGATATCACTATCAGCGGTGGTGCAAAGACAGCTTTAGAGAGAGAGCAGCAGCACCCATGAAGAGAGAGAGAGGGGGGGCTTGTGAAGAGAGCTGTCGAGAGAGAGAGACAGAGAAGGGGTTGGAAGACAGCTGATAAGAGAGAGAGGGTGGCGTGGAAACAGGTGCTTCGAGAGAGAGAGAGGGGTTGTGAAGACAGCTGATTAGAGAGTGAGAGAAAGATATCAGAGGTGGTGCAAACACAGCTTTAGAGAGAGGGGGAGAGCAGCATCCACATCCAAATGCCTTCATACACGTAAAACCACGCCGAGGAAGCCAAGAGTCGCTGGGTGGAGGAGGGCTTACACGAAGGCGGAGGAGTAGCTCGACTTGGCCGTCACACTGATCGGAACGGAAGGCAGCCCCGGGCCCAGCTGGAAAGGGATCGTCGTGTCCTCCTTGGCGACGCCCATGACGACGGCCGCCACCAGCGTCGCCACCAGGCCGGTCACTCGCACCGCGCAGTCCGCCGCCCGGGAACGGCACCCCCCGTCGCCCCGGTCGCCTTGGTACCCATCGAATCCCCCCGCGGCCTTTGCCTGCCCCTCCATCGACCGCCAACCTGCAACGCAGCACGGCCTCTCTCACCTTCTCACCCCCCTGTGCGCACGTACGGCTCTGAGACGGAGCGTGCTCGACGCCACAGCAACACCGCGGCAGATGGTGGGCACGGGAAGAAGGGGTACGCAGGTTTTAAGCTGCGAAGGCCGTGTGGTCCCCCGTCCCGCCGGTGAGCTTACCTAATTCAGCTCTACCCTCGAGTTGAGGTCAGAGATCTTGATGAGCCAATTTAAGTTGGATCACAACGAATTTGGCGCCTGATTGGAGCAGTTAACAAACATGACCTACACAAATTAAAGAAAATTTAATAATTTTTATCAATTCCCACCTAAGATGGCCTGATCTGTTGTCATTAATTTTCTATCCTCATATGGCTTGACTTAATTATCATCTTACTTACATTCACACCATTGATTTAGCAAAACCTAATTCAACTTCGTCTCTCATCTTTGATCCGACTAGATCTTAAAAATAATAAATTAGAGTTAAGATTTTTATTTACGTGGACACGACATCACTGTCGTGAAGGTCTGCCCTCATAGACAAGGGCCCACACCAAAACCACGTAGTCTGGAAACACCGTCGCGACCTCACCGTCGCGAACTCAACGCCGTCTAGGGAAAGCCCACGATGACGCTCACCAGAAACCCTAGACCTTGACTACGGGAATGCTCCCGAAATAACACACGGAGCCCCGTCTCGCAGACGGGAAATAAAAACCTGGGACACGACAACTCATGTCACGTGATGGGAGTACCGTCCACTAGAAGAACAGACCGGATGCATCCCCTGACGTCTTACACCGTGCCATCATGTCTCGCTACGATGCCCCAGGCGGAGACAGAGGCACTAAAGTCACCAGGAACTCACAACAAGGACTAGTTGGGGTCGCGCTCGATAGCGTGTGTCCTCTGCCCCCAACTACGCATGCACACACAGACCATCTACTCTAGGTCGGGTCCTCTAGCTAGTTTTTCCCCCCTCCAGACTCTGGCGGCAAAGGCAAGGGGCCCTACGGTAACCAGCCTAAAAACCGTCTCACTCGGGTACGCCGCTCCACCACCCCCGGGTGGGTCAGCACGCGCGTGCCGTAAGAAGGCTGCGTCTAGTGGAGGGTCACTGACGAGGACACTGAAAATCACGCACGCACCCATTGCGAGAAATGTGGAGTAACAGGTGGCTCGGGGCCGTTCGACTCTAAACAGTCCACTAGACCTACTAAACTCAACGGTCCTTGAGTCACGAGACTCTGGGTTAAGACCGTTGCACGAGACATCTCTGAGCCATCAATCTGGCCTATTCCCTAGGTCGGAAACCACAATGCGATGACTCACGAGGCAATTCACAACTGCCGAGACCCTTCCCTCAAGGAGGGGACACAAAGAACCTCCAGCCACGAGCTAGGGAATTGGACTCATAGTCCAAAGCCACACACATGGCCCACCTGGAAACCATTTCTCGAAGAAACTCATGAGGTGTGGAGAGGGCCCTCCGCACTCACGCTGACCTCATGGAACCCAAAGTACACACAGGGTCACCTGGACCCTCCAAACACATGAGTGCACAACTCGAGGTAACACCGAACTCCAGGAATCACGGAGAATCACCTGGACACCTTGCCCACACATCCGTACCACACACGGACACCCCGGGCAGAAGAAACCTCGAGACACGATGACCCAGAGGCAAGTGGGCTGGGTGGCCACATACCTGGCGATGGCCGCCCAGGCCAACCAACCCATGAGGGCGGCCAGACCCCTGGTTGCCCTCCCCCCTGGGCCCAGGTCCTTGGCCGCCCGGACCAAGGCTGGGCGGCCACAATGTTGGCAGCCCTCTGCACCTCCCGCAGATGGGCCGAACCCCGTCGTGGGGTCGGTTCCACGCCCCGTTCGATCCTAATCGAAGGGGGAAACAAGGGGAATCCATCCCCGGACACTCCCACAACCCAAATACGCGATCAAAACCTCGATCGAGCCTCGAATCCGTCGAAAATTGCCGCTCACCCTAAACATGGAATTTTTTTCCAACGTGAAATAAACCCACTCTCGGCCTCACCTCGGCCTATAAAATGTGGGGAAATGAAGTACAAGGGTTAGGGAACCATCCCCCTACCTCTACTGAAGATTCGACGAGCCGTGGATGCCGATCCACGAAGAAAATGCCCCTCGAACGCCGCGGTGCCCCACGCTTACTGTCGAGCTTCACCGCGCCCCCGTCCCTCGATCCTCGACCCATCCTCGCCGTCCTCCTCGCCCGCGTAGCCCCGCCTCACCCCCGCCTCGGTCCGTCGGGCACCAGAGAGGAGAGAGTGAGAGGAGAGCAGGGGAGAAGAGAGAGGGGGAGAGTGAGAAATAAGAGGAGAGAGTGGGGGTGGGGGGTTTATATAGGACATGAAAAGGATGGGGGAATATCGGGGAGGTTTGGGTTTTTAACCCCTCTGGGGTGTTTTTAAAAGATGGGAGATTTAGATGCATGCAACATAGATGAGAACGTGGGAGAAGAAGAGGGAACATGCCATGATTTGCTTAGAAAAGGTGAAATCAACTAAAAGAATGAACTTTGATGAAATAGCCCATTCAAGCTAATACTCCCGGGACTTAGGCAGCTGATAAACGTGGGATGCAGCCTTCCTTGGATGAATTTGGCTCCAGGATGCAGCAGCACTTCATGGGAACTCCAGAAAATCTCTTCCTTTCCACCAAGAAGACAAGGGTTCTATTTATAGACCCTCCAAATCTTGGGGCGAGTTGGAGAGAGAATAGCTAAAAAGTAGGAGGATTATGGACACTCTTGAAGATAATACTCCCAAGAATCCATAGAAATAAACAGAAGGTTCTAAGGATAAGATTTGAGGGAGAAGTCAACAGATCAAACTCTTAATTTGACCACGGAGTAGCAGAGAAATAGTAGTTCTAATAAAACACTTCTGCTTGATATAACGGCCACACGATAGATCGCTACAAGAAATTAACGCGCCAGGGACACTCTGTTACCCAACCTCATCCAGCAGAAGATAAGACGAATGGGTGAACACTTCAGAACAGGACTCTAGAGAACATAACGGATGGGGACAGGAGCATTATGGAGACGATGGGGAAGACGGTGGGAGAGACGGTGACCTTGGTTACATAACGGTCATCTGTAGGTGCATTATATGACCGTAACGCGCCATGAGATATGCGTTACAGAACTAAGATGATAGAAGAGACGGAAGATGAGATGGGAGATGAGATGGAAGATGAGACGATGGCTTTGGGTTCTGAGAGAGGATAACGGACTGGGGAAAGGGCGTTATAATGATGATGATGGATTGACATCGGTCCGTTAAATTACAGAGATAATAAATGAGACGCAGGATAAGACGATGGGAGAGATGCTGGCTTTCTGGGTCCTGAGAGAATGTAACGGACTATGTGAGGTGCGTTATCTAACCGTAATGCGCTAGGCCTGATGCGTTATGGACCAAAGGGTGAAAAATGAAATGAAGAGTTTTCTAAACTTCATCCAGCAGAAAAGGATGAGGAACCAGACCCAACCAAGGAGGAAATGACCTATGAAAGAGACCTCAGATTTGTCCAAGGAGTTCAATAAAGGTGGATAACTTGGAGCATTATTTAGATGAGTAAGGGGACGACCTAACTTATTGGCCACAAATGGGTGTCAACAGATGTCCCTCCTTAACATCCTCTTTGCAGGGGAGCGAGCGGAGGTGTAATGAAAGCAAAATGAAACATAGAGATGAAGCGGAGATGAAGTGGAGTGGACTGAAAAGTGGGCGTTAAGGCAAACAACACCTGTCCTCAACCAACGAGTCATAGGAATCTTTCGAAAAACTTCAGACTAATCACAAGAAATGGCAAACCAAATGACGCATGTCTGGAGGAACTAGCAACTAAGGAAAGAAAAACACGGCCAGCGGCCGGAGCAACAGAAAGGAAAAGAGAGGATTAACTAAACTCCAGACAGGGATCTTCAGCTAACCATACCGAGTGAGTAGACCAAAGGAAATCTTCCGACTCAGAGTGGAATGACTCTCCTTACTCGAGATTATGGACATAACTATTCACCATCATTGAGAGACTCTAGAACAGATGAGGCTCGTGAATGCTCAACAAATGCGTATGATGCATGCTGGGCTAAAGAAAAAGAAATCTTCAAAACAAATGCTAAGAAAGATAAAAATAACAAGATACTCAATAATAGTATTGCTAGACTGGAGAAACCAGGGTCAGGACACTATCTGCAACCACGGCGTGCGAGATAGAACCATCGAAGTTTCGTGTCGATCGGTTGTCATTTGGGGCCGGTAGGAGTCCGGGAACCCCGGTGACTCATTTAGGGTCAATTCATTGGAATCGCCCCGATCTCGGGATTTAACGCTTGCATGTGGTGTTTTTAGCCTCCAGGAGTGTTGTATCGTCGTGTGGCTTTTTTTCCCCTGCGCTTCGGTGTGAATGGGGCGTGGAACGGGCCGATTCGGCCGTTCCCCTATTTTGCTCGCCAGTTTTGTGTAATGGTCATACCAGAGACCGTCACTTGTGCGATGGCCCCACGATAGACCGCCACAACCGTTGGTCATTTTTCATTCTTCGAGGCTAGATTGGTGTGATGGACCAGCATAGGACCGTCACATGTGTGTAACGCGCCTTGCTTGGTGCGTTACGTTCTGGGTGTGACGGACCAGCATAGGACCATGACATGGCTGTAACGCACCTGGGTTGGTACGTTATGTGCTGATATTTTCGAGGATTGTGGCTGTTAGTCCCTCAAAGACCATGTCTGCCTTGAAGACCGGGTCAGTCAGTTAGCCCTGATAGACCTCCCCTTGTGCGTCATGTTGTGTAACACCCCTAGCCTGGTGCGTTACATAGTTCGTGTTAGGCTTTTAGGCCCGTTGGCCCTGACGCCCCTATCCTGGCGTGTCATGTGGTGTAACGCGCCTTGGTTGGTGCGTTACGCCATTCGAGTCATAGTTGTAGGCCTGGTTGCCCTAACGCCCCTACCCTGGTGTGTCAGAGCAGGTAATGCACCTATGGAGGTGCGTTACAGTCGTTTTGTTGTCCGTGATGTCCTGCGTTGTTCAGTGTTCTATTCTATGTCTGTTCTGTGTGTCTGTCTGTCTTAAGTTTGTGTTCTAGGGCGGTGTCTATGTGTCGATAGTTTCTGGATCGGTCAGTTTAGGTGACTGGATGCGGTCTTTTCCCTGACTGTGATAGTTCCCTAACGACTCAATCTAGAACTGCCAGTGTCCTTATCTTTGGTTGCGTAGCGACTGTTCCTTGACTACCAGGCTCACCTAGCAGTTGAGTGATGGTTTGTTTCACCCATAGTGTCGCCCTTCGGTACTTCTGTTTGTCTTGGCTTGACCTCATGGTTTGCCTGTTGACCCATGGGTGTCGCTTGACATCCTATGAGGGCCGTGACCATGATGGGGTGGCCAGGAGTGCTTGTGTATGGAGTCCGTCTGTTTGTATGTGTCTGTGTGGTGTCGTGTCTGGTTTCGGTTAACTCGGGGTCACCCAGTAGTTAACAGGTAACCTTGTGTGTGTCTCGACAGTTCTGTCTAGCTCGAGACATGGTTCTAGCTATAGTGAGGTACTGTCTTACCACAGTTTGCGTGTCTAGGTGTACTGAGGGTTCTTGGTGTCCCCTCGGGTCTCCGTGAGTCGTTTCCTACGGAGCATTGTTTCCTCAGGCTTAGGAGTAGGCTGAGTGGCGGCTTGTTCCACTGTCTATGATGATCTTGCCTCCGAGTCGTGAGACTCAAGGATCATCACGTGAGTAGGTCTAGCTGCCTTGTCCTGAGTCTGTCGGTAGTTTCTTGTGCTGTCATTGGTGCTTTGGAGTATGGGTGACAGTGCATGATTAGCATGTCTGTACTTTAGCACCCGTGTTTTGAGTCTCCGTGTCTTGTAAGCCTCCACTAGTCATAGCCTTAAGGCACGCTTTGGCGTGATGGCTCTTATAGCGGGGCACTTTCCCGGTTTACAATTCTTAAGCTAGTTTCGTGGGCCCCCGGTCCAACTATAGCGTCCTTCGGAGGGGGAATACTAGCTAGAGGCCTGGCTTAGGCAGTAGGACAGTGTGTGCACACGTGGTCAGGGGCTTTGGACTTACGTCGTTAGACGTGACCCTGACTAGTCACTCGCGTTATGGTGTGTGTTTTTTTATAGGGCAAAGGGCCCGTGGGATTCGAGGTGTTCCCGCCAAATCGAGTCCTTCTGGCTTGGCCTGCCCTTTATCCAGGCACTAAGAGAAAGGTGACATTCAGTGAGCAAAGCATTCCTAATGCCATGGGGGCACATGGTGCCTAATTTGGATGACGCTATCCAGATTGCCAGATTGCGTGTGGACGGGGAGGCAATGAGCGGTATCACTTACCTTGACTACCAAGAGAGTGCTCTGGAGTTGTTAGGTCTGAAGACCAGTGCCATTGAGACGCATAGTTAGACAGTCACTCGGATGTTTGGGCTGGCGGCATTCGGGTACATCAACGCTCATCAGCATGTCAATAAGAGCACTCCTGAGTTCTTGGCGTGGCTGGACGTAAGCTGCACGCCGCGTCTTCTGCCATTACACGAGCAACTAGGGACGGGCAGCTCGCGACCTTGTTCCTCTTTTCCTGCTGGGCCGCCTTCTGTTGGGGACGAAGGGAGACGACATCCACTGTCGTTTCCTGGGGATCCTGGCAGATATAGACTGAGTGGGGCTCTACGTGTGGGGCACAGCTGCGTAATGCTCGGGTGACAGAACTGGAGGCAGAGCACGACGTCCGGGTTGCGAAGCTGGAGGGCAGAGCGGCAGTGAGGTTGGGAAGAGAGAAGGGCACTAGAGGCCCAGGTGCTGGAGCTCCGACTAGGCCTTAGGGTTGCAGAGCAGAGGATATGAGAGTGAGGAGTGCCACCAGAGGTCACGGGAGCTCAGGACACGCCTTCGCCTGTCCGCCTCCTTCTCTGCGGGTAGCTTCTTTGTCACTTCGACAGGGGAACATTGTCGTGTCACCAAGGCTGGTCTGGCACCGCAGGGTGAGGCTGGTACTACCTCGCAGAGCTCCATGAGACCTCCTAGGGATCCCCGTCTTAGGAGGGAGGAGAGAAATGGCCAGGAGGGTGGTGATGAGAGTTAGTGAGTTGCTTATGCACTCACCCCCTTGCTTTATGGTGTACATGGCACTTTATGTAGACTCATGAACGAAATGGCTCATGTTCACGTTACTTGTTTGCCCTTTGCACGTTCCTTCTCCTATACGCCTCTTTTCTTCCATGTCATTTCCATGTGGTATGTTCGATAAGATTTCATCCCGAAATGGGAAATCGTGTTTCACTATGGCCATCCTTTTCAACAAGAATCTCCCGTCGAGATCGGCAATGACGACTTGGAGCTCTATTCCTATGCGAGATTTCAAACCTCCTATAGAGGCATCTCATTCTTGTTTACGGGAATCTTCCGTCAGAATCAGCAATGACGACCTTTAGTTCCATTCCCGTGCGGCATTTCAAACCTCCTCCAGATCCTTCCCTTTCTTTTCTCTTTTTTTGTTATACTCAATGTAACACCCTCAAATATAGCTGAGTTGCACTCTATATTATCGAGACGCCTTTTGAAGTATCGGCTCAGTTCTTGTTAAGAATTCTGAAGTTAAGTGTGCTTAATGGGGAGTAGTACTGGGATGGGTGACGTGCCCGAAAAGTCCCACATTCTGGAGCTGATGACTGTTAGAAATGGACAAAACCGTGAGGCCAGTAGGTCAAAGTGAATAATACCTCGATGGTATAGAGTATGGGACGTGACAGAATGGTATCCGAGCTACCCCAGTCGGAAGTGTAGGAACTAAGTGTCATGCAAGATAAAGTGCTACGCTATGGGAGCCATCTCTTGAACCCACAATGGGTCAAAGTGCTACATAGTGAGAGTCACCTCTTAAGTCTGTAGGGGCCACCTCTAGAATCCTACCTACCTGGAGGTTTGATTGTGTGCTATATGTGTCCAGCGATGAGGACGTCGCCTATATAAGAGGGGTAGATTGTAACACCCTCAAATAGATTGTCAGTATGCAGATGGATAGGCTCAAAATGACCTTTATTTACATGATCCCACAGAAAATGGTGACAAATTTCAATGTGTTTTGTGCGAGAGTGTAAAACAGGATTTTTTGAAATATTAATGGTAGATATATTATCACAAAGAATGGGTGTATTATTCAATAAAATACTAAAATCAACTAATTACTGTTGGATCTATAGCACTTGGGTTGCACAACTGTTCGGAGCCACGTATTCGGCCTCGACAGTTGACAATGCCACTGTATTCTATTCCCTATAGGTCCATGAGACCATGCAGCCCTCAAAAACTGACAATAACCACTCATGCTTTTGCGATCCACCAGACACCCAGCATAATCAGAATTCGTATATGCTACCAAATCAAAATTGTCACTATGTGGAAACCAAAGACTAAGATCTACAATGCCATGCAGATATTTGAAAATTCTCTTAACTGCTAGTATGCGTGAATGTTTTGGATCAGACTGAAGCCTAGCACACATGCCTACACTAAATATAATGTCTAGCCTACTAGCAGTCAAGTAAAGTAGTGAACCAATCATGCCTCTAAAAAGTTTCTGGTCAACAGACTTATCTTTTTCTTTGTCCTTTATCAGTCTGGTAGAAGTGGACATTGGTGTTTTCTGTGGCTTTACAGTGTCAAACTTAAACTTCTTGATCGTAGACTATTTTACCTACAATCCCAAGAAATAAGTTAGTTCTCCCATCAAACTCATCTCAAGCCCCCCCTACATCAATTTGACAAAATCATCATTCAATGAATCTATGGTGGCTCCAAAAATTATATCATCTACATGTACCTGAACGATAAGCATGTGTTCATTGTAGCTCTAAATGAAAACCGTTTGATCTATGTTACCTCTCTTGAAGCCATTTTCTATCAAAAAAGTACTCAACCTTTCGTACCAAGCTCAGGGGGCTTGTTTCAGATCATATAACGCTTTATCAAGCTTATACACATAGTCTGGATGACTCTCGTCCTCAAATCCTGGTGGCTACTCAACATAAACATCTTCCTTCACAAAACCATTTAAAAATGCACTTTTAACATCCATTTGGAAGAGTTTAATATTTATAAAGCAAGTAAAGGCAAGTAATATGCGTATAGCTTCTAGCCTAGTCACAGGTGCAAAAGAATCATCAAAGTCAATTCCCAACTCTTAGCTATAGCCTTTGGCTACTAGGCGGGCTTTATTCCTAATTACCACCCCCTGATCACTAAGTTTGTTCCTGAAAATCCACTAAGTTCCTAACACGAGGTGACTCTTAGGTCTAGGCACGAGAAATCACACCTTATTCCTTTGGATTTGGTGTAATTCCTTCTGCATAGTCAAGATCCAAGACTTGTCATTTAAGGCCTCTTCTATAGACTTAGGTTCAAACTGTGAAAACAAGGCTATGTAATCAGTTTCAAGAACTCCCATGAGTATAGCCCTTGTCCTCACTCCTTGTTCCACATCGCCTATCACATTGTCTTATGGGTGATCTCGGTGGTACGTCCATTGTCTTGGAAGGTTCTGAATATGAATCTGTTGCTCGACTTCTTCTTGGGCTGGAGCTTCTTCATTCTTTTTGCTTGAATCTTCTTCATCCACATTAGTTTGATCTTTATTGTGCTTCTGCTCTCCTTTCTCTTCAGGCCCTACATCAAGAAAATGTGTGTCTTTGTTAGTCAACCTCGAAGTATATTCATCAATCACTACATGAGGATTTTCTTCAACTACAAGAGTGCATAGGTTATATACTCGATAAGCTCCAGAGGATAAAGAATATCTAAAGAAAATATGGTGAGGACACGCGCCACATCTTACGACGGAGTACACGGATCTCGCCGGCATCCCTTTGGCTCGGCGACCATTTGGGAACTCTAGCTAGCCCGACGATCGTCCCTTGCGAGGGAAACGTAGGATCGCAGCAGTTAAGGAACCACTATTGCCTAGGGTGGTGCAGTCCGAGCTCGGTGCACGACTGGAGCTAAGGAACGGTTCTCACTCTCACAATCGTGGTAATTTGAAACTAGCTATCAGCCCTAATCTCATAAATGCGGTATATATAACGACATACTAGATCAGCAAATGTGCATATAGAGAATGAGCACATACCTCCATGACTAGTGCGTGGGGAAGAAAATCCCGGCCGGATCTGACAACCCCGATACATAGAAATAATTAATTGTTACAATTCCAGAAATATGGCCTACGCCTCATAGAGAGATAACAGGCTACAATCACAAATTCAGGGTTACTGGGACTCAGGTTGGCAGGCAGCACTCGAGGGAGCCGAGGAAGGCAAGTCGAGGCCGATCTGGTGAGCTGAATGGAAGCTGGCTGGTTCTGCCCGCATAGGTCACCCGGCGTAGCAGACTTGTGGAGGCCGGTACGCCAAGATCCGATCTCCGATTGAGGTGCCGTTTATTGGAGAGTGTTGGCTATAAGATGAAGATTGTCTGCTCCTAACGGTGCAATCAGATATAGTCAGATCTGGGTGTGGCAGTGACTGTACTAAGCCTCAAGTTCTACTCGCACAGAACTGCACAGGTAGATAAAGAATTATAGGAAAAATAGTTTCTGATGTCAGAACGAGTCGTCGTTTGTTGCAGAACATTGGTGCCGTCTAGAGGGAGGATCTGACCAAGGGTTATGGTCAGATCTGCAAAGAGGAGTGCGGGGAAGCTTATGGAAATCACCTTTGCTCCTAGGTCGGATCTGCAGAGGATGGTTGGTGTAGTCCCACGAGAATCTCCGCCATGACCAGCACAGACCTCAGAACAATTCCAGCTTGACGGCAATGCGAAGAGGACAGAAAATCCTACGACCACTATGTATCTCTGATCCATAGGACTTGAGAGTAGAGCCGTAGAAATTTATTTTGAGGAAACTAAGGATCTAGGACAACAGGCTCGGACAGGCTTGCGCGACTTCACCGTCGAAATTGTTGCCAGAGATCCGGAGCTCCGATTATGCAAAACCAGTGCTGGATCATTCCTAACTTGCAGACTCTTCACTGATAAAACTGCTAGAGCCAGATCTGAGCTCGATGTTGCTGTGGACAACTCGTACTCTAGGAGACAAAATCTCGATGAATAGAATCAAAATTGGAACACGAACGTGGCGATAACGGTTGCCTCGGCGTCGCACCCCGACTAGAACCCGTCGCAAGAACTAGATCTTGAGCATCACACTCAAGGGAAAATCAGAGAATCACTCTATTGGCCCAGAGAGATGGCGGACAAGAAGGGGGGTTGAATTGTCCCCTTGCTTAGATGGCAGTTCTTAAAAACTTTTCTAACTAAACACAACGGAATTAAAACTAACAACGTTAATTCCCCTAAACAAATGTGAGATTAAAAGAGTTCCCTCAAGCTTTCCGATCTCACACGAGTTAACAATGCAACTAAGTGAACAATCAAGCTTAACACAGATAAATTTATGCTTAACATAGATAACGGAGGTAGTAATGTATGGAGGTGTCGTGAATAAAAATCTACAAGTTGACCTGTGAAGGGAGATAGAAGAAATGGACAAACACGCAGGCAATCACACAAGACACAGAGATTTTTAGGTGGTCGAGACCACGACGGGCTCCCTACGTCTGCCCCTCACCCAACCGAGTGAGGCTTCACTCCACGCTATGAAACGTAGCATCACGGGGATGAACCCCAACCACACACACATTGCTTCCACCACAATACACACACGGGAACAAGCCCCAACACACTGCCACCGCTGCACACACACACACAATGTCTAGGTGTCGACACCAGGTGTCGATACCAGGTTCAGGGCGTCCGGATCGCAGATCCGATTTGGGTTTCGAACTCCACTTTTTGTGATCCATTTGGCTTGCGCTTTTTACCGTATTACCCTTAGGGTTTATCCCATCTATTAGGGGTGTATTTAAAGGGTTGTGTGCTGGGTATTTTGGTCTTTTGTTACTGGTTTTTCTTGGGTATATGTACACGATTTGCAATCGACGGCATCCCTTTAGACTAATACTTTCCATCTCTTGTAGGGAGAGGAGCTGAGGGTGACGCCACCACTTGGAGGAGGAAGAGGAAGAAGAGGAGACCGCCAACAATAGGCCCTTATCTGTCGATCTGATCCAGTTTCGAGCGTAGCTGCTGAAGATACTTTCACCTTGGGCTTCTCCTGCGATCATAGCAAGCTTCCTCTCTGCGGATCTGATCCAGTTTCGAGCGTAGCTGCTGAAGATACTTTCACCTTGGGCGTCTCCTGCGATCATAGCAAGCTTCCACTCTGCGGACAGATCTTCCGGCGCACCCCATCACTCCATTGAACGGGCTTCACTACGGATTTAAGGGGTAATCATTAATCTCTCATTTTCACTCTTTTATTTGAACATAGATTAACTTTTGGGGTAGATATTGTATATCTTTTTATTTCATAGAACTCGTACTACTATTGTGTGGACGGAGTTGTGTCTCCGAGTGTGTGGTTTTATTGCGGGACAAGGTTCCCCGAGTTTGTTAGTGTAGACAGAGCTGCATCTCTGTGTGGTTTTGTGTCTGGAGTGCGTTCCCCGACCGTGCGTGTATATGTGTTACAGTGGCAGCGTCTTGGGGCCAGGCCCCGTATGTTTGCATTACTGCGGAAGCAGCATGTATGGTGTTGGGGTTCGTCCCCGTTCTGCTATGGTTCATAGCGTGTAGTGAAGCCTCACCGGGTTCGGTGAGGGGTGGACGTAGGGAGCCCGTCGTGATCCCGAACCACCTAAAAATCATTGTGTCTCGTGTGAATGCCTATGTGATTGTTCATTTCATCTACCTCCCTTCACAGGTCAAACTAATAGATTTTTACTCACTGCACCACTACACATTATTACATCTGCTATCTATCTTAGGCTTAGATTTAATCATTTTTTGCATTAATATTTCATGTGAGATCGGGAAGATCGAGAGAACATTTTTATCTCACTCAAGTTTAGAGTAATTAAGTTAGTTTATCATAATTCTGTTGTGTTTAGTTTAGAAAATTTTTAAAATCTTCCATCTCGACTGGGGGACAATTTAACCCCCCCTTCTTGTCCGCCATCTACTCTGGGCCAACAAGAATGATACAAGGGATTGGAATGATCCTCCATAAGGGCAAATGGAGACTTGATACAAGGAGGGAAGCAAAGGGCTTAATAGGCATGTGAATAAGAGGGGGGCTGACCCACTAATGCGAAGACCAAGAAAGACAAACCTATGACACTGGGCTGGACAATGGGTACACAAAATGGGCTAACTTAAATGGGCCTATCAACAACAAAACATGTGAATGCAACATAAAACACCACTAATGGGCTTGGACGATCCCAAACAACACAAACAATGGAATGTGAGAATTTTCACCCAAGTCAAGCAAGTTAATATGTTGGAAAATATTTTATTTCTCAAAGTGGGCCGTTTAATGTTTTGAATTAAGCATAATTCCTTCGAGACAGGATTCCTATGGGAATAAGGTCCAAAGTTTGGGTTGACTAATGTTAACTCCCTCACACATATGCAAATGCAAGCCTAAAGGGTGGAAAGGTACAACTGGCCCAGCGTCTATGTGAAAATTCATAGCTCACGGGGACTTACGGAGGTCCCGGATAAGATCACCTAGTCGACCCCAAGGAATATGGAGGATCTAATGAAATTTAATTACTTACTGTTATATCTCTGTGGCTTCAATGTACTACACAATAATCCTTTTATCCCTTCGGAGCTTTAGCACTCTTGGGAGGCCTCGCGAGTTCCAAGTGGTATCAGGTGTATTCGATAGTCCTATCGGGTATATCTGATATCCGGGATCTGCGTCGTCACAGGTGGTATCAGAGTGTTGTTGTGTGAAGTACCTGGGAATCTGAGATATACAGTCTCCAGAGTCCTTAAGTCCAGTACAGTCTTCAGTTGGCTTAGGTTTCACGATTCATGATCGCTTCATTTTTCATGTGTCGTCTTGTGTGTGCTGGATTAGCACTATGCGGGATGGTCTTGCTCTCATCGGGATGTGATGAGGTGCTTCTTTTTCATCATGATGTCCGTCTCGATCATGTTGTACTTGATAGTGTTCGCCACAAGGCTCGAATCTGTGGTACTTTTATTCGAGATTTTCTGTAATTTGTTCAGGTTGCTGTTGACTTTTAGCGTTGGTTTGATGGTCATTCACGTTCTTACGTTGTTTTGGTCGTCCCAGCTTGAGTCCGTGCAGCTCTTAATATGTTTCGCTTCTGATGAAGTGCTTGATTAGATTTCGTGATTGAGAAGATGCTTGGGCAAACCTAGGATTTTCAATTCCTGGTGAGCTTCTGTTGGTCGAGCTTGATGTTTCTCATCCGGTTGGTGGAGTCTTCTCGAGGTAAGCCTTGAAATTGCTGTCTTAGTGATGCCTTTGCCCTATGTCTGCTTAAGTGTGGACAGTTTTATTCTGAGCCCGATTTGTTCCTTGTTTTACGGTTGCTTAGCTTTGGACTCCGTTATGGTGTTAAGAGCTGTTGCGTACCATGTTCGTCATGCCGTGTCCAATGGTCAATGTGTTGTGAAGGCTCATTTATTGTTTCAAGACGTGAAGGTAGGCTGAGATTAGCACTTTTTCTTGGGCTTTGTGCTGAAGCTGGTACTCTCCTTCGTTGCACTTAGGCTTCCTGTGATGGGTTGTTCGCTAGATCAATACTCATGGCGTGCTACATTACGATTTTCATCAATTGCGATGGTGCCTAGCGTGTGCTGAGATGCAAATACTGTGCTATTTTCTGATGCCTGTATGCGTGTGTGAGTGCGTAGTAGAAGCATGTGGGTTGATAACCCACTGGTCGAGAGGATTGCTTCTTCTTGATGTGACTTCATCTTGGCTTCCTGTGCCTCGATGTCATCTATTGCTGTGCTATTGCTGATAATTTTTCTAGTGTTGGCATCGACATTTGTGAGCGTTGGGGAAATTATCAGCATTCCTACTGATTGAGTACCCTCTACTCTTCTGTTTCCTTCTCTTGGGTGTTGTGTTCTCGAGGCGTGCTCATAGTCCTTGAGATGTGTCCCTTGAGATTGTCATTTTCTCGTTGTCGTGGGTCTTTTCTTGGTGAGCTGCTCGATGCATGACTCGCTCCATGTAGTCATGTGATCAGTTACTTTTGTGCCTTGATGTGACCCAGCTTGTAGTTGTATTTCGTGGTTCTGTATCCTGTACGGAATCAGAATCCTGCAAGTACTGTCGTTGTTGTTGTTTTTGTAAGTGTTGTTTCTCTATGATTTTGTCTATCTATCATTAGCACTTTGTGGACCAACTCTCGTCGGTTAGCTTTGCTATACTCCTTTTTCCCTGGTAGAGTTAGCTTGCGACTCGATCGGATGTAATGTCTGACTGAGGACTGACTTGATTATGCTCGTGGTCCGGTGCTGCCGTGTTGCTGTTGTTCTCCGTGAATTTGTCATTGGTGTCCTATGTGCCAGGTGTGTTGAGTAGTGGATGGCAGATCTAGAGGGGAGGGGTGAATAGATCTGCCCCTCTTTTCGCAATGCAGCCCTCTTTTGGGGTCTTACACTTAAACTACAATGAGCATCGACCTGCCTTTCTCTCCTTCCAGTGGGAGTCGACTTCTAGAGTCGACACCTTTTGAACCCAGTTCTGTCTACAGAACTAGTTCCTATTCTTTTTAGCATTTTTCTAATTGCATTCAGCCATTGACTTTTACACATAAGGATATCAAGGTGGGATTAATTTCATTAGGCACATTCACACTTAGGCTCAAGATGAGTCATGGTAGTTAACACATACTCAAGATGAGTCATAGTGGTTGACATATAGTGGTTGACATCATCAAAATCATAGGGACACAACATCGACCACCCGCCTTCCCATTTGTTTAAGGGAAAACCTCTTGACAGGGTTCTAGTAAATTCTAACGTGATATGAATCCAAATGGGGAAAGGGAAATGGAAGATGAAACAGGGAACAGTGAGACAGATGAATCAAACTTGGGGGGTGGCTAGAGCTCTAGACCGGTCAGCCTGGAGAAGATGAGGAGTAGCCTTCCTCAGAGATCCGATCTAAGCTTCGACTGCTCCTCTTGCTGTAGATAGTCTCCACCGCCTTCCACCAACCTACAACACAAGTGGGGAAAGACAAACAAAACCAGAGAGACTCTCCTTCATTGCCCACCAATTCTCCTCTCACCCTTCATCCAACTTGCCAGCGCACCAGTCGCCAACCAACCAACCCCCTCGCTCTGTCGACCAGGGATGAGTTTTGTACTCTGAGGCTCCATCTATGAGTCTCAGATGGGTCTTACGGTTGATCATGGTCAACGAGGAATGATGGTGCTGGATGTGACAGGAGAAAAACCCACGTTCTTTGACCAGCAGTTGCCAAAAGGCGGCTAGATGATTGGCCTTCTGCTAGTGGATAGGCGGCCATCGGTTTGGCTGTCCATGGACCTGGGTGGCCAACATAGTGGCCTTCTAGATGGGGGAGGGTGGCCAGTGGTTTGGCCTTCTATCAACTTTGGCGGCCCACCTAACGGCCTTCTTGGAGTGGAGGGCGGCCCGTGGTTTGGCCTCCTAGGGGCAGAGGGCGGCCATCGCCCTTGCCTTCTAGGGGGATGGGCAGCCAGTGGCTTGGCCGCCCAGCCCTTGGGCTTTTGACCTCTTTAAGAGTGGCCCATTAACAGGATGTGTTTGGGCTGGACCTTAAAGCATAAAACGTTGATAAAGCAGGTAAAGCGACTGCGTCACCTACCTGATGGCCTAACTGGGGATCCGAGGGATGTCCGAAATTAGGATATACAATAGGCTTGAGGGCGATGGTGGGATTGTGAAAATGATAAGCGTATGTGCGTGAATGAGAGGGAAGAAGGAGGGTTTCCTTTTTTTGAAATCGACCACCCAATAGTGGCCTTATGACTGGCCGCTACCTAGAGGAGACAGTCAGTTGAAGACCGCCTTATTCGTGGTCCCCCATTTGTGATGTTGCCATATTTGGTTCACGCCCTTCCAGTCTTTGGCTTTATTTCATGCACAATTATGCTCATTTTTGATATCTTGGTTGATTAATTGATGTTGAATTGCAAATACATTTTAGATTCGATCTCATCACGCCACACATCGCCGCCCCGAGCAGGTAAGTTAGGTAAGTATCCCGGTCCCTAGTCTCTTTATGCATTACTATATGGTATCTATGAAATATTATCTCGGGAATCGGCTGGTCATTCACGTGTTCTATGATCTGATGTTCCCCTTTAACAAAAATGATGATGATCTAGGTTGTTGACACTGAAAATATTCTTAATTTTTCCTAACTTCTACTTCTGCGGGTCATAAGTTCTGATCGAGTGCTCCTGTGCCGACAGAGAAGAAAGAAAGAAAAGAAGAAAAAGAATGGTGAAAGCCGAACAAAAGATGAGACCAAAGAAAAAGAAGAAAAGAAAAGATGCTCAGCTCCAACGGCCAACCGCTAAAGCAAGACCCGAGAGTTTGGAAGAATGTTCAGGACCATCCCTGAAGAAACAAGCCGAAGGTCAAACAACGAGTACAAGCCGGACGATTGGCCAACCCTCACAAAAGAAGAAAATAAGCACAGATGGGCCTAGATAAGTTAAATGGGCCGAAAGATGCTGGAGATAGGATGGAGGAGCCCCTAATCTGGCGCGCTCTAAAGCTCCCAATCTGGCGTGCATGAGGCAACCCTCGCTAAACCGGCGCACTCATATGCACGCCGGGTGAGGCCACGCCGATTTTGGCTATAAGAAGGGGGCTTTCGACCAAGAGAAGAGGAGAGAGGCCAATTATCTGAGAAGAAAAGAGAGAGGATTGGGGAAGAAGAAAGGGAGATTTCTAAGAGAAAACCTAGAGAGTAGCCAATACCCCGTCTGTCTGCCAAGGAGAGCTCGGAGCGAAAGAAGAGGAGCCCCTTTTCTCCGATACCCTGTTTCTACAGTGAAGAACGGAGGTGGGTTCCGCCGACTCCTCTCGACCATTCCCCGCTACCCCTCTTCTTACCAATGTATCTGTGGATATCCAGAGTTTGGTAGGCGATGATATGAGCCGACATTTTCTCTTTTACCTTTTTAGCTTCTTACTCCCCTTGTATCCCCTTTGATTTCTAATGTAAGGATTTTATCCAGTTGGCCCCTGTGCGACAACGCCAGGTCATGCCTCTATATGCAGTATCTCGCTTATTTCCTAAGCAATGCGATGGCATCTATGTGTGATACTACAGATGTATGTATAAGCTTCCCCTCCCTCTCCGATTGCATTCTTTGCTTTATGCATTCGTCGTGTGTTGTTGTCTGACCTTTTATGTTGGCACGGAATATGCCCTGGGCTACCCAAGGGCGATATCAACGCCATCTCCCTCCCCGGGATCCTTTCAATGGAATGGATGTGTCGAGCACCTCATGTGTTTGCTGTGGGTTTCACCGTCGTTGGGAGCATGCGTGTGTATGTATCCCTGACCATCCCTTGGGATCAATTCCTTCATGGTTACCTCGCTCGCCACCATGAGCAGAGGAAAGGGTTGTCGTCCCTATATCCTTGACGCAACCTATTAACTGTTTGAATGTTTGCTTTACCTAACACCTCTGTATGTCGTCCCTCTTTATAAGCTCCATAGTTCGTGTGCCCACTGCTAGCCCCCTTCAACTAACCACCGTATTGCTTCTTTCCTGTGTACGAGTCGCAGTATTGTGTTTCGTTGTCATTAGGATGACAGTCCAGCGATCGGGGAGGGGACATTCCCCATCATACACTCGTGCTACCCTTTCCTTGGAATTACCATGGGGCCGTTGGATTCCATCTTCCTGTAGTGCGGAGTCCTATAAGCCATCTAAGGTGCATAGAAATGAGTCCACGACCTAACACTAAATCCACATTCCTCAAAGGGAATGGTGGTGGTTGCGGGTAAGAGACCTCTCGTAGGCTAGCCCTCGAGATTTCCTCCCATTCTGGCCGTCCCTCTAAATAGTACTTCTGGCTCATGGAGTACTGGTACTCCTTGTAGGCTAGTCCTCGAGATTTTCCATCCATCTGAGTCTGCCGATCACCGTTTGAAATTCTCGACTTTAAGGAGCGTACCCCAGTTTCTGTGGGACTGTCTCCGCTTTCCCCCTTCAACCCTCCGGGTATGGAGAGATGCTGCCCAATTTTTGACTGAATACTTAGTCTGAATTATGATAAAACCTCAGCTCTAGGGACTGTAAGTTTGCTACAGACTGTGCTTGAGTAAGAATCTCGCACAAGTCTTGATTCCCCATGTTTGTAGGATATTTAGAACCTGAATTAACTCGTTGATCAACCTAATTAACATCAGAAGGTTGAGCATAACCTCAGTGCAACTTAACAACCCAAAAATCATCAAACTTGCCCTAAACCGGCACAACCCTAATCTGGCGTGGTACCCCCCCACGCCGTTTCAACTACACACTCAAAACCATTTATTTCCAAAGCTCACTTACCCGACGCGGCCTTATACGGTGCGCACCGAGCACCCCACAGTTAAGCCCGTTCATCTCCCCCACACCGTTTTAGCACTACACTTACGCTATCCCACGCCGTATTAGCCTATACCTACATTCAACCGCAATCGCGCCATTTTAAGAGATTTCTCACGCCGTTTTAAAGCAGCTCCACGCCGTTTTAAGCAATCACTCTCAGAGTGAACATTAACCGCCTTAATGGCAAACATTGTCCCGATTTGGATAACCCATGGACATATGGAAACCCCTCGTCGGCTAGCCCTCACGCCCCACGTCCATTTAGGTATTTGTTGGATTTTCGATTAAAGACCCGTGAAATATCGGTACCCCTCGTAGGCTCGCCCGCGAGGTCTTCGTCCATTTGGGTCCGCCGGTCGCTGTGTTTGTCCTCCCGATATTTAGGAGTCCGTCATTGAAATCAGATCTCCACTTCTCCCTCGACACTCCGGTCTAGGGGAGATGCTGCCGATTTTTTACTAGGATATTTAGATATGGCCTCATCCCAAGAATTAAAGCATACTCCAATTATTTTGGGACGTCCTGTAACGACCCGAGAATCTGATTATCGGGAAGGCCTGATAACCTGAGACTCAAACCGCCACCCACAAGTCTGAAGACTCAGAAAGGTTAGAAGGATGGTGTGGAGACTACACAAGTATCACAAATAATTACAAAAATTAAACAATTATATGATGAACATGAAATTAAATTACATTTACAATTAACATGGTCCAGAATAATATAACAAAATAAACAACAGTAGTCCACAACTAGCACAGAGACAAGAGAGAAAAGTACAGCTACACGGGGCATACCCCAGCACTCACCACTGACAACTAACGCTGGGCACCTGAACCACGCTGAGCCTTAGACGTGCTCCTCTGAAGCCCCGCCTCGTCTGAAACACGGTGAAAACACGCAGGGAATGAGTCTCAAAATAAGACTCAGTAGGGATCACTCAAACCCTACCTTGCAAAACGATAAAAGCACTACTCTAGCAGCTAAGTGAGTACCTCGGAAGTAAATGCCCTGCAACTACAGACACTAGTCTCACGGCGTGAAAGTCGACACGCATGCCACGGTGAAACAACCGGAATCCAACGGTCAACCTAACCAAAACCTGAAGGTCGAAGTGACTGATACTGACAATCTGTCACTCCCCGACTCGACAGGAGTACCTCCCACTAGAAGCACAGTCGCCAGCTTCCCCTGACATCTTACACCGCACTGCAGGTGTCTGCCTGGCACGATAGCCCCTAGCGGAGGCAAGGACACCGTACAAGTAACCACAAAGCAAGTGACTAGCTGGGGTCATCCTCATCAGCGTGTGTCCAACTGCCCCCAACCACGTATGCACACACAGACCGTACGCACTACGTCTGGCATCTAACTAGTTTTCCCCTCAGTCAGACTCTGGCTGCTATACGTGGGGCCCGACGAAAACCAGTCTAAAAATCATCCTCAGGGTAGCCTCTCCACCACTCCCTGGTGGGACCACTAAACGTGCAAGTAGGCTATGACTAGTGGTGGGTCACTGAAGGAGTAGACTCTCAAGTCACGAAAATCAACGTCTGAACCCGACGAAGTACGGGGACCATCCTACGCACCAACACCGTCGCATGGTGACCATGGTCGGAGAAGAAACGGGGCTGCGAACCACTAGGTGCAGCTTAGAGCTAGATGGACCAACACTAGTGCATCACACACTCTGGTGGTCTAACACTGGAGCGCCACAACACTCTGACGGTCTAACCTAGACACGTCAGACAACGGTGCAAAACCACGCTGTGATGCGCCTACCTAGGGGCGTCACAATCTCTGACGCGCCAACGCTGGTGCATCAGGAGGCACGATGAAACCGACTGTGATGCACACCGCTTGGGGCATCACAGTCTCTGACAGTCCTACCCAGGCGCGTCAGAAGGATGGGCTACGTCAGCTCTGACACACCCACCCAGGGGCGTCACAGCTCTCTGACGCTCCACCCTGGGTGCGTTAGAGGCCTTGACCCCCAACGGTCAAAAACCAAATGGTCGGAATCCAACGGTCAGATGCCAACGGTTGGCTCGCCACTCTAACGGTCCAACCTAGGGGCGTCACACGCCCTGGCGGTCTATCGTGGGACCGTCAGGCCCATGGACCACCCTGTTGGCAGAACAACTTCCTATGACGCACACACCGTGGGGCGTCACAGTCTATGACGCACCCATCTTGGGGCGTCGCAAGCTGTGACGGTCACTGGAAGGACCGTCACACCGTCTCAGCGGTGAACCAACAAGAAAAGCCCAAAAATACCAAGCACGCCCCCATACCTCCATGAGAGAGGGGGAAACAAGGGGGAAGCCCCCTAGGGACCCCTAGCATGCTTCTGACGTTTGTGAGGGAGCCGCCGGAGAGGCCCGGCGAGGGAGCCACAGCCGAGGTGGTGAGAGTTCCAACCCTGGAGGGGGGGGGAGATCCCGCCGGGAGCTCCCCCCACCCTATGAACCGCCGGCGCGAGAGACCCGGGGAAGTCACTGGAGCGGACGGCGATTTCCTCGAGGGTTCTAGGGCGTGTAGTTGTGTCGTGTTGTCTTGCAACCTCTAATGATGATGCATCAAATAATAACATTTGCTAACATCAACGATATATATATATATGTCAATATAACTGCACCTTACTAAGCTCCTGACAACATACAGGAGCTTAATTTTTGGTGATCAACATTCAACATAGTAATGCGCTTTAATCAATCTTCTAATTAATCTGATCTCTACAATGCATGGTATTTGAAGGACCTTGTGGACATAATGAAACGTGTGAGTGCACTGTTGAGTGGCACCAGGATCCATTTGCTCATGAATCCATATTGGTTTTGGTCCTGGATTTATCAACCTTCAATAGGATGATGTTGATCATTGTATCTTTGCCCAACTAGTCATGAAAATGGCAATAAGAATAATAATGATTACAACCACGCTTGCTGAGAATAATGATATTAACAATGACGACGGCAGACGATACATTAATTTGAACAATGCTGCTGTTAACGTAAGGAGAAAGATGTGGGTTGGACTGCAAGCAGTGTTCTTGACAGCTAGAGACATGTTCAAAGGGAATCACCAACACTTGATGGGGATTTCACACTGCAAGAAGAATCTTCCCGAAGCTGTTTGCTATTTAAGACTGCACCCCTTGACATCGATGGCACTTTCTTTGACAACCAGCTATATATATATTTACCGATGGAGACATGTTCAAAGGGAACCACCAACACTTGCAAAGGAAGGAATGTATAAAAGGATTGCCAGTGGTTTATACTTTATACAATATAGGGTGCCATTCGTGAGAGCGTGATTAATTATGACCAGAGGAATTGAAGAAGGAATCAAGACTCCTGCTGTCACAAGCTGGTCACAACAACCGGCCGGCCGGGTCAAGGTTGGCGGCCATGCAAATGGTTGGTTGCATGTAGGACATGCATGTGGGTGAGACGGATTATATATTATACTGTTAAACTACGGGGAAGAGAGGAAGCTGTGGTCCTCAAGCAGCAGCACGGAATGCAAGCTTCCATGAAAGGACAGGCTTTCAATTGGAGTGTTTCCTGGGCAGCACGTAATACGGACTTCCATGAAAAGAACGGGATGGGTGTTAACATATATATGAAGCCCATCTTTGACAATTTTAGAGATCTTCCAACTTCTATCGTTAATTCTGCACACACAGACACTTTGAGAGAGAGAGAGAGAGAGAGAGAGAGAGAGAGAGAGAGAGAGAGAGAGAGAGAGAGAGGGAGAGGACGTACGGTTAAGTGCTGTTTGGTTTGAAATCAAAGGCATGCAAATGTGACATTTTATGTCAAATCAAGTTTTCCCTGAATGAAAAGAGGAGGATCCAGAGAGAGAGAGAGAGAGAGAGAGAGAGAGAGAGAGAGAGAGAGATGCTTATGATTTTCACTGGGATTGGGGTGGAGGCAGACGTGTTTTGACTTTGGGGGGCAGGTGTTGATAGGCAGGTCGGAATTTGGGACACGGAACAGTGGCTGCAACTTCAAGTTGTCGTAACCACATCGTGAGGATGTTCTCCGAGCCTTTAATTTGATTGTGTACATACATCAATTGGCTTCTGTCGGACCAAAGAAATTGTCCTCACCAGCCGCCGCAGCATAAGACACTGTTCTACGTATCATTGAAAGTAATTAGGCATTAACTGATAAAAAAGTCGCAGGTTTAATATAGCCGGCCCGATCCTCGAGGACTTTCATCCTCTCCATAGGGTTGCTCTCCCCTAAAGATAATATTGTGGTTAGCAGGCGGTTGGCGCCCCCATTTTCGGCCTAACCGGGTTGCATGAATAGCAGTCATGCCTTCGGCCTGGCTTCCCTTGGTAGTAGGTGTGAAGCATATCTCCTCTTCATCCTCTTCATTGGGCAAATTGAAGAGAGCCAAGAGGGTATTGCAGGAGAGAACTAGCTCTTTCTTGGCCTTGCCGACCTTTCTTTTCTTCTTTTGTTTCTTCTTCTTTTCTTCGGCTGGCACTTGCCCCCAGAACAGGCTGCCATCTTTGTCTGATGCTCTGTCAGCTTCTTCTTCTTGCTTTAGTGAAAGTTGCTCTATAGACATGGTCCCGCACTAGTAGAGGCTTCAATTCGGGCTGTACATATTCATCTAGCCCGTCTATATAGTTTTACAGCCATTGGGCTTCTGGACTAATTTCCTTGGCCACTGGGAATGGAGTCTGCCTCCTCCGGTTGTGTGTATGTATTCTGATAACTATAGGTGGGTTGACCCACACAGGTGTTGCCACCGGCGGAGAGGGTCGTGGTGTGACGCCACGAACATGTGCCCCTCCTTTAGGACCAGGTGCATTCTTCTTCTTGCTCTTTGCAGAGACTTACTGCCATCCCTGTTGTTCTTTTATGGGTGTCAGGAAACAGTCTTCGTAGGTATGCCGAGTGCTGGCTTCTGTGACCACTTCGGGCAATGCCTAATATAAAGAGACCATGTTAACTGTAGCTCTCCTTAGAGGTGCCTCATGAGGTTGTGGAGGGTCAACTTTGTACTCCCCCAAGTCTATTTCTTATTTCTTCACCACGCCCTCGATGATGTCTTCGAATACATAACAGTCCTCGATCGGGTGCCCTAACATTTGGTGATATGGGCAGAACCTGGGACTATCTCTTCTTTTCAAGTCTTTCGGCCTCTCCAGCTCGGGCAAGGTGACCTTGTTATATTGGGTAACCCAGTCAAACAGGATCTTGGTCTTCTCCTTCAGGAAAGAGTAGGCCTTCTTCATCTTGTCTCAGAGCGAGGGACACTCTTTATTGTCTCCGGCCTTAGCAGGCTGTGGGGCAATTGCCTTCTTGCCTTTATCATTCTGTTGCTCAAATGCCTTGACATCAAGAGTGTTTGCTTGTTTAGGGGCTTGACGCCGTTCTGCTGCCTTACCTTTTTGTGTAGTGGCAGTAGCTGATGTCGGGGCAGGCCTCGCCAGGAAGGCTTCTACCTCGGCCACCACATTGTTCAAATGGTCAAACGATCAGATTTTCATCCCGATCATCTTTTCCACTGCCTCTCTCTTGAGGTTCTGTTTGCAAATTTACACAGCATCCTCCTGGTGTGGGGGCCGCTTGCATCTAATTCTGAGGTTCCTCCACCTTTTTATGTAATCAAGGGCTATCTCATCTGCCCTTTGCCTTGTTGAGTAGAGTTCAGCCACCGTGACCTCCCTTTCGGTGATATGAAATCTTTCTCTGAATTTTTTCTACATATCTGGCCAGTCGCTGGTCGACCCGGTCGGGAGGCTGGAGTACCATTCAAAAGTGAGCCCTGTTAGTGAGGACCCAAAAATTTTCAGCAGATATGACTCACCGGTGGCCAGATCACCCATGACGGTCATATAGTAAGCAACACGCTCCTTCGGGGATCCCTTCCTGTTGAACTTGTCAAATTTTGGTGGCTTACTGATCCTAAGAGGGAGCCGCTTGGCAGCATGATGCGGTGGGTATGGCACCCTATATGCATCAAATGTGACATAGTCACCTTCACTTCGTTCAGCAAGCTTCAGCTCGATCATCCTCTCCACCATCATCCTATTCATGATTGTATTACCCGAGAGCGTTCTTGGCCAAGGCCAGAACACGCATGGACATTACAGTGGTAACCCGACCTGAGGTCTATCTTGGAAAAATATTCTGCTCCCGAAAGCTGATCAAAGAGCTCATCAATACGCGGCAATGGATATTTGTTCTTGATTGTGAGTTGATTCAGTCACCGGTAATCGATGCATAGCCTGAGAGATCCATCCTTCTTCTTGACAAAAAGCACTGGCGCACCCCAAGGGGATGTGCTCGATCTTATGAAACCCTTGTCTAGTAATTCCTGGAGTTACCTCTTCAATTCCTTAAGTTCTGTGGGGGACATCTTGTAAGGAGCCATTGAGACAGGTGCTACTTCGAGAACAAGTTCAATGGTGAAGTTTACTTCCCTTTCGGGCAGTAAACCTGGTAAATCTGAGGGAAATACATTTGGAAACTCATTTACAATGAGGATTTCTTCTAAGATGATCCCTTTGGACTCGATGATAATTACGGAAGTAAGAAAAGCTTCACATCCTTGTGATATAAGTTTGCAAGCATGAAGGGTGGAAATAATGGCAGGATGTTTCCTATACTTGATATCGAGGAAGGAAATCCTTGGAAAGCCTAGTTTATGAAAGGATATTATCCTATTTTGGCGATCGATATGGGCACTGTGGTCTACTAGCCAATCTATCCCTAAAATAGCATCATAACCTTTCATGTCGAGGCATACTAAGTTTGCAGGGAGATTGTGACCTTCTATCATGACTTCACTATCAGGATAGTAATTGGCAAGCTTCATTCCAAGACCTAAGGGTGTAGTAATAGCAAGGTCCAAAAGTAAGAGAACTGATGAAATTGGTAATATTTTTGAAAAAGTAGTAGATATAAAGGAATGAGAAGCACCAGTATCAAATAGCACGAATGCAGGATGGGAACATATTTGAATAGTACCTTCCATAAGCCCGTCGTCCCTAGGCACTTCATCATCTTCCAAAATGGCATTGAGATGAGCTTGTCTCTTACATCCACCACCAGATGATTGTTCCTTCATGAGAGGGCAGTCCGACATGCGATGCTCCCTGCTGCCACAACGTAAGCAAGCGCTAAGGTGCTTCTAGCATTCTTCGTCTTAATGGCCGAACTTCTCACAAAAAGTACAAGCCATCATGACTTGCTTATCCTCCTCCTTGACCTTCTTACTTTTCTGGGAACCACTCCCGGTCCCGTTCCTAGACCTCTTCTTGCTATCACGGGATTTTTAAGGCTTCATAATGTTAAATTTTTCCTTCTTATTACGCCGATCAGATTGTCGGCTTGACTCTTCACCCTTGCCTTTCAATTTTTTGACCTTTTCCAAGGTCCTCTCATAGAGGTATGCCCGTTAGACCATCTTCACATAAGTATGGATATTTTGGGTCCCTAGCTGCTGAATGAAACCAGGTCTTAACCCGTCCATAAATCGATTGGCCTTTAATAAATCGGTACTGACCAGATGAGGTGCATACGGTGCTAGCTTGGAAAATTGCAGTTCATATTTAGCTACTGTCATCATACCCTAGCGTAAAGAAGTGAACTCCATAGCCTTCTGCTCCTTGACATGCTCAGAAAAATACTTAGCATGGAATAAGGTAAGAAAGCCTTCCCATGTATGATGTGCATCAGCTGGAGGTGCCAGAACTGACTTCCACCATGTACGTGCATATTTGTTTAATTGAAAAGTAGCAAGATGCACTTTCTCCTGGTCTGTACATTGTATGATGTCAAATATATGGTTCATTTCATCGATCCAATTCTCGGCCTTGTCTGGATTAGAAGAACCATAAAAACGTGGAGGATTTAAACTCTAAAAATTACGATGTAAATCCCCAGCTCTTGCCCCTGCGCCAGCTTGGGCCATAGTTTGTAATGCCTGGGTGAGGCCTGCAACAGTTTGCTGCATACCATCCCAATCTACGCGAACTACTAACTAAAAGCTACAAGGTCCACTCTGTCTCATGTCTAAAATAAGTACAATAAACAGAAAGAAAAAGTACAAGTACGTGGGGCATACCCTGACTTTGGCAATTGGCAACTAGCCCTGGGCGAACGAACCACGAGGAACCTCAGATGCGCCCCTCAACGAACTTGCCTCACCTGAAAACACAGGGGTGAGCCTCATTTCATAGGCTCAGCAGCGACCCCGCGGACCCCCACCTCGCATGAGAAAACAAGGCGACAAGGCGCGCACAAGCATAGAAAGTAATGCTACCTAACGAAAGTACGACAGAACCAACAAGCATTAATAAATAAATAGAAAAGCTCTCTACAGCTAGTCGTACCATACAAACCAGCCCCGGTCTGACAAAACACAAGTTTGTGCTTGCCAGGAGACAAGAGCTCTACCCACTAGAAGAAAGATCAGCTGCGTCCCCTAACATCTTACACCGTGCCCAAGTGTCTCCCTACATGCCCCAGGCGGAGACTGAGACATGCTCACAAGTACCATGAATAAGGATGAGCTAGGGTCGCGCTCGTCAGCATGGGTCCTACGCCCCTAACCACGTGTGCACACACAGACCATGCGCCCTAGGTCAAGCCCTCTAGCTGGTTCTTCCCCCAAAGCCTAGACTCAAGCTGCGCATGGGGGCCCTATGGTAACCAGCCAAACAACCATCTCTCCGAGTCACGCTCTCCACCATTCCCAAGTTGGTCCGCACCCGTGTGCGCAGGAAAGCTACGACTAGTGTACAAGTCAATGGAGGTGAGACTCGATTCACAGAAATCACCGATCAAAAGAAAAATGGAGTGGTGGTCCACTGAGGACAGATCCACAGCCTAGCTGTTGCCCCAGGACCGCAAAGCAAGACTAGCGGTCTCCCTGGGACCACTAGGTACAGCCATGCGGTTAAGCCGTGACCGCAAGGGAACGAGCCACAGGGGGGCCTAGCGGTCTATCACCAGGCCGCTAGCCTAGCCAAACGGTCCTCACCGGACCTCAAGGCATCTAGAAATGGTCATGCCCAGATCACTAGCCAGCACGTGGCTCCCAATGATTAGAAACATGCACCCCGAGGGTGCTCCGGTCAAATCATAGAAACAGTAGTAAGCCGACCGCTAATCTGAGGGTAGCAATCTATCGCGTGATCGCCACCCCGAGCCTAGTGGTCCTGGGCAGACTGCTAAGGCTTGCAGACACTCAGAGTTGCTTAGCCGCCTCCTGAGGGCTGCCAAGGGAGCCTAGCAGTACCTGGAAGGGCCGCAAGGCTCACCCGAGCACGAAATCGGCGGGAAAAGCCAAAAACTCTGATCCACACCCCGATCATCGCCCGATGATGAGGAAACAAAGGGGAATCCATCCCCAACCCTCCTAGCATGATTCTACACCCTTAGATTGGTCAAAAACCTCACGAAACAGGAGATCTGGTGCTCAACCCCAAAACATGGATTTTTACCCTCCCAGCTCAAAAAATGCCCCTCTCGACCTCTCCTTGGCCTACAAATTGTGGGAAAAGCAGTAAAGAGCGTAGGGATCCATCCCCCTACTTCAAAGAAGCTCGAAGGTCATTGGATCGCCGTCGATCTTGAAATCACGATCAAAAGAACCCGATCTCCACGCCCCACACTGCGAGAATGCCGTCATCACGATCACCACGCCACCGCCGTTGGTCCACCATCTGCAACCAGAGGAGGAAGGGATGCCACCGGCCATGCACAAGGGAGGAAGCAACAGTCAAATGGGGGGGTTCTCCATCGGGAAGAAGGAAGAAAGAAGAAGAGAAAAGAAAAAGGGAAAAAGAGGGATATTTATAGAAAATTTAGAAAATTAAAAAAATAGAAAAATTAGGAAAAAATTATTTTCTCGTTTGTTTGCTTGGGAAGAAAAACTTTTTCTCCCCGGACTAAAAGAAAGGTGTGCTCTTGAAGTTAGATTTTGAAAAGGCCTATGATAAGGTGAACTGGTAGTGCTTATTTGATGTGCAGGAAAGGATGGGCTTTGGGGAGAGATGGATAGGATGGATGCTTGCTTGTATCTTTTCCACCTCTTTTGTAGTCCTAGTGAACGGAAAGCCTACATCATTTTTTTTATAGTGGCAGGGGGGCTCTAACTGGGAGATCTTATGTCTCCTCTTCTTTTTGTGTTGATAGCTTATATTTTGAGCAGGATGTGAATGAGAGCACTGACAACAAGATTGATCAAGGGTTTTCAGACAGAAAGCGGCAGCTTATCTATTACACACTTGCAATTTGCAGACAATACCATTCTGTTTTTATCAGAGGATGAGGCCCAGCTTTATGTGTTTAGGCTGATGCTGGAGTTGCTAAAAGAAGTCAATGGTCTCAAGGTCAACTTCAATAAAAGCCTCCTAGTTTGTGTGAACATGGAGAGTAGGGCTCTTGGGAGGACAGCAATCATTTTGGGACGTCGAGTAGGAGCCTTCCCCATCTCCTCTATTTGAGCCTTCCGCTGTCCCCAGGAGCTCTACATTGTTCTGACTGGCAGCTTGTGATGAGTCCACACTAACAGATTGGAAAGTATGGCTTCTTTCCATGGCTTCTTTCCTATGGGAGAAGATTGATGTTATGCAAATCAGTACTTGATAGTCTTCTTATGTAATTTTTGTCCGTGTATTGGATCTTGAAGACGGGTGACGAAGAAGATTGAATCTATTCAGGCGAGATTCTTCTGGCACAGTAGGGGGGAGGTGTGGGGGCTGGCGTGATATTTTTTTGTAGGGTCACTATTTCGTCCAGCATTTGGGTCTGACATGGAAAAAGTGACAAGCGTCTTTTTTGGGAGGACAAATGGTGTGGTGACTTCACACTGGAGACATCCTTTCTGAGACTTTTTGCACTTTCAACAGCTCCACTAGCGCCAGCCTCAGTCCTTTGACTTGCAGTTATCAGGTGGCACCTGATCATCGGCTTTCAGGAGGAATCTCACACTCGAAGAGATGGGCCAGCTAGAAGTCCTCCTCTGCTTCCTCCTTGATTACGCTCCTCAGCTAGACAGAGAGGATGGGTGGATATGGAGGTGGGAGAAGGAGGATGCATTCTTAGTTAGGTCAGTTTACACTTTCATCTCTGATGGTGGGATGTGTCATCACCTTACTCCTCATATTTAGACTCTCAGGAGTCCACTGAAGGTGAAACTCCTTACTTAGAGGATTTCCCATCAAACATTGCCTACTTGAGATAGACTTGCACCTTTCCTTCAGAGTATACCATCTACATGTTGCTTGTGTGGAGTGGAGGATGAGACGTTGGACCACGTGTTTGCAAGCTGCATCTACTCACAGGATGTGTGGGAGGAGATCACTAGTAGGACATAGTGTGTTGCCAGCCGTCATAGGGAGATGCACCATTTCATTGGGTGTTGGGGCAGAAGTTGGAGCCTTAGAGGGCATAGAATTGTTTGGTGGATGATCCTTCATGTTGTGGGCCTTATGGGGCAAAAGGAACAACGGAACCCTTCAAAAGGGGATGCTAGAGCAGTGGAGAGCTTGGTTGGGTTTATTTGTGATAGAGTGAGAGAGTGGCAGAGCTTCTTTGTAATTTGAACTCTTACAACTGTTCCATTTTTTGCTTTGTTGGGGGGTTAGCGTGGGTCACACTGGCTTGGTGTGGGCCTTTGATGTAGAGGGTTTTTTGGAACTTTTTGACAATACTTGTACATCCTTTTTATTTTTAATACCATAGTGGTATCATCCACTTTAAAAAAATCTGTTGGAAAAAATATTTTTTCTACCGTAAACTCTGCCACTCCCAGCGGCACTTGCAAACTTCTGATTGAAGTCGGCGATACGCATATCTCTGACTTTATCGAGACACACATTAAAATAGTACCTTTGGTATATTCTGTAAGGTAGGATGTTGACGGTGGCTCCGAGATCTACCAGGATTCTGTTTAGCTCCCGACCATTCAAATGCCCCTTCATATACAGCGGTCTATTGTGGCTGATAGTGAGGAGTAACATGTCCTCCTGAGTGAAGGTCAAGGTTGCTTCCGACAGTGCTTCGGCCAAACATGTCTCATATTGAGCAGGCATCTGCAGAGTAGTGATGATCGCCTATCGGGTCTCTTCACTCAGGGAGAGGATATCCCATATAGTGAACCTTGCCAGAAGCTTCTTAAGTAGCTTCATTATCCGGCTTCCAACTCGGACATTGGATAACTTCATTTCTTCTACCCATCTGGGCTTGGAAGAGCCTTGAACTGCAACCTCTTCGGGGGAGCTGTGGCTTTCTTCTTGGTCTTTACAGGGACCTACCGCCATCCCTGTTGTTCCTTTATCAGTGTCAGAAAGCAGGCCTCGTAAGTATGTTGAGTGCTAGCTTCTACAATTTCTTCGGGCAATGCCTAATATAAAGAAATCATGTTGGCCGCAGCTCTCCTCAGAGGTGCTTCATGAGGTTGTGGAGGATCAACCTTGTACTCCCCCAACTCTATTTCTTCCTTTTTCACCATGCCTTCGATGATGTCTTTAAATAAATAGCAGTCCTCGATCAGGTGCCCCAGCATCTGATGATAAGGGCAGAATCTCAGGCTGTCTCTTCTCTTCAGGTCCTCCGGCCTTTTTGGCTCAAGCAAGGTGACCTTAGTATGCTGGGTAACCCAGTCAAATAGAACCCTAGTCTTCTCCTTTGGGAAAGAATAGGCATTCTTCATTTTGTCCCTTAGTGAGGGACCTTCCTCCTTTTCTTCTGCCTTGGCGGGCTGAGGTGCAGTTGCCTTCTTGCCCTTATCTCTTTGCTATTCAAATGCCCTGATGTCAAGAGTGTTTGCTTCTTTAGGCGCAAGGCGTCGCTCTACTACCTTTGCCTTCTGTGCAGTGGCAGCAGTTGATGTAGGGGCAGGTCTCACCAGGAAGGCTTCTACTTCGGCCACCACATTATTCAAGCGGTCGATCGACCGGATTTCCATACCAATCATCTTTTCTAATACCTCCCTCCTGAGATTTTGTTTGCAGATTTGTACAGCGTCCTCCTGATGTGGGGGCCGCTTGCATCTCATTCCAAGGTTCCTCCACCTCTTAATATATTCAAGGGTCGTTTCATCTGACCTTTGTCTTGTCGAGTAAAGTTTAGCCACCGCGACCTCCCTCTCGGTGACATGAAATCTTTCTCTGAATTTCTTTTGCATGTCCGGCCAGTCATTGATCGACTCGATCGGAAGGTTGGAGTACCATTCAAATGCGAGCCCTATCAGTGAGGACCCGAAGAATTTTAGCAGATATGACTCGCTTGTGGCTAGGGCGCCCATGACGGTCATGTAGTATGTGACATGCTCTTTCGGGGATCCCTTCCAGTTAAACTTGTTGAACTTAGGTGGCTTGCTGATCCCCGGAGGAAGCCGCTTAGCCGCATGATGTGGCGGGTATGGCACACAATAAGCATCAAATGTCACATAGTCACCTTCATTTCACTCAGCGAGCTTCAATTCAATCATTCTCTCCACCATCTGCTTGTTCACAGCGGTTGGATCGACCGACTTAGGGTAGAATTGTGCTGGCTGCTGGTACGGGGTGACCAGGGTGGTTGCCTATGGCAAAGGACGTAGCAACGGAGGCACTTGGCACACCTGAGGTAGCACTGGTGGCATCAGCGACCGAGGTGGGCACTGCTGGGTGGCCGCATGGCTGTACTCTACCGACTGGGGCACAGTATATAGTGGTGGAAAGTCACACGGGTTGACAACTCCCTACAATGATTCACCTTGCATCTCAGGCTGTTTGGAGGCTGAGGTCTGCTCTGTCCTCTCGTGCAGGTGTTTCTTCAGAAGCTCTATCTCCTGTCGGTACTTTTGTAATAGCATCAACACTGATGGGTCCATAGCTACTGTGATGGGGATGGCTTCCACTGCCTCCCCAGAAGCCCCTTCAGGTGAGGTGTTCAGCGAAACCTCCTCCTCTTCAGTTGTCACCACATTTGTAGTCAGGGTAGTGACTTCTTCGGACAATATTTGCCTTCCTTTGGCTGCTTTCATCATTTCCCTTGTAGCTTCAGTTCTTCTGGTGTTCGGCCCTGGCCTTTCGGCTAGTCGAGACAATTCCTAGAGCTCCTCATGCAGACTTCCATACCTGCTGGCCACCCCGGCCATATCGCAAGCAAAGACTCACATTTCTCTTCTTTGTTTGTAGACCCTCCTCTTTGCATGGCCGGGGAAGGCCAGTCTTTCAAATACAGAAATTCTTCTTCTCTCCACCTGCTGGGGCGGGGCTTCATCGGCCTTGTAATCCTGGCCGTCTTCATATCCATTGTCATTAATAGATGATGTTATTCTTCCTTCTTCTTCTTCTTCTTCTTCGACCACTGTTAGCAAGCAGTCTTCTTCTTTGGCTGCAGCTGCTTGGAGTAGTCGCTGCTGACCCAATGAGGGGTTGCCTAGACCCCTAAAGTAGCTCCTAACCATATTGGTCATCTCTTCTTGACCCCGTCTGATGCGAGATGATGATGCGGACTCGGTACCAATTTGATGCGAGATCTGAGACTCTAAGCAAGCTCGCTACTCGTCACACGCCAGAGAAACGTGCGGATCTGTGCGGTTGAGAAATCGGCAGTGAGTCGAGGGTGTTTGGCTCTTTCGTGCTCGGATCGAGTCACGAGACGGGTCACACTCACTCTCTCTCGCAACGGTGACAAAATTAGAACGAGCTAGTAATCCTAACACTCAAGCAACGGCATAAAAGAACACATAAGCAAATGAGACAAATGGAGGCGAATGTACCTCCACACTCCGGGCGTGGGGAAGATGACCCCGATCGATACTTGTACTCCCGGAACAGTAATTAAACAATAGTTACAGTAGGGAATTTTATGCCCACTCCACGTAGGGAGGTAAAGAGCTACACATGGGACCCAGGAGTAGTGGGCTCGGGTTGACGGGTAGTATTTTGGGTAGCTCCAGTGGTAGCGCGTGCCAACAAACATGGGGACCATGCCCCAGTCAGAGGGCCGATCAAGCTGGGAGTGGTACAACTGCGAAGGAGACACCTGGAGGGACAATCCCTAGGAGGGGAACATGCTGGATCACCTCGTGGAAGGCGAGGCGGCCCGACTCTTGGACGTTGGTGCTTGTTGTCCCCGAACTTGTTCCGCAGTTTCAGAACTGCGCGACCTGGCAAAAACCATTGGGTTCCATTTTCGTGATTCGTAGGCCGAGGCGAGGCCGAGAGAGGGAGTTATTACGCCGAGAAGGGACATCTATGTCACGGGGAGAGTTCACCCGATCCATCGTTTTACGCTCCGATTCCGCATTTCAAGGGCATAGAAGCATGCTAGGGGGGCTTTGGGGGTTGATTTCTTGCGTTTCCCCCTCCGTGGGGCTTGTATGGGGTCGGAAATGGAGTTTTCCGGCGGGTTCGCCGTCTTCGCATCGGTGGGCGATGGACGGTCGAACCAGGGGCCATTCATCCCTTGAGCGGCCCACCCACGACCGCCCATGTGCTCGGCGCGCAGTGGGCTTCCCCCTGTGCGACCATGGTCCTGTCCGTTCAACGGCTTGGCGCGCAGTGGGTTGTGCGATCAGTCGTGGGACCGCACATCCTTGAGCGGCCCCATGTTAACCACACATCCCCTGAGTTTTTGACCGTTGCGGGTTACCGTTGCACAGTGCTCGGGATGTGCAGTCAGGGGCTGGCTGTATTACCCTTGGGCGGCCATAGGCTGGCCGTCCATCACTTGTGACCGTTGGGGGTATGAGCGGCCCGTGTGGGTCCGTCCAACCCCTTGAACGGCGAGGCCTTAGTCGTTCTTATCCAAGCGAGGCTAGGGGTCAATCGTTCATCATTTTGACCGTTGGGATGTTGAATGGCCGAGTTGGACCGTTCATCCCTTTGTGCGGCTGAGATATAGCCGCCCAGACTATGTGCGGTCTGGACAGTGCCATCCATCTGTCCGTTTGTTCCAGGGGTAGCGCGGTCTGTGCCTAGCCGTTCATCCCTTGGTGCGGCCCCTATCCAACCGTACGTCCCTGAGCGGCCCATGGTGGACCATTCAAGGGTACCAACTTGACTAGTGTTTTGATCTTGGCCGATTCGAGTCTCGAGAGCGTGGATCTCGATCCACGTGTTGACCCGTGGTCTGACAGATGCTGGGTGTTGGGTCCCGTAGTGCAGGAACACGGTTCTAGAGGGGGGGTGAATAGAACCTTCTACTAAAAAATATGTCCAATTCAAAGAATTCAACGTGGGGCCGAGGGACAACATCGTGGCCGTGGCCGCCCATGGCAAGGTGAACCACAACGACTACCGGGACGTCATCGTTCCCGCCGTGGAAAACAAGCTGAAGGCGCATCCCAAGATCCGCTTTCTCTATCACCTCGGCGAGGATTTCGGCGGTTACAGCCTGAAGGCCATGTGGGACGATGCCGTGCTGGGCATGCGCCACTTCACGGCGTTTGAAAAAGTCGCGCTGGTGACCGACTCATCCTGGATCCGGAACGCCGCGACGTTTTTCCGTTTCCTCTTCCCCTGTCCCGTCCGCCTTTTCCATGACAAGGAACTACCGGCGGCGACGGAGTGGATCAACGCGTAAGGCGCGCGCGGATCACATGTGGCGCGGCAGGCCGCCGAGCCGCGAAATGTTGGTGCTGATCCGGTCGAGCTCGTCCTTGATCGCCTGGCGGTACTCCATTTCCTCCTTCGCGCGCTGGCGGTCGTACATGTAGAAATTGTTTTGGTTTTTGATGTTGGTGACGTCGGTGTCCGCGGCGTCGACCAGGCTGCCGAAGAGTTCGTGCAGGGCGTCGAGCTTCTGCCCGCTGGCCACGCCTTCGCCGGACTGGTCCTCGAACTGGGTGTTGGCCTTGGCGATCGCGTTGTCCTGCTTCCAGAGATTGGCCGCCTCGGTTTGCTCGGTGGTTTGCGGCTGCGGATTGTTCCGGTCGGGAGTGGGCGCATTCAGGAAGGAATCGAGGCAGCGGCTGCGCTGGTCGAACTTGTCGAGGAACGCGGTCTCGCCCTGGAAAGTCCGCCAGTCGATGTCCTCCCATTGCGGCACGTTGTCGACGCGCATGGCGAAGTAGCGCATGGAGCCCTGGATCGCGGAACTGCGGCTGGAGAAGGAGGCCTTGTCCAGTTCATCGCTGGTGTCGACCTTGATGGCCTCGGTCACGACGCCGATCACCTGGTTCGTCTTGCCGTCATAGACCGGGCCGCCGCTGTTGCCGTGGTAAAAGGGGTTGTCGATCTCGATGCGGTCCGGGCCGATGGCGAGGACTTTGCCCGTGGTGTTGAGCATGACCTCGCCGCCCTCGCTGTTGCCGGGGGTGATCGACGGGTCGCCGGTCGCGACGGCGGTGACGTCCGGGGCGAGCGTCAGGTAGCTGTAGCCGGCGTCCTTGATCGTGATCATGGCGAGGTCGCGGTCGGTCGCGGCCTTGAAGGAGAGCGGGGTGATGGCCAGGCCGTTGCTCGTGGTGATCCGGATGTTGGGATTATTGGCGAGGACGTGCTGGTTGGTGATGACCACGGGACCGTCCTTCGTCTTGACGAGGAACCCGGTGCCCTCGCCGATGTCGCCCTTGATGAGCACCACGGCGCGGGCCTGGTCGACGGTGAGGGCGCTCGTCGCGGCGGTAGCTGGCGCGGGCGCAGGAGGTGCCGGGGTTGCGGCCGCTTGTGGCACCGAGGGAGGCGACGGGGGCATGCTTTTCCACGGAGTGGGCGGAACGCCGAACGAGGCGGCGGTGCTCGACCCCGCTCCAGCGGCACTGGGCGCGACAGCGCCGGGGGAGAGGATTGCCGCCGGTGGCGTGTAGGGCGGAGTGCCGGGATTGACGATGGACGGATCGACGCCGCTGAGCTGCGTGCCCTCGCCGACCTGCGCGACAACGAATTTCCACGGCGCGGTCATCTCGGGACGGTCGCGCGTGATCTGCACGTAGTAGGTGCCGCCCTTGGGCACGTAAACGGAGCCGTTGAACGTGCTGTGCACGCCGGAAACCACCTGCCCGTCCGCGGTGAGCACCGTGATGCTGGCTGGCGGGCCGATGAACCAAAGCAGCTCCCACTTGTCCTGCACGGTGAACTTGGCCGTGGCCGTGTTGCCGCTGGTGCCCTCGAATTTCTGGACGATCTGTCCGTCGCCCCGGGCGAGGTGGGTAACCGCCGCCAGCAGCAGCAGGGAGAGATACCGGCGCACGCCGGAGAAATACCAGTGCGGGGGCGGCGCGGCAATCTTCATCGCGTGGTTTCAGCAGCGGGTCTAGCCGCCCGCATCGGGGGGCGGTGCGGAAGGATCGGGCACGGACGGGGTCCGGTTAACGTTCATCGGAACCGGCGACGGCGATTGCACCTGCCGGATGATATTAACGGGTGCCGAGGGAATTAACGCCCCGTTCGGACCGGAAAGATTGGCGACGCCCTTGCCCGGCAGGCTGTAGTTCGTCATGACCCACACGGTGCGCGAGGGTGTCTCCATGGCCGAGCTCAACTGCACGACCTGAATTTCGTAGGGGCGGCTGGTCATCATGGGCCGGGGCGGCTGGCCGGGAGCGTTTCCCGCTGCGGAACCGGGGGCCTGCGGGGCAACGTAATCGATCTGGAGATGGTAGGTCCCGCCCTTGGCGACATAGAGCGCGCCCCGGGTTCCCGCAGCGCCGCTGACGAGCGAGCCATCCGCCGCCAGCACCGAGATGTTGACCTGGCGCGGGGCGGCCCAGCGCACGACCCACGCGTCGGCCACGGTGAACGGGTTGGTCACCTGGGGGGTGGTCCCGGAAACTTCCAGGGCAGGCTTGGCCTGGGTCTGCGCGAAGCCATGCACGCCCGGCAGGAGGAAACCGGCCAAAACAAGGAGCAGGAGCCGCACAGCAGACTTCATATCAATACGCGGCCCGCACGGCAATCGCCAACGAGTGTTACGCCTAGTTGTTCGTTCGCGGCAGGTGGCCGAGGCGATCGACGTTGCTGCTGATGCGATTGAGCTCATCGAGCAGCGCCTGCCGGTAAGCCATCTCCTCTTTCGCGCGCAACCGGTCATAGGAATAAAAATTATTCGCGTTCTGGATCGTGCCCACGTCGGCATTGGCCGCATAGACGATGTTGCCCAACAGCTCCCGCAAGGCGTCGAGCTGCTGCGCCGTGTCCGCGCTGCCCGAGGTTTGGTCATTGAACTGGTCGTTGGCTTTCACCAGCGTGGGGTCCTGCAGCCATAGCTTCGCGAGATCGCTTGTGTCCGTTGGCGCGGGCGTCGGCGCGGCCTGCTGCTTTTGCTTCTTCTTTTTCTTCTTCTCAGGGGAACTGGCCGCGGTGGGAGTGGGCGAATTCAGAAACGAGTCGAGACAACGGCTGCGCATGTCAAATTTGTCGAGAAACGCCGTCTCGCCCTGAAAATTTTTCGGGTCGAGATCTTCCCACGCCGGCACGTTGTCCACGCGCAGGCCGAAATAGCGCATATTGCCGCGAATGGCGGAGTCACGGCTGGCGAAGGAGTCCTTGTCGAGTTCGTCGGCGTTGTCGACCTTCATCGCCATGGCCACGACGGCGATGACCTGGCGCGTCTTGACATCCACGACCGGCCCGCCGCTGTTGCCGTGATAGATGGGATTGCTGATCTCGACGCGGTCGGGCCCGATGCCCAGCACCTTGCCGTCGGTGTTGAGCATGACTTCGCCACCCTCGCTGTTGCCCGGGGTGATGGCGTCGTCGCCGTTCGCCACGGCGGTAAGATCCGGGGCCAGCGCGAGGTAGCTGAAGCCGCCGTCCTTGACCGCGATCATGGCCAGGTCGCGATCGGTCGCGCCCTTGATGGGCTATTTAAAGGCAGCCTTTTCCTTCGATGAAGGCCGCTGAATGCTACAAAAAGTTGAGAGTTCCTATTGTGCAGAGAACAGTGCTAGGAAGAAGAGAGAGAGTGAGAAGTTCATTTTGAAGAAAGAGAGAGAGAAAAAGAAAATTTGAGTAGCCAGCCATTGCATCTGAAAGTGCTTCATCGAAGCTACATTTTGTCTCTATTTTTCATTTTCTGTTTTCAATTGGTTCTAGATTTGCGTTCTTATTTTCTATATCCCTCTGAGTACTCTTGGAGGATGGGAGACATTGTCTCCGATTGCGAGTGACTTGGGTTCATTCGTGGGTTCCCTCTGGTTCAAAGGAAGGGAGGAAAGATTCATTGGGGAATCGTGTAAAGAATTGAAATTGCATGCGATTGTCCAGAGCAAGTCCGGTCGTGTCATCTGTTACTGGCTTAGGATGTTTTCCATGATTATTAATGTGTTGTTTGTTGTCGTATGTTTTAGATGCCGCCCCATAAAAGAAGAGCTCATGTTCCCCTGGAAGAGAGTGGTAGCGTTCCTCCTCTTGTCGTACCTGCTGCTCCTCCGATTGTGCCAGTCCCTGCTCCTACTGTCCCAGCTCTGCAAGATGACTTACCCGGTGGTCATGGTAGGGCACTCAAGGAATTTCTGCTATTCCACCCGCCGACTTATGAAGGTCCGTCAGATCCGGATGTTGCCAGGATTTGGATTGAGGTGACTGAGCGCGTGTTTTGATCGATGGAATGCGTGGAGGATGAGAAGGTCATGCTTTCTACTTTTCAATTTCAGGGTGCAGCATTGATTTGGTGGAGTTTGGAGTGAGAAGTTGCCTTCCGTTCCCGACCACTTCGTCAGATCACCTGGGCAGAGTTCGTGACTACCTTTGAGGGCACTTACAATCTGACCTGTCTTCGTATGGATAAGATGCATTAATTCCTAGATTTGGTTCAGGGTGAGATGACCGTGTTGCAGTATCGAATCAAGTTTATCAAGTTGGGTCGGTATGTGCCGTATATCATTGCTGATGAAGCCTTAAAGACCGAGCAGTTTCTCTGAGGTTTGTGAGTCGAATTGAGAGTGCCACTTCTTGCTACCCGTGTCATTGTCATGGACAATGCATATCAGGCAGCAATCGCAGTTGAGCTCGATTTGGCGAGGTCCACTGGGTTCTCTCAGTCCAGTGTTGCTCAGTCGGTTGTGCCATTCCTGTAATCTTTTCAGCCGTCAGCGCCTGACATTCCATCTGTTCTACCTGCTTCCAGTGGTCCTTCGAGGCGGATGTTTAGAAAGTCCAAGAAGCGTTTTAACCGCCAAGCATCTTTGGGTTTTGTACAGCAGCAATCGACGTCTTCTGATTCTGTTCTGCAGTCTGTTTCTCCTTTTCAGCAGTGCCGAGAGTTTCCTGTGAGTCAGCTGAGACCATGTCTGAGGTGTGGTGGCAGCCATCCTGATGTGCCATGTTCTTTATAGGTGGTCTGTTATCGCTGTGATCAATCAGGTCATGTTGTTCGAGATTGCCCGATGAAGTCTGTGCCGGTGCAGTTCTCGTAGGTTACCCAACTGCAGTAGTCTCCATTTCATCTTCCTGCACCACCTCTACCTCAACTGTTGTTTTTGCAAGTTCCAGCTTCTTCCCAGTAATCTTCTGCAGCCTCTAGCCGGAAGCCGAGGAACCGGATCAATCATATTACTCATGCAGAAGCCATTACATCCAATCTCGTAGAATGTACGGTTTCAATTTTTGGTCATTCAGCTCATGTCCTATTCGATTCAGGTGCCACTCATTCATTTGTTTCCAAGGATTTTCTTGCTCATCTCGAGGAGCCGGTAACCGAGTCACCCTGTGAACTACTCATTGAGTTACCATCGGGAGATTTCGTGTCCACTCCATTTTACGTGGAAGATTATCCTATTGTCGTCAGTGACCGATAGTTGCCAGCGAAGTTGTATGCGCTGTTGTTGGCCGAGTACGATGCGATTCTAGGCATGGACTGGTCAGAGCAATATCATGCTGTGGTTGACTGCAGATCCAATAGAGTCTACTTTCAGCCACGCGGGAAGTCAGCTTTCTATTTTCAAGGTACCTGACTCTATTATTCTCGTTTTCTGTGGTTAGGTGTAATTCGTTTTCAGTTTCCTCCTTATTCTTCCTTGTCAATTTCGAGGATGAAATTTCTTTAAGGAGGGGGGACTGTAATGCTCGTCATTTAGTGGATCTTTAGCGGTCCGAGTCTAGAATAAACACAACTTCCCATACACATGGTAGGGAGTTGCACTGATTATAAGAAACTCTGATTACATTCCCAGAACACGTCATGCTACAACAGACGTGTAGGCTTCATATCACGACCTTTCGGACGTGGGAAACTCATCATGGCCTCTCGGGCGTGGGGGAACTTATCACGACCTCTCGGGCATGGGGGGGCTCATCCTCAAAGACGGGCCCAACACAAGATTACACGGTCTAAAACACCGACATACACATGACCTCCTTACTGCGTATGTTATACTGACTCACCAAAAAATCACGCGAGTCATGAGTCACGTGTCATGTGACAGAAGTACCTCCTCACTAGAAGAAAGGTTAGATGCGTCCACTGATGTCTTACACAATGCCTCGGGTGTCTCCCACTCTCCTCGAACACGGTAACTGAGACACCGTACAAGTAACCAAGGAACAACAGTAACGAGTGACTAGTCTGGGTCACGCCCATTGGCACTGGTCCAATGCCCCTGACGACGTGTGCACACACAAAGTCAACGACTTGAGCCAGGCCTCTAGCTGGTTTTCCCCTCTCGTCGGACTCTAACGGCAAGATAAAGGGGCCCTCGACAACCAGCATAAAAATTGAAACACTGGGAACTGCCTCGCCACCACTCTTAGGTGGGCCGACACACAAAAGTGTCTTCAGGCTATGACTAGTGGAGGCTTACTAGACACAGAGACTCAAAATACCAAAGTACAAATAGGCTAACGGGTACTTGTCACAAGTATTCAAACAGAAGGTAGCGCCACGCCACCAGACTTAGGACAGCCAACTAGACCTACTAACATAACGATCCTTGAGTCACATGACTCGGGTCAATATCGTCGCACAAAGAGGTAACACGCCGCCAATCAGCCTAGTCCCTAAGTCATAAACCACGGAAAAACATCATTCGGAAGTCCTCAGCCCCTTGGCCGCTCATCAGACTCACGATTCCGCATAACGAGAAAACACGAAACCAGAGGGGTCACTCGAGCCCTCAAACCATAATGGCATACATATCGAGGTAACACAATACCTCAAAATGCCTAACGTACGGTCTCAATTCCAACGGGAGAATCGAGACATTCACGAGGTCACGTGTCAACCATTGGGTCACAACCAGGTTGACCTGAGACCAATCTATCCTTAACTAATTCTCAAAACAACATGGTGCACTGCTCGATATTACGGCACTTCTGAACACCCTATAACATGGTCACATCCCTCATAGGACGTCCACGACATCCACGGGGCAATGGGCTAACCAAGGGGTCGACGCCAAGCCAACCAGAAACCAAACCAACACAAAAGAAACACCTAGAACAAGCAGACAGCCCTAGTGTAACGTGGTCTCTTAGACAATCGCAACTGATGAATGTGGTCAAGTGAACGATCGCGTTCACCCAAACGGTTAACCTGAGCAAGAAGCAGTTTCCTCCCGACCGCTACTCGGAGAGGCGGTCAGTCGTACGATTGCAACTCTCGCACTGACATAAGCTAACTGAAGGAGAATGAATGCGGTTGACCAATGACCGCTACTACCACCGAGCGATGAACGCAGTTACTTGTGGACTGTGACTCATCCTCCGGTCTGAAAACTGTAGAACCTCGCAAAACCCGATCTTTTCATGCCCCAATTGTTCCCAAACGACGAGGAAACATCCATAGACTCAATATAAACCTTCCACAAGCTGGAAGGGATCCAGAAAACCACAAAACAACTAAGAAACGAGTGATTTCCTCCAAACGCCCTAAAATGACCCACATGGGCAAACAACCTCCTACCGGCTGTAGATAGTAAATGTTTCTATCTATCTCCCCGCCCCATATACTAACTATGCACATATAAACATGCACATGAACCTGAAATATGGAAGATAGGAAAAGTAGAAAATTAGCACACTTGCCCAGTATGTATCTTCGTATTAACATGAAGGTAATATTTATGAAATTAGCATTTTAGCTCTAGAAGGTAAGATAAATACGATATGATGAAACATGCGAATAAAACCAAAGTAACAACACTAGTGGGAAGATATAAATCATAGAGATATGAATGTCCATGTAGAATGAGAACAAGATCGAGTGAGAATATAACGTGGCCTTTCATTAACGAGAATATAATAAGAATGTACTTTTTCATAACCATAAAGGCTATGCACTAGAGAGTCATGTAACAAGAAAGTATAATTTCATGATGAGCCTCGTGGTTTTCACTCGTTTATAAGAAAAATACTTCCGATGTAATACGACGCCAGTATTTATCATACCCTATGATTTATAATATATTTCTAGCAATCAGCCGAGGGGGCTAGCGTCGACCCCTTGGACACCATCCGTGCCCACTCTGCATCTTCATGTTATAAATCAAGCTACTTCCATGAGTAATAATAATATTCGGGCAATAATTTAAAGTTGAAACAATAAGTTCATGACAACAACACCAAGTCAAGAATGCACCGAATAAGAACACATAAATTCAAGGATGATTTAATGACAAGGTGATATTGTGGGAAAAATCCGACAGCATAACGACACATTCTTTAACTTGAATAATTCATTAATAACTTATTGAACAAGTTTTGGGATTCTAGATGATCAATAGACCATCTAGGGACATAGGAAAATCAACCCTTGGGTCAAACCTTGGGTTAAGCACATTGGGACAAAAAATGGTCACGCCTAGGCCGTTTCTTGAAGAGACGGTCATGCAAGGACCGCAACTATGAAATGGGTGTTCAGTCAAGACCACTACTAGATAGAGTCAATGCTAGAGAGAGGAAAGGGTCAACGCAGTGGTGTGATTGGGAAAAATGCTATCACGGAAAGACTACTACTTGACAGTGGCAGTCGCCTGATGGCCGCGACAATCCAGGGCATAGAAAAACATCAATAACATAAGTGCTTTCTAGATGAATGATTTTTTAGGGTACAACCAGCTCGGCATCCTAGTGGGAATCCTAGGCTCGCAAAGACTTACAGAGGTCTTGAAACAAGATCACCTAGTCTGGTGAAAAGAATATCCAACGGAGAGGATCACAAGTCTAAGAGAGTGTGCCTATAAGTGCAAAGTGTAACTAATAGCATCGTACAGGGATACGTGCTATGTACTTAAGAAAGACTTAGAGATGAGAGTGAATCGTGTAAAACAACGATCAAATCATCAATGCATCAAGTTCATAAATCATGTGAAAATAACTTTAATGCGAGACTATATGATTTTGGCATGAAATTAGCATAAGATTAAAATAAGTTTATAAAACATAAAGGGTTTGAAATCTATCATGATTAATGCATAATATAATCGAAATCATTAATACAGGGTCATAACTAGGAATAGAACCTAATTACTTAGGCTTAGCATATGTTTGTAAGGGCTAATCTGCATTCTATTTAAGGTTAACAGAATGTAGAACATAGAAAGTAGAAGACGATCTAGGAAGGACCACTTCTTGATAGTGGCGGTCTATTTAGGACTGCCTCTTGACAGTGGCAATCTCTGATGGGTTGTTTCATTGTCTGCAACAGATAGGAAATAAACATGGCATGCAAGGCCTATTCTATCACAATAAATGCATGGAAAACATGCTGACAGAAGGATAAAACATGCTATAACAAAGTTAAATCATGGAGATGCATGGGTTTCCATGGATTAGGCTAAAATCATTATCTTTTCTATTAAGGTGCAGAGATATGCATGCAGAAATAACCTAACTACGTAGTCATGATAAAACATGAAATACTCCGTGTATAATGCAGAACTACGCTCTGATTTTGATTAAAGCCGACGTGTACCATGGTGTATATGCATCGAGGTATCGCTACCCCATCTCCAAGGGTTTGTGTTGCGGTATGATCGAGGTGTTTTGCCCGGGGTATAACACCTTCTACACCTCAGAAGGATAGACATCATTGGACCTTTGGAGTCTCTCTCAGTTAAGTGGCCTCCCGATCGACGGTGAGCCGTATGAAGAAGTTTGTTGGCCGGACTGGCTGAAGGATCAAACAGATGGCGAAGGCCGATATCTGATCGATTTTGCCTACAGTTATCTGATGAAGGCATATCATACTCTCTGTCATTCTTTGTATGATATCCGGGAAGCACGCAAGCCTGGGGAAAAGAGGAGCGTGAGGATGGGCACCGGGCCCCAATATTTCTTCTGAGGGAAGTAGAAATATGAAGACTTCCCCTCAGTAGCGTTGACTCCCTTTAAGCGGAAGAAGTGGGTTCGACGATAAGCTGCCTTCCCACCCGCACTGAATGAAGGACAACAAGGAGACCTCAATCCTATTGGTGTTGACGCAGTCACTCATTGTGCTGCATATTTGACTTATTGGATTTGCTCCTTCGCTCTCCTGCTTGGTGATGAGAGCCTGATCAGGGCTGAGGCCATTTATCCCGCCTGCCTGATGGCTTGGGGCATGAAACTTTCACTCTGCCCGATTGCCTTATGTCTGATATATAAAATGCTGGAAGACTTGCATCGATCTCATCTTCCTAGGAATTTGTAGATGGTTGGTCCACTGTACTTTTTCAACACCTGGGTTTGCACTCTGTTACCAGAAGCTACTCTTCGGGCACTCTAGTAAGCATAGCTTGTTTCGAGGATGATAAAATTTGCCAGTGCTGAGCCGACCGAAATAGCGGATCAACTTTTTGCCATCTAGGCCAAGCTGACCAAGGTTCCCATGGACGCGCCCGGAGTTTTACATTTCTGGAGCTTGGCGGCCCACTCAAGCCCACTGGTGAGCAAGATGCGGGAGTGCCGCCTTCATGAGACAAAAGAATATGTTCACCCTATTTCTGGTGCCAAGTGCACACGGCCAATTCTGGAGATGGAACTAGTTGATTGGGCACTATCAATAAGGCCTAGCGTCCTAGTTTTCCGCAAGAGCGGGATTTTGTGGCTCGAGCCTTACTATCCCTTCCGATTCAGTTGGAATTTCGGTTATGACCAGCATATTCCTCCTTCTTCCACCCAGTTCGTGTTGCCGAACAGAGCCTGCGCCGGCCAAGTAGCGACTGATGAGGCCCGTGTATGGTGGAACTATTTTCATCACCGAGAGGCAGCCTCATTTAGGGTCCCAGCTCCTACCCATTTCCCCAATGTAACTCTAGAGTATATCCGATGGTGGAATGCACGGTCGGGCTTTTATAGAAATTTTCACCGAGAGTGCTGAGCCATTACAGAATGGAGAATTTTGGACTCCCAGTTAGTGCCAGTTTTGGATATTGATCCATCTTATTTGAAGAAGTTGAAATCTTAGTCAAATACCGTGGTGATGGCATATTTGGAGGCCCGAAAAGCTGCGAAGCGTCATTCGCCCAAAGCTGAACCGAAATTATCGGAGATCAGCAAGGATCATTTTATGAAGACACTTTAAGGGCTATGCCACATGAGTAGTGCGCGAGTAGTTCTTCAGCAACTTCCTTTGCCAGTAGAGGAGCCCATGCCCACTACAACTGTGTGGTGTCTTGAGAGCGACAAGTTTTGTCCTTATAGGACTTTTATCAAAAAATAAGACCACCGGGCTACACTCTATAGTGATACTTGATAAATGTCTATTTTCTATGATAATTCATCACATGTACACCATTTTATGTACATACAATTTCGTAATTATGCATGTTCTATCGTTAACATTCTAGAGATGATTGGGGCGTGGAATGACATTTTCCATGGATTTTACTTATTATCGGGTTCAACGTTGTAAACCCGAAGCTCCCAGTGGCATGTTTATTAACTCACTATATCGTGTGGCCTCATTCATCTAAGAAGATGAATAGTTGGGTGGTTAGGAACGCAGTCCTTGTGTTGGATGCGTGAGCTTGATTAATGCACCTGAGGTCACAACTGCGTTCTTGTCTTATCACACTGGAGGCTATGGCCACGTCTATTAAAGCGGCCTAGGCTTATGCCGCGTCAACGCATTGACGCGCTACGAGTGTTGGACACATTCTAGTGTCATCGTGACTCTCCTTAGGGGCGCATTTACTATCGCGACGCCAGCTTTGGATGCATTAATGGTCTCTCTTTTTTGGGCATTATTTGTGTTGTCTCGGGCTCCAGTGAGCCCAGGATTCGATGCCTTGTTGGCATTTGACTCGATAGATGCCTTGGGTATTTTGTGAGAGTCATATCTATGTGTCTAGGGATCTCGGAAGAGTAGTTTCATCTCGAGTAGTGTTCGGTGTTTCTTTCATATTAATTGGCTTGACTTCGACCCCTTGGTTAGCCTATTATGCGTGGATATCATGAACATCCTATGAGGGCTGTGATGGTGTTATAGGGTGTTCGAATGTGCCATTACATCAAGTAGTGTTTGGTGTGATTTCGAGGGTCATTATGATTTCTGATCAACCCAATTGCGACCCAGTGGTTGACACATGACCTTGTGAGTGTCTCGGTTATCCTTTATGGATCGAGACTCTGGTTTTGGATGCTTGGAGGTATTATCTTACCTTGGTTTGCATGGTTATCTGGTCTGAGGGCTTTGATATTCCCTCATGTGCCGGGTTTATGTGTTATGTGGAATCGAGAGTCCTATGTGTAGCCTAGTGGCTGGGGACTTGTATTTTATCATGATTTTGGCTTAGGGACTAGGCTGATTAACCGTATATTGCCATGATGTGTGACGATCTTGACTTGAGTCGCGTGACTCAAGGATCGTTGTGTGTAGGTCTAGTTGTCTATTCAGAGTCTGGCGACAGTTCTATGTACTGCGTTGTGTTTTCACAGTGCGTACGACAGGTGAGTGTTTACCCTATCCAGACTTCAAAGTTTCTTTTAGAGAGTCTCTGTGTCTAGTTAGCCTCCACTAGTTGTAGCCTGACGACACTTGGTGTCGGCCCACCTAGGGGCAGTGGTGGGGCAAGTTCTGGAGAGATAGTTTTTAGGTTAGTTTCTGTTGTCCCCCTTGATTTGCGGTAGCATCCTATTGGGGGGAAAAACTAGCTAGAGGCCTGGCTCAAGGCATTGGGCTTGTGTGTGCACAAGTGGTCAGGGGTGTTTGGACGAGCGCCAACGGGCGTGACACTGACTAGTAACTCATTACTGTTGTTCCTTGTACTTGGTACAGTGTCACAGCCACCGTGTTTGAGGCGAGTGTGAGACGCTTGAGGCACAGTGTAAGACGTGAGTGGATGCATCTAGCTTTGCTTCTAGTGAGGAGGTGCTTCCGTCACATGACATGTGACTTATGGTTTTATGACCGGTTCTCCATCGTGGTTGACGTAGTGATTCGGGTAGCCTGTGCCTAGCTTTACTATGGCTTGTGTAGCGGACATGACAGTGAGGTCATGTGTGCGCCGATGTTTTAATTAGTGTTATATGAAGCCTACATGTCTATTGTAGCATGACATGTTCTGGCAATGTAATCAGGGTTTCCTGAGATTGGTTTGACAACTCCGTACTAGATGTGTGGGAAGTTGTGCCTTTCTCGATTAAGAGTAGTGTAGAGGGCTGAGGTTTTATCGGTTGCTGTGGTTTCTTCTGTACGACATTACCTCTTTACTTTTGTGTTGTGTTATTGGTTTTGAGATCAGAGGCAGGTGTAAGAGAGGAGCATGTGGCAGCGGCTAGCTTAACCGATGTGGCTAGTGTGTGGCTATTTTTGAGAAGCGTTGCCCATCCCCTGATGTGTAAGGGTGTTGGCATTGCTCTGGAAGGATAAGTGCCGGTTGGGCGGTGTTCGTGAGAATTCGTGACTGGTGTTGTGTTTTCCGAAGTGTTGTGAATTGGAGCTTGCAGAGTTGTAGAGGATGTGTAGAGCGTTAGAGGATTGGTTCCTCGGTGTAAGATTGTCTCGGGTTCCGTGAGACGTGTTGTTGTCGTGCCGTTGCTTGAGACATTGTGGTTTGTGGCACTGGTTGGATTGAGAGTTTGGAAAATATGTGGGTAAGTGTGCCGCAAGAGTACCCTGTTCTTGAGTTGGAAGTTGTGTCCCCGGATGAGATTGAGTTTTGGAGAAGTGATCTCTGAGAGATTATGGGTCTGGTTGGTGGCCGTGAGCGGCTGGTGAGGTTGATCGAGCGGTCGACGATGGTAAGATGTGTATTGCCTGGGGACCCGTGCGCATTGGTCGCAGCATCATCGACCAGCTTGCTGTGATAGCAAGTGACACTTGTCGATTCTGGAGAAGTGTGCCGTGGATTATAAGAGGTTGTGTCCTGAGACTCTGTGATGAGAGCGGAATTGGGATTGGCAGGCGTCTATTTAGAGTGATTGAGATGAGATAGGATTTGATTGTGTAACGGACGATGCCTGTGTGCGGAGGTCTCTAATGAGACGTTGGTGTTGGATGTGATCCTTGGTTTGTGACCAGCAAGGGAAGATTTCCTTGTAAGCCTGAGTCGAGTGATGTGAGGATTGAGGATTGTGGAGTCCTGTCATCTAGTTTTGTCGTGCTCTCCTAAGAGGGTAGAGTTGGCGTGAGGTTCGAGATCGGTTGCGGTGTCTGAGCGAGGTTTGGCTTGAGATGTGGTATTGGTTTGTGGAGGGTCAGCGGATGGCCTGTTGTGATTTGGATCGCGCTTGCTGGGTCGGTCAAAGTTTCCCGTTGGTGCGTATCTGGTGACCAGTGGATGGTCTTTCACGGACAGAAGATGCTAGTTGTTAGGGCTCGAGAATGGCGAGAGCCGTGTGCCGGCGAGACCTTGGGTGGCCGATCATGAGACGTGTTTTTCTCGGAATTGGATCTGGGATTTGTTAGAAGTTTATCTTCTGGCAGAGTTAGCTGTGTTGCTGAGGGTGTTTGGCTTGCCAGGTGTGAACTTGTCTGAGATTCAGTGATGGTTGTCTTTGGTGCGGGGCATGAGATTGTCAGCTGGTTGTGAAGCTGATGTTTGGTTGGTCCACCGAGCATGGGCGTTGACCGATGTTGGTTCTTGTGTTGAGGGTTGCGTGTCCTCGGTAAGCGAGATCGTGGCAATGATGCCGTGGTTGGTTTTCATGTTAGTTGAGGTGACACTAGACTTATACTCCTTTGCATGATACCTGCTCTGATAATCGATGTGTCTTGGGTCGTGAGCGAGGTGTTGTCCGTGATCATTGTCTGGCCGCGTCCCTCAGGATCGTGGTTTTGCAAATATCGAGATTTGGCTGGGGCTCTGACGGCGTCGTCAGTTGGTTCATGGCGTTCTCCCCTTGTGGCTTGGTGCTTGTCCTGAATTTCGAGGACGAAATTTTTTTAAGGGAGGAGGGCTGTAATGTCTCAGATTTTTTTTCAGATATTTATGTGTATTTTTCTCTGATGAGCCTTCAGATCACTGTGCAGGGTGAACCATGGTGTTCTCCGACTCCGGGACCTGACCAGCACGTTGTGCTCTTTTCGAGGATCGCGGAGGTAATTTTTCATAGTGATTTGCTCCCAGTAAATCAAAAAACCAGAGGTCTGGGACCACTCTTCCTGAAGGCCCCACTATTGCCCGCCTCTCTGAGCCTGGTGGAAGAGGTGCTTATAACCGTGAGCTTGTTTATGCAGACTCCCCCTTCAACACTATTTACTAATTTCTATTATCGACATTTTTTTGTTTTTGTTTTTTTTAACTTCAGGAGCGAACCCCACCAGAGATCGCGGAGGTACAGGTTCCAGGCACGTAGGTCTCCCGACAGAAGGGGGCCACTGCGACTTTGGACAGGCTTGCATCCCTGGTCGAGGTCTTGCAGCAGGAGGTAGCCACGGAGACTTCAGACATCCCTGCGTCGGACGCTGTAGCACCACAATAGGGAGAGGCGGAGATAGCTATAAGTAAAGACTTTTCCTTCTTGAAACTTCCTCGGGATTGCTGATTTATTTTGAGTCGGACAGGATCATGCCTCCCAAGGGGCCGTGGAGGCTCATGCACCAGTGGCCGAACCCCCGGAAGAAGGGGAGATAACACTGGAGAGCAGCATAGTGCCGGTGGCTGAGGTAAGCAAAGGGGACGTCTGGCCCCCTTCTTTTTTCCTTCTTTTAGAGTTCAGCAGTTCGCCTTACGTGGTGAATGGCTGACCCTACCTTGCATGGCCAGGAAATGACGGTGCCTCCGGACGTACCTACCCCTCGGGCCTGCTGGGCTATTTCTAAGTGGAGGTCATCCTTCAGTCCCGCGGTAGCAGGCAGGCTGACGTCACTATGGGGGCCGGACGCGGAGCCTTTGGTGTCCCTTCTACGATCGGGGGCCAGCCCGCAGCTTGTGGTCGCCCTCCCGCGTCTCCGAAAGCTCATGACACCCAAGGAGGACCAGCTTCTAAAAAAGATCTTGGCCGGCCTCTCTGTACCCCCGGAGGAATCCCAAGCAGAAGAGGCCACAGGTCCCTCAGGGGTGGTGTCTGGTCCAGCTTCAGTCGTTGTTCTTCCTCTGACTGAGACCAAGACTCTCGCCCTGCCATCTTGCGAAGTGACGGCGGGTCCAGACTTTAATGAGGAGGTAGAGATGGAGACGGATCTATCTGCTGGGGCACCTGACTCAATCCCCACGATGATTTGCTCTTCGACCGAAGCCGCGGCTCCGGTCCCAGTGGTGCAGGAAGCGACAACGGGTCTCGATTCTACCCCGGTGGTGGAGGCAGGGCAGCCCCTCATGATAGCGGCATCAGGTGATACCGTCATGGTCTCGCCTTCTCCGCTGGTGGTGGTCGGCCAGGAGCTGTCCTCTGAGGTTGGAGGATCCAACGACTTGGCTTCGGTCCTTCCATCCTCTTCATCGGCGGTGGTGGACATAGAGCTGTGGGCGATAGTGGATAGCGTCGTCGAATTCAATCCATCGACCGTACCTTCGATAGGTCATGCCACTTCGGATCTGTCAGTTCGACAGACCTTACTGACATTGCGGTTGATAATCTTTGCTGATCCTTCACTCACGTACCGGGGAGTGCACACCGTGGTCATGCAGCTGACCGGGGCCCTACAGATGATGGGTTGCCCGTTAGAGGAATGGTCGTGATGAGTTCTACTATTGTTGAAGTATGTGAACCGCCACAAGTTCCTCGAGACACAAGCCCCCACTGAAGTTGCAGCCATTAATGCCCAGAGGGATGAATATCTACGGGCCCTAGAGGTGCGAAAGGGGAACCAAGAGCAACATCAGAAAGCCCTCGACGAGTGTCGTAATAGCATCCATGCCTTGGACAACAAGATAGAGAAGCTCAAGGGTGTGGACGTCAAAAAAATGACGGCGAGGATCCCACGGCACCTGCGGCACTCGCATCTATGTGCGACTTGAAGGTGGGAAGGCCGAATAAACACATACTTTACCCGGCTAGGATGAGAACTCACTTGGCAGCCCATCATCAATTAAGGGAGCCCCCGGGCTGGAGGGGGGTGCACTTGACCGGCTGCGCACTTTGTTATCTTTTGATAAAAAAAAGAGTACCTGTAAAATAAAAAACTTAATGGGGGAGTCCTTGAATTGAGTTTGGATGAATATAAAAAGGGGGGGAGAAGTGAAGAACAAGGAAGAACAATAGCCCTAAAAATACTCCCTAAATCAAGAGAAGGGCAAGGGATTGAAGGTCCTCAATGAAGCATAGCCTCGCCCTCCCCTCTGTGGTTGAGTCTACTGGGTTGCATCCCCTGCGATCGACGGCCAGGGGTCAAGTTTATAGAATAAGGTGAACCTCAAAACCCTAGGTCGGAATCCAAGAGATCTAAGGAATTGGTGGCCCAAAATTGGGTTATCTAGTTGATTAATGAGGGGGAGAGACTCCTAAAAGGATTGGGAACCTTCCATGATTGATTCGAGCTCCGAAACCTACCCCAAATGGGTTCAAAAATCGAAAAGGGTGAGTTTCGATCGGACATGGTTTCCAAATGAGAATGCGGTCAAGGAGAGCACTACGTTCTTGTTAACGCGCTTCCATGATAAACCGCGATAAAGATTGACTGGTTAAAGTGCGTTAGTTAGAGAGTCAAAGCTTTTACAAGAACACGCCCTACATAATGACCATGATAAACAATAACGTGGTAACCGAATGCGCCGCGTTAAGGATGAGCTGGCCAAAGGCCTCGGGCTGATATCCATGGTACAAAAGTTGAATTCAAGGGTTGAAAATGGACATAAATACCTCACAAATAGACCCAAAAAGATAACCAATTAAGGATCAATTGTGGTGTCAACTTAGGAGAATAAGAAAAAGGCTAAGCTTGTGGGTTGAAATCAGGTGTCTATAGATACCCCTCCTTGATGTCCACTTTGCAGGGGAGCAAGCAAAGATGAAACGGAGGCGAGATGAAGATGACACGAAGTGTTGGCAAAGCAGAGGTGAAGTGGAGATGCAACGAAGCAGACTGATAAGTGGACATTAAGGTAAGAAGACACTTGTCATCACTGACAAGTGATAGGAATAATCTAGAAAACTCTGAGCTAACCACGAAGTCAAGTTAGCACAAGCAACCCTTGCCTGGAAAGACAGACAAGGAAAAGGAGGATGATCAACCACTTGCAAAAGAGGCACCCTAGTGCGTAGCAACTATAGGTTTCACTCGGTTAGTGGAATAGACATGAGCCCGGCAGATCTGTTGACGCCATCGTGCAGTTTACAACTAATGAGTGGATCAAGGAAGGACAACTAACATTGAACTGAAATGAGATGGAAAAATTTCAAGCAAGGGTCACGCTGACCAACAAGATCGAGTAGCCAACCAAGAGTAGACTTTCATATTCAGAATGGAATGAGATTTCTTATTCAAGATTTTAAGCATGATTGATCAACAAATGGAGAGAGACTGGGGCAATTTGTAAATCATGAATGCTCAAAGATGACATGATGCATGCATGGCTAAAATAAAAGAAATCGTCAAAATGAATGCAAAGAAAGATTAAAATATAAGATACTTAAGGATAATATTATTAAATTGAGTAAATTTGGGTTAAGAGTCATCTGTAACCACGGCATGCGAGATGGAGTCCATCGTCCCTAAATTTGCTCAACTTAATGGCCTATCCGGCGATTAACTGTGTATCCTTAGATCATCACTGTTTTTGGTAGAGGGGAACTTAAATCCTAGAACGCACAGAGAACTAGTTGATTCTCGAGATGATATAATAGTATAAATAACATATAGTAATGTAATAAAGAGAAGGGATAATGAGATACCTACCTGATGGCGTGCTAGTTTCACAATTTTTGCCCCCTTTTTGTTATGTTTTTATTTTTTTGTTTTGTTTTTAGAATAAGAGGATAAGTGATAATAATTCCCACTGCCGATGGTGCTTCTTCTTCCAAGTCCAAAGGCAAGAAGTTCCGATTCAAGAAATCTAAGAAGGCTCGGACGTTTGAGAATCGGCAAGGCAGGCAGCCGTATGCAACTAGAGCCTCCTCGCCAGTTAATCGTGGTACACCTCCATCCATGAATACTAGGAGCAAGTTAAGGGAGCGTGAAGAGCGGTGTGCCCAACAATCTTCTGTAGGTGTTGTTCCATCGTCAGTCTCGTTTTCCCAACAGCGCCAGGGACCTGCTATCCATCAGTCGAGATCGTGTGGGAGGTGTAGTGGTAGCCACCCTGGCAGGCCATGTTCTTTGCCGGTGATTTATTTTCGTTGTGATCAGCCAGGCCATGTTATGTAAGACTACCCATTCAGGCTGAGACCGGTGCAGCTCTCTCCATTCGCCCAGCCACAGCAACCCCAGTTTCAGCCTGTACTGCCACAACCTCAGCAGGACTCACCAGCGTCTCAGCTTCCTCGTGCTAAGCAGTGACGTCCTATCTTTTGAAAGGTACGTTTCTATTTTTTGACTAGTTAATTTATGTTTTAATTATTTCTGTTACTTGAGTTTTATGCGATTTAGTTATCTGCTAATTGTTCATTATGGTAATGCTGTTTGTGTGATTGTGGTTTTCTCCTCTCCTGTCCTTGTTGTTTCTCCCGTTCTACTTTCTCCCTCGTTTCTCTTTTCCCTCTATTTTCCTTGACACGGGGCGCGCGACCGTGCCGAGTTGACCAAGGAAGAGACGTGATGGAATGGGCTAGAACATGATGAAATGATGGATGAGGTGGATGTTAGCAGGATTCGTGGGTGGATCCTAAGCTAACGTGGCTTGATTATTTTATCGCCTGTGATTTTCGTAGAAGTCTATTCCTTTGCATGGGCTTAGTGGCTTGTCACCTGCAGTGTCGACAGCCCCACGAAGTAGTCCACGTTGTGCTTCGTGTTTTTAGATGGAGTAGTTGTTTCTACTCTTCCCTTATTGTATCTGATCATCCAGATTCATAGATTGTTTGGTGTTATTACTCGACGGCTATCTTTTACGCCGTTTGTGCTTTTTAAGAATTCCATAGTGTTATTCCTGTTGGCATTTCCCTTCTGGTCGGGATTTGCTGGTATTAGATTCTTTTGTCAATTGCTCAGGTTTCTGTTGACCATCTGAGTTGTGACAATGGCCGTATATATTGTTACGATACTTTGGTCATCCCAACTTAAGCCTGGTCAGCTCCTCACGTGTTTCGCTCCAGTTGAAGTGCTCGATTGGACCCCTTGGCTGAGAAGCAGTTCGAGCGAACTGGGCTCTTCCCTTTTTGGTGAGCTTCTGTTGCTAAGCTCGATGCTTCCCTTATCGTTTGGTGGATCTCATGGTGAGGTTGGCCTTGGAATTGCCATCTTAGTACCGCCTTGTCCTCTGTCTGCTCAAGTGTGGACAACTTAATTTGAAACTGAACATCTCCTTGTTTTACGGCTGCATGGCTTTGGACCTAATTTCTGTGTCGAGAGCTGTTATGTATCGTGTCCCGTCATGCCGTGCCTAACGGCCGACGTGTTGAGAAGCTCAATTGTCATTTGCAAGACGTAAAGGTAGGCCGAGATTAGTGCTTTTCCTTGGGCTTTGTGCTGAAGCTGGTGCTCTTCTCTGTTGTAGCTATGCTCTTTCTGCTCGGTTCCTCGCTGAATCAGTGCTCGAGGCATGTTACATTGCGATTTTCTAGGATTGCGATGATGCCTAGTGTGTACTAACATGCGAAGGCCTAGGACCTTTCTGATGCCTTGGTGCACTGTTGAGTCACAGCGGAAGTGTGTGGGCTGATAACCCACAACTCGAGGATTCGTTTCGTACAATTCTGCCTAGTCGAGAGAATTACTTCTCTGTTTAACGCCCCGTCGATGGAATGCTAGTCAATTTAACGCCCCGTTGGTGGAATACTTGTCGGTTTAACGCCCCGTCGGTGGAATGCTAGTCGGTTTAACGCCCCATCGGCAGAATGCTAGTCAGTTTAATGCCCCGTCGACGGAATGCTTGTCAATTTAACGCCCCGTCGGTAGAATGCTTGTCGGTTTAACTCCCCGTCGGTGGAATGCTAGTCAGTTTAATGCCCCGTCGACAGAATGCTTGCCAGTTTAACACCCCGTCGGTGGAATGCTAGTCGGTTTAACGCCCCGTCGGCGGAATACTTATCGGTTTAACTCCCCATCGGCGGAATGCTAGTCAGTTTAATGCCCCGTCGGCGGGATGCTAGTCAGTTTAACGCCCCATCGACATAATGCTGGTCAATTTAACACCCCGTCGGCGGGATGCTATTCAGTTTAACGCCCCGTCAGTGGATTGCTAGTCAGTTTAACGCCCCATTGGCGGAATGCTTGTCTGTTTAACGCCCCGTCGGTGGAATGTTAGTCAGTTTAACGCCCCGTCGGCAGAATGCTAGTCGGTTTAACGCCCCATTGGTGGAATGTTAGTCGGTTTAACGCCCCGTCGGCGAAATGCTTATCGATTTAACGCCCCGTTGGTGGAATGCTAGTCAGTTTAACTCCTCGTCGGTGGAATATTTGTCGGTTTAACGCCCCGTCGGCACAATGCTGGTTGGTTTAACACCCCGTCGGTGAAATGCTGGTCGGTTTAATGCCCTATCGGTGAGATGTTAGTCAGTTTAATGCCCCGTCGGTAGAATGCTAGTCAGTTTAACGCCCCATCGGTGGAATGCTTGTCGGTTTAACACCCCATCGGCGGAATGCTAGTAGGTTTAACGCCCCATCGGCAGAATGCTAGTCGGTTTAATGCCCCTTCGGTGGAATGCTTGTCGGTTTAACACCCCATTGGCAGAATGCTAGTTGGTTTAACGCCCCATCGGTGGAATGCTAGTCGATTTAACGCCCCGTCGGCAGGATGCTAGCCGATTTAACGCCCCGTCGATAGAATGCTGGTCAGTTTAACGCCCCGTCGGTGGAATGCTAGGTAGTTTAACGTCCCGTCGACAGAATGCTTGTCGGTTTAACGCCCCGACGGTAGAATGCTAGCCGGTTTAATGCCCCATCGGCGGAATGCTAGTCAGTTTAATGCCCCGTCGGTGGAATGCTAGTCGATTTAACACCCCGTCGACAGAATGCTTGTCGGTTTAATGCCCCGTCGGCAGAATGCTTGTCAGTTTAACGCCCCGTCGACGGAATGCTAGTCGGTTTAATGCCCTGTCGGCGGAATGCTTGTCGATTTAACGCCCCGTCGGCAGAATGCTAGTCGGTTTAATGCCCCATCGGCAGAATGCTTGTCGGTTTAATGCCCCGTCGGCGGAATGCTAGTCGATTTAATGCCCCGTCGGTAGAATGCTTGTCGGTTTGACGCCCCGTCGACGGAATTCTAGTCGGTTTAACGCCCCATCGGCGGGATGCTAGTCAGTTTAACGCCCCGTCGGTAGAATGCTGGTCAGTTTAACGCCCCGTCGGTGAGATGCTAGTCAGTTTAACGTCCCATCAACGGAATGCTAGTCAGTTTAACGCCCCGTCGGTGAAATGCTTGTCGGTTTAACGCCCCGTCGGTGGAATGCTAGTCGGTTTAATGCCCCATCGGCGAAATGCTAGTCGATTTAACGCCCCATCGGCGGAATGCTAGTCGGTTTAACACCCCGTCGGTGAAATGCTTGTCGATTTAACGCCCCGACGGTGGAATGCTAGTCAGTTTAACGCCCCATTGACAGAATGCTTGTCGGTTTAACACCCCGTCAACGGAATGCTAGTCGGTTTAACACCCCGTTGGTGAACACAGAATAAAATCCAGATCTGAACCACTAACGATCCACTAAGGCACGGGCCTTACAGTGTAACTGGATGCTCGATACTGAGAGTTGAGTGCTGGGTACTGGGAAGTAGGGAAGATGGTTGGGTGTTGGGGGCTAGTCCTCTGAAGGATAAGAGCTTGTATTATATGAGGCCAGCATAGACCTATGGGGATGTGATGGTCTACATGGTCAGGGCTGCTGAGGAGATTCTACAGTGTGTCAGTTGTAGACCGAGCAATAGGGTATTGGCCACTATTATGTTGTTAGCTGGGAATGTAATTCACACTAGTCTAGAGGACTGGAGCTGGGTGGCTGGCCTGTAAGGGCGTTGTAGCCGGAAGACTAGGACTAGTACTGGAGCTGAAGCTGGGCGGCTGGCCTATGAAGGCGTTGTAGCTTGAAGACTGGGACTGGGAGCTGGAGCTGGAGTTGGGCTCACAGGCGTTGTAGCCGGAAGACTGGGATTGGGAGCTAGAGCTGGGCGGCTGGCTTATGAAGGCATTATAGCTCGAAGACTGAGACTCGGGACTGGAGCTGGAACTGGGTGGCTGGCCTGTGAAGGCATTGTAGCCAGAAGACTGGGATTGGGAGATGGAGCTGGAGCTGGGTGGCTGGCCAGTGAAGGCGTTGTAGCTGGAAGACTAGGACTGGGAGCTGGAGCTGGAGCTGGGCGACAGGCCTTTGAAGGCATTGTAGCATGAAGAGTGGGACTGGTGATGGCCGACCCTCGGGGGCGTGTTGGCCACCATCGTTATGGAACACTGTTGAGCCTGTCGCTGATAAGACGCGGTAGTCAACAACCTTCATTAATAAGGAGTAGAGAGGGAGAGTTTTTTTTATTCTCTTTACTAGCTCTACCACCCTTGCGGGATTTGGCCAGAGCTGGCCCCCTTTTACTTTTTTCGATGCGCCCTTACGGGTTTTCACACTGAGGGGCCACCCGATTTTGCCTAAGGCACCCTCACGGGTTTTCACCTCAACTGGGTTGATGGCAATTTTTGCCCTCAGTAATTCCGTGGAAAGAGCTGACTGAGGCCGTCGGGGTATCTACATTTTTAACCCCTTTTTTTTTTACTTTTTTTTAATCTGGAGATTGTCATCTGTAGCATGCTGTTGTCAGGGGACGTGACCTGGAGCTGGAGAATGTGGCAGACTGGATATTATTTTGCCCTTAATAAGGTCCCTTACAAGTCATCGAATTATGGAGCTGGGAGCCACGTTGTCATGGTAGCATGCAACTGGGGTCATACTTGGTAAGTCAGGGAGGCAAGAGGAACTGAGAGTGTGGCTGGGATCGTGATGACTGAACGGAGACTAACTGGCAGCTGTGGATTCTGGGCTGAAGGGATGTACAATGTAGGAGTATATAATGATGGAAATCTGGGATGAACTGGGATTGGGCTTTGCTGGAACGATGACTGGAACGTCACATAGGGACAGGGTCTCGTCGACCCACCGTGATGGGGTGGAGGCTAATGGTAGAATGAGCTGGGTAAGGTGATACGGGGGTGACTGAAAAGTGTCGAGTTGATGATCTGGAGATGTAGATTGATCAAGGACCAACGGTGAGAGAGGCCCGTGATCTGCTGTGGGGTGGGTGGGAGGCCACCCTAACTGGTGGAAAGAGACGCATTTTCTCATTATCAATTCTGCCACCCTCTCAGGTTTTCACCAGAGCTGACCCCCTTTAACTTTTTCCAACATGCCCTTGCAGGTTTTCACGTCGAGGGATTTCCCAATTTTGCCCGAGGTGCCCATGCGGGTTTTCGCCTCAGCTGGATTAGTGGCCTTTTTTCCCCCAGTCACCTTCTTGCAACGGGGACGACTGGGTCTGTCGGGATATCTCTATTTTTAACCCCCTTCTTCGCAACTTCACTGGTATCAAACTGCTGCCTGCAAAGGAACTATACCTGGGGGTCCCATTAAGACCAGAGAAGAGCCGGCTCCTCCAATTCAGGTTCTTGGAAGAGAGAATCAACAACAGACTGAGTAACTGGAAAAGCAAAATCTTGTCCCCCGCAGGGAGAGCCACACTCATCAAATCCACCCTCCAAGCAATTCCATCCCATATCATGGCAACTACTCTCCTCCCCAAAGGTATCCTCAAGAAACTCAACCAGTTACAATGTCAGTTTTGGTGGGGGGAAAGTCTGGGCAACAGGAAAATCCACCTATGCAGCTGGGACAAAATCAAACAACATAAAAGTGCTGGAGGCCTTGGTTTTAGAGACCCTCATACTTACAACAAAGTAGCAATTATGAAAGTGGTATGGAGATTCATCCGAGAGTCACACACTGTATGGGCTTCAATCTTCAGAGCAAAATACCTTAAAGGCTTGAACTTCTGGGAGGTTCGAAAACCAACCAACTGCTCCCATACCTGGACCGTTATGCTGTCGGTTAGAAAAGAAGTCAAGGCCGGATTATTTCAGTTGTTCCAAGATGGAAAAAATACAAACATATGGGATGACAAATGGATTCCAAACAAACCTGGACCACCTCTTACCATGACCGGCTGTGCTCCTGATTCCATCAACCTGGTATCACAGCTCATCACACAGCAACAATGGAATCAGAACCTGATCAGAGGTATTTTTGAAGAGGACACCGCGGAGGGTATTCTCAACACCACCCTCCCTCAGCTCCCCCTCTCTGAGGGAGACTGCACTATAAGGAGTCACTCCAAGGATGGCAAATTCTCCATTAAGTCCGCCTATAGAATGCTGGCAGAGAAGTCCCTACCACCATCCACCTCAAGCAACAAAGACATTTGGAAGCTCATTTGGCATCCCCAAATCTATAACCTCATTCCCCCAAAAATCACCTTCTTCATATGGAAATGTCTAGCGGGGGCTCTCCCTCTTAAATCCAAAATTGCCCTGCTCAGCAAGAAACTAGACCCTCTCTGCCCAGTCTGCCACAGCCAGGATGAATCCCTCCATCACCTCCTCTTCTCCTGCAACAGAGCTAGAGCTGCCCGGAAATTATCCCCCCTAAACTACCACTCAGATGCTGACCCTAAAGCTCTGGAAGGCAGGGTTCTAGAGTGGGCTAAGCCTCCCTTCTCTACAGGAAAGCATGACCTCCAGGTACTCATCTTGAGCTTTGCAATTATGTGGCAACTCTGGGTCGCCAGGTGTACGCAAGCCTTCGAAGGCTCCGAAGACCATCCAAGGCAAATAATTACCTCTGCCCTCACACTCCATGACAGTTGGAATACCAACCGGAGTTCTCCCCACAAGCCAACTACTCACCGGACCACTACCTGGCGCCCCCCCAATGCACACAGTCTAAAGATCAACTCTGACGCTGCATTCCATGAAGGCCAAGGTGCTGCAGGCATTATCATGAGAGACTCCTCCGAGTACACACTCTTCTACCGATGTACCTGTTTTCAAGCTCAATCCCCTGATATGGCTGAGGCCCTGGCAATGCTGCATGCTCTCAAGCTAGTTGCCGACCAAGATCAACCGGTGACTGTCGAAGGCGACACCCTCAACATTGTCAACTACATTGATGGAGCCTCCAGCCCCTCCGGGAGAATTCAGTCGATTATCCAAGATTGTAAGAATCTACTGTCTCCCTCCTTAATCCAAGTGTGTTTCACCCCCAGGTCTGCAAATGTGGCAGCCCACACACTTGCTCAGGAGGGTTTCCACACCAAGACCTTTGCATCTTGGTCACCCCCTCATCTTCCCACTTGTATTCAAACCTTGGTTTCCTTACCTTAAATAAAATATCTATCTCCAGAGCCCAGAGTCAAGTCCAAAGAAAAGACAGCAAGTGTCAAGTATAGTCGACGAAAAAGAAAAGACGTACCAGAAAGTCGGGGGAAGCCCGATGAGGGTACCAGCTGGCCACTACGAGCACGCTAACTCCAAGAACCGCGAAAGCAGAACGAACGACCACCACCTGAAAAGTAGGGGTGAGTCTTGTGTCACTGGCTCAGTAGGGGTCACGCGGATCCTCACTGGAAAACACATAGTAACATGCTAAAATAGCAAGTAAACAACAGGTGCAGTAAAGCAGGAAAGCTAAACTACAAAATTGTAAAGAAGAGGAAGCAGGAGTAAGGAATAAGCTAAGAGCTAGGGGAGCTAACAAGAAAGGGAATAAGTCGTACCAGACGAGCATGACTGCTGAACTAACCTCGGCCCCCGAGACTACTCCAAGCAGACACTACACCAAACAAAGATAGAAGGGTGAACTATGAACTAAGAAAAGTCAGAAGCTTACCGATATGTCGATACGACGCCAGGCTCCAAATGAAGACCTGCAAGAACAACTGACAAAGCCTAGGAAAACTTAGACAGACGCTAGACAACAGGCAACACAACTAGAACGTCGTGCACACTACCCTATACACGATCGAAATGTTGTGTAGGCGACAGACACTGACCTCGAGTACAGTCACGAGAGGGCTAACCTGGGAGGTTGCGACACACAAGAAACGCGAAGAGAACTGTGAAGGGTCACGTGCCACGTGATCAGAGTGCCCCACACTAGAAGAACAGCTAGCTACATCCACTGACATCTTATGCTGCATCTACAAGCATCTCGTCTGCTATGCCTACAGTCAGGCAGAGACCAAGACACTGTCAGAACCAGAACAGTAACCAAGTCGCGAGTAACTAGACAAAGGAATGCCCATCGGTGTCAGTCTAAAGCCCCTGACCACGTGTGCACACACTAGCTTTTGCCTAAGCCAGGCCTCTAGCTAGTTTTCTCCCCCCATAGGATGCAATGGTAACCGTGGGAGCCGACGAAAACTAGCTTAAAAATCGTGAACCGAAAGTGCCCCGCTATAAAAGCCATCACGCCGAAGCGTGCCGTAAGGTTACGACTAGTGAACGAGCCGTTATGCTCCATCAAATAATAGACCAGGCCTGATCTGTTATGCTCCATGACCACGAAAGATGAAATGAACGAGCCATAACGGTCTATCGAGGGACCGTTATGACTATAACGGCCTCTGGTAGGACCGCTAAATCAATACGGTGATTAAAACGGTAGAACGACCGAATCGGCCCGTTCCACGCCCCATGCACGCTGTAGCGCAGGGAAAACAAAGCCAATCGACGGGAAATGACCCCAGAACGTCAAAAATGCCACATGCATCCATCGAAATGCATTAAAATGTGAGATCGGGGCGATTTCGATGAATCGACCCTAAATGGGTCACCGGGGTTCCCGGACTCGTACCAGCCCCAAATGACAACCGATCGACATGAAACTGGTGGGATTGGGATCCTGACATCCCAGCGGTCAATTTGACACTAATTACATCGAGAATGGTTGCCATTTTCTAGCAAACCCTACAAACTCTAAAAATCATGACTTTCACTAAACTGGTCCGATCTCCCCTGATCAAGCACCAATCTACGCAAAATTACAGGGAAAACGTAGAGAACGAAGTGGCGATCTATCTCCCTACCTCCACCGATGAAATCGAGCGCCGAGGTGACTAAACTGCGTCGAAAACCACCACGCGAACTGAACCGCCTGCTTTGAATCCACCGTTCGGGATCGCGTCAAATCCACGCTATTTCTCACTCCACCACGCGTCTCAGCAACCTCCTGACGTCGCTACCTCGGCCACGGTCGTCTCCGTCTACAGCCAGAGCGGATGGATCGGACTCTCGATTCCATATAACACAAACCACAGAACATGAGGGAACATCAAAGCCCTCAGACCACATAGGCATGCAAACCGAGGTAAGACAATACCTCCATACGTCCAAAACTAGAATCTCGATCCATACAGGATAATCGAGACACTCACGAGGTCACGTGTCAATCGCTGGGTCACAACCGGGTTGACCAGAAATCATAATGACCCTCAAAATTTCACAAAATACTACTCGGTGCAAAGGCACTTCCGAACACCCTATAACACGATCACAACCCTCATAGGACGTCCACGACATCCACGTACAATAGGCTAACCAAGGGGTCGAAGTCAAGCCAACTGACACGAGAGAAACACCAAACACTGCTCGGGACAAAACCACTCTTCTGGGATCCCTCAATGCATAGATATGACTCTTACGGAATGCCCAAGGCATCCATCGAGTTAAACGCCAACAAGGCATTGAATACTGGGTTCACCGAAGCCTGAGACAACTCGAATAATACATAGAAAATAGAAGACATTAACGCGGTGCATGCCTGCGTCGTGATAGTTAACGCGCCCATACAATGGGTCGCGATAACACCAGAATGTGTCCAACACTCATAACGTGTAAACGCGTTGACGCGGCATAAGCCTAGGCCACGTTAATAGATGCGGCCATAGCCTCCAGTGCGTTAACACCAGAACGCGGTTAAGACCTAGGGCGCATTAATCAAGATCACGGCCATCGCCTAGGTCACATTCTTCAGGATTGCGTCCAACACAAGGACTGCGTTCCATACCGCCCTACTATTCATCTTTGACTCGAGACGCGGTGCATTGTGATTGCGCGTTCTACTGAGAACGTGGCCGATGCCACCAACACATTCTCGTCCAGGTGCAAAACATAGAAAATCTACACGAAAACCCATTTTCCATCCCCCAATCACTTCTAAACGATGGGGAAACAACCCTAAACATGATACCAACCTTCCACAAGCCGGAAGGGGACAACAAACCACAAAACAACACGAAACGGGTGATTTTCCACAAATTAACCCAAATCGACTCACGAAGGAAATCAGACTCCTATCGGCCCCAAATCACGACCAAATACAATGAAACCAGCGGGAATGGCATCCAGACATGCCAGGGGTTCAAATGACACCATTTATACCAAAGACCATCGCTTGAAATGGCGAACCCGGCTCACACCCCCGGAACATGCATTTCGACCAAACCAAAGTAAAACCTGCTCAAACTCACACCGTTCAGTTCCAAATTGCAAGAAAATGTAGGAAAAGAGTAGGACATCTGTCCCCCTACCTCTACCAAAGATCTCGCGAGCCAGAACGGCCAAACCTCACCGAAAATGATCACACAAACAACCCACACCAGCTTTGAATCCACCGAGGGATCGCACCAATGCCATGCTCCATACTCGCGCCATCATGCCCCACGACACCTCCACGGCGATCCCACCTCATCCACCTCCACCTCGGTGGTGCGCCCCGGGGGAGAGGAGAAGATAGGATAGAGAATAGAGGGAGAGAAATGAGAGAACGTGAGGAGAGCGGGAGGGTGAAAAGGGTTAAAAGGAAAAAGAAATTAGCAAAATTTCCTCAAATCTGATTTTTAGCCTGAAATTTTATATATTCAAAAAAATATGAAAAAATAGTCTACGCAATCCTCAAAAAGAGCACAACGCGCCTTGTAACACCCCAGATCCTTGGCGGATCTTTATTGGGTCCTGCTAGATCATTATTAGATTTTTGGATCCTTTTAGAAGAGTTTCGGACTGCTTTTGTAGCTCCCGAGTTGGGAACACTTCCACCCATTTACTCTTCAGTTCCTCGACTCGTGGTCACTGCAGTTGAATTGTACATTTTGCTAGGATCGTTTCAGCTCACATCAGGGATGGCTACCTTGCCGTCCCCCTCTGCTTCGAGAGTTTCCCTCCTGTGGTGGGCTTCCCCAACTTCCTGGGGGTAGCCTTCATCAACATCCTGGACGTGGAGGTGACCGACGAGTTCAAGCCCGACGCCCCCATCTTGGGAGTCACTGAAGCTGCTACCGGCCGAACTGTGACCGAAAACAACAACAACGTCCCATCAAGGACGATGGGCTGCCACGTGCACCATGTGCACCAGACTACCGGCCCGTCGCACCAGGGGTCAGCATCCCATTGGAGGAGGCTCTGGAGGAACACTGCTGGTGCTACTACGGGACGCCGAACCTCTAGCTCCAGCAAGTCCGTGACTGTCAGAACCATCCGAGTCCATCTGAATGGACAGAGGTCCGAGATGATCCCGGACCGTATCGTGCCAAACATTCCAGTCCACAACTCCTTCCAAGGACTGGAGAAGATGAAAGGAAAAATGGCGCCTGCCATCCCAGCTGTTGCGCCGAGAGACGCATCGGCTCACAAGCTGGCAAAGCTGAAACAAGTCCGAGTTCCCAAGGGAGCCCAACCCGCGGCACCTGCACAGACAGGACCTAGCTGCGTCCACCGTACAAGGGGATGAAGAGACGAAAGGGTCGAGGTGATGACCACGACCTGCCAACTGGCAGTTGTTGTACCAGTGCTGCCCAAAAATGCTCACCGCCGATGTCATAGGCACCGTCGCCAAGTTGACCGCCCGGTGTATGTGAATTACACCCATCATGGTGTCGCCACCAACACCCAACCACCGGCAGCTCTCCCCGACCAAGAGTGGGAGGGGATCGAGCAAGCCATGAGAAATTACCTCCAGGGCCGAGGGAGTACCCCCTTGGGTCGCCAGAGATTGCTGGGGGCGGTGGCTTCTGCCTTCCGAGAAGAATAAGAAGAAGCTCGGCCTGTACCTAGCGCGGAGTCGAGAATCCAATCAGAAGAGCGACGCCATCCCCTGTGTGGGAGGAGGCACTGCCCCGACGGTCGGTCTTCGACAGGTTGGTATTCCCGAGCAAGCCATCAAAGAAGACGGCAAGAAGAAGCGGAGTCTGGAGAGTCTTCACCTGCAATATGGCAGGATTCTCTAGTCGATACGGGGCTTTACCTACCGACCCTGAAGAGGTGGCTAGGCTTGCTGCTAGGCCCGGCCCCCTCACCAGGAGAAGAAGAGTGGCAAGTGAAGTGACGCAGGCAGGTGTTGAGGCGACCTCCCCCGAAGATCCTCCCACAGCCTTGGTGGCCAATGTTATCACTATCGAGGGCACGAGTGGTGGACCCTCCACGTCATCCGAGGACACCCCGGCCAAAGAGACAGGCAGCATGCCTGCTCTCCCTACAACCGACCCCACCATGCTATACATGATATAGCAATATCAGCGGGAGATCAAATTACTGAAGAAACAACTCAACGAGAGGCCCTCGACGTCTAGACAGACCGAGGGTTTACCGGAAGCACTTGGGGGTAACGGGTAGTCTTCTGAAGCCACCTTACAAGCTACAACATTCCCACTAACCCCTAGCTTCCCTGCGGGCGTGCCCCTACAGCAAGCACAATACCCAATCCCACTGCAGAGCCCGCCTCCCCAGGGGTCTCGTGTGGCCCCTCAGGCAACTCTGACCACCCCAGCTGCACAGCCCGCCCATTTCTATTCAAGCCCGGTCGACCCGGCAGCAGTCAGCCGACTGATGTTGGAACAAATGATAGATATGAAGTTAGCAGAAAGGGGCGACAGGGATCAGACACCGTTTGATGTCTACCAAGTCCCCTATCCGGCTCATTACGCAAGGAAGCTACCGGCTGGCATCACCAAGCCGCCGAAGTTCGAGAAGTTCAACGGGCAGGGGTCTCCTAGGGAGCGAATAGCTTTATCATTCATTTTGGGGTTCATTTAAACATTTGAGAATTTGATATTATGTAAACTTGCCTTAATTACATTCAATGCTTGCTCTTGAGTACTTAGGCATGGCACGAGATGAAAACCAAGTTTGGAGTTTTGTTATCATCAAAATCACCTAGAGAAACTCAATACCAAGGAACAACAGTAACGAGTGACTAGTCAGAGTCACACCCGTCAGTGCTCGTCCAATGTCCCTGACCACATGTGCACACACAAGCTCAATGTCTTGAGCTAGGCCTCTAGCTGGTTTTTCCCTCCCGTCAGACTCTAACGGCAAGACAAAGGGGCCCATGGCAACTAGCCGAACTGTCTCTATTGGGAACTGCCCCGCCACCACTCCCAGGTGGGCTGACACACTGAAGTGTCGACAGGGTATGACTAGTGGAGGCTCACTCGACACAGAGACTCAAAACACCAAAGTATAGGTAGGCTACACAAGTACTTGCCGCACGTACTACAAAGCACAAAGTAGCACACAAAACTACCGCCAAACACAGAACAGTCAACTCGACGTACTAACACAGTGATCCTTGAGTCACAAAACTCAGGTCAAGATCACTACACATCACGGTAATATACCATTCAATCAGTCTAGTCCCTGGGTCAAACCACAGGAAAACACAAGCCCTCACCCCCTAAGCTGCACATCAGACTCTTGATTTCATATAACAAATAAACACGAAACATGAGGGATCACCAAAGCCCTCGAACAACATAGGCACGTAAATCAAGGTAAGATGATACCTCCAAGTATCCAAAATCAGGTATCGATCCTCACAGGATAACCGAGACACTCAGAAAGTCACATGTCAACCACGGGGTCACAACTAGGTTGAAGGGAGACCAATCGATCCTTAAACCAATTCTCAAAATACACGGCACACACTTCGAAATTATGACACTTTCGAATACCCAATAACACGGTCACAGCCCTCATAGGACGTCCAAAACATCCACGAAATAATGGGCTAACCAAGGGGCCGAAGCCAAGCCAACCGGAAGTCAAACCAATGAGAACATAACACCCCGAACAAATGGCAGTGTTACCCTTGGTCGTTACTACGCATTAGCGGTCTTATCACGGCCGCTATTCGCATAGTTGAATAGGCAGGAAATGGTCTTGCTCAAGGCCGATACTTAACAAGTTGCACTCCTCACTGGGCCGTCTCTTCAGAGTGGCAGTCATGGCCAGACTATCAACTCCAAGCCACCTCGAAAGCTTCTCGAAAAGCATAATAAGCCATCCTGGTAATGGTCCATTGCTTGATCGTCACTTTATAAGGCAGTCAGTCGCAAGGCCGCTACTAGGAACTGACTTAAACACATAATGGTCTCCCTGGGACCGTTTCTAGAAAGTAGTGGTCCTCCTAGGGCCGCCACTACCAAGTTGCAGTTGGGAGCTGAACCGCTACCCCGAACCGTTTTAAAACAGTTGAAATCTGATAACGGTCTCCTTGGGACTGTTGACACGAAATTGGTGGTCAGCCCAGGGCTGCCACTACCACGTTGCGGTCGGTCACAAGACTGCAACCTGAAATCGACATAGAAACCTTTTAAGAGCCAAATTATGGTCCTCATTGGAACGTTTCTTCGAGTAGTGGTCTTTCGTGCGACCGCTACTTCCTACCAGTGTGAAAATCATAGGAAGGCTCAAAGCTCAGTTGTTCTATGCCCCAATCATCTCAGAACAACGGGAAAACATCCATAGACTCAATACCAACCTTCCACAATCCGGAAGGGATCCAAAAAACCACAAAATGGCTATCAAACGGGTGATTTCCATAAATCCACCCAAAATGACTCATGTGGGCAACCGGCCTCCTACCGGCCCCAAATCACAACTATGCCCATGGTATATTGCATAGAAAATGAGAAAAACGTCAGCCTACGACAGTGCATGGGGTACCAACGCAACCCTAGCGAGACAAGGATTCCATCCCCCTACCTCGATCGTGACGAAACTGGCGTTCCGATGCTGAACAACTGAGGGAAGCCACGTCGGTCTCTTGTCCGTACCTGTCTCCACGCTCCGCGGATCGAGACGAAGCTGGCGTCAATGCGATCCTCGCATCACGAGCAACCCATTGACGTGCTCCACGCCTCTCTCTGCGGTCGAATCAAACAGGGCCCAGCAAATGGGGCCGGTTGCATGCGTGCATGAGAGAAAGGGTGAGGGAGGAGAGAGAGAGGAAATGGGGAGAGACTCATGGTCTATCGTACTGCTGCTTAGCCAAACTGACATTCCACAAAAGTCTAGCAGTCTAACAATGGACCACTCGACAGAGCTTAACGGTCCTACAATGGATCGCGAGCCAAGAGAAATGGTCTATCGCAAGACTGCGAAGACCTGAACCGACATAACATCAAACGGTCGCCACTGGACCGCTTTGGATAGAAAATGGTCTATGGAAGGACCGCTAAAGCGTTACGGCTGGAAAACCAGGGGAATGGCTGAAACTCGACCTTTCCACGCCCCATTCACCTTAAAATGAAGGGGAAACAAACCTAATGGCCAATTTAACCTTCCACACTCCGAAAGGGATCAATTCAACGTGCAAACGATAAGAAATGGGTGATTCCACCGAAGCGACCCAACATGAGTCACATGGGTTTTCGGGCTCATACCGGTCCCAAACGACAACCAATCGTGATGAAACTAGCAGAAATGGAACGCTGATATGCCAGGGGTTTAAATGAAACTATCTAAGCTGAAAATCGTCGTCAGAAATGGGGAACCCATCTCACACCCCCCAAAGTATGCATCACCCTAAACGAAGCAAAACCTGCTCATAGTCGCACCGTTCGGCTCCAAATCACGTGGGAACGCAGAAGAGAAGCAAGTGATCCATCTCCCTACCTCCATCAAAGTTCTCACGCGCAGAAGCGACTAAACCGCGCTGAAATCGTCACACGAACCAAACCACGCCGGCTTTGAATCCACTGAGGGATTGCACCAACGCCACGCTCCATCCTTCACAGCAGCACGCTCCACGATCACTCCACAGCGTTCCAGCCTCACCCATCTTACCACGGTCGCACGTCCTACAGAGAGAGGAGAGACAACGAGAGGGTGAGAGTGAACGTGAGGGAAGAGAGAGGAGAGAGGGTTAAAAAGGAAATTACGAATTTCCTAATATTCAAAAAATCTAATTTTTCTCCTGAAAATTCACTAATTCAAAAAAATATGAAAAAATAGTCTAAGCGATCCTCGGAAAGAGCACAATGCAACTGTAGCATCCTCGAGTTGATGAACTCAACAATAAACTCACTACTAGATTCAGTAACTTGTACGAGAGAAAAACTCGCGTGGATCGTAAAACACAACTCAAGACCCACAAAAGTGATCCAAAAGCTCTCCGATCTAGATCTGAAAGAATCTAGGGTGTTACAATAAGTGAGATGCATCAGCTTGTAAAACTAACCCATGCAATATGTCTGGATAGAAGCATCGACCTCTAATTGTAACACAGGTAGACCCCAATGAAGTTAACATAGTGAATACACAAGGTGCATTGACCTTGATAGAGATGACTTCTTTTGCACTGACCTAATGCTGCAAAGGCTAACATACTATCATCAACCTTCCAAAACATGCATTGACCTTAGCTGTAGTTGCTAGGTCACTAGCATTGACCTTTCTTCAACCGCCAGGTTGCAAGCATCAACCTGTGTACAAGGTGCATCGACCTGATAGTGTGTACTATATGGAATGTGCATCGACCTGACTAAGCACGCGGAGATCAACGGAGAATAGGGTGATCGGTTAGATCAAGGCTGATTAGAGAACATCGATGGAGGACACTGGGAGCACAAATCTGAAGGTAGTAAGGAAGGTTACGAGCTTCTCCTTGGAATCTTTCCATGGCTACAATGATTTTACACTACGGTAGTAACGACTGAAGAACATCTTGACATAGAAAGAGATGGTGAAAGCTCTTAATGTCAGGACTGAGAAATCAGAGAAGCTATGAGTTAAGGCATGGCATGAGATGCAATACTTGGGGAATAGCACAATACAATTATTCTAAATGGATAACACACTTCAGGAGGTGATCGGCTTGGATGATCCGATGACAATCTAGAAAATGTTGGAAAGTAGATACAAGTCCAAGTCATTGGCAAACAAGTTGTTTCTCGAAAAGAAAATATATGGCTTGAAGATGAAGGAGTATGATTGGTGGCTCATCTGGGCAAGCACAATAAGATTTTGACGGAAGTGTTTGTCCTGGACGTGAAGAATGATGAAGAGGATGAGAGACTTTTCTTGTTAGCATCATTGCCTACATCATATGATCATATTGTGACTACACTTCTGTTTGGAAAAGATACTCTCAAGTTAGATGATGCAGACGCTTCGTTGTTTATGAACGAGTCGTGATGGAAGAGCCGTGGTGATCGGGCATTAGGTAAGGGTCATATTTTGGTTGTAGGTGGAGATCGAGAAAGATTAGATCAGAGGCAGGGTCCAAAAAGAACAGGGGTCATTCTAAGTCACGGGTTCCTCAGGCGTGTTACTATTGTGACTAAAAAGGCCATATCAAGAGGAATTGTTTAGTGCAAAAGGAGGATGCGAAGCTGCAGAAGGGGAAGGAGAAGGAAGAGACATCATCTGTCAGGATAGTTGCCGAAGACATCGAGAGAGATATGATCTTCTACATGACATTTGCAAGTGAGGGAGATTCAAGTTAGATTTTAGATTTTGGTTGTTCATTTCATGTGTGTTTGGATAGAGAGCATTGTAGCACATATCAAGCATGTGATGGTGACTTGGTCTAGTTGGTAAATGACATAGAGTGCATAATTATTGGAGTGGGATCAATGCGGGTTCACATGTTTGATGGAGTGTCGCATACACTTGACAGAGATCTTACATGTGTCAAATCTGCAGAAGAGCTTGATCTCACTGGGAGTCTTGGATTCAAGAGGTTGATGCACTCTTGAAGATGAAACTTTCAAAGTACGTAGAGGAGCATAAGTATATTGTGAGAACAAATGATGAATAGTGTGTAGGCTCGTAGGGAGGGTTGACACAAGGGTGGCTCGAGTGAGTGTGTCCCAGGCGAGTAGTATGAATTAGTGAAAGATTTGGTCTGCTGATGGCGGAGCGTGGAGGAAGCGGATCACTTTTGCTTCGGATATCGATGGTTGTCGCAGTCTCTCATGTCGGGTGACAGGTGATGCCCTATTGAGACGTACAATAATGTTGAGTTATACAAGACACCCAGTTGGAGTGCAGGCATCTAGGTATATTATGTGGGGTTGATGGACTAGTTGCTGATTCGGCACCAGGTTGTCTTCAGGTGACTTGAGGATTAAAGCTAAGGTAGATATTTATTAGGGTGTCTTGATGCACAAGTAAGTTGACTCGGAGTTGGACTATGTGTTTGAGTCTGTTTGGGATTTTAGGTAGACATTAAGAGGCAATCTTAATAGGATTAGGAGACTACCGAGAGTCTTATCTAAATATATATGTAATCCCATGGGTAGAGAGAGACAGAGGGTGCCGAGTGTTATGTGGCCACCAAGGGGAAGGTGTGGTTCTTTTTCATAGTGAAAAGGGAAGATTATTCTAAATTTCTCTCTTGTTCTTTCTAATAGTGTGCGTTTATTTATCGATTTCTTCAAACCGGTCGAGTAAGTGCTCTCACCTTGCTCTTTCTTTAGTGCTTTTCATTCAATCTTAGCTCTAATCTCTGCTGGCTGGTGAGAGAGTGCCCGATCTCGCAAGTCCCGGACTTTCGAGTGACCACCGTGGGAGTGAGTGAATACCCGTGCCCTCGGAACCAGGTCAGCCTCTAGAATCTGACTTGCCGTACCCTTTGGGGAGACCCTCTAGTCTTGCTGACCCTCTACCAGCAAGGTACCAGCCCTCACAACCTCCACTTGGCATCACTGAGTTACCCACGGGTTTGGGTGAGTGCCATGTGAGTTGGCCGCCGATATCGCCCCGTTCGACTTGCGATCGTGCTTGATTGCTTAGGTCCGAGGTTATGTCACATCAGGATGGGACATTCATAACTCAAGAGAAGTACATCAAGGATCTACTGAAGAAATTCAAGATGAAAAACCTCAAGGCCATAACTGCACCAATGGGCACATTAACTAGCCTTAATGCTGACCCTGAAGGTAAAATGGTAGACACAAAACTCTACAAAGGTATGATCGGATCCTTGTTATATCTTATTGCTTCTCGTCCTGATATTCAATTTTCAGTGTGTTTGTGTGCTCATTTTCAAGTTAGTCCTAAAGAGTCACATATGAAAGAAATGAAAAGGATTTTTAGGTATCTATTTGGCACCCTAGACCTAGGTTTATGGTATCTTGCTAGGTGTGAGTTAGACCTCAGAGCTTACACTAATGCAGACTATGCAGGGTGTAGGATAAATAGGAAAAGTATTGGTGGATATTGTCAATATCTAGGTGACTGTCTAGTATCTTGGACATCCAAGAAACAACATACTGTTGCCTTATCTACTGCTGAGGTAGAGTATGTGGTAGCAGGAAACTGTGCATCCTAAGTCCTCTGAATCAAGCACCAGCTTATTGACTATCACATCAACCTTGGTTATATTACAATTCTTTGTGATAACACTAGTGCCATCTCCTTAACTAAAAATCTAGTTCACCATTCACGGACTAAGCACATTGAAATCAAACATCATTTTCTTGGAGATGAGGTAAGTAAAAAGGAAATTGAACTGGAATTTATTGAGACAGAAAAATAAATTACAGACATTTTTACCAAGCCTCTTGGTAATGAAAGGTTTAAGTTTTTGAGAAGAGAACTTGGTATTTATAAATTTTCTGCATAAATGATTATTTAGACACATTGTCAGCATGAATGTTTGTTCAGATATGATTCAACATTTGGTTTCATTTGATATGAATAGACACTTAGATTTTCTGATATTTTTCTTGAAGAAATGCTACATGTGTATGGTCAGTCACTGTATGTTTGTATAATGCATTTCATAGTTGACCCATAGGTATATCAAATGGTACACTGGGAGAAAGGTAGATTATGCCTGTCTGAAAACCCACATCATGTGTAGAGGCTAGTCTCCACCAAGTTCCATGCGTCAATATTGCATACATCTAAATTAAGATGTGGCATCATTCATCCATATTAGAAAAACTCATGCATACAGTTAAGGGAGTTTTTGGTTTATCATGTCATCCTCGGTAGTCATGAGCATAAATACAGGGTTTACACATGTACTATCATTCATGATCATCTCTTACATTCATTTTGAGAGGGGGAGTTTAGAATAAAGTTTGAATCAAAATAGGTTCTTAATTCAGTCTCTGAATAATGTTGACACCCAGAGTCAACTCCTTTGAGAACATTTTTTGGCAATCTTGAATTTGTCTAACTTCTCTCATTCTTTGCATAAGGTTCTTGAAAATTTCTTGACATCCTTTTCTGAATCTGAATAAATGACAAACTGATAGTCAAGTTCATTAATCTAAGCTGCTAAAATCAGAAATCTTTTCTTATTGGGCACTCAGCTTGGCATCAAAATCCCTAAAGCCTGTTCCCATGGATTAGGGTGGGTTGGTCAGATCTATACCTACGACGGATGATATCTTTGCGCCTTTTCTTAGAACTAGAAGTATCTATTCTTGCGACGATGTCGAGCCGTAGGTATGAAACACCACTTTTCTACAACATAGAGCATAAAAAGTAAAAACCCACAAAATCGTAGGCATAACCTAATTTATTCCTACGACCAATATAATCATAAATAAGTGTCGTAAAAATAAATTTTTGTTAGTGCATGTAGTGAATATATTTATACTCAGTAACTAATTATTAGTTCCCAGTCGGATCTTCCAACCGAAAGCACGAAAGAATACGAGCATGCTCACTAACTCTAGTTAACAACAACTCCCGAGTTGGCACTCAATGTCGACCATCGAACTAATTAATTAATGACGACGTACCGCGCGGGTACATGGTTGTGGTGTACGCAATATCAAATGATTGTAGCTCCGGTCAGAATTAGGGTAAACCAAAAAGACCGGCCCTCGACAGTCCTCTGATTATGAGCCTAATTCCACGCACCGGCCGCCGACGTACGGGAATTAGACGATTGGATTCCGGAGGCGATCGAGAAGGAAAGAGCCAAATTATGGCGTTCCATCTGTTGCCTACCTCCATCATGTTCCTGCCAGCTTTCTCTGTCGGACTCTCCATCCCAGAAGGAACAAACTTTATGTTCGGAGGGTGCGTGTGCGTGTGTGTGTGTGTTTGGAATGCTTCACGCCATGCACCGTCCATAGTTAATTAGTTTTACCGTAGCTACACGCGCGGATCCTTCGATCGTTCCATGTCACCCTTCACAGCGCGCAGCTACGTGCGTACCGTGGCGTGACAGTATATAAACCCCATCCCCGACTCTTCTCCCAGCTTTTCTAATTAGGAGAGGCAGCCCTTCTCTCCAACAACGACTGCCCACCACACATATATATCTCGATCGCTGCTGCTAATTACTTCCGATCGATCCTCCAGTACCATGGAGCTGTTCAAGGCCTCCGCCTTGCAGGCCATGGCGCTGTGTTCCTTGCTCGTGATCACGGCCACCTCCGGCGCCCTGGCCAGTACTTCTGCTGCTGTAGCCGATGCCGACGGTGGTGGTGCGGCCATGACGCCGCCGGACGAGCACTACGACGACATGGCTCCCGCCCTGAGGAGGCTGGCCCGTGCGATGGTGATGCGCGGGAGTGGGTACGGGGACAACCACACGGCGGAGCAGGTAGACTATGCGGGGTCGACGGGGCGGATGCCGGGGTGCGGCGAGAAGCCTAACATCTGCCACAAGATCAACCCCCACTGGCGCTGCTGCGGGAGGCGCTGCGTGGACGTGAAGACCGACGAGTTCAACTGCGGGCACTGCGAGAAGAGGTGCCCCTACCGCCACAAGTGCTGCCGCGGTAAGTGCGTGGACGTCATGTACGACAAGCACAACTGCGGCAGCTGCGACAAGAAATGCAAGCATGGCAAGTGCATCTACGGGATGTGCAGCTACAGCAGCTGAGTATATGCATGCATATGTGCACGGCCCATTAATGTTAGAACCTGTCGCTCCATATGTGCGTGTGAGTGAGCTCGATCACCACTACTGTGCATATGCATGCATGCATTCTCCACAGCTAGACATAATTTGATGCATGCATGCATGAATAAGGTGTACCATGCATTTACATTGCATATGTTCTCGTTTTAATTAAGATGAGGGTTCAATTTGCATGCATTACTTAGCTAGCTAGCTAGGTGCCCCTCCTTAATTAGATTCGTGCATGTTCGCGTCTCTGGTAAGTAGCTAGGCCATAAAAAATAAGATAATAATCCCAAGGTTTATCTTTGTTAGTACATCTATTGCCTATTTTTTTTAATTCCAACATACCTCCACACTCCTTTATAACCCTTTCGAGCCCTTCGGCTCGTGGGTTGCTGGCCAGGATTCGAATGGTATTGGGTTATTTTCGGTATTCGATTTTGAGGTCGATACAGATGGTATAAGAGCATGGCTGTGGACGTACATGGGAATTTGAGATATTGTTATATTCAAAGTCCATAAGGTCCAGTACAATCAATAGCTGGCATAAGGTTTTGTGTTTATTTACCGCTTTCCTTCTCACATGAGAGTTAGAGTGCGCTGCCTGGGCGTTGTAAAGGCGGTTTCAGTTACCATTGGACTGTCGACGTGGGGTCAGAGGCGTAAGATAGAGAGTCTTCTCCCCCAGTGGTGGTGTCCCTAGTTATGCTGTGATAGGTAGAGTTTGCTGATAGGTGTAAGTCTGCGGTGTAGCATTTGAGGAATCTACATCGAGGTCAGGTGGCTGGCAAGGATTGCTCGTGGTTAGGTGGCCATGAGTGTGCTCCAGAGGTGTTACTATCATTTTTGGCCACCCCAATTTGAGGTTTAGCCAGCCCCTGAGGTGTTAAGGTCATAATTTGAGGTGGCAGAATGGGCGTTCTGATCGAGAGATGTGCTCGGGCAAGTGGAGGATCTCCCTGGTGAGTTGCTGATTATTGAGACTGATTTTCTCGTCATGCTCTATGGCATTGAAGATGACATGCCAATCCCAATTATTTTTACAGATTTTGAGGCAAGATTGGGAAGAGTTGTCCCAATAAGTTCTTGGTCTTGAACTTCAGCATATGAATGGGTTGTGTTAGTCCTAGATTTGGTTCGAGATTGTGTGGTAGTGGCTTGGTTCGTGGCCTAGATTATGGAATTTAGGGCCCTTCTGCATCGCCTTGGATGCGTCGTGTGAGGCTGCAGATGAGATGTGAAGGTTTCGTAGCAAATTTGAGATCTGAGGATGAGCGTTGGCAGGTGCCAATCATGGTTCGTGTTGTGATTTTTGGCATGGTGGTCCGCATGGTAGTGTCACATTGAGATGGATATTTTGAGAACCCAAGAATTGAGAATGGATTGGTGTTAGCAAGGACAAATTCGAGGGAATAATGTTCGGTGGCTTGGTGTAGCAGCCTTCGAGCCTGGTGCCTTTTATGGTTTCTTCGCTCCTTGGTAAGCATTTTGGTGTGTTAATGGTTCTAGGATTAGAGGCAGGCATAGGAAGGGAGCATGTGGCAGTGACTAGCTCAACTAATGTGGCAATGTGTGGCAGGCAATCAATAGAGCTAATGCTCAAGGCATGGTGAGTCGCAATTTGGGGAATTGCAATGATGGTGTGCCAAAAGATGCTATGAGTATGGTCTGACGGGACACTTGGTGAGTGTTGTCATAGGTGATGACCTGATGGAAGTGATGGTTTTTTCCTGGTGCTGGAAGGTGTGGCTCCTAGCATGTCTGAGGTTCAAGGTCAAGTCAAGTAGGGAGATCTCCCGATTTGTAGGAGGTATGCAGGTTTCTCCTTGGTCTAAGAGAATCACGTTTTTGCTAAGTTCCGTCATCTTGCATCGTGTGTTCAGATTAGTTGGCCTTCTCTTGTGTGCCACGAAGTTCGTGCGAGATGTGTTTTATGCTTTGGCAATATGGTTACCCGTGAGAAGTCATGCCCATTCCCTTGATGTGTAAGGGTGTGCTAGTATCATTCTGAAAGGATAAGTGCCAGTTGGGTGGTGCTTGCGAGAATTTGTGGCTGCTATTGTAATTCCCGATGTGTTGAGGATCGGAGCCTACGGAGTTTTAGAGGATAGCCAGATTAAGAGAGAGAATTTATGCTCTGGGTTTGAGGTAATGGAGCTTTCCTCTCACCCTATTTTTCAGAGTTAACCAGCTGAGCTGAGGATTGAGAATCTGTAAACTCCCATTGAAGGGAAACCTCCCCTTCCCTCTTCTCCTGCATTTGTCACACCCGATGCTAAGGACCGTAATATTGGTCATGACCTAGTTAGGCACCTTGACTCCATAACTGTCAGTGAGCTAAATAGAGAGGTTGCTGAGGGTGCCCCTGTTTTGACTGTTGACGTCACCATCACACCCAATGAGTCTAGTCCCAACTAAAGTCCCGGCAATACTGCAGGACTTCCAAGACATCATCTCCGAGGACTTGCCTTCTCGACTCCCTCCCATGCGTGAAGCACAACACGCTATTAAGTTTGTCCCTGGGTCCACCCAACCTAACCTTCCCATCGAGTCTAGAATGTTCAAGTCAGTCGAAGAGTTTACACAGTATGTCAAGAGTCTGCATGAGTCAGCTGATTCGCATAGGTGTCACCATGAATTTCAAGAATGTGACTTGGTTATGGTACATGTCCGGCCTGAACGACTCTCCTCGGGAGCCGTTAAAAACTTACAAACCCGTAGTGATGGTCCTTTCCCAATCCTGCGGAAGATTAGCGCCAACGTTTATGTTGTGGATTTACCTGCCGAATATGGGATTAACTCTACATTTAATGTGATAGACCTAGTGGCCTACAAAGAATCCACAGGGATTCCTAGTGATCCTTTCGAGCCTTCTCGTCCCATTGAGAGTGAGATCACCACTGTGTGTCCCACAGTCTCGAGAGCACCGCGCGAGTAAATTGAGCGGATACTGGATGAGAAGATGACTACTACACAGAGCAGGGTGTACCGGTGCTACCTTGTCCGCTGACGGGATCGTCCATCGTCTGATGATTCTTGGATCAGCCGGGAAGATCTCCAACGCCTCCATCCAGACCTGCTGGAGCACTACCAGAGTAGTGTTCCCCCCTTACTCGACGGAGTCGAGTTCCAGTCGCCCCGAGAGGGTTGGTGGGGACATTGGGCCTACTACTCAGAGTCGACGTCGCATCGCCCAGATCATACCGAGCTTGTGGCTCGGAGACTCACTCGAAAACTCGGCGTCTTGAGTATTTTTTTATTATTTGTATGTATTGTACGTATTTATGTATTATGTGTATTTGTGTGTAAGTAAAATACATGTATTACTATATGTATATTTACTTTCGTCTTATTAGGCTAGTCATAGTCAAAAATGTGTATTTTATTTTTTAAACCCACAAGTCAAAAGGTGGGTTGTTAGGTTTTGTTTTATTGGGGTAAGATATATATACAAATTGTAAGAGCCTAAAGGTATGGATGTTATAGTCTCCTCCTATATAAAGGGCGCTAAGGGTGTAAGTTTTCATATATGAATGAATGAATCAAAACTTGCTATCACGTAGGTGCATCTTGTCCTTTGTGTTTTTCCTTCCCTCTTTCTCTTTGTGAGAAAAGAGTGTCGCCCGGTGAGAGACCGTGCGGCATGAGGTCGAGGTGTGCGAGACAGTCGCTATCCCATCCTGTTCGCGTCTCCGAAATTACTATCGATCCTTCCTCCGACGTCATTCGCGTCAGTACGAGTCTCAAAAAATTGTCCAATTAACTTCAACCGGCTTTGGTGTTCTCAGAGGAACTTTCACTTATCAACCCATGCTTCAGGAAATGTCTAAGCAAGGTAATCACCTTGTCAGGGAACCTGTTCGTCTGAGATACTGTTTTTCCTGTTGGGTTAATTAGGTCCTCCAATTGCACTTATGTAGAACTTGTCAATGTTTATTATTCAATGTTTCCAACTAATAACCTGTTTGAAGAACTGTGGCAATGTTGGCCACCAAATCCAGTTCAACGTTGCACTTCACTCTGCCATTTTTGCTATTATTATATGACGTCCAGAGAGAATTACTATGATATTTGTTCGATCCGATGGCCATTAAAGTGCTAAAATTAAAATATAATAATTAACATAATTAAATAAATAACACTCCATAGTCAAAGTATAATACAACAAAAAAGAAAGTACCAAGTCAAGGGGCATACCCTGATTTTGGCAGGCTGGCAACTAAGAACCACCTCTGGCGTCGCGTTGAGTGCCAGAACCTCCACTTGAAAGAAAAAGGAGTGAGTCTCATCTCATCCGCTCAGTAGGGGTCCCGTGGATCCCCATTGCACAACAACAAGCAATGGTGGGTAATAAGTGAAAAGGAAAACGAGCATAACTAAACTAGTCGCAAATCACATGATACCTCAAACTCTGAGAAAACCACCCTACTTCATGAGTCACCCACACACACACCGAATACCTCGACCAGCATGGTCGGAAGAACCCCAACTCCCTATCGGGAGAAGCCTCGGTCTTAATCAATAAAGAACCATGACACCTTTATCATGTAGGTCCATCCTCACTGACGGAGGCCATAGTCTAGGCTACACGGTATGGGGGTAAAGTCACGATGTCGCTATCGCGAACATCACTCTGTCTACAGATGAAACCATGATGATTCTGTCAGGAAACCTTGACCTCTCTATCGGGAAAGTCACACAGAAGTCACCCGGTGAACCACAACCTCGCTATCGAGAAACCCAAACCTCGAGTCAGGAGAGTCATGTCTCACACAATGGGAGAACCTGCCCACTAGAAGTAAGGCTGGATCTGTCCACTGACGACTTAGTCCGCGGCCTCAAGTGTCACCCACTCATCTCAACGCGGTAACTGTGACACCGTAGACAAGTAACCACAGAACAAGGACTAGCTATTTAGAGTCACGCTCGTCAGCACGTGTCCACATCCCCCAACCACGTGTGCACAAAATGACTGATTGCCCTACGTCAGGCCCTCTAACTGATTTTCCTCCCGACCCAGACTCAAGCCGCCATAGTGGGAGGCCCTACGAAAACTAGCCTAAAATAGTATCTCCGGGTCTAGCTCTCTGCCATTTCTAGGTGGGTCGACACCCACATGCCCAGGCAAGCTACAACTAGTGGTGAAAGTCACTCAATGTGAGAACTCTTAGTAGAGAGGAAACCGCCAAAATACTGTCGGCTACGCACGCACCTACCATATGTATCTTAAAAGGTAGGGCGACTCAGAATCACTGAACTCAAGTACAACCAACTAGACAGCTAAACCATTGACCGTCGGTCATATAACCCAAGTGGGAATAACCCTCTGCAAAACTACAGTAACCACGACAACAAGGGAAAATTATTCCCCTTTATCCACACGGCAACTATTTCTAAAAAAAAATCTGATAAATCCATTGACCACATCCCACGACTTGGAGAATGGGAATCACGTCACGTCCTACTCATCTCGAGAGAGAAGGCAGGTACAAGTAAAACCTAAGGGAGTCATTCTCCATGCACTTCACCCTTTTAAATCAATAATTAATTAAATGAAAATATAATAAATTGTAAATTGGAAGAAAACAAACAGAATCTCGGCCCTGGGGTTTTAACCACACCCCATCACTACTTTGCGATAGGAAAAACATTGGGGAAGTGTTCGTGCGCGGCGGCGCGGTGGGTGCGGTGACCGGAGTGAGGGGTCAGAAATAACTACTAGAGAGATGCCGGAATATAGTGTGCTTCGGGCACCCCCTTTCATGGCCATATCTTCCTCAAAGCGGCACCGTGCACTTGCCTTTTATGGAAAGCCAAGGGGAGATCGAACGGCATGGGAGGTTTCCAGGTTTTAAGGGAAACATGGTTGGGGTGCGGACGTGCCAGTCGATTTCTTGACAATCACCCGTGGAACCAAAAGTTGACCGGGGAAAGCACCGCCAGGGCGCAGCACGTGGACTCGAGTGGTGAGGGCTGCCTTTGCAATCTCTAGAATGGCAATAGGAGTCATCGCCATCTCTAGATCAGAAATATACTCCACTGGGCCTACACAGCCCACGGCGTTGAGCACATGGGCCCTCCACTCTACAAATGTGCTACCTCCGAGTGCTCCCTCAGGTATCGACTGGGATAGCTGGGACTTCTTTCTCACCCCACATGAAGCCTGCAAGTCTTCCCACCAAGAATAGGCCTTTAAAGAGCCTGGGACTGCCCCGAAGCAGAGGAGGAAGGGGTTGCGGATGCTGCTGCTGGTATACCCTTCAAGGGCTTCAAAGCCCCATCATACTGATTTCTGTCTACAGGAATTGTCCAGCCTTTCTCTCGCCACTTGTCCTCAATGTCACTGATGACCCGGGTGGCTCCTGAAAAATGGGATCTGATGAAGTCTGAGTCCACAAACAAAGGAGGCAAGTCCTCCCTCCTCAAATGCTGCTCTTCAGCAGCTTGAATGGCGTCATAGTGCTCTCTGAAGACATTGCTAGCCTTGAAACAGCAGCGTGCATAGTGAATATCAAATTGACCTCTACGCCCCTGCTCCAGAATGGGATAACCCTCCTTCACCTCGCACCAAAAGAAAGTCATGCCACGTTGCCGCCGCTAAGTGCCCGTCCCTGTGCCTGTATAGTCGAGGGGCTAGAGGGAACTTTGCACTCAAAGGAATGCCCTGATCATACCCAAAGTTTTGGGCAAACCGATGTGGATAGTAGGGCTTAAGAATAGCTGTGCTGGAACGCCGATAGACAAATACACTTGAGCAGATACATATAACCCACTCGGCTAAGTCGGGGGAAGAGAGTAGAGCGTGTGGAGACACCTTGCTGACAACTGTCTCCCTCTTGCCCCACATAAGGGCGGTAAAGGTATGAGAAGTAGTCAAGGGCTAGGCCCTCACCTCTCCTCACTAGAACAAAAGACAAGGCCCGTTGGGCCCCTGCAAGTTGAACTGTGGCATCCTGTGATGGCTGTCCTATGAATAAAAAAATCAGCGGCGCTGCCGGATTATCAACTGTGGTTCTCCAAGAGAGCTCTGGAAATAACGACCTTACCCATGCACTCAAGTAATGAGTGGGCATCATTATATTCTTCTCTCGTGGTGATGAATGAGAAGTCCTAAATGAATAGTAGATATTCGCTAGGGCTGTAGGAGCAATAGCGAGTCTCTAGCTACATGATAACAAGCAAGCTGGATAAATCACCTCAGATCGCAGGACCCCGTCCTCCCCGTGAGGAACCACAAAGCTGGCCAGCCAATAAGCCAAGTATGCCACCAAGTATGTGAGAGGAGACAGCCCCCTCGAATTCCATCCCTGTGCAGGTGCAAGCAGATGTCACGGATGTGGAGGGAGGTCTATCTTAATCTCTCTGCACTCTTCCCAGGTCACGCCAGGCTGAGCAAATTCCTCGTGGAAGCAGAAAGGGCCACAATAGAAGTGACTCGCCCATGCATTCAAAGTCACCCTCGGGGTGCGAGGAGTCCGGTCTGTGCCTACCCGTGCAAAGTGTTGTGTCCATGTATTTTGATGATAGCAAACACCATGAGTCAATATGTGTTTTATGCATAAAACACTGAGTCAATAAGTGCGTTTGTTGCATGATTGTCTTGTGTATTTGATCGTATCTCTATTCATTGCATAAAGGTCAACCTCATGCATGCATATAGTCAAGGAAAAGTCAACACTCTGCATATAGAGTCAATGCATCTCCATAAAGCCAGCTCTGTGAACATAGAATCATTGCATCTGCATAAATCCTGTGTGCAAGTCATTTCACAGCCATATAGAGGTCCGTGCATATCTCCGTTCAGTGTCTTATAAGTCTGTGCATATCTTCATAAGGTCCGTGCATACTCATAGCATCATCATGTCCCATTAACCTTGGACTATGCCAAGTGGGAATAGGAAACCATCTACACAAAGGCGGGATGGAGTCCACAAAAGAGCGGGACATATCGATGCCCGAGTATCACGATGCGGGACGGGACCGAGATGGTATGCACATATCAAAGTATTCGATATTACTATTCCCCAAAGAAAAGGAGTTAGTAGAGACCGTACAGAGGCATGACTCTCTAAACTCAATGGGGTCCGGAGGTAATGCGGTACAGTGAAAGTCGAAATTCATTTCGGTAACATCTCCCCTTATTTTGGATCATGCCAAGGGGATATAGGACATCCATCCACGGAGTGCCGGGATGGAAGCCAAAGAAACACGGGCGTACAGCCCGGGAAAGGATCGAGGTAAGATGATGTTCGCCATCATGGCGTCTTATTAATATTCCCCTTCTGAGGAACCGTCGGAGAACATGTAGTGGCAGAACTCCGTGGGCCATTGGGGTCAGAAAATGTAGGGGTGAAACCCCGTTGATTTAGCTCCTGTGGCTATGAGTGAAAAACTGTGGTCCCGTTGACGGACTCAAGATTTGCAGGCAGTTTAATGAGATTGGGATATTGAGCTTAAGCTAAGCTCACTGGAGTAGAAGGTTTTCGGTGGCCAAGGGTAATCGGCGCGAGCAGGGCCTGGCGTGGGGTTCTTGGCGCGGTCAGGGCCTCGGCGCGGTGGGAGATCCGGCACGAAGGTGATCGGCGCGGGAGGTTTTGGCGCGAATGGGGTCTCGGCGCGGTGTGTCTCTCGGCACGGCCAACGCTCGGCGTGAGGATCACTCGGGGCAAAGAGATAGGCGCTGAGAGAAACCGGCGCCAAGGAGATTATTTCTCTGGGTTTGAGGCTTAGAGGAATTTTGTTTCTGAAGGGGCTTCCAGGGGGTTCGAGGTTCAGAACACCTTTGTTTGTAGAGATTTTTAGGGATTTTGAAACTGTATCTGGGGGTTTTAAGGGGCCACAGGGATACCATAACTTGGATTCAAATGGATCATCCAGGGAGATAGTAGACTTTACTCATAAATGCCACTGAGGGGCCATATTATCTATCAGATTGTATAAATCACGATTCAGCTATATCCCTCACTAACTCACCAGTGAGAAGCCATGAGATGGACTGTCTCTGGTTCTCACCGTGACTATGAGGACAGGGAACATTCGGAGCGGTGTCGGAGAAAAATCACACGAGCTACAGCTTATGTGCTTGGCACAGTAAATTCAACTTCATCAGCGTTGCACACAGAATTGCAGACAAGAGTGATAGGGAGAAGAACAGAATTCCAAAATCTATCACTTCATCTCATTCGGTGAAATGGATACACATATTGAGCATAAGAGCATCGAGATTACACACCGGCTTACAACTCAAAAGAAAGAAACTACAGAATCGCATCGATGCTCTAGTTCAAATAGGAATTACATGCAGAAGAGAAGTGACAAGAGAAATAAGAAATGGGAGGGGAAAAATGTAGCCCCGAAGGGCATCGGACACACAGACTCCCACCTTGAATTTCTTCTGCTCACCCTCTGCTCTGCCTCTCTGTTCTTCTATTCTGCCTGTATTCATCTCTTCTCTAGATCTATCTATCTCCTCCTGTCTGTATGTGTCCTACTGGATATCTCCATCTCTCTCTTTTTTCTGTTTCAAAGACCAGTGTTTATATAAGGAGGAGACCCTCCTTCACTCGGCGCCACATACTCTCAGGCCGGCATATCATCAGTGCGCCATATGTCTCAGCCTCACCTTCAATCAACGCGCTTCCTATGGAGTCTTATTGGGCTTGGGCCCGTTCACTCCGTGGATCTGGCGCCGCTCAAGAATTTGAACTCGTGGGCCCTTCTAGTTGGCCACGAGGGCTTCTTGTCTCTTATTAGAACATCTATTCAGCCAAGTCAGATTGATTTGATTTCCACACAACTTTCATTTATAGAATTTTAATTGGGCAAAATTTTATAAGGGAGATTCATTTACCCCCCCTCTGAATATGTGTCTGCACCATCTCATAGACTCAACAACTCTCACGTGACCAATGTACAAGCTTATGGAAAATGAAATGTGTCCGACCACGATGACGTGCAACTCCAGCACCTCATCCTTCCAGCGCTATCATTGTTAGGTCATCTGCCAGCAAACATGATATCTCCATGAGCAGACACCTCGGATCCCTGTTGTTCCGCGAAAGCAGACCAACTAGGGATGTCGCTGGCAAGAAGGTCTGTAGTAGGAAAGAAGAGTGGAGGTCTCGTTCATCCTTGATTGACGGGAGGCAGTGGAGCAATGGAGCCAGCAACGGCCAGCCAACTGGCCATGCTTGCAAACTGGCAACGGGAAGCAGGTGCCCCACTTGCCCTTGTCGACGGGAGGCAGTGAAGCAATAAGACCGGCGTCGACCACCCAACTGGCCATGCTTGCAAACTGACCTGAGGGGGCCGGTCACCCCGCAGGCCATCATCAATGGTTGGCAGAGGAATGCTGAGACCAATGCCGCCCGACTAGCAGACCAAGTCTGCAAGCTGACAAATGGAGGATGACTTCTGCGCCTTCTACCATCTCCGCCCGCAAGAAGAAGGATGTTCCCTCCAACAAAGGGGAACGCCTCATCACACACTTGCAGGCCAAGAGCCGCGAGGAAAAATGGTCACACGCCACGAAGACGGAGGAAGGTTGGAGAAAGAAAAGTCTCATTCAAAAGTAGAAGGGGAGAATACAAGGTAACCTCCCCTCCCCTCAAGGATGGAACCTATCCAGCTCAAGAAGTAAAACCCCTCTGCTAGCGTACAAGTGGTTGACCTTCTCCAAGGCCTCCCACCATCCATCCAGGTATCCGACCATGTATTGTTCAGAGGCAAGACCATTCGCTTCCAGCTCTGGCCATAGCCGCCACAGTTCCGGCAGAGGCTCCCTCCGAAGGATCAGGGGCTGACGACAAACCTGTAATGATTCATCGTCTGACGAGGTACCAGACTCCCCCGATGACATCTCACAAGGGTGACTCCTCCAAGGTCCCTGCACAGAGGGGCCGAAGAAAGGTCGCTACTTAGAGGGGGAGGTGAAGTCCCCAGAAGGCTAGAGGACTCTCACCGTCTCTCTTCAATTCTGAGAAATCGAAGGGACGGATCCTGAAAGTCTCGCCCGTTCAGAGTTAACTCTCGAAAGTGCCATTCCGAATCCCCAGGAGGTTCCATGGTGAGCACAGGGAAAGGAGATGCATGGCAAAGATTCAGGCTTACGAGAAAAGGAAAATCTTCTATTCCAGGATCAAAGGCTTACAAAGGAAAGGGTAGCTACTTGTGGACGCACTTTTCATTAAATTAGTTTGATTTATTCGTCTATTGGTTTTGTTAAGTGCGTGGGCGTGCCAGTCACCGGGGTGACGATTTATTCGGACTTCACGAAAGCCCATGGTGCGCTCGATCTGACTTCGTCAGACGACTGTGTGGTTCAGGCCAGGACCGAAACCCGTCGTACCATAAAGGTCACGATGTCATTTACATCCCCCATACGAGGGAACACCCTTGATTAATCGTCGAGAAAAAAGGGCCTCATGGCCAGAAAATTAATTGCATGAAAAATCTATCAGGATGTGCTGAAGTCCCTGTATGAGGGTGTAAGGAAAGCGTTTGAGATCATATCGGTCGCGTGTTAACCATTTAATGTTCAGACGAGTGTCTGACTTAAGCAAAGTGTAATCGTCACGGGAAAATCAGAGCATATGTATGCCAGGGTATGACAAATTTATTGTTTCGAGGAACGAGGAATGTTTGATTGAATCCTGGTTAGAGCGGTCGGGAAATCGATACGTTTGTTGGCCGAGTGTGGGATCAAGCTACGACCATACGGTGGTGGGCCCCCCGCGGTCGAAGTAAGATTTGCGTGAGCATCATTAATATTTTCGGTGCTAAGGGGGCACCGGGAAAATGTTCTGGGATTAGATCCCAGGGCCAATATGCGATTAGAGGGAGCAGACTATAGGCCGAGGATGTCGATCAGATAATGACCATGGTCGGGACTAAGCCGAGGTCTAAGCATGTCCCACGAATGCCTTATTGATATTCCTGTGCAAAGGGTCCGGGGATGACGAGAGCCTTCTCGTTTCGTTCAGATTGTGTCGATCACTCACGGACCACTTCACATTCAGACGAAGGTCCGTATTCAGGGTACGACATAGATGGAAACAAATCTCGTACAAATGTATGCCGAGTACACAGCAATTTTGATAATGAGTCGGAAAGGGATCTGGCCTAAGAAGCGGGTCTAGTTCGGTCGGAATGTCATCCTAGGGCATGGTCGAGTCATGGCCAAATTGGGATAATTCCCGAGACTTGAGCCCAGCCAGCAAAGGCAACATCATTGTTCCTTTCTTACCGGATCATGGGGAGAGACGGGGCTGCAATGTGGATTTTTATTATTTTATGTTTTTTTATCTAGGGTTTAAATTATATATCTTTTGTTGTTTACTTCCCTTTTTGTACATTTTTAGGATGGGTTTGTTGTTTTCTTTCCATTTACTGCACATATTTTCCATTTTCTTTTGAGTTTATTTGCCATGTGATTAGATTTATTTATTTATTATAATTTTTGTTATTATTATTATCATCTCATTATCATTACATTTTCTTTATTCTTATTTCTTCTATTTTGATCATTATCGTTATTACATTTTTTTATTTACATATTCTCCATATGGGGGAGTGGGCCATTGGAGGGCTGAAGAGCGGTCTGTGCGTGCTAGGTAGGGGCCTAAGCGGGTTGGCCAAAGTCTAAATGGGTGTTGGGCCAAGGTCTAAGCATGCCTGGGGGAAGGTCGGTGTACATGCGAGCAACGTCAGTGCATATGGGGAAAGTGCAAAGGGCAAGGTCAGTGCACGTACAGGCAAGGTCAATGCACATACGAGCAAGGTCAGTGCACATGCGAGCAAGGTCGGTGCACATGGGGAAAGTGCAAAGGGCAAGGTCAGTGCACATACAAGTAAGGTCAGTGCACATATGAGCAAGGTCAGTGCACATGCGAGCAAGGTCAGTGCACATGCGAAAAGTGCAAAGGGCAAGGTCAGTGCACATACAGACAAGGTCAGTGCACATACGAGCAAGGTCAATGCACATGCGAGCAAGGTCAGTGTACATGCGAAAAGTGCAAAGGGCAATGTCAGTGCACATACAGGCGAGGTCAGTGCACATGTGAAACGTGCAAAGGGCAAGTCAGTGCACACACAGGCAAGGTCAGTGCACATACGAGCAAGGTCAGTGCACATACAAGCAAGGTCTGTGCACATACGAGTAAGGTCAGTGCACATGTGAGCAAGGTCAGTGCACATGGGGAAGGTGCAAAGGGCAAGGTTAGTGCACATACGAGCGAGGTCAGTGCACATACAGGCAAGGTTAGTGCACATATGAGCAAGGTCAGTGCACATGAAAGCAAGGTCAGTGCACATGAGAAAGGTGCAAAGGGCAAGGCCAGTGCACATGCAAGCGAGGTTAGTGCACATGCGAGCAAGGTCAGTGCAGATGGGATGAGGTCCATGCAAGCTAGGTGAAGTCCATGCACATGTTGGGGTTAAGGTCCATGCATGCTGGGTGAAGTCTATGCAGGTCTGGGCGAAGTTCGTGCACGTTCATGCACGTTCGAGAAAAGTCCATGCATGTGCAGGCTAAGTCCGTGCAAAGTGGGACGAGGTCCGTGCAAGTTTTGGGCAAAGTCCATGCATGTTTGGACGAAGTCTGTGTAGTTGGGACGAAGTCCGTGCATGTTGTTCATGCAAAGAGGTGAAGTCTGTGTATGTTTGGGGTCAAGTCTGTGCAGTTGGGACGAAGTCCGTGCCTGTTCGGATGAAGTCCATGTAGGTTTGGGGGTCAAAGTCCATGCAGGTTGCTCATGCAAAGTCCATGCGTGTGGGGCAAAGTCCGTGCAGGTTGTTCATGTGAAGTCCATGCAGCGTGTATGGGATTAAGTCCGTGCAGGGGGGGTGAAGTCCGTGTAGGTTGTTCACGCAAAGTTTGTGAGTGTGGGGCAAAGTTCGTGCAGGTTGTTCATGCAAAGTCCATGCAGCAAGTATAGGGTTAAGTCCATGCAGGGGTGGGTGAAGTCCGTGCAGCATGTATAGGGTTAAGTCCACGCATTTTTTGCGAAGTCCGTGCAGCATGCATGGGGTTAAGTCCATGCAGGGGGGTGAAGTCTGTGTAGCATGTATAGGGTTAAGTCCATGCGTCTTTGGTGAAGTGTGTGTAGGTTGTATGGGATTAAGTCCATGTAGGGGGGTGAAATCCGTGCAGCATGTATAGGGTCAAGTCTCGGTCCTTCATCGAGATTTCTAGTGGCAAGTCATATACCTCTGGAAAGGTTGTCCAGAGAGCTTTCCAGGCGAGGTGGTTTCATCATCATCCAAGCACCGAGCCATCCGTGAGAGTGATCCTTCCTCGACTGCGCAGGATTACCCCGGTAGAGAACCAGAGCCCCAGCTCAAGTGCGATCATGGCCACTCCTTTCCAAGCGAGGTGGTTTCGTCATCATCCAAGCACCGAGCCATCCGTGAGAGTGATCCTTCCTCGACTGTGCAGGACTACCCCGGCAGAGAACCAGAGCCCCAGCTCAAGTGTGACCACGGCCACTCCCTTGCAGATATGGGCGTGAAACTTGGCTGAGGTGATCTTCCCCAAGCCCTCTATCGACCCCAAGAAGCAGAGAAATTTTTGGAGCTCAGAGTTAAGAGTTCCATATTTTCTCTGCGAGATGCGCAAGGTCAGTTCCCCAGAGCCTAGTCTGACATCCTTCCACTGATCCAGTCATCACGGTCAGCTCCGACCTCTGACGATGGTCCCATTGGTCCCGGATCGAAGAGGACTCATCCACGATCACAGCAGTTCCAGTCCCACATTATTCGGAGCCTGGGAGTGTTTGCAGTGCCTTCGTCTTCCAGCAGTAGCAACCTGAGAGCAGTCAGAAACAGAGCAGTTCGGCCCTGGTCCAAGTCCTGCCCCAACCACCATTGATGTCAGGAAATTCTCCAGAAATTCTGATACCCTCCTGGGCCCACCCAGGAGGTTTTGGCATTGGTTTCATCAGCAACGGAGCTCGGAAGAGCCCGTGGCAGCGCCGACAGCGACTGCCTATCACGCTGTTCCTAAGAGCTGGCAGAACCTGTAAACTTCATCCACTCGACTTTTGCTTAATTCCTCATCCCCACCTGGCTGGCTTACAGCCCCTCCCTACGCGGAGGTAGTGTTTGCTTGTCATCCGAAATTAACCCCCACCCCGAGATCCCCCTCCTGCGAGAGGTGTAGTGGTGTATCATTCTGAAATTTCAGGTTTGAGCTACACCAGCACAGCGTGCGGGTTCTACCCATGCTTCCCCGCTCGCCTCATCTCCGATCGGGATCGACGTTTTCATGCCGATCAGGTGAGCAACTGAACACCCCTCTTCGTTGGAATTACAATTGCTTGCTTAGTGTCGCATCCTCGTGCCGTCGGCAGTAAGAGAGTGCCCGATCCCAAATTTGCTTATATTTGAGTGACTACCTCGGGCGAGTTGTGAGAGAGAGCCATTACATCCCACGCCCTCGGCGTGCTGGACGCCTGTGAGAGTGGGCATCCCTGGACCCTTGGGGGTTCAATCCCAAGCTAGCCCATCCCCAGAACAATGAGGTCCCGCCTCAGACCCTCACCACCATCACCGGTTTGCCTACGAGTGACCGTGAACGCTACGTCAGTCGGTCCGCTAGAGTAAGTCCACCGCTCAAGGTTGATTGCTTGCAAGTCTAGGTCCAAGGTGCATCGGTCTAGTGACTACCACCCCCAAGGTGGTGTCACATCAGATTGGTATCAGAGTAAGTTCTTGACTTACCTCTACTAAGTCTTGTCCTAGGGCCATGGCATTTAGAGTCTCTGGTTGATCAACAACTAGCATAGCTACCTCTCTTTGGTCAAGTCCATACAATTCGGTCCTCCACAAGGGTCCGATCGGTCCACCACCCTTGGACATCATCCTAGATGAGGACATTACCTTTGACGGATCACATTCTAGTGATTATTTTAGGTGGGAGGCTACCATAGAAAAGTACTTTGAGAGGACTATGGTATATGGACCCGCGAGAGTCCACGTTGCCAAGGGGCGACTTCGGGGTCAAGCCAAGGAAAAGTGGCGGAACATAGTGGGCTTAAGGGATGTTAGGAGACAAAACGCACAGGGGACTATTCACAAGTTCGCCCCGGCTACCACGGTTATCTTCTGTGACTCTCCTTCCACGGGTGTCTCTGGGACATCCTCACCTACGTCCCCACCGAGTTTCACGTTCATAGGACGTCCAGAGGTCCACCTTCCAGGCCTCCCTTGGGGCTTGCCTCCTACACCTGCACAGACCAGCCTGTAGTTTGCCCGCCATTCGTGACTACACTGGAGGATCTATCCGGTGCCATTGGCTTCCGTCGTCTTCCAGGAGGATCGTCCACCACTACAGCATGCCATCAGGGATGACTGCACCTTCCTCGACCTCCGTGACATGCCATCCTTCCTACTAGTTCCAGGCGGTACCGGTTCGTAGCACGTTAGAGTTGCCGCACGTCATCCACTCGCGGCCCGTCACCTCACTTCTCACGACCCCGGATTCACTATGTAGCCTTTTACCTCCCTGTAAGGAGTGGGTAGTGTTTGGATTGTACTTATTTAGCCTTTGTACCGGGGGTTTGTGTGACTTGGTCGGGCATCTTCCCTACGCCTTGAGCATGGAGGTACGTGTCCACTTCTTCGCTTGGTTAGCTTGCTAGTCTAGTATACACTCTTGAGCCGCTGCTTGTGTGTGCATTAGGATTCTAGCTCATTCATATACTTATCACTGCTGCAGTGAGAGAGTGTGACCGTCCTGTGACTCTTTCAAGTCACGAGTGTGGAGTTGCCTATCCTAGACTCTGTCGGTTCTTCAACCGTGCGGATCGACACACTTCCCACTCTTGGGGGACGTTTGCAAGCTTTTGTTGCTTGTTCTAGGCGTAATCCCTCTCTTGGGAGTCTTAGGTGTCGAGCTTACGTTACTTAATCTATTATGTCATTGTTGGTTTAGTTGTCCGTTTAGTCGCGTCTTCATGTAGAGTCCTAGTTCGCATAGCGTCTCGCATCATTCGGGATGGGCCAAAATCTTCTTCAGGGACTCACAGTCAGTACCATGATGGAGTGTCCTTGGAAGTAGGGTCGGAGGTACTTGGTCGAGGATACCAACGCTACCACGAGTTTCTCGGTTGCGGGGTACCTTCTTTCGGCCTCGAGGAGCACCTTGCTTACGTAGTACAATGGCCTCTGAACACCTCCGTCCTCTCAGACCAAGACCAAGCTTACTTTGGAGGGAGTCAATGAAAGGTACATGCATAGCGGCTCCCCAAGAACTGGCTTCGACAGTACTAGAGGTGATGCCAAGAATAGTTTTAGCTTGTCGATCACCTTCTGCCACTCGCTATCCCAGGTGAAGGTGGCAGATGCCAACTTAGGCTCCCTTAGCAGTTTAAAGAAGGGCAGGCACCTTTTCGTCACCCAGGATAGGAAGCGGTTAAGCGCCGCAATCCTCCCAGTTAGGAGTTGGGCGTCCTTGATGCAAGTAGGTGGTAGCATGTCCAAGATGGCCTGGACCTTGTCTGGGTTGGCTTTGATCCCTCACTGAGTTACCAGGAATCCCAGGAACTTCATGGACCTAACTCCGAAGGCACACTTAGCGGTGTTGAGCTTCATGTTGTACCTCTGGAGGGTGTTGAAGGTCTCTGCCAGGTCGGCGAAATGGTCTTCAGCCTTGGGTGTCTTGACGAGCATATCGTCAATGTAGGCTTTGACGTTCCACCCAATTTGGTCCTCGAAGATGTGGTTGACCAACCTCTGGTACGTGGCCCTAGCATTCTTCAACCCAAAGGGCATTCGGGTGTAGCAGTAGACACCAAAGTTGGTGACAAAGGCAGTCTTCTCTATGCCTTCTGGATTCATTCGGATCTGATGGTAACTAGAATGCGCGTCCAAGAAGCTAAGAAGTTCGTTACCCGAGTTTGAATCGACCAACTGTGTCACACCCCGAGGCATAAGTGAATTTAATAGGTAATCAAAGTCCCCGAGTGATTACCCTCCAACCAGGAACAGTTTAAGGTATGTGTCCATGTAAAGTCAATCTCATGATCGAGATCCCATCTCGAGTTGACTTTACAACAACATATCTATAACGACCCAAGATCCAGATACCGGGAATGACCCGATACCAGTCGGTCCCTGGCCCGCCGCCTACGAGCCGGAGGGCTAGGAAGGTCTAAAAAGGATGGGTGTGGTATACATAGAAATAAGAAATAAAGCAGGGATAATTCAACAATTAATAGAAATAAATAACTAACTATAACAGAGTCCAATCCAACAGAAAGTACAGTCTAAGGTAGGAAAACGTATCAAATGCCAAGTGAACACTCGACTCGGTGAACTGGAAACTAAGAACCTCCATGCAACGCCCTCAAACTACGAGGAAGAAATGCAACAACTAAAAACCAAGGGTGAGCCTCCAATCACTGACTCAATAGGGGTCCCGTGGAACCCGAACAGAAAATAACGGTGGCACGGAAAGTAGCAACAACAAGAACAATAGCAACAGCAAGAATAGCTACAACAACAATGATAGAAAACACGACTGTATATGAATCCCCGAAACACGGCAGTCAATGAAACTAAAGCTCTACATCTACTCCTATTAGAACGAAACCCAACACCCCGATCCCACGGTCGGGGGACCACCAGTCTATGAACCACCCTAGCCACGCTGCTAGGAAACGTCACGACACCTCTGTCACGAAGGCCTGTGCTCACATACGAAGGCCCACCCTAAAACCACAGGCAAAACCTCATCTCGCAGATGAGAAATGGGACCTTGAGTCACGACAAACTCACGTCAAGTGACAAGAGTACCAACCCACCAGAAGCAAGGCCGGATGCATCCACTGACGTCTTAGTCTGCGTGTCAGGTGTCTCGCTATGACATCCCAAGCAGAGACTGAGACACTGTATCAGTAACCACAGAACAAGGACTAGCTGGGGTCATGCTCGCCAGCGCGTGTCTGACACCCCCAACCACATGTACACGCACAGACCATCTGCTCTAGGTCGGGTCCTCTAGTTGGTTTTTCCCCCAGCCGAACTTAGGCTACAAAAGCAAGGGGCCCCACGACAACCAGCCTAAAAATCATCTTACTCAGGTCACACTCTCCACCACTCCCAAGTGGGTCCGCACACGCATGCGTAGGAAAGCCACGACTAGTGGGAGCTCACAAAATATGGACACTAAAAATCACTCACGCATCCATCTCGAGTAACGCGAAGTAACAGGTGGCTCGCAGCCACCAGACTCTGGACAGCCCACCAGACTTAATAACCCAACAGTCATTGAGTCACGAGACTCAGTTAAGACCACTGCACATGATGGCACAGTGCCGTCAATCTAGCCTAATCCCTAGGTTTGAAACCATAGTGACATAATTCCTAAGGCAGCTCACCAGCCACCGAGTGGATCTCTCATCCACGGGATGCACAGAAAACCTCCAGCCCTAGGCTGGTTAGCTGGACTCACAGCCCAAGGGCACACACATGGCCCACTCAGAAACCACTCTTCGAAGAAACCCACGTTGTGCAGGGAAAGCTCTCCGCACACATGCCGACTCACGGTGACTCACTCAAGCATAACACGAAAACTCGAAACACACACACAAGGTCACCCATGTTGGCCCAGAGAGATGGTGGACAAGAAGGGGGGTTGAATTGTCCCCTTGCCGAGATGGCAGATTTTAAAAACTTTCCTAACTAAACACAATGGAATTAAACTGTTAATGTTGATTAACAAAAACTTAAGTGAGATTTAAAATGTTCTCTCAAGCTTTCCGATCTCACTCGTGATAACAAAGTAACCAATTGAAGAAATTAAGCTCAACACAGATAACGGCACGTCCGATCGCTTCCCTCGCGTGGGACGTACCCGAGCTTGCTTAGAGTCCCAGTCGGTCTCGAGTCTCGCGGGTCTGTCCCGCATCAGAGCAGGAGGTGGAGGTGGAGGCGGAGATGGAGGAAGACAACTTTCAAAAGAGTGTAAAAGATGATCAATGTGAAGAAGGCAACGGTTGGTAGTCTGAAAAGCCTGGTGAGTATCCTTGTAACCTATGGTGAGAGAGGCCCCGTGGGTAGAAAGGGTCTCCAAGGCGTAGGAGAAGGTATCCATCCGACCAGTCATTGTGTCTATGAAGATGTCAAGCCGGCCAAGGGATGTGTCGAGCCGGCCAAAGGATGTGTCAAAGTGACTCCCAAGTTTAAAAACCTGCCCCCCAAGGGTATCCATGTGTGTTTCTAAGCCTGAAATACCCCTATTAAAAGTCTCATAGTCTTCCCAAGTGGGCTATCCAGCACCCTGAGCAGAGGATTCTCCATGATAAAACTATGGAGGCGGGGGCATGTTTGGATCTACATGTGGAGGTAAAGGTGGAGGAGGTTGGTCCTCCGCCTGAGCTAGAGAGGGAGCTTCCCCTTGACCCTGCTGCTGCTGTTGCTCTTCTTCTTCTTCTTCTTTAGATTCTTCCTCATACATTCTCACATTTCTTTTGAGTTCTCCATCGGGATCCCAATAATACCCGAAATCTGTAAACATCTTGTATTTGTTGTAGACGTCACTCCATTGCACTTCAATGGACACTTCATTTGCCAAGTGAATCCCAACATAAGTGAATATGCCAGTCTACTGAGAAGCATAGGGCAATGATGTTCTATTTTGGGTACCGCAGGACCCGATTAACTCTGTCATAAGGCGACCCATGTTGATGGTCACCCCGTTCATCACATGATAAAAGAGAAATGTGTGAACTTCTGGGACTTCATTTCTACTTCCACCCTTTGGATAGATAAGGGTGGTGAACATATGGTGCAAAATGCGATGCAGTGGTGGGAAGTAGTTGGAGTTCAGTATTAGCAAGTTGCTAACGCCTTGCATATATTCACTGCAAGTCATAAGAATAAAGGTCTCCGGAACTACACCATGCCGAAAGGTCATATCAGCCCCCCTTGCTGATACACCTAGGGCCCTTGCAAATAATTCGAAAGTGATGATAATCTCAATACCTTTGACAACTGTAAATAACTCACCATTTCTCCCATTCAGATTTTCATAAAATTCTTGAACAAGGTTGGGATAAAATTGGGGGTTCCTTGTCATGAAATTAACCCAACCATCCTAAACTTTAAAAATAGCACTTAGGTCGGGGAAGAACTCATGCATCTCGACGAAGTCGACTAGATAAGGGTCAAGAATGGGTTGTGGCCGCATCGACAGTGCCTGTGGAGGTGGGGCTGCCCCCCGTGGTGGAGGCGCTTGGCCCTCAGTTCTCCTGGTGCTAGACTCTCCTTGGGTGAGACGCCGAGAACTTCTTCTAGATGCCATCCAGATAAGAAACCCGCTGTGAAGACCTTGAAGGTGACTGATTTCTTCCCTTGGAAGGTGAAGGGCACAAAAGGACACACAGTTGGTGCTAGACAGATTTTTCCCACAACCTGAAAGCCAAAGAAGAAGCATTGGAGCCGCACAAGCTACTCTAGAGATTTCTTCCAAAATGTTGACGAACTGGCCGGATCTTGTGGGGATGGAAGAAAGAGGGCATTTTTGGGTGTGAGATGGAGATGTGGAGTGTTCTAGGGTTTGAGGAATGGTTGGGATGATGTATGGAAGAGAAGGAGTGAAAAAATGAGGGTGAGAACCCTCTTAAAAGAAGGTTCGGATGTGGTTCGTTCAGCCCATTTCGCTAGTTTTGGTCAACTGACGAATGCGGTCGGTCGACCGAACTGGCCACTCCCTGGTGGGACCACTAAACGTGTAAGTAGGCTACGACTAGTGGAGGGTCACTGAAGGAGTAGACTCTCAAGCCACGAAAAATAACATCCGAACCCGATGAAGTACGGGGACCATCCCATGTACCAGCACCATCGCACGGTGACCACGGTTGGAGAAGAAATAGGGCTGCAAACCACTCGGTGCAGTCTAGAGCCTGACAGGCCAACACTGGTGCGTCACTGACTCTGGCGGTCCAACACTGGAGTGCCACAACGCTATGACGGTCTAACCCAGATGCGTCAGACAATGGTGCAAAACCACGTTGTGACGTGCCTACCTAGGGGCGTCACACTCTCTGACATGCCAACGCTGGTGCGTTAGGAGGCACGATAAAATTGACTATGACGCACATCGTTCGAGGCATCACAGTCTCTGACGGACCACCTCTGGTGCATCAGAAGACGGATCAAAACTGGCTATGAGGCACACCCCTTGGGGCGTCACAGACCGTGACGGTCCTGCCCAGGCGTGTCAAAAGGATGGGCTGTGTCGGCTCTGACGCTCCCATACAGGGGCGCCACAAGGCTCTGACGCCCCACCTTGGGTGTGTCAAAGGCCTTGACCCCCAACGGTCAAAAACCTCAATGGTCAGAAACCACAACAGTCGGATGCCAACGGTTGGTTCGTCCCTCTAACGGACCAGTCGAGGCGCGTCACACACCGTGGCGGTCTATCGTGGGACCGTCAGGCCCACGGGCCACCTAGTTGGCAAAACAGCATCCTATGACGCACCCACCATGGGGCATTGTAGTCTGTGACTCACCCACCCTTGGGTGTCACAAGCTGTGACGGTCACTAGAAGGACCGTCACACCGTTGTGACGATGAACTAGCAGGAAAGGCCCAAAAACTCCAACCACGCCCCCATACCTCCATGAGAGAGGGGGAAAACAAGGGGGAAGCCCCCTAGGGACCCCTAGCATGCTTCTAGGCCATTAAAATGCCGAATCACTGCTTAAATTCATAAATCGGGCGAACTCTCCCCAAATCATGATTTTGCCCTAACCCGCTAAAAAATGCCCCTCTCGGCTCCCATTCGGCCTACAAATCGCGGGGGATGACGGGATGAGCATAGGGATTCGTCCCCCTACCTTAATGGAGCAAAAGCTTTGCCGAATCGATCACAAATCATGAAGAATGCTTTGAAACCCTCGTCCCTTCACGATCTCCCACAAGCTTTATGCCGCCACGATCACCTCACCGTCGTCGTCATCGCTACGCCGTAGCCCCACGCCGTCTGCAGTCGGAGGGGACGCGTCGCGGTCATCGCCGATCGAAGGGTGAGAGGAGGGGGTGCTCACGGTGGAGGAGAAGGAAGAAACAGGAAGAAGAAGAGAAGGTGAAAAGGATTAAAGAAATGCCCCTATTTATAGAAAATTTAGATTTTCAAAAAAATACCAAAAAATAGAAAATCACGCTTCTACGATCCTCGGAACGCACTGATCGCAACAGTACCACTCTCGCCTGGGTGAATGACTCGGTTCGCCCACAGTGGAGTTCCGCAGGATTTGCCAAAAATCGAGTCGAAAATCAAAAAAGTGCGCGAAAAAGTCACGGAACGTCTCTGGACTTCCGAAACGACCCCGGATCGTACCGATCCGAACACGAAAGATGTCCGAAATGTAATTTCAGACACAACGCAGTCGGGACACTTCAAGAAAATAGATCCGGGAGCCAAAAATAAGGATCCAAAAGGTCTGAGATATTACAAAGATTATTTATCTGATGGGAAACTTGATTCAAAAAGGAGGGTTGTTGTGGGGGTCTCGGGTTGCAAGGGGTGACGGAAATATGTGGGATTGCCAACCATGCCCACTTGCTCATTAGTGACAGTACTCTCAGTACATCATGGGCACTACCATTGTCGACTAATATTCTATCTATATTATAATGATTTATTGTGACCGATACAACTAGGGCGTCATCGTGTGGGGTTGTTAACCCTTTCAGGTCTTGGTCAGAGAACACCAAGGCCTACTGTTCGCTCGCCTGAGGGGCCTTAGGGGGCTCGGAGGCCCGACTTGCCCGCTCGACGTGACGCTTCCTTCCTCGACTGTTGTCTCCACCAGATGCCGTGCCACCAGTAATGACGTTGATGTGGACCCCGCGGGGGATATTGTCGATCTCCTCGGGGGCGACAACGTCCTTTTTATACTCGGACACGTACCGAGATTAGTGACCCTGTCCGATGAGGTGCTCGATCTCATCTTGTAATTGATGACAATCGCCGGTGTGGTGTCTATGGTCACTGTGGAATAGATAGTGCTTTTGGCAATTGTGGTGCTTTGCCTTCATGGGCTCGGGTTGGCGGAGAAGGCTTGAGCCCTTGATATCTTCGTAAATTTCATAGACGGGGGGGTGTACCACTCATTCCTCCGAGAGGGCTCTTTGTGGTCCCCATCCCGGATCCGCCTTTTTCCTTGTCTGGAGCCTTGCTCGGACTGTTGCTTCTTGTCCCCCTCCCGACCCAGGCCTATTGCGTTGCGGTAGGTGGTGAGGACTTCTTCACACTCGGCGTGGCGTAGGGCCATGGTCACAAGCTCGGCGAGGGAGGTGGGAGGATGAAGGGCCAGCTCGCGCCGCAGGTTCTCATCATGGGTGCCCCCGGTCACTGCAGTTATGGCCGAGGCAACATCAAGGCGGGGGATGTGTAGGGCCTCTGATTTAAATCGGTTAATATAGGCCCAGAGCCTTTCCCCTTGTTCCTATTTCAGGGCCAACAGCCCCGCTACTGACCGTGGAGGACCACTGCCAGCAAAGCTCTCCTTGAATACTCGCCCGAACTACCGAAAATCACAGATGTTACCCGGGGTGGGTGTTCAGAACCATGCCTGAGTGCCCTGGACCAAGGTGGTCGAGAACGCTCGGCACTTGATGGCATCGGATGCCCCATGCAAGGTCATGAGGGCGTCGTAACTGTCGTAATGGCCGGTCGGGTCTCCCTGGCTGTCGTATGCTTTGAAGCTCGGGAGTGAGATCCTGGGGGAGATCTCGGCCATCAAGATGAGGTCGGAGAATGAGGATTGCTCCTCGTCCTCTGCAGTGGAGGTCTTTTGTAGGGCACAGAGGGCGCGCTCTTACTCTGTGAAACACCTCTCAAAGTCTCACAGCTAGTGGGACAGCTCCGATCGTCGCTAGGTCGAGGGACTGTAGGGGCGCACCTGCATGCTACCTTGACACCCCTCGAAGGCCTCGGTCTCTGGAGGCGGCCGACGCGCTCTGGACTTCTCTCTCCTCGGGGTGGAGGAGGCTTCTTGCTCTAGGGGAGCGGCCTACGATGGGCCACCTGACCGGTTGCGGATAATTTGCCGTCCCCGGAGGATGAAATGGCCCCCTGTAGTTTGCAGGGAAGCATCTCCATGAGGGGGGCTTCCCCGAGGAATTCGCGAATGCTCCTCCCTGGCCGCCTGAGTGCTCATAAGATCAATGAGGCTATCCAGTTTTACGTTGAGGGTTTGGAGGGGGTTTGCGCTTCCAATACGGGGTTACCCCTCCATGGTGGGTGGAGGGTTGTCACCGGTTGGGTCACTGGAGTGTGAGGGGGTGTTTCCCGCAGGATGGGAAGGTGCACCTTCCTCCGTCGCCATAGATTTCCCTTTGTCGCCAGCGGCCTTCCTGCTAGAACTCCTTCGCGCCATGTTGGCTCTTCGTTCGTTTCTCACATACGGCACTAGATGAAGAAGGGTTGTCTCACGCGATACATGAGCTGAGGAAGATGTCCACGAAATAACAAATTTAGAAATAGAATGTTTGGTATAGTCTCTAACACCTTTGCAACAAGCAATAGGCAAATCAAGATCAAGAGGCTCAATGGAATGATGACCTAGAGATTCAACAATTTCATGAGAAGAACATTTCATAGGCTAGTCCACTCTTTTCGGCCGTCTGGAGTAGGTGATTAGCTCCCAAGGTGGCTCATTAGTAGTAGGACAATCCCCAACTTCAAGTAATGATTCTTCAGTGGCAATATGTTGAGCAGGCAAATTCTGACACAAAGAAAGAAGAGTTCGAAAGAGCAACTTAGAAGGATGTGAGAAGAACAATGCTCCACCTGAGAAGGAACTCAAGGGGAGAAATAAAATCCCGATTCACTAAAATGTGACATCTTTGATAACATACTTTTGTCCGATTTCGGGGTCAAAACATTTGTACCCCTTTTAAGTTAGAGAGTAACCTAAAAACACAGGCTTTATAGCCTGAGAGTCAAGCTTAGTACACCCTGGTCGAAGATAATAAGTAAGACATAAATAATAAAACATAAACAACCAAAGACTTTGGGAGATAGAGGAAATAAAGAAAAATTAGGATATAAAAGGGAAATGGGAGCCTTGAATCCAATCACTTTGGATGGCATGCGGTTGATGACATAAGCTGCAGTAAGAACTGCCTCACCCCAAAACTTTTTGGGAAGGTTATGTTGAAGGAGAAGAGCCCTCGTTGTCTCCAACAAGTGCATCTTTCTCTCTCAGCCACCTCATTCTGTTAAGGGATGTAAGCACATGTGGATTCATGGATAATTCCTTCATGCTCAAGAAAAATTTATAGATTTCTTCCATAAACCTCTGCATTATCATATCCAAACACCTTTATTTATTTTCTCAAACTGATTTTCAATCATCTTACAAAAAACTTCATTCATTCTTGGGACCTCGGCTCTAGAATTCAGTAAATATAACCATGTGCCGTGAATATAGTCATCAATGAAGATGAGAAAATAATGACAGCCATCGAGAGAGGGAACAGGAGAAGGCCCCCGAACATCGGAATGCACAAGCTGAAAAGGTGCTGAAATTTGATTTATTGAAATTGGAATTTGGGTGTAACATTGTTTTTGCTAATGGGGAACTTGACAACTGAGTGACTTGGGACTTGTTTGACCAAATAATGGACACTAGACTTTAAAAGAACGAAAAGAAAGGTGGCCTAGATGAGAATGCCACAAATGGATCTCTTGCAGCTGCTGATGCGTATCCTTGCTGACTTTGGAATGAATAGCAGCACCTACTCCTGGCTCAAAGTAGTATGCCGCCTACATCACTCCCAGTTCCAATCGTTTGCCTTGACTTCAGCTCTTGGAAAGCATAATGGTCAAAAAAGGTCTCTGAACAATTTAAACATTTGGTGATTTTACTAACACACAAGAGATTCTTGGATAAAGTAGGGACATGCAGGGCAGAAGACAAGACAAGGTGATCATTCAGTTTAATGGTCCCACGGCCAACAACAGTGGCCTGAGAGCCATCAGTGATGGTCACCTTGTCTTGGCCAAAGCTCAAGGAATGAGAGGAGAATAAGGAAGGCAGGCCAGTCATATGATTAGTGGTTCCTGAATCCATAACCCAAGGAGTAGGAGCCGGATGTGTAGAGGCACTCAATGTGACACCAACAATACTTGACTGAGTGGAAGGGATGATGATGATGAGGTAGAGGTGGAGCCAAGCTGTGAAAGTAGACGTTGCAGCTAAGCAGTATCATGTGAGGTCAGTCCCTGGGAACTGAACCCTAAGAGATAGCTGAACCCTGATCTGGAGGAGGAATTGACTAAGGACCTCCAGTGGGGTTAACAACAACATACCCCTTGGTTGTTCCTTCTTGTCCTTCTAGAACTACTGCAAGGGCTTCCAGCTTCCAGTTGTGAAGGGCCGATGACATTCTTCTTTCTCAGGAGAGTCTTCATTGGGGCAGAAAGTCACCGAGTAGATCACCGTCCTTGGTTGGGCGGTGGCGTGGGGTAGCGGCACGATAGAGTCGACACCGGATCATTGGGCAAGCTTGGTTGCACTGTCGGTTGATAGCGGAGTCATGTTGGTTCTCCTGAGGCGAAGTTCTCGACATTCATTCCAGGTGGCTCGAGACTCTGGCAACTTGAGAGGCTTCAGCAGTCTACTTTTCTTCGACTTGCGTGCTCCCATAAGTCGTGTCATTTGCCTTTGTGGCTTGATCGCCGGTCATCACATTTTGAGTGTCAACAAAAGCCCCCCAGATGTGGGTGCTGCAAGTGAGACATGAACGTGGCAGGACCGACGTATGAGCTTCATCTGGATTGATCTCCTTTGATGACGATAGCTCGGAACGACACTTAATTTCATCGTCAGACGCTCGAACGACATGACTGGGGATTTAAACAGCGCGGTTGAAACGGCACGCCCTTGATCGGATTGCTGAAACAGCGCGGGGTTAACTGGCACGCCCTGTGGCCTTTGCAGGTTTTGAAACGGTGCGCCTTTTGTTGAAATGGATGAGTGGTCGGATACGGATCCTGAAGGGGGGAGTATCTCCATACTGGGAAGTCGAGGCCGATTTTTGGAATATCGCTCCCTGGCCAAGGTCTGATTCTCTCACGTCGGAGGTTAGAATGGTAAGCGGCCGGTTCAGTATGAGCGGTGGGCACGTGTCCCCGTGTGATGTGGGATGGACCACGACTCGACCTAAACTCTAAGCAAGCTCGCGGTCGCCCCTAACGAGGGAAGCGTACGGACGTGCACGGTTGAGAAACCGGTAGTGAGCTAGGGTGGTCAGCTCTCTCTGGTGTCCGGATCGGGTCACGGGATGGTCACGCTCTCTCGCTCGCAGTAGTGAATAACAATAAGTATCGAGCTAGGTTACCCTATCATGCTCTCTAGTAGTGGCATAATCAAGTATATATGAAATGAAGCAAAGTGCCAAGTAAGGAGCGAATACGATACCTCCACGCTCTCGGCGTGGGGAAGTCGACCCCGACCGAATCGATACTCCCGGAACAGTTATTACACAAATATTACAGCAAATAAATTACTGCCCACTCCACACAGGGAGGTATAGGACTACACACGGGATCCGGGAGGGATGCGATCGGGTTGATGGGCAGCACTCGGGGCCGCTTTGACAAGGCAAGCACGCTCTCTTGTGGGGCCCACGTCCTGGCTGGCAGTCTGGGGGAGCCGGGAGGTTGCTGCAGCGTCGGTGATTCCTGGTTGGACAGTCCCGGGGGCGGAGGCATTCTGCTCGGCTTCACGGGAGGTGAGGCGGTCGGTCCGGGAAGATCGCCGGGTGTCGCCCACGAACCAGAGCTGCTGTTTGGCAGCGCGCGACCCAGCGAGAAATGTTTCTGCGATCAATGCTTAGGTCGGATCTACGCGAGATCAGCGGCGTTGGAAAGCTCTTTCAAAATACTTCGATGTTAGGCTAAAGAAGGGATTTTAAAACTCCTGTGTTGGCCATGGAAGATTTTAGAAGTCGCAGATCCACTAGATGGAGACTGATAGGGTAGAAAGTGAGATTTCCTGAGAACAGGGGTTGACCATAGGGTATATGGTAGATCTGGGTAAGGTGGTCTTCATGAAGGTTGCAGATCTAGAAGTAAGGAAGAATAGGGTATTTTGTTGGTGGACGTTCAAGGAAGTTTCGATTTTTGGTGGAGTTTATAGTGGACAAGGGTCGGGTCTCGAAAGCTGGGGATAGACAGAGAATGGGAGATTGCAGAAATTTTTAGGAGGGGTTAAAAAAATTTTAAGAGATTGAAATGTTCTTCGCCGACCACCCTGTACAAGCTTCTGCCAAAGGCAAACCCTCCAAAGACCGTCTGGCTAGTGGTAAGGAGGTGAATGCTGTGGACTTGTCCCCAACAAACGGAGATAAGGGAGAAGGAAAGTCCAAAGGCAAGGGCAAAAAGCCTGATGACAAGGCAAACACATCTCTCTTAGCGGAGCGCATGAAGACGCCCTATTCCTTCGGGAAGGAGCACACCAAAATGCTCTTTGATCTATGCATGAAGGAGCGGCTCATTACTCTGTCAGATCCGTGAAAGCCCTCAGAGGTGGATAAGACAGAGGATCCTATCTATTGTGTATATCACCGAAGTTTGGGTCATGTCATCGGCGACTACTATGTTTTCAAGAACATAGCGGAAGAGCTCATTCAAAAGGGCTTGATAAACATACTGGGTCATGCGGTCGACCCACAACAGCCTCATGCCTAGAGCCGATCGAGCCGGTCAGCTAATTTGGTCTACGTGGTGGCGACGGCTTCAAGCTCCAATGCCTCCGAAGCCGGACCTTCAAACCAGTAGACCAACATCGGCCCTAGAGCCGCTCCTTCATTTACAGAATGCTTGGTGCTGCGGAGGTCTATCTGGAAGATCCGAGGGGAGATTCGACAATTGCAACTGGAACAGAGACGTCTGCTGCAGTTCCTGGAGAGCATTGATCAACAGTTAGCCACTTTCCTCTTCGGCCCATTCGTCAGGGGGTTAGCTCCAGCCCACATAAGGGAGACAGGTGTATCACCTACCGGCCGGGCTCCGCTCAGGGGTTGGCTCTTTGAGGAATCCTCAGGTTCATTTGAAGACGAGGAGGACTCATCTGAAGGTGAGGAGCATACACCCGGAGGCGAACAGCCTGAGAAGTTATACTCCTTCCCGCTCGAGAAGACTCTCGACATATTCTCTGCATGCCAACGCGCGGGACTGATCACCCCGTCGCCTATTGAGCAGACACCAGGTGCTACTTTTCATCAAGGCTATTGCCCATATCATGAGGTGGTTGGCCATATCATCTATAACTGCCAGCCATTCAAGGACCTCACCGAGGACTTAATCAGGCGAGGGAAGGTCAACATGGGTGAATTTCTGGTCGACCCACTGCAGCCGCACGCGCAGGAGAGTCTCCACTTTTCCGTCAATGTTATACATGCTGCAGCAGCCTTCCAGCTCCCCAAGCCGCAGGAAGAGGGAGTCAGTTCCCCGGGAGCTAGTTCCCAATCACCTAAGTCCACACTTTGGTGTCCAGGGTGGCGTCCTTCCTATCAGTGTTCTTTCCCCAAGGAGGACACTGAGAAGATCTTTGATAAGCTTCTGGAAGATGGGCGGGTATTGACCCATGATCCGCCGTCCTACTATAATGAGACGGCCAAGAGTCACCCCCGCTATTGTAAATACCATGCTAGGGTCTCTCACCCTACCCGGCAATGCCCAGAAGTGCAAGACTGCATTAAAGTCCTCATCCAGAGAGGGGAGATCGATGCTCAAGGGAACTCTATGACAATGCGGCGTCTTAAAGAGGCCGTCGAGAAGAGTCTCCAACAAGTTCGGCAAGAGGCTAAGATTTTCTTTCAGTTAGCCCGACCGAGCGAGTCTACGAACAGCGTCAAGCCCCGACTAGACCCCAAAGGCATGGCCAGGTGCGAGGGGCCTAAGCCCCGGAACCCAAAAAGCCAAACTGTGGGAGGAGGCTCCAAACGCCTCTCTAGAGTGAGCGAACCCGACATCGTCATAAGGGAGAATCCTCTGCCAGACGATAAAGGCAAGGCTAAGGTGAGGGAGCCTCAGGTCAAAGCTCCTGTGAACTCAGCGAGGCCGCCAGTTGCGGAAAAGTCTCAACCTCTTGAACTAGTAAAACCACCAGTCCAAACAAAGCCGGCGGAGTCACAATGCTCTCAAGGGCCCCACTCCAGACTGGCAGAGTTCCAGGAGCTGTCGCCTGAGATAATTTCTCAGGCAATCAATGCCACCTTCCAGGTTCAACCGGAGGAGGCCAACTGGACTAAGGTCGTCCCCAGAAAGAGTCGCGACACTAAGGAGCCAGCCCGAAGTAAAAAGTAAAATTTTGGGGGCAAATCAGTCCCACCTTCAAAGTAAAGTCCTCTTTCTTCTCAAGAGGCGGCACGCCAAAAGAAACAAGAGAAGAATAGTAGGAAGAACTTGAAGAGGAGGTTAAAGAAGCAAGCTGAGCAGACAGTAGCTATGGAGGCCCCTATGGAGCCAACTCCTCTGCAGCGACTTCAAAAGCTCATAGATGAGCTGGAGGAATACGTTCCCCCTCGTCCCACCAGGTTCCTCACCCTAGACGAATATATCTCCTGGGACAAGCTTGGGCGGAAAGCCCGCCTTTTGCAATGGCTCCGGGAGATGGCTTACCGTCTTAAAAAAGGTGAAGAGTTTCCAATCCCAGAGGAGCTCTCCTTATTCTACAAAGATGAGGAGCTCACTGTCGAGATGCTCGAGGAAATGTTGCAAGAGCTCTCCTACAACATGGTGGCAATCCCACCGCCCGACAATATCAATGCGTCTTCGGCTGATAACACCGGAGGCAAGGCTCTTATGGCCACATATCAGTGTCGCTCGGCGAGAAATGGCCGGGGACGCCGTCGGGGACGAGGACGTGGACGTGAAGGCCCCCCCACTCTCGACCGGGTCATAATCTTCAGAGGGGAGAAGTCGGGTCCTATCCCAGAAACCAAAGTTCGGGGAATCCCCTTTATCCTGAACTCCTCAGAGGGTTCATGTCCCAGCTCAAAGCTAAATCGGGCGGCGTTCCTTTTATAATCGCCTCTTCTGATGAAGAAGAAGAGCCAACCAATCCTCCAGTGCGTGAGGAGGCGTCAGATAAGGCTGGCCCCTCTAATGGGGTCGAGTCTGCAAGCCAAGTAGGTCCTTCTAATGAGGGCCACCAGGATGAAGCTTTGCCACCTCCGGAGGAGTCTCTGGCCCCGCTGTTTCAAGAAAATGCGGAGGGTCAGAATGGGGAGGAGCGCCCTTCTAAAAAGCGGGAGAAACCTCGCCAGGCGCCGAAGATCCTAGCGGAGATCATCCCGCCGTTTGACAAGACCCGTGCTCGAGCGGACCGCAAGATCATTCATCATATGAAGCGGTTCCCAACAAATGTCACCATTTGGGAGGCCATCGTTCGGAGCAAAGATCTCAGAGAGGCTCTTGTCAAAATACTTCAAGACCCGGAGGCCTATGAAGCCCAAGTTGCAGAGTTGCAAGCCCAGGCATATGAGGCACTCACAGCCAACATCTCCTTCACGAACGAAGACATGTTGTTGTCCTCTTCGTGCCACAATCGCCCCTTATATATGCGGGGGACGATTAATGGGTATGATGTGAACCGCATCTTGGTTGATGCTGGAGCGGCCAATAACATCATGCCTTTGAAGACTTTTAAGTCTTTATATTTGGCAGCTTATTTACAGAAGGTGACCGCGGTCAAGATCTCAGGATTCAATCAGGATTCCGAGGAGGCACTTGGACGGGTTGAAGTCAAGTTAGCCCTGGGCGACTTTGTCACCCAAGTGACATTCTACATCATCAACGCCGACACATCATACAAGGTGCTACTCGGGAGGCTCTGGCTCCATGAAAATTGGGTCATCCCATCAACTCTGTACCAGTGCATTAAATATGCCAAAGGAGGAGAACAACACACGGTCTTTGCAGATCAAGCTCCGTTCCACCCAAATGAGTGCCACCTGACCGACGCTTCCTTATATTTTGGGGAGTCCACTCTAGCCATCCCCGAGCTTTTAAAGGATAAAGAGAATCAAAAAGTGAACCATGAAGCTGAGGAAGGGCAGTTGTTCACCATCAATCAAGACATGGTAAAGCTGTACAGGCTAAGCCTCTAGGCCGCCTCCAAGCCAACTCAGTCGGAGAGGCTGAATGTTGACTTTGAAGCCAATCTTATCAGCCAGGTCATCGACCGAAGCATCCTCCAGCTCTCGTCCCAACGGGAGGAGTACGAGGTGGAGCAGTTGAAGACCTTCAGAGTCTCCTATCAGCGGAGAAGAAGGAGCAACAAGGGCAAGAAGGGAGACAAGCCGATCATCTTTTACAAAGGTGACCTAGTTCCACCGTGCCCTCCTGAAGATGATTTCGGCTGGGATACTCCCACCGATGTGGCGCCAGAGCCAGTCCAGGAGATGGACGACATGCCGAAGCGCATCAGAGAAATATGCAGGAAGTAACACATCCCACAAGCTTAGGACCCCGTGCGAGCGGCATATTTTCATCAGCTGTGGAATCCTCCGCAGGTTCGTGGGCAGCCTCCCTTCTCCCGTAAAGACACGCGGGGACTCGGCTACGATCAGGAGAGGGACTTCGAGGTCTATTTTGCAATCAATGCCATAGGGCTGCTACCTCCTCATCACGGGCAAGCTGAAGTATTCACTCTTCGAGGCCCAAAAGCCCAAATACAACAGAAAACCTCAGGGGCCTGTCACAGAAGGAGTCCAAACCAACAAGCAGGTGCAAGCCGTTGCATTCCCATTCACCAACCAGTCCACTCAAATCTGCTTCCCACAGAACCCCCGCAACCCCCAGTTCACCACTCCACAAAACCCTCCACCCACCTTCTCCACTCCACAAAACCCTCCACCTACATTCATCGCTCCGCAAAACACCTTCCCCGCTCCGCAACAACCCCAGCAAACCCCGCAATGCCACAATGTCCCTCCACCCAACAGCTACACCAACAAGCACCCAGCCCCGAAGAGAGCGCATTACCCTCCTTTGCCAGAATCCCTTACAGATATCTTTTCCGCTCTAATGTCAGTTAGTGCAATCCAGCTTCCTCCGGAACAGCCTACTTGGAACCCGACTGTTGATCAGACAAAGTACTGTATGTTTCACAGGCAGCCAAGGCATACAATCGAAGGCTGTTTTCTATTTAAAGACTTGGTCTATGACCTACATGAAGCATAGAGGATAGATTGGGCCGAAATGCACAAGGCCACTATGGAAATCAAGGAAAAGAGAAGGCAAGCACCGAGACAGCAAGTGCAGTAGCAACAAGCACCGCCACCGCAGCAGCAGCCACCATAGCAGTAACAGCCGGTTCAAGACTTAGGGATCCATCAAAACCCCATGCCAAACCATCCTCCTGCTCCGCAGCCTCAGTCGCTGGCACCGGCTCAGGTTAACTTAGTTCAAACCCAAGCTCTTGACGCCGGGTGGTCATATGATGATGACGATTCAATCCAACAGCTTCTGGCCCTCCACCATAACCACTGCAACCCATCTTCACCCCTTACTCCTGTCATTCTCATGCCCAACCACCAAACCTTTCCTTCGCCTGCCAGACCACTCGTCTTGCCACCTACCTCCACCATCACCCCACTTGCCTCTGCTCCACTACCAGCACCCTTACCCACGCTTCTGTCTCCCTCATTACTCGTCACCCCCACTACCGTCAATACGCCTCCGCCCAATCGTTTGGTCACCACACCTCCACTCGCCTTTACGTCTCCACCAGCACCCGCACCCATCATCACCGCGCCCATACCTAACCCTTCGCATGTCATTCTTCCACCACAACCCGTTACCTCCACCATCATCCCCACCACTCCCATCATCTCCGCCACGCCCTCTAGCATGCCACTTATCCACCCCATCGGGCCCATCAAGCCGTCAACCAATGCCGTGTTGGCACAAAACCTTGCCCTGTGGAGTGGGCGTATGTTTCATAGGAATTATACTTCCACTGGTGCGCATGCACCCAATCCCTAGTCTTCACAACCGGCTACTGATCACGAAGAGGTCGAGCCACTGCCGGGTACCCAATATGATCTACTTCATCACTTAGACCGGGTGCTCGCCAAAATATCCGTGCTGGAGTTAATAAAAAGGTCCACCCTTCCCCAAGATGCATTAAGAAATTTTCTTTAAAAGGTGATGGTTAGTGAGGACATGACAGTTGATAGCCTACCGACGGCCTTGGCAGCTATTTCAAAAGGGCCAACAATTACATTCTCCAAGACCGAGCTAGCACCTCCAGAAGCTCGACAGATGTCGCTTTGCATCTCCATAATTTTGAACAAAGTAAGCATTGATGCGGATCTAGTTGATATAGGGGCATCTATCAATGTCTGCTCGCTCAGCACTCTCAGGGCTTGCAACCTGTCAGAAGAACTCTTACGGCTGACCCCAACCACTATGGCAGCATATGATAACTCAAGGAGAGTGTGTCATGGGGTTGTGACTATTCAAGTTGAGCTTGGGCCTCTCACCATGCCCGTGGAATTTTATGTACTGGACATCGACCCTATGTGCGTCACAAGCACCTCGTAGTCAAGCTCGTGACAAGCAAGTGACACAACAGTACTGCACTGAGTGACTAATCAGAGTAATGCTCGTCAGGGTCAGTCCAAGCCTCTGACAACGTGTGCACACACTGATCCATTATCTTGAGCCAGGCCTCTAGCTATTTTTTCCTCCCAGTAGGATGCTACTGACTATGCAAGAGGGCCCACAGAAATTAGCTTACAAACCGTATAACAGGAATACCCAGCCACATCTCCTTGGTGGGCCGACACAGACGTCGTCGGGCTACGACTAGCAGTTCCATCACAAGGAAAGAGAAAGCTGCTCTTATGGGATGTAAAAGAATGCCACAGTGTACAAAATATTTTAAACATAGCGCATATGAAACATGGATTGCATTAGAAATTACACATGCATACTTTTAAAATCTCCAGGTATATAACGGACTAGCAGGACCCCGTTACATACCATAACAGACCAAGGAAGGACCGCTATGCTTCATAGAACTCAGAAAATTCACAGAAAAATGGAACCATAACGCACCAAGGTAGGCGCTCCATAGGACTATAACGCACTGGATCAAGGGCATTAAAGTCAACTAGCACATAACACCACTGACAGGGGATATAACGGACCAAGGGTGGGACGTTATAGTGAACATAACGCACCTCGCATGGGCCGTTATGCCCACCTGAACAACTGGAATCCATAGGAAAACGCGGTATATAACGCACCATCAGTGGGGCGTCATATTGAATTTAACGCATAGGGGTAGGGGCGTTAAAGGCAACGGACCTTTAACTCAATGCACAAGGACTATAACGTACTAGGGCAGGCACGTTAAAGCCACCCGAACATGAAAATCCACAGAAAACTCAGACACGGACCACATAATGCACCTATAGGGATGAGTTAAATGACCATAACGCACCGGGGCAGGCACGTTATGTCACCTGGGTTTCACGACTCCAGAGGTCAGAATCGAAACCCCTTCCCTGCCGATCGAAATCGACGGGGGATGCGACGGAATACAAAATCAAACCATCTTGTTGACCCATACCGACCATACAAGCCTAAGCATGCCACTAGAACTGAAATACGATACCCATGGATATAATTTCAAGCAATTAAGGCTAAAAATGAATTAAAATGAACTAAACCAGATTATGCACAAAATACGAGGCAACGGGTGTCGGACCACGGTGCAAGTGGCACTGGCGGTGTCCTAACGAGATAAGGTATCCATCCCCCTACCTGGATGATGACGAAAATGACAAATGGACGACGAACCGGCGAGAGGGCGACGCGGCGCCTCCCGACCCGGCTTGACTCCACGCTCCGCGAATCGAGGAAAGGTGGGTGTCAACGTGATCCTCGCAACGCGACCAATCCAACGGTACCTCTCCGGCTTCGATCAGCGGTCGTCTGTACCAGAAATCAAGAGAGGCATGTAAATCGAGAATTAACCCCAAAAACTCCAAAAGAAGAATTTCACAGAAAATAAGGAAGATGGCGACGGATGGCGACGCAGAGGGAGTCAACGGATTCCTGGTGAGATGAGGAGTCTGATCCCCTATCTTTTACGTGGTGAAGACTGCGAATCGATGCCGATCGGACGACGGGGGCCACATCATCTTTCCGCTCGCACGCGTCTCAACGCTTCACGATCCGAGGGAAGAAGGGTACTGGCACGATCCTCGCGTCGAGCCCGTCCCGTCGGTACCTCCCACGCGTCGACTGGGGTCCGTTTGGAACACGAACCGAGAGAATGGGGGTTGGAGGAGAGAGAACGTGTGAGATGGGAGAGAGAGGGTTTCGATGGAGAGAGAGAGAGATTCGAGAGAGTGAGGAGAGAGAAGTGAGTGGGGTGAGATTTTTGTTAAAATTTTTTCGGGATGCCGGTGACCCGAGGCCTTAAGCCTGAACTGGAAGCTAGCAAGACCTACTGGCACGATAGAGGGTGCTTAGTCCGTACCAAGGTCACCGCGTCGGCCAAAGGCAGACCCGCGCTGGGGATCAGCATTTTTAGGTTGCGGGAGGGATCCTCCCAAGGTAGAGCCGAGGGATCTGGGGCCTGACGTGGACCACTCGTACTAGACATCATCCGCGGGGAATCCCGGGGCTGTACGTTCGGTCTAGATGCTAGGACGCCTCGTACCAGGGATTGGGGACCCGGGTGAGGTGGTCGCTCTTCTGGGGTTCGAGTCGGAAGGCCCGAATGCGGTGCTGGGGAGCCCTGCCCCTGGGCTAGGAGGCCCATGCGGGGAGCTAGCCTGGTAGGAGCTCGGGGTTGACGGCCCGAGCTGAGTGCTGAGAAGTCGAACACCCTGGGGTGGAGACCCACACCAGATGTCGACTTGGATGGGGCTCGGGGTTGGAGACCCGAGTGAATTGCAGGACTTGGGACCGAAATCCAAGATGCGAGGTTGGCGTCAGGAGCTGGTCGAGACTGGGCTTGGGGACTGATGTCTGCCCAGGCTGGGACTAGTCCAGAACCCCCACGGGCACTGGTGGCAGGAGAGCCAAGCTGTCAGGACTGGTGGTTGGTGTGGCATATTGATGGTGCCAAAAGAGAAGGGAGCCGGGGGTGGCGGCGGAGCCGCCACGGGGACCACACCCAAGAAGTATAGTGATCCGATGACTGGGGTGAAGCTGCCGAAAGCGGTCGGCACTTAAGTATCCCACCAGTGCATGGGTGGCGACGATGATGGGACCATAGGTAACAGCCACCATAGTTGGTGAAGTCCCGAATGAGCAGAGGTGACGGCCGCGGGCGGTCGTCGAACACGATTCGGCAACTGGGAGACGAACTGGAAGCCGTTGGGAAGTGCGAATAGGTGCTTTTCTACTACCTCTCCTGCAACGATAAGAAAAGGGCACCCGAACTTTAGGGCTGGCACGGGCTTTTGCTTCAGCAAAAAGAAGGAAGGCGGGAGACATCCCACCGGATGTGCCATCCTTTTTGTTCCGCCCCAGGAGTTCACCGACATGCACGTGCGTGTCGACGGGCCCACGGAGCGGTGTCTGCGGTGACCGGAGTGAGGGGTAGGATATAGCTATGGGGGAGATGCTAGAAGATAAGGGGTCTCAGGCACCCCCTCTCATGACTGTATCCGTCTCAAAGCGGTACCGTGCACTCACCTTTTACGGAGAGTCAAGGAGAGACCGAGTGGAACGGGGAGTTTTCAGGTAAAGGGGAAAACGTGGCTGGGATGCAGGCGTGCCAGTCGATTTCTCGATAATCACTTGTAGAACAGAACGTTTAACTGGGGATGTGCCACCAGGGCGCGACACGTGGACTCAGGGAGTGAGCGACACGTGGAGGGGAGGACAGTTCCGTGGGTGCGAGTACATAGGCGATTGTGGGGAGTCATGTACAGGATGTCTTTCCCCACAGATTGTAAGCAATCGGTGTTTATTTACATCAGATTGAATCCAAAGACCTTCGTTTCATGCCGAAGCAGAGTCCATATTCCTGAAGCTTGGGATGAAGACCCGAGGGCACTTTGCAGCTGTAGGTTCATCTCAGACTGCGTCGTGTTGGCTGGGGGTGAAGGGTGCTGGGGGTTCACGCTAGGTGACATAGAGGGTTGCTGGAGGCCCGAACATGGATGCGAGAGCATATGTCCAATTGGTGGTGTAACACTGAGATGCATATATTTTTTTACAGATGGGCCGTGGAGGCCAGGGTACAACAGGTGCATGCCACGGGGCAATTCCGACGTGCTAGTCGGTCCCCGGGTCGATGCATGATATGAATACATATGTGTTTTACTGGTACCTCTCTGGGAAGGAGCTAATTAATTAGTGTCTCCCTCAGTGGACGTAGATTCCATGCGTCGACCAAGTGCACAGGCTGGGTCGACGTAGGCCCAAACAGAAGCTTAGACGAGAAGGAGTCGACTCCCTGAGTCGACTCTTCTCCTAGCAGCAGTTGAAAACTCAATTTCCTTTAAGAAAAATGTTCAAAACAATTATGTGTTGTTTAAATATGCATGTGCATGAAGTTTTCATACAAATCATGTGTGATTTCAAAAACATAGAATTAGAATGAGCATTAGACGTTGCCTACATATGAAGTTCATTCGCACGGCTATGTATATGTGAAAATGCACATGCCATTTCAGTAGGAATAAGCCATATGTGATCATCTCGTGAAAACTCAATGAAGCTCCATCATGCTCATGCAACCTGACAAAATTTCTTTCATGTAAGAAATATCATTGTTCGCGTGCGTTGCGGGTCGGATCCGCGAGGGAATGCCCTCGGGATCGATCGCCTGGGTGCGGGGTGTGCGTTCGGTGACCGGACTAAGGGGCGGGATAAGGCGATAAGGGAGATGCCAGAGTTTGATGTATCTCGGGTATCCCCTCCCATGGCCGTATCCTCCTCAAGGCGATACTGGGCACTTGCCTTTTACGAAAAGCCGAGGGAGGTTCAAGTGGCACGGGAGGTTTTTGAGTTTTGGGGAACGTTGCTGGGATGTGAGTGTGCCAGTCAATTTCTCAACAATCACCTATGGAACCAAGGTTTGACTGGGAAGTGCCGCCAGGACGCGGCACGTGGGCTCAGGAGATAGGCGACACATGAAGAGAAGGGAGGTTCCGCAGGTGCGAGTGCGTAGGCGATTGTGGGGAATCATGTAGTGGACGTCTTTCCCCACCGATCGCAAGCAGTCGGTGTTTATTTGCATCAAATTGAATTCGAACACCTTCATTCTATGTTGAAGAGAAGCCTGTATGTATCTGAAGCCATGGGTGGAGGGCCGGGAGCATTTTGCAGCTATGGTCTCGCGTTCGACTGGGATATGTTTACTGGGGCCAAAGGTGCTGGACACACACACCGAGTGGTGCGAGGGAAGACTGGGACCTAAACGTGGATGCGGAGACATTTATTCAGGGGGCAATATAATTTAAGAGAGCCGTGTGGGCTTTGCAGGTGGGCCGTAGCAGCCAAGGTAGAACTGGCACAAGCCACGGGACAATTTTGACAAAGAGGTCGGTCCCCGGGTCAATGAGTGATAAGGCAGACATCCGCATGTTTTATAAGGGCTCTCCTCGAGGCAAGGGCCATGCCCCATTTGTCGAGGGAGGGCTAGATTGGATGACCGGAGGAGGTACTGGTCGGTGACTGGGTGAGGGCCGGGTGCGGCTTGGGTCGAGCAGTCGGGCCCGGCCTCATGACGGTGGGAGGTAGGATGTCATGGCGTATGTGTGATCGTCATAGACTGGCACACGCGGGTAATTCCAAGGCGAGGGTGTATTCACCGTCGTCATAACGCCTTATGTGTGGCGGGAGTGGACTTGTGAGACATGGCTAGACGTCGTATGAGGGAAGCACGAGTGACATACCCTCAGCGTGTGTGTAAGCCGATTTACGAGCCAACCGCACACACATAAATCTCCTTGCTTGCTTGCGCCTGTTGTTCGCTATGCTGCTTGTATGTTTGTATCCATTTCTTGCCCCACCCCTTGAGCTTCTAAGGAGTTTTTATAGGGGAGGTTGAAGGGTCATAGAAGGGGTTTAGGCGGACCAAGTTAAGGGTTGAACTTGGCTCAGGTAAACCCTTGAAAAATTATTTTTTTTATTTGTGAATGGGGGAGGGAGGGTTTAGGCAGACTAGCCCAAGGGGCTAGCCTGGTCCACTTAAACCCCTCACGGTAGAACCGAAGCAATTCGGCAACAAAGAAATGAAGAGGAAGGCGAAACCCGCACTTCCAGGCCAAGAGGAAGGAACAGAAGAGGCCGGAGCGAGTGTCTAGACTGAATTCGTGGGGCTCCGCAGGAGAGAAATAGTACTTCCAGGGCTGCCCATATCGGCCCTCCAGCCGCTTCACCTCGTCCCAGTCAGCTCACTACGTAGAGGTTCTGCCTACGCCGTAAAAGCCTTAGGAGCCTGCTCAACCTCTTGCACCTTGTCCTCAGAATATTTGTCCGCCATAGAGCAACCAAGAGAGCTAGAGGAGGAAGAAGAGGACACTGTGCTAAACGACTCAGGGGGAAGTGGAAGTTGGCAAATCGCATCCGCCATAACCTCTGCGAGCTCCGCAAAGGCCACCATGACTCTTCGCCCTTCTTGGTTACCCTAGCGATGCATGAACTCCTCACAAATGCAAAGATGGTGGAAAGATAAACCCTAAGCAATGGAAGTTGGAAGCGACTGCATGCGCTAAGCTTATAAACCCCCGTGGGAAGTGGCGTGATGTTTTAATCTTAAAAAAGGGGCTCCACACATCAATTCGTAAAAATTATCATCATTATGGATGTATCCCGAGGACAGTCGCATCAAGCGGCCCCCTATCATAGAAAATCCCACTCGGCTCGAGCCACCTACATCTACCCCAAATGCTACTTGACTGAGCCTAGTCTTGGCTTGGGACTAGGAGGGGGACAAATGGAGAGGGGGATTTCTACTTCCCGTATAGAGTGGCCAAACGAGGTCCTGACAGACCAAATGAGGCCCAGCTCCCACAAGTGACAGCCCCCCCGAGGGCCCACTAAGCCCAATAACCTACTCGGATCAAGCGCTTCCTAGGAGACCTTCGGGTCTGAAAGTCTGAGTGTCAGATTGGTCGGGAGGTCCCTTCAGGACCCTTGCACCTCACCCGAGCGTTGCACCGGTCGCTCGGGAAACCCCCCTTTGAGCCCGTGCCCTTCGCTCAGATCGACTGGCGAAAGCTTATTCGTGCGACCCTTAAGCACCCTTTAAGAGCCGGGAGATCGTGGAGATAATGGAGAGTTAAGAGTCCTGATGCCTTAAAGAGCCCACGAAGAGGACGTAACCTCCTCTGAAACTCCTCACCTCGTAGGGCTCTTACGGCTCGTGAATCGCTATATAAACTAGGGAGGCCCTCCCACGAAAGGTAAGCGATATTGACCCTGAGCTAGAATCGCTTCACCAGTTGGTAGAGAGGAATCTCACGCCGCCCATCTCCTCCTCACCCCCCCTTTGCATCAGAGCTCTACCATATTTGCTAACTTATGCATCGGAGGGTTTCCCCCGGGGATCCATCCCTGGACACCCCTGATTCATTTCCCTTCTTGCAATTCTCACGATTGTGGTCATCGTCCTTAGCTCAGGGACAGCGCGAGATAATCCCTCTTCAAGGTCGATGCATGTTTTGCCTTAGCCATATTAATGTCGAAGCACATTTTGCATCTTGTCTTCTAAGGTCTGTGCACCTTTGCATTGAGCATATAGAAGGTCTATGCACATGTCCCTTGTGCAAAGCAATGTCGATGCATATTGTGTCCTGTGCAAGGCAAGGTCTACGCACATGCATTGTCCAGGTCAGTGCACATTTGCGTCCTGTCTCATATAGGTCTGAGCATGTTTGGTCTGTGCAATTGAAAGTCTGAGCATGTGTGCAATCTTACAATTACAAGTCTGAGCATATGTGCTAGTGTGCAATAAAAGGTCAGAGCACCTTTACTGTAGAAGTCAGAGCACATTTTGCATCATGCATAATAAGGTCAGAGCACATTCTGCATCATGCATAATAAGGTCGGTGCATATTGTCATTTGCACACACTAAGGTTGGTGGGTTCTAGGAGGGTGACCTTGTTGCACTGGATGGCCCAGTCAAATAGGACTTGAGTCCTCTCCTTGGGGAAAGAGTAGGGTTTCATCATCTTCGCTTGTAAAGGAGGGCCTTCTTGTTGTTCAGGAGGCTTAGCCGGAGGCAGGCTGGCAATTCCTTTCTCCCTTCCTTGTTGTCGGTCATACACCATGAAGTCGGTTATATGAACTTCCTTGGGCACTGGCCATTTGCCAATAGACTTACCCTTTTGGCTTGCAGCAGTTGGGACAGAGGGGGAGCTAGAAGTGAAGGCTTCAATTTCGACTAGCACCTTGTTTAGACGATCAAAGGACCAGATTTCAATTCCAATCATCTTCCCAAGGATCTCCCGCCTCAGGTTCTGCTTGCAGATTTGTACTACATCTTCAAGATGTGGCAGACGTTTGCATCTCATACTGAGATCCTGCCATCTTTTAATATACTCCAGAGCTATCTCATCATGTCTCTACCTGGAAGAATAGAGCTCGACCATTGTGACCTCCCTCTCAGCAACGTGGAACAGTTCTTGAAACTTTCGTTGCATAGACGCCCAATTGTTTATAGAGCTAGCCGGCAGGCATGAATACCATTCAAAAGCCAGGCCCGTTAATGAGGACTCGAAGAATTTTAATAAGTAGGCTTCATTCGCTGGCAGATCGCCCATTACTATCATATAGTGAGCAATATGCTCCTTGGGAGAGCTGTGCCTATTGAACTTTTCAAACTTGGGTGGTTTATTGATTCCAGGCGGGAGCCTCTTTGCAGCGTATTGCGGTGGATATGGCACCTTGTAGGCATCAAAAGTGCCGAGATCACCTTCTGCCCTCTCGGACAGCTTCATTTCAATTAATTGTTCCACCATTAACTTATTCAACATGGCTGGGTCTGTCGATTCCAGATGGAAATGTGTAGATTGCTGCGTAGGAGGAGTAGCAAGGGCTACGGCTTGAAGTGCTGGGGGTACCATTGGTGGCAACTATTGAATTTGGGGAAGTGCTGATTATGCCAGTGGTGACTGCAGGAAGTGCGGCTGTAGAGAGGCCTTGTCTAGACTTGTTGCTTGAGGAGTAGCTAAAGGTGTAGTATCATCCAGGCCAGGAACTCGCCGGGACGATTCAGCATGCACGTCTTGAGAAGGGGCTTGTTCATTTTTTACATTCAACTGTCTTCTCAAGGCTTTGATTTCTTGCTGGTAGTTTTGCAGCATCATTAAGATGGACGGGTCTAGCACCGCCATAGTGGGGGTGTTCTCAAACGCCTTATCCAGAGAGCCCTTGAATGTGGCCGGCAAAGAAATCTTTTCTTCTTTGGGAGTCACCGCGTTGGCAGTCGAGGCGGTGATAACTTCCTTTTCTTTGGCTACTTTGAGTATTTCTCTTGCAGCTTTTCCTCTTCTTGTTACTGGCCCGGGCCTTTTAGCTAGCTTGGCCAATTCTTCTAGGTCTTCGGGTAGGGCCCCATATCTGCTGGCTACCCTTGCTAGGCTACAAGTGAAAACTTGCATTCTCTTCCTTTGCCCCTAGACTACCCTCTTGGCTTGACCGGGGAAGGTCAACCATTCAAACATTAATATCCTTTTATTCTCTTTTCACCGTGGGAGAGTTTCATAGCACTCGGCCTTCCGACCGTCTTCATTGTCTTCCCTCTTATTTCTTTTCCTTCCTCTTTTCTTTCGACATTGATGGCGCGGAGTAGCTTTTGCCGACATAGGGAAGAACTTCCCAAGCTATAGAAGTAATTCTGGACCACCTGGGCCATTCCTTCCTGATTGTGCCTTGGAGAGAAGGTAGGTGGTGAGGACACGAGAGCCAGTCGCCGATATCAGACACGCAGCACGACTCGAGCGACTCCAGCCTCTCTATGGTTGGAGCCCTGGATGAGTTCCCTCCCCGCCAGGTAAGTGTTTTGGCTAAGAGGGTTTGTGTGATTTGTTGCATTTGTTATGCGCTCAATTAGCAAAACATTCATTTTTTGTGTGGCAGGTGACTTGGACTCCTTATGCGACGGAGGACACTACCCTTCAGCCGTGGGTGAGGGAGGGGCGAGCTTGGTTCCAAAGAGACACAGTGTTGTTCTGCGTGAACCTGAGGGAGCCACTCTTCCTTTGCCTAGTGCAGAGGACGCTGGGGTGGCATCAGCCTCCAGTGGCGATTCCAGCCGAGCACGAGTCAGATCGGGGACGTCGCAGGACTTCGGCAAGCAATCAGGACTGGGCCTCCCACTACCGTGCTAAGCCAGAGGCACTTCAGAAAGGGCCCTCACTGGAGCATGACCGGATAATGAGGAGTAGCGAGGCTTACTTGGCAGACTACCAGGACCGGTATGCTAGACGACTTCATCTAGACACTCGAGAAGTGAGTTACTCTCTTAGATTTCAAATGTGATGTTCTTATTCAACTTCTAGGGCTAAGTGAGTTTGTGACGTGATATGCAGATGCCCGAGTCTGAAGCAGTGAGGATTCTCAAGGATCGGATCATCATCCTTGACCAGACGATCATGAACCTATGACATGAGATCCGAGAGATGGTAAGCCAAAGCAAACTAATTGATCTTGAATTTGGAATTGATTGGATTTGACTAACTGCTTGCCCCTTGTGTTGGTAGCGACGGGAGCTAGCCTGTGTGCACGTGAGAGCGGGTGGAGAGGTTGTCCCTTCGTTCTGAGCTGACATCGTGGATGAGTTGGAGGATCACCTAGCTGGGGCCATCGAGCGAGCCGAGGAGCGAGAGGCCGAGCTGGCCGAGGCGGTAAGAACTTAATACTCAAGCTAAAAGTAATTCTCTTCTTTATCATCTTTACTTATTTTACATGACTATTCATTTTCTGCAGAGGAAGGAGCTGGCAGCCTGCCTGGCCGTTCGTCAGGAGCAGGAGGCCCGCATTGAGGAGCTGACTCACCGACTAGGAGAGACGAGCATGATTGAGTGGCTCGAGGGTCACCTAGCTGAGGCGAAGGAGAGAGAGGCTGAGGCACGTGCTCAAGAGATGGCGATGGCAGTGAAAGAGCAGTGAACTCGCGGTCAGCTGGAGGCCTTGCGATGACAGGTGCTACGGAGGTACCAGGGCAGGGATGCCCCAGGATAGAGAGTTAGGCCTGTGACTCCTTCGGAGTCACTGTAAGCCATAGGAGACGTGCACTTAACGATGGATGAGCTCATGGGTATGGTGCAGTCTCCCACAGGACAGGAGGCGATTCAGCCAGCCGCCTCTAGTTCGAGAGCTTCGCAACTGTCACGGCTGCGAGATAGAGTGAGCGGAGATGGAGATGAAGCTGATAGTCGACGTACTTGACCTCGCACCGATGGAGACTAGGAGAGATAGAGAGAGAGAGAGACACAGTTGGGTAGCAGCTGCCCCTTTTGTACACTAGGGGTATGCCCCTAGAATGTTGTTTGAATGGAATGAAATGGACATATTTGGCAATGAAATGAGCATTCTTCAGTGTACTTCTCCCAATTTGGTTTGACGCTGTCTTCCCTTTTTACCTATTTCAACCACACTAAAGGGAAAAAGGTTAGTATAGTATGATTTTAGCCCCTTCCAAAAGCAGATAGTACCTTTCTCGATGCAGGGTCAGAGGGCAAAATCTTATTAACAAGATTTGGAAAAAGGAGTAATAAACATGCCATGCACATGCAAGCAAGCAAAATCTAAAAAGGAAGGGAAACATGATCATGCAATGTTCATACGGATGCAAAACATTTTTTTCTCTTTTAGATTTTTACAAATTTTTTGGTGTTTTGTGGTTTTGCCTACATCCCAGCCACGTTTCCTGTTAACCCAAAAAACCTCCTGTGTCACTCAGTCTCCCCTCGACTCTCCATAAAAGGTGAGTGCACGGTACTGCTTTGAGATGGATACAATCATGAGAGGGGGTGCCCGAAGCCCATTACCTTTTGGCATCTCTCCAGTAGCCATATCCTACCTCTCACTCCGGTCACTGCACACACCACTCCCGCGGGCCCGTCGGCCACACACACACGCTGACGGACACCCCCTCTGGGGTGAAACAAAAAGGATGGCATGCCCTGTGGGACATCTCTCGCCTTCCTTCTTTTGCTGAAGCGAAAGCTCGTGCCAGCCCTAAAGTCTGGGTCCCCTTTTCCTGTCCTTGCAGGAGAGGTAGTAGAAAAGCACCTGTTTACGCTTCCCAGTAGCTTCCAGTTCATCTCCCAGTTGTCGAATCATGTTTGACGACCGCCTGCGGCTGTCGCCTCTGCTCATCTAGGACTTCAACAACTATGGCAGCCGTCACCTATGGTCCCATCGTCATCAAAACCCACGCACGAGTGTGCTACTTGGCGGTGCCGACTGCTTTCTGTAGCTTCGCCCCAGTCGTCGGATCACCCTACTTCCTGGGTGTGGTCCCTGTGGCGGCTCCACCGCCACCTCCAGCTCCTGCTTCCTCTGGTGCCACCAATGCACCACACCAGCTACCAGTCTTGACAGCTAGGCTGAGCGTCAGGCTCGGCTCTCCTGCCACCGATGCTCGTAGGGGTTCCAGGCCAGTCCCAGCCTGGGCAAGCATTAGTCCCTGGTCCCAATCTCGACCAGCCCCTGACGCAAACATCGTGTCCCGAGTTCTGGTCCCCAGTCTTACAATCCACTCAGGCCTTCAACCCCGAGGCCCAGCCAAGCCGACATCTGGTGTGGGCTTCCACCCTAGGGTGTTCTGCTCCTCAGCACTCAGCTCGAGCCGTCAACCCCCAGCTCCCACCGAGCCAGCTCCCCACACGGGCCTCCTAGCCCGGGGGCAGGGCTCCCCAGCACCCCATTGGGGCCTCCCGACCCGAACCGCAGAAGCGCGACCGCCTCGCCCAGGTCCTTAACCCCTGGCACGAGGCGTCCTAGCATCCACACCAGACGTACAACTCTGGGGTTTCCCACAGATGATGTCTGGTACGAGTGGTCCGCGTCAGGTCCCAAATCCCTCGGCTCTACCTCGGGGGCATTCCTCCCGTAATCTGACAACGTCGATCCATAGAACGTGTCCGCCTTTGTGGGATGCGGTGACCTCGGTATGGACTGAGCACCCTCTGTCGCGTCTTCTGGTCCTACCAGCTCCTAGTTCAAGCTCAAGGCCTTGGGTCACCGGCACTCTGGTACCCCCTATAGTGACAACTTTGGGCGCAGACATGTCGCGGCAAGCGTCCGCAACACTACTGTCGGCTCAGATGAAAGCCTACACTCGAGCCACCCAGTCGCCAGCCTTCACTACAGACTTCGTGTCTTGGGGGCCTACCTCAGTATTCCCGATGAATGGCCCTGTGCCACCAGCACCTGCAGGCTGGGTTTTCTCGGCCTACCACCTAGGAGCGGAGTCGTCTTCCACTCCCCAGAATTAGCACTGTCGTAGCCGTAAAGGCAAGCAACCCATTGCTACCACTAGCAACTCCGGCAAGACCATTCTTATCGGAGATTTACGGATTCGCCTAGATGGGGGCGAACCCATTATTCATCTGGAATGGATCGTCCCTACGGTCCCTATCACCAACTGCTTTAGGCTCCTGCATCGAATGCAGGAAGACAAGGTGGAACTTAAGTGGGCAGACGCTTCAGCAACGGCCCAAAAGCACCAGCGCCGGTTTGGCACTCAAGCTCCCAAGTCCCGTCGGAGGAACAAGGATGAGGGAGGCCCTGGCGACGGCAAGTGCCTCACTCGCCCTCTCGATGGTCGCCTCGGCCTCGGCCAGCTCGGACCTAGCTGCAGCGAGGTAGCCCTCTAGTTCCCCGATTCTACCCCTGAGGGCATTGACATCTCGGTGACCTCCCTCCAAGACCTTCTCGAGCTGCTCCTCACTGCCTCGACGCTCCTCCAAAGCTTGCAAATATTCACCCTCCTGGGCCCTGATGATGGCAAGCTCGTTAGGGGCCCGAGTCTTGAGGAATTCGAGACGGTTCACATATCTTAACAATAGTAAGACTCGTCGCGACCATTCCCCTAGGGGGCAACCTAGCACTTGTAATGCACTGGTTAGCTGCATCACTATTGCGTGCGCCCCCCGGTATGTGTGGGAGGGGTCGGCAAGTATTGTCGAGCGAAGCGCCAGTAGCATCGGCCGAATCGGCACATCTGAGGCGGCGTGGCCGATGGAAGGCACCGCTGGAAGATCAAACTCCACCGTGCCGTCCACGGTAGCCTACATCTCGGCATCCACCACAGCCAAAGAAGAAGGGAGAGCCACGGCCAAGTCACTGGGGCCTCCCGCTTCAATGGGTAACCCCCGGCCGGCTATCGCCAAGGGAGCTGCTGGAGCCACAACCGAACCATCCAGCTCCGCTATTGCGAGGGGCTGCTCCTCCCTGCTCTCGGTCAGAGGAAGGGCGGGAAGCGGAGCTGACTCAGGCATCGCTGCTGAAGGCTCGGCCGCCTCTTCCGCTGATGCCCCCTCCTCCCCGTGAACCGTAAGGCTAGTGAGTGTCTGCCCCAGGAGCCGACCTTCCTCAGGTGTCACGAGCAGTCGGGGAGGTGGAAGAGGAACCATCAGCTTTAGCCCGCTCCCCGACTGCAGGAATGATACTAAGCACTCCACCTTCGACGCGGAAAGTAATTGTGGCTCGTCAACCTCCACAGGGCCCGCTGCCCCCCTCTGCTTCGCAACAGCCTTGCGGGCTTTGGCGGTGCGCGCCTCGGGGAGACTCCCTTCCTTCTGAAACACAAAGAATGGGATTAAGCTTACAACGATCAAGATGGGTTGCCCCAAGCCCCAGGGAGGCGTGGGAGAGGTCTCGGAGGCCTCGTTTTACCCCGGTTGCCATAACCATTCTGTTTTCCGGTGCTATCTCCCCCTCCTCCAGAACCTCACAGGCCGTTGATGCAGCCTCCGCGGCTACTTCCTACTGCACGGCCTTGAACAGGGCCGCCAGCTTCCCCAAGCCGACGTTGCTGCCCTTGAGTGACTCCGCTGGGGCATCCGGGATGGGCGCCTCCATGGTTCCTGCCTGGGTTTGCTCCTACAGGATGACCGGGGGATAAGAGACAGAGGGCCGAAAGCTAGCCACAAAAAGGGGGTCCCATATGAACGGGCCCACACTTACGAAATCCTCACCCGAAGTCACCTCGTCAGAAGAGTAGTCGTAGTCTACCATCTCGCTCGAAGAAGACTCGGCCGGGATGGGCTTCTCCCTTGACGGGGAAGGGACGCTCGCTCGGTCTCCTTCAACCTCCTCCTCGCGTGGGCTGGGAGACGGTGACGCCCAGACCTCAGCCTCCTCCTTGCATAGATCCGCGTCGGCTCGGGGATCCCCCGGGCTTCTATCTGCTCGGGAAGGGAACTGAGGGGAGCTGCCAAATGAGGAAACATTCGGGTCAGACGAAAGTCCTCCAGCTCCCAACGAATAGCAAAAGGGAAATACGTCAGCCACTCTAGTGCAAGAAATTACCTTATTCGGTCTCCGTGGCCGGGACCGGGCTGGGGATTGTCTCCTCCATGGAAGGCGCGACCCTAGGTGCAGCGGCTTCACCTACATCCGGAGCATAAGCAGATGCTGTTGGGGTACACGGTGCTATGGATTCAGCCACCGAAGCTGCTGCTGGCCAAGCTGTGGCCAAGAATAACAACGGCGTCCCGAGAGAGACGCTGAGTTGCAATGTGCACCATGTGCACCAAACAGTCGGCCCGTCTCACCAAGGATCGGCGTCTCATCGGAGGAGGCTTCAGAGGAACAACACTGGTGCTGCCCCGAGGCACCGCATATCCACCTCGGAGAAGTCCATGACTGTTGGGACCAGCCGAGTCCATTTGAACGGGCAAAGGTCCGAGGTGATTCCAGACCGCTTAATACCAGCTGTCCCAGTCCACAATTCTTTCCAAGGACTGGAGAAGCTGAAGGAGAAGGTGCCCGCCGTCTCAGTTGCGGCACCGAGCAATGTATCGGCTCATAGATTGCAAAACTCAAACAAGCCTAGGTTGCCAAGGAAGCCCAACCCACTACACTAGCCCACGAAAGGACAAGCTACATTCACCCAAGGAGGGCCCGAGGAGATGAAAGGGGCGAGATGGCGACCCCGACCCACCAACCGGCAGTTGCTGCACCAGTGCTGCCCAAAAATCCCCGCCGCCAATGTCGCAGGCATCATCACCATGCTGCCTGCCCGGCGTTCATGACTTACACTCATCCTACTATCGCCATTGACATGCAACTACCGGCTGCTCTCCTCGACCAGGAGTGGGAAGGGATCGAGCAAGCCATGAGAAACTACCTCCGAGGCCCGGGTAGCACCCATATGGGTCGTCAGAGACTGGTAGGGGCAGTGGCCTCCGCCTTTTGAGAAGAAGAAGAAATCCAACTTGTGCCTAGCACAGAATCAAGGAACCGATCGGAGGAACGATGTCAGTCCCCTGTGCGGGAGGAAGTGCTGCCCCGATGGTCGATTTTTGACAGACTAGTGTTCCCAAATAAGCCGTCGAGAAGGATGGCAAAGAGAAACAAGAACTGACAAATTTTCACCTGCAACATGGCAGGAGTTCTTGGCTGGTACGGAGCTCTACCTACCGACCTTAAAGAGGTGGCCAGACTCACCGCCAGACACGGGCCTCTCACTAGAAGAGGAAGAGCGACAGGTGAAGTGGCATAGACAAGCGCCGAGGAGACCTCCCCGGAAGAACCTTCAGTGGCTCTAATGGCCAATGTGATCACCACTGGAGGCACGAGTGGTGGACCCTCTACATCATCCGAGGACGCCCCAGTCGAAGAGACGTGGGGCATGTCTAGTCTCCCTGCAAATGACCCTGCTATGCTGCACATGATACAACAGTTCTAGCGGGAGATTGAATCACTGAAGAGACAACTAAACGAGAGGAATACATAGCCCTCGACGTCCGGGCAGACTGAGGTTCTACTGGAAGCACCCAGGGGTAACAGGCAATCTTCTGAAGTGACTCTGCAGGCTGCGACATTCCCATCAACCCCCAGCTTCCCTGGGGGCATGCCCCTACAACAAACATAGTACCTGGCATTGGCTCCGCCGCAGATCTCACCTTCCCAAGGGTGTCCCATGGCCCCTCAGGCGACTGTGCTGACCACCCTGGTTGCATAGCCCACCAATTTCTATCTAAGCTTGGTCGACCCGATAGCAGTCAGTCGGTTGACGCTGGAACGAATGATAGACATGAAGCTAGCAGAAAGGGGCGACGGGGATCAAACGCCATTAGACATCTACCGGGTGCCCTAACCAGCTCATTATGCCGCGAAGAAGCTGCTGGTTGGCATCACCAAGCCACCGAAGTTTGAGAAGTTTAATGGGAAAGGGTCCCCCAGAGAGCACATCACCTACTATGTAAATGTTATGGGAGATTTGGCTGCGGATGAGGCCTACCTCCTAAAGTTTTTCAGCTCAACACTCACCGGGTTGGCCATTGAGTGGTACTCCAGCTTACCTCCTGGGGCTGTTGCCGATTGTGAATGAGTCTAGATGTTTTATGACATGAGTGGTTAAGAGTTATTAAGACTTATGATTCAGATACATTTCAAACATTTAAATACAACTTCGAGAATACATTAGATTTATGCCAGTCTAAATCAGTGGATATTCTTAACCGAGTATGACAGGAATTTCCTTTAACACATCAGACTTATATACAGGGTACACAACACAAGTTTTTCTCTGATCAGATCAAGCAATGCAACTGAACAACTCATCATCAGTGTAGTGAAAATGAAACGATTAGACCAACTTGAAGAGATGTGAGTGATGCCAATTGATATGAGTGCAAGCTGGCAGTGAAATTACAATAATCACAAGGATAGCATCATGGATGAGAAGAACAAACATCAAGAGCTGAGTCTGGAGTACAGACAGATCAGCTTTACAGTTATGCCAGTAGGAAATCAAAGGAATCTCTCCTTTGGGAATGAAAGGAGAAGCATGGAGACTCTGATTCAAAGACAGGTGGTAAGAAGTGATACTAGTTGATATGAATTCAGACGAAGAAATATTCAAAGACCTTTCAATACAATTGAGTGAGAGGCTAAGAAGACGGTCAGATAAAGTCCAAAGGACAACAAATAAGTCTATGGATGCTTCCCCTGGCTCAATGCAATGGATTATCAATTTTTTTTAAAAAAAATCATGATGATATGTAATGCATTACCCTTCATGTATGCATATGGAATGACTCTTCTAAGAAGATTCTCTGATTGAGAGCATGAGAGTCAGGAAGATCCTGCAAGAGCAGCTAGACTCCCCTTGACTAAGTGCATGAAATACAATGAAGGCATAGCACAAGATTCCAAATATTATGCCGAAAGAAAATGCATGTAGGTCAGTCAAAGGTAGACTACTACCTACATGGTAAGCAATTCAAATATTCGGATGCTTTTAATTAAAATTCAGATCAAAATTAATCATGTTGTTTAATCACTCAAATTTAACTAACAAATTAAGCAAGGAATGCAGTGATAGGTAATTTAGTAGATTTACCTGACAAGCTCAGAATTGGGGGACACTTCAGGTGCCTTGGTTTATTACCCCCTTGATTTCAGACCAAGGCACACTTGCAGGATAGCACATCATTTGACACGGGCAAGTACCCAAACAGTCTTGGGTCCTGCATTGTTAGTTACACATTTGATGGGTGCTTTCAACATTTCCTTGGCACAAGAATCATCAAAACTCATTTGAAAATAGTTAGACATAGCATGTCCTAACTGTCCACAATAATGGCATGATATAACTTTTCTATGCTTAACATTGTTAACATCGAATTTATGTGCATTCACACAAGAATTTCTGTTAACAGGACGAGTGTGCTGTTTACTAAGACCAGCCAGCCAATAGTTTGCAGCACGGTGACCTGGCTTACCACAGTCAAAACAATGAATTCCCCCTTTTAGATATGCAGATCTTTAGCATGAGAATTCTTAACATTCAGTCAAAACAATGAATTCCCCCTTTCTTATTGCATTAACTAATGAACCATATTATACTGACATCATCAAAACACATGTAATGCAACAAAAACCTTTGATTAAATGCTAGGAGAAGGGGCCCTCGGGCCTAAAATTGATATTAATTAAAGGAGTGAGAAATCAAAATTTTAGTGACACATTTCCCGTTGAAGTGGTGAACATTTGAATAAAATCAGTCGTTAATTGACCAATTCATGTTTGGGCAAGAGACCTAATTTATAAATCCAATGTATGCCAGGAGCATGGCAAGCTTGATATTTTAGATTAGATCCCAATAGAAACATGTCAGATGTAGCTGGCTATTGGCCTAGAGCCGAATCAAGAATGACTATGATGGGATGACCCCAAGGTTCAAGCATGACCTGTAGAGGGCTCCTATCATCAAAACAGAATCATCAAATCAGAATATGATATGTTGCTATCATCAAAGCTAGACAACATATGCACAACAAGGACCATGCCTGAACTCGTCCCGAACCAGCGAGGGTGTCAAAGATTGACACCTCTGGTATAGAGAAGTCCGGCTACTCGAGACACCAACCGAAGGAGGGAGAGTCCTCTCTGGGTGAGCCATGACCGGAGTGCCCCCTCTGAGCATCCCCATTCTTGGGACGACTTCACTTGGCTTGGGCAGGGTCGGTGCCTCTCCCCAAGCCCCCTCAGCCTCGACCGGGACTTCAGAATCGGCCACCTCTGCCTATTGACTGGAAGGCTCGGTGACAACCTCCCTGCTGATGACAGCCACCTCTGGCCCAGTGAGTGGGAGATCGAATTGGTGGACTTCCTCGGTCAAGGGCCCCTTAACCAGGCAGGCTTGCTCTTCGACTGGAGGGGCATCCTCTGCCTTCTTCGATTGCTTCTTCTCTGCGACCAAGGCCTTCATGGAAGACAACATCAACGGCTCACTAGGTTCCTTGTGCTTGGACCCACGGTGCTCAGGGACGTCATCCCAAGCCTTCTGCTTGCCCTTATCCCAGGCACGGGAGGGACCCTCAGAAGCTTGGGGCTCACTCGGAGCAGGCATCTCCTCCAGGTCGGCGGTCCCCTGCTCTAATGACTGCTCCCCTTCATCAGCTGTCCGCCTCGAATCTGAGCAACCAAAGCCAAATCTTCAGAAGGAGACCCATCTGCCTGACCTAGAGGCGTAATATGGGGCACCAAGGTTCTTACCTCACTTGAACAACGCATGCGAAGGATATTCCTCAATGTTCGCCACCGTCATCAACTCGGTAGTCGATTTGCGATGCTCCTAGAGAATCCTTATCTCCTCTTCCAGCTCCGAGGAAACCACCACTTGCTTCGGAGGAATAGACGGATGGAAATTTGGCACCATCGGGAAACCCTAAGAGACACCGCCCTTCGACGAGCCCACCTAGAAAAATTGGGTCTTCCATCCCTTGTGAGAAGAATCCTTGGCAGAAAGCGTCACACAACCCCCTCCCCTCTTTGCCTGAAGATAGAAGAAGCCCTTTCCCGCATGGGTGTGCTCCTTAAACTCAAAAAAGGCATGGAAGAGGTCCAGTGAAGTGTTGATCCCACACGAATGACAAAGAAAGACGAAGGAGAAGATGAAGGTGTACGAGTTGGAAACCAACTGGATGGGAGCCAGTTGGTAGGATTGAAGCGGCTTGATGGCAAAGTGGTGGAGAGGCAAATGGAACCTGCACTTTCAAGCCAAGAGGAAAGTGCAGAAGATGCCCGAATGAGTATCCAGACTGGACTCGTGAGTTTGGGCCGGGGAAAAATAGTACTGCCACGGCAGCCCGAAGCACTCCTCCAAAAGGATGGGTGGGTTGCAGCACCAGGCTTCCCGCACCCTGACCAACCTCTTGCTCTTCAACAGTGGGTATTGCTCCGCCATAGCCGAACAAGAGGAACAAGGGGAAGAGGAGGAAGACATCGACTTAGGAGACTCAAGCGGAGGTGGAAGTCGACGAATCACCACCGTCGTGATCTCTACTACCTCTGCAAAGCCCTCGAAAAGTCTCCCCAGACCCCCCTCCCGGTGCATGGGCTTTTTCAAAAGGGAAAAGTGATGAAGAGACAGAACCCTAAATAAAGGAGGCGCAGAACATAAACCCACGTGACGTTTATACTCCCAACGTTTGGTGGGAGGGAGCATGAGGTTCCACACTCCAAGAAGGGACTCCTCGTATCGACTCGAGAGAGTCATCATCACGGGCATATTCCCAGGACAGTTGCATTAAATGGCCCCTCCCGGAGAAAAATACTCACCCCATTTTGAGCCACTGACGTCACAGGGATTCTTTTCTGGAGAACCAATGGCTGTCACTTTTGGTCCGTTGGTTGTGGCGAGCCATGCGGAGCATGGCTACTTGGCAGTGCCGATCTAGTTCGACGACTTTCCCCCAGTCGTTGGCTTCCCCAACTTCCTCGGGGTTATGTTCGTGGACCTCCTAGACGTCTAGGAGCCTGAGCCCGTCACCCCCGTGGAGGCGACACTCCAAGCCATGAAGATGGTGGGCTGCTATGTCCACCACATTGAAGCGAAGAAGAAGCGCACTTCGGCTGCTAGGAGGGCGACAAGGAGGACTGCCAACACGCCGCAAGGCCGGATTTCCCTCTCGAGCAAATCCGTGATGATAGGAGGAGTTCGAGTGTACCTGAACAGTCGCCAGGCCACGATCTCTCTCGATTGGGTGGTCTCGATGGTGCCGGTGCGCAATCAGTTCCAAGTGCTGGCCCGAGAGTGAGAGGACCGCACTAGGTCCATACGAAAGCAAGAATTGGCCCAGAGGCTGACTAGATTCAAGCAAGCATGGGTGCCCAAGAGGCGGGCCCTAGCCCCAACCCAACTAGAGCTCGTTAGGACTGATCAGCTCAAGAAAAAGAAGGAACATGAAGAAGAGGAGATCGAGGTGCCAGTTCAAGCATCTCAAAAATCGGCCTTCCGTCCTCATGGCAGGCAGGCGAGTGCCTATCCAAATGATGGAAGATATAGCAGGATGTACGAGCAGAGGCACCTCGCCTCTAAACCATCGATGCAAGCATCACCACCAACTGTCTGCCCTACCCAGGGACAAGACGATATCACTTAGGCCGTGCGGGGATATCTCCGCGGCCTTGGAAACACCTTGCTGGGAACTCAGTGGCTTTTAGAAGCCATGAATGATGTCGAGAGAGACCGGGAGCGACAAGTCAACCCGAAAGACATCGAAGATGTGGAGTCAAGATGCTATGGGCCATCCCTCCGTGAAGAATCTGTGCCGAGAATCTTGGTGTTTGACAGGTTAACTTTCCTTGGACAATCAACCAGGAAAGTGATATAAAGAAACAAGAAGATGCGGGTTTATACCTATAATATGGCCAGAGTGGCCAGCCAGTATGGGGCCCTCCCCGTAGACCAAGAAGAAGTGGCCATGCTTGCTGAAAGGCCGGGTCCTGTCACCAGAGGAGGAAGAGCTGCAGCCGAGGTAATACAAGCCCTTGCTGGTGAAATGAGTTCAGATGCGGTCGCCATGGCGACGAACATGATTACCACTGGGGACGAAGGAGAAAGGCTAGCACCTTCTCTAGATACTTCGATAGAAGGGGGAGGCCAAGCTCCTAGCCCATCCACCCCTGACCCAGCGATATTGATGCTGCTACAAGCCTATCGACAGGAGATCGAGGCCCTGAAAAGACAAGTGGGAGAACTGACCGTGCATGCTTCTGCCTCGAAGTAGGTTGAACCTCCTCCGGAAACATCTCGGCATGGCGCTGAAGAATTTGAGGGTTCACCCCAGATAACGGCTTCTCAACCAATTCCCAACTATGTTGGGGGCACGGCCCCAACAACCCCTCCGGCTCCTCAGCACCAAGGTGCCGCCACTTTACCCCACGCAATGGTGTTGGCAATGCCACAGATCCATTCGGCTCATTTCTACCTGGAAGCGGGGGATCCGGTAGTGGCTAATAGGCTCATGATTGAGCATATAGTCGAAATGAAGCTGGCTGATCAGGGCAGTGAAGAATACACCTCATTTGATTTGTACAAGGTGCCTTACCCTGTCCATCACGTGGTGAAAAGATTGCCTCCTGGCGTCAGCATGCCGCCAAAGTTCGACAAATTCAATGGCCAAGGCTCGCCAAAGGAACATATAGCCTACTACATCAATGTGATGGGTGATCTGGCGGCCGATGATACGGGTTCCCACTCGCGGGCTTCACCCACCAAGTACATTGGAATGCTCCTGGGAACAACATGGGACAAGCTATCCTGAGCCTGTAAAACTGCACGCTCCATCCCCTTCACAACCCACGGCTCTTGCCTCTCCCGAGATTGTGACTGCTTAAGAAAACAGAGCAAGTGCTTGTCCTTTGGAAAATCTCCCCTGTAGCTCCCTGTGGTGTGGTCAAAGGTGAAACCCTTCTCAATCTTGGTGAGCCTCCGAACATCCATGCTTTCGATGTCCGAGCCTGAGGACTCAGCCAGTGCTGCCACCTCGACATGATCCCGATCCAAATCTTCGACATTGAGCCACGTGACCGGTGTCACCGGAGGCGGAGGGACACGTCTGGTACCAGCAGTAACAGGAGCGGAAGAACCACTTGGAGTAGCCACTTCTCTGTAAAGTGCAATAAACAAATATTAGAACAAACTGTAGATAAAGAGAAATTAAAACCATAAAGGGAGGGGAAAGATCCACTGTAAGAGAATGGGAGGAGAAGAAAGAAGAAAGAAACAAGGTGAAGACCCCAATGAACGGGCCTTCCCCAGCATGCCCTGAGCGGCCTTCGCCGGCACACCCATGGAGGCCTTCCCCGGCACACCCCACGGGTCTTCCCCGGCACACCCTGTGGCGCCCTTCCCCGGCATGGTCCTTGACCCTTCACTGGCACACTCCCTGGCACCTTCCCTGGCACGCCTGCAAGGGTCTTAGCCCAGCACACCCCATGTGCTCTCCGGCACACTTGCTGCCCGTCCCCCGGCACAAGTCTTGGCAAGCTCTAAAGTGTTACAAACACAAGGACAAGGATGGGGAATGAACAAAGAAAGAAAAAGGAGGGGCATGATGAATGGAAGAGATGGGTGATGAGGACTACAAGGGGACTCTACTATAGTTGAAACTAATAAGACACCGGTAATTTCTAACAAAATTTTGGTAGAATTTTCCCTAGGCCAGAGGCGTAAGGGGAAACACGGGTGCACACCCACACGGAGTGACGGCCCCAACAAAGTGGTGGTGGGCCCTGCGGGACAACACCGGAAGTCCTCAGCTACAGAAGTATGCTTCTCTCCCTTCACCAGCAAATCACCCACAGGGCTTCCCCGGTACACCCTACTGGAGGCTTCCCCGGTACACCCTGCTGGAGGCTTCCCCAGTACACCCTGTTGGAGCCCTCCCCAGCACAGTCTAGGTGACCCTTTCCCGGTACGCCTACACCCTGCTTCGCCAGTACAGCCTGAAGTTGCCCTTCCTGGGCACACTAAACTCCCCTCATCAGTACACCCTACGGGTCTTCCCCGGTGCACTCCCCATGGTCTTCCCCGGCACAGCCCTTAGGGCCTTGTCCAGCACACCCCCCGAAGGCTTCTCTGGCACACTCCCATGGGCCGTTCACTGGCACACCTGTGCCTCGCCTTCCTCGGCACGCCCGTGACCCGCCTTCCCCAGCGTACCCAAAGCCTCCTCACCGGCACGTCTGGTGATGGCTCCCCCGCCCACAGCACCGGTGACGGAGAAGAGGGTGGAGAAGAGAGGAGAAGGAGAGATGAAGATGGAGAGGAAGAAGAGAGGGAGGGAAAGGAGCCTAGGGCTCCGACATTCCCCCAAGGCATGGAAGAGGAAAGAGGAGAACGGGGGAGAAAAGAGAACGGAAGAGGGAAGGGGGAAGAGAGAAGAAGAAAGAGGGGGGGCCTCCACGGCGGTGCCCTCACCACGGACGATGATGACGGCGGCGGTGGCACTTGGCGTCCAGTCACGGCGGCAGAAAAGAAGAAGGAAGAGGAGGGGTCGTCCGCTCGGCCACCGAAGAGAGAGAAAGAGAGAGGGAAAGTGGGGGGTTCGAAAGGGGGTGGCCCGTGATGCCGTTCAACTTATTAACCCTCCCGATATTACCACTTGAGCAGCGAACTGCCATAGAAGCTACACATCTGGCGCCGGCGTTGTCGCACGACGCCGTCTTAGTGATGGGGAAGGCACTTACGGCATAAGCAGAGGATGGAAGGGATAGCAGGAAGAAGAAGGAGACGGAACATCAGATAGTCAAGTCGCCCAAGCATCCATATATTTTCATTCATTCCATGTGCAGGAAACGCATACAAGACTCACCAACTCCGGCGCCAGCATTGTCACACGACACCGTTACATTGTTTACAGAGGGACTTGCAGGAGAAGAGAAAACCAAAGAGGGTGGGGGAGTAGGCTCGTATCATCACCTCTCCCCCTCCCCATTTACATCGTAGTTGGAGAGTAAAACAAAGAAGGGAAAATCGATGAGTATACACCACGACGACCTACCTAGGAGTGACAGAAATAGGGATCTTCCTCTCCGGTGCTGGGAACTTCGACAGAATGGAGGGCGGACACAAGAGACTCTCAGACGGGAGGCTTCTTCTCCTTCACGAAACCCTCAGAATCCTTAACTCTGATTGGTCTCTACCCTTTTCTTCTTCTCCTCTGATTGCTCTCCTTTTTTTTGTTGGTCAAACCAGGCGTGTTTATATAGCACGAAGCTTAATCCGGCGCGATGGAGCGTGCGTCGGGGATGATGGCGTCGTGGAAATGGCCTCCCATCTTCATCTTTGCATGCCGGTATTGCTGGCGCCATTTAAGGGGCGCGCCGGTGAAGTGGGGCACCGTATTAGCCTCGTTCGATTGTCTAGGGCTAGTCGGTGGGTCCAGAGATGGTTCCAGAGGCCACCATTGACTCTTCCTCTCGCCAGGGTCCTTGTAAAACCTTGACGAGGAGTTGACGAAGCTCTCAGCATGGCGTACGGCCTTATTCTGAACTTCGTATGAGTTTGGCTCGAGTACACGGGTTTTCTGTTGACACAGCCTTCGGCACTATGGTTTGTACTTCTGGCTCAGCCTTACTCATGCTCGAAGCTCCCTTCCAGGGTGACATAACACCCGAGGTGATTCCGCCTCGACTGGGCATTGACTTGGCTGCTGACGGACCCAACAGAGTAAGAAGCCAAACCCATGTTAGGTGGTCGGGGTCTTTCGCTGACAGAGCCTTCGGTTCCTTGTCATGAAGGGCCGATGGCATTCTTCCTCTTCAGGAGAATCTTCATTCAGGTGGCGGGCCACCAGGTAGACCATCGTCCTTGGTCAGGCGATGGGTCTAGGGTATGCGGCATGATAGAGTCGATGCCGGATCATTAGGCAGGCTTGGTAACGCTGTTAGTTGGTTGTGGATTCATCTCGATTCTCCTGAGGTGAAGTCTCCGGTGTTCATTCCAGGTGACTTGAGGCTCTGGTAGCTTGAGAAGGCTTCAATATGTTGATCTTTATCGGCTTCTGTGTTTTAGCGGGCCGTATCATTCATCTTTATGACTTTGTCACCATTGATCATATTTTGAGTGCCAACAAATGCCCCCCAGCCGTGGGTGTTGCGAGTGAGGCACGAGTGCAGCAGGACCGATGGATCAGCTTCTTCTGGATCGATCTCCTTTGCTGACGAAAGCTCAGAACGGCTTTTGTCACGCCCCGAATCGATAGCAGCGGAACGCGTAGTTCGAAACGTGGCATTGTAATAGTCGTGAACAATCAGAGCAAACATAAGACACAAGACTTTAGGGCCCATAAATATGACAAAACACAATCTTTATTGATATTTCAATATTCGAGTTACATGACTGGGCTTTACTTACATATGGAAAGAAAATGACTCACTATTACATTCTGAAAGAAAATGAAGAGACTCAAATGACCAGGTAAGACTCAAGAAATATAAAAGACACAGCACCCCTCCACCAAGCATGGTTCTCACCCTACCCATCTCCCCTCTCAACCAAGGAAAGCCCCCTAACCCTCCCCACCCCGTCCTCCCTCTCATTCCACCTCCTCTCACTCCTTATCCCCCATGCTACCTAGTCTATAGTCACAACAAAATCGATGACCCTGTTGCAATGTCACGTCTGCTGTCCCTGAGAAGCTCCTGGTGACCATCCCAGCACTGGTGGAAACTACTCCGAGTCATCTTCATGATGTAAGTTCGAGCACCATTAACCGACATCGGAGCTGCCCAGAGGAGCAATTCTCATCAAGCTACACAATCTATCTCTAGCAGATGACCTAAGGCGAGTTGCAGAAGCCCCCACGACCCCACCTTCAAGATTATGGTCGCTCCCTTCTGCCCAGGTGACCTCCTACAGGTTGCCTTCTAGTACCAGCAAGGAGGGACATGCTTGACCCCTGGAGCAACCCATGCCGACCGTTGCCCCCGAAGTGCGCACTCTGCTCGTCCTGTGCCCAGGTTGGACCCCCCTTCACTCTTCTCATGATTCCGATCACCTCTGGCCTCAACTCGGATCCCCACCTCCAGCCCTGAGAAGCCAACTCACAGATTGTCATTTATACACCAGCCCCACCTCTTACGGTGTTCAGAGAAGCCAGTAGCAGCCCCGTCTCCAGCCTACTGCCAGTCAGGGTCGGGCTGGACAAAGATTAACCGATCTGAGCATTCAGACTGCCAACAACTCAGGCCTTCCCCGAACAACCCGCGGCTCCCACAGTAAGCTTCCACATGATCCCCTGTCAATAAGCACCAGCCTCACATCCGACAGTGCTTAGGGCAATTCGTGGCTACCTCAGCATTGGCGTGCTGTCCTGCAGGCCCTGTCAGGATAGAGCCAGACCAGTTCATGGACTCAGACCTACATCGGCCCCAATTGGACTCTGGATGATCGGCAGCTCCCAAAGAGTACTCCTACCTCGACCCCAGATGCCTCGGCACTAGTCCCGCCTCCTTCAGAGCTCTGTGGAGTCTGTGGAGACCTCAACATTAGGTTGTTGTCCTGCAAGTCCAGCCAGGACAGAGCAGAACTAGTTCGTGATCTCTGACATGCAACGGCCCCAACCAGAGCTCGGACGACCTATAACTCTTACATTGAGCTCCTACTTTGCCCTTGGACAATTCGGCACCAACCCCACATTCGGTAGCACTCCGAAGAGTCCGTGGCAATCCCGACACCGGCTTGCTATCCTGCAAGTTTAGTCCGGGTAGAATCGGCTCCCTACTCATTCTCCCCTCCACCGCCTGGATGGCTGAGTGCCCCTCCCTATGAGGAGGTATATTTTGGTTATAATTAAGCTCATCCCCACCCTGATAGCAACCCTCCTGCACAAGGTTTTGTGCTGTAACCAAATTTCACAGGTCAAGCTTCCCCGACGCAGCGTGCATGTAGTGCTTCCCACGCTTCCTAACTTGCCATCATCTTTAGCCAGACTCAGTTTCTTCAAATCGACTAGGTGAGCGCTCGGTGCCCCTCTCCTATTCATTTCCTTTGCTTATTCCGTTTCATATTTCTCTACCTGTCGGAATGTGAGTGAGTGTTTGACCCTATTTACATGCTTGAGATTCCCCACCACGGCGTGAGTTGATTGAACCACTATATAACCTATGCCCTCGGTGTGCTGGCCACCCAGGAATCATGGGAACCCCAGCCCCTCCGGCAGTCGGCCTGGGCCGTTGCCAACCCTTAGACCCGCGAGGTCCTCCCTGTAGATATATGGATGTGCCAACTCCATACACAAGCAATGAAGATGGATCAAATTAGCATGAGTCTATCACCTCAGATGGAAATAAGAAAATAGTAAGTATACTATGCTAAACCACATGCCACAAGACTAGTGGATGGGTCACCGAAAGTACAGACCCTCAAGTCACAGAAAACGACTCCAGAGGTAGACGAGTACAAAGATCACTCCTCGTACAACACCGACTCGTGGTGATGTAGGCCGAAGACGCCACATGCCAGGACCCCCACGGTGCCCCACACCTGGTCCCCACATGATGCCTAGCATCAGTCAGGCTACGAGTCAGCACGTGGATCGTGATCCGCTCACCCGGGACTCGAATCGGCACGCAAGAAACCACCGGCTAGGCCTCAGATGATGAACGGTCCATCAATAGCCGCTCAAGGATCCACGGCTAAGTCGCAGCCGTGCGTGGGAGAATAGATGGTCCAACCTGGCCATCCCTCACTCCCAACGGTGACCAGACTATAACGCGCCTGCCCAGGGGCGTTATAGTGCTTAACGGACCAACACAGGTGCGTCAAGTATCAAGTCACGGAAGGGAACATAACGCACACCTCTAGGGATGTTATGTACATAACGGACCAGCCATGGTGGGTTATGTCACGAAGTGAAAACAGACTATAACACAGTCCTCTAGGCATGTTATAGACCTTAACGGACCATATCCGGTGCGTTAAGTTGAAGGCAATGGCGTTAAGCATAACGCACCTCCCATGAGGCGTCATAGGACATAACGGACCTTCCTAGGTGTATTATGTGACCAGGACCCTCAACGGTCGAAAACCCATAACGCACCAACACCGGGGCGTTATGTTAAACATAACGGTCAGTCGTGGGACCGTTAAACTCGCTAAGGGCAGACTCAAAACCCACGGAGCATAACGCCCCTCCCTAGGTGCGTTATGCACATAACGGCCACTGGGATGACCGCTATGTTGTCCCACCGGTGAAACGATGAATTAGCCCTAAAAATATCGGCCACGCCCCCATACCTCCACGGGAGAGGGAAAAATCAAGGGGGAAGCTCCCCAATGGCCCTAGGCATGATTCTACGACCTCGGATCGGCCAAAAACGCAGTGAATCACTAGATCGGGCGATCACTCCCCAAATCATGGTTTTACCCTAACCCACTAAAAAATGCCTCTCTCGGCCTCACGACGGGCTAAAAACCACGGGAATGAAACACGGGGAGCTAGGAAACGTCACCCTACCTCAATGGAGCGAATGCTCCGCCGAATCGATGTCGAAATCATGAAGAACGCTTTGAAAATTCTTGTTCCTTCCACGAAACTCCACGAGCTTCACGCCACCTCAATCGCCACACCGCCCCGCCGCCACCGCGCCGTCCCCCCATGTCGTCTGCAGTCGGTGGGAGCTCACCGTGGTCATCGCCGGTCGAAGGGAGAGAGGAGGGGGTGCTCACGGAAGGAAGAAGAAGAAGAAGGAAGAAGAAGAAAGAAAAAAGAAAAAAGAAAAGAAATGAGATATTTATAGAAAATCTAGATATTCAGAAAAATATCAAAAAATAAAAAAATTTATTTTTGAGATCATTGGAACGCACCGATCGTAACGGTACCACTCTCGCCCGGGTGAACGACCGCGTTCGCCCGTAGCGGGGCTCCGCAGGATTTGCTGGAAATCGGGTCAGGAATCGAAAAAACGCGGGGAAAAGTCGCGGAACGTCTCCGGGCTTCCGAAACGACCCCGGATCACGTCGATCCGAACACGAAAAATATCTGAAACGTAATTTCAGACACAACAGAGTCAGACACTCCGAGAAAACAGATCCGAAACCTGAAAATAAGGATCCAAAAGGTCCGTGATATTACATAATGTGAGTCCTATATTGGAGTGTATTCTGCCATGGGAAATGGTTCCTGAGTGTATTCTACCAGGGGGGTGAATGGATCCCAGTGACAATATTTGTGGAATATAAGACATTTTATGCATGTGCACCGACGTGGACTTAAGCAACTCGCAAGTCAGACAAACACAACAAGCGAGAGGCGTAAAGGAACCGAACCAAGTACTAGTCAGAGTAACACACGTCAGTGTCAGTCCAAGCCTCTGACCACGTGTGCACACACAGACTCCTGCCTAGAGCCAGGCCTCTAGCTAGTATTCCCCCCCTACGGACACTACAGTACAAAGTCGGGGGCCCACGAAACTAGCTTAAACCGTCTAACGGGAAGTACCCCTCCACCTTTCCCAGGTGGGCCGACACTAGAGGTCACTGGGCAATGACTAGTGGCTCCATCATGAGGGACAAGGAGACTAATCTATCGGTGAACTAAAGTAGTACACAGTACCGGGCACCAAAACCCAAGTGCCGAAGTACATACAGACAATAGTGCCCTGCAACACATACTTCGAAGTACCAAAGGCAGCATAGGAGATTGCCAACAGACTCAGGACAGGGCAACTAGACCTATAGCTACAATGGTCCCTGAGTACTACGACTCTGAGTCAGGATCGTCGCACATTACGGAACAAGCCACCAATTGGTCTAATCCTAAGCCAGGGAAAATGACGCTCCGAGAAAATGACACACAGAGATCTGAGGGGACACCAAGAACCCTCAGTACACCTAGACACGTAAATCGAGATAGAATGTCACCTCGAGACATCCAGAAACACGGTCTCAAATTGGACAAAGTCATCGAGACACAGACAAGGTCGCCTGTCAACTGCTAGATGACCCCGAGTTGACTGGAGCCCAACAATGATGACACATACAGACACACACACTGCATGCACAAATAGAAACTAGAGCGGTGGACAACGACAACACTTTGGGCAAAGCAAACCATCACTCGACCGCTAGACGAAACCGACAGTCAAGGAGCAGCCGCTACGCAACCAGAGACAAGGACACTGGTAGTTCTAGATTGAGTCGTTAGGGTACTATCGTAGTCAAGGAAAAGATCACACCCAGTCACCTAAATCGACCGATTCAGACAACCACCAACAGACAGACACCACCCTAGAATACGATCTAAAACAGATGGACACACAACACAGAACCAACCAATGGCCATCACGGCCAACAGGACTATAACGCACCAGCATAGGGGCATTATAGCAACATAACGCACCAAGGGAGGGGCGTTATGCCAACCAAACCAAAACACTAACAAAATGAAGTATAACGGACCACAATAAGCACGTTATACTAGTATAACGTACAAGGGTAGGTGCGTTATATCCAACAAACTTCAGAATGCCAACAAGGATAAAAAGCATATAACGGACCAAGGCTAGTCCGCCATCGCAACAAAATGCATAGGGTGAGGCACATTATATCAACCGCCATACCCAGTCAACCATTGGTCAACAGACCATAACGGATCTGTACCTTGGTGTTATATTGACCATAACGCACAAAGAGGAGTCCGTTATGCTAACTGACTGACATGATCTTCAAGGTGAACACAATCGTCAAGGGCTGACAACAGCAGTCGGCCTCACAAATAACCCAACCATAACGCACTTAGGCAGGGGCGTTATACTCAAATAACGGACCAGGATAGGGCCGTTATGCTCCATGACCTTGAAAGATGAAAATGAACGAACCATAATGGTCTATCATGGGACCGTTATAGCCTATAACGGTCTCTGGTAGGACCGCTAAATCAATCCGGTGGGTAAAATGGTAGAACGGCTATATCGGCCCGTTCCACACCCCATGCACGCTGTAGCATAGGGGAAACAACGCCAAACGATGGGAAACGACCTCAGGGAGTCAAAAATATCACATGCATCCATCGAAGTGCATTAAAATGCGAGATCGAGGCGATTCCGATGAATCGACCCTAAACGAGTCACCGGGGTTCCCAGACTCCTACCGGCCCCATCCCTAGCTCCGTAGTTTCCTTCCCCGCGATTTCTAGGCCGACGGGAGGTCGAGAGGGGTCCATTTGAGCTCGGGATGGGAAATCCACGATTTGGGGTTTTGAGCGCCGATCTAGTGTTTTACGGTGTTAATCGGTGGTTTGAGGGCACCATTGAGTGCCTAGGATCATGGGGACAAGTTTCCCCCTTGTTTCCCCATCACCCGTGGGTGAATGGGGCGTGGAATGGTGAATTCCACAGAGGTTCACCGTTCTCGGGTTGCCGGGATAGAAACGGTCCTAACAGAAACCGTTTCTATCCTGCGCGGCCCAAAGGTCGATCGCCTACTGACCTGGGAGTGTCGATAGAGTAAGCGGTCTATCGTTCGACCGTTTTGTGCATAGGCAGCCATTAGGCTGACCGTTTACTTCGTGGAGTCAGTGTGACCCCCAAGGTGTTTTTGACCATTGAGTTTTGACTGTTGCACAGTTCTGGGGGCTACGCAGTGATGAGATGGACCATTTAGTCCCTTGGCGCGATTCCATGTTGGACCGTTTGAGTTCCCAATGGTCATAAGGTGACCGTTTAGCTTTTGTGCCGTTGGGTGGCTTAGCAGCCCCAAGGGGGACCGCTTAGTTCCTCAAGCGGCCTATCGTTAGACCGTTTACATCTTGGAGGATCATAGAGTGACCGTTTGAGTTCCCGTTCAGTCCAGATGTTGGACGGTCCCGCGGGAGGCCATTCACCATCTGAGGCGGTCCCAAGGGGGACCGTTTATGTTTTTCATGGTCCAGGGCAGACCATGTCTGTCTGTTGAGGGGCAATTTGTTGGTGACCGTTCTAGTTGTCAAACAGCTTGTGGTGGACTGTCTCAGTCCTTGAAGCGGTCCATCGACCGACCGTTTACCCAAGAACGGCCCAGGGTGGACCGTTTGCTATGTGTTGTCTGACCGGTAGCTTTCTCCTTACCGATTCGAGTCCCGAGTGAGTGGACCTCGATCCACGTGCTGACCCATGATCTGAATGATGCTGGGCATCATGTGGGGGCCATGTGTTAGGGTGCCGTGGGGTCCCGGGAGGTGGAGTTCTCGGCGTGTCACCGTGAGTCAGTGTCAGTACGAGGAGCAGTCACTGTACTTGTCCGATTCAGGCGTTATTTTCCGTTGACTAGAGAGTCTACTCCTTCAGCGACCCTCCACTAGTTGTAGCCTCTGACACGCGTGTAGTCCCACCAGGGAGTGGTGGCGAGACTACCCCGAGAGACGATTTTTAGACTGGTTACCGTAGGGCCCCACGTCTTGTAGCCAGAGTTCGACTGAGGGGAAAACCAGTCAGAGGCCTGACCTAGGACCCATGGTCAGTGTGTGCACACGTGGTTGGGGGCGATTGGACCCACGCTGACGAGCATGACCCTAGGTAGTTCTTGTTCCGTGGTTACTTGTACGGTGCCCCGTTCTGCCTGGGGCAACAAGGGGGACACCTGAGGCATGGTCTAAGACCGTCAGGGGACGCATCCGGCCTTACTTCTAGTGGTTGACACTACTGTCTTGTCAAGTAGTGACTCTTGGTTCTCTCACCATGCTGTGCATCTTGATTTTTACACCGTGAGACCGGAGTTAGTCGTAGCTGGGCTTTTTCGTTTATTTATTCCTATTGTACTCACTCTTAGTTGCTTGTGTTGAAGTTTCTCGTTTTGCAAGGTAGGGGTCTGAGTGATCCCTCCTGAGCCTTTTGTTATGAGGCTCATTCCCTCATCTTTCCATGTTTCAGGTGAGGTGAGGCTTTAGCGGAGCGTGTTAGAGGCTCCATGTGGTTCTAGTGCCCAAGGTTAGTTGCCAGTTGCCAGAGCCGGGGTATGCCCCATGTTGTTGTACTTTCCTTTTCATCACTGTGCTAGTTGTGGACGGTGGCCACGGTTGTGGCCACCTAGATCCCAATAGAAGCTTAGTCTAGGCAGCCAAGGAGCTAGCCACCTAGGCCACAGGGTGCCCAGGGTGGGCGTCCAGGGGCTTAGCTGCCCACCCCTCTAGGTGACCAGTGCACTGGGCCAATGATGTGGCCGCCCAGCCTTTGGGATGCCAGGGGTTTGGCCGCCCAGTCCCCTTAAGCCCAGGGTGCTATTTTCTACCATTTTCATACCACGAGGTGTCCGCGTTGGAAGTGGCTTCACGGAATGTGTGTCCGCGTGATTCCATGTGTCATGCCATTCTCGTATAATTAGAGTGGGCCATCCCTATGTGATTTATGCAGTATGGGTAGTCATTCCTATGTAATTGGGCAATAACTGACGACTATCCCCATGAGAGTTCTGTGACCGCAGAAGGTATTACCTTGTGAGTATTGTAATCCCGACAAAGCATTCTCGTATGAGTCAGTGGGCCGATGCTCCCGAGCTCCCATCATCTGCCTTTAGATGGTTCATCAGTAGTTGGTAGCAGTGTGCTGAGGTTTCCTGTGGTTCAGGTGTGTATGTACACATATTCTCAGGATTCCCATGAGAACATGGAAGATAGTGCTTTATAGTTTCGCTGCCTAGAGGGCATGTCGTGATTGGACCTGGCTAGAGCACCTTGTGTATACAACGCTCCTTGTAGAGGCGAGATCCTCTAAGAGTATGTACCTTGGTTAGGACAAGTGTACGTTGCTGTTGGGCACAGTGGCGCGTACCCTGTGTCAAGCTGTAGGACACAGCCGTGCTATTGGGCGTAGAGGCACTGATCCTAGCCAGTCTCAGGGTAAGGTGTGTGTGTGTGTCTCCTCTACTTCTCCTGAGATCGGGTGTGAGTAGTGTTGTAGATGCCTAATTTTAGACATCCTGTAGACCCCCAGTTAAACTGTCATATCGATAATGCTATCATTTTCCTCAGATTAATCAATGTCTCATGTTTAAAGTCCAGCCCACCTTGCCCTATGGGGCCTTGATCGAAGGAATTGGTGTTGAAAAGCCCAAGGGTTGGGTTGCCAGGTCGATGGCCACCCAGGTTGGCTGGGCAGCCAAGACACTGGCCGCCCAGGTCTGGTGGGCGGCCAATCACCTGGCCACCTTCTGCTTGTGAAGGGCCAGTGACCTGGCCACCTAGCTGCAACTGATGGTCAAACACTCACACCCTATGTCCACATCCCACACTTCGAATGCATCCCGTTCGATCCCCACTTCCAGCCTCATTACCCATGTTCTAGGCACGAAGCTGGAAGCTCCTAGAAGGTAGTCTCGAAGACAAAACTCTCGGGAAGCAGCCAATAGATGGGAAAAAGGGGAGAAATGAACGAACAGAGAGCGAGAGGAAAAGGAGGAGTGATCGAAGAGGAGATTCTCCAGAGGGTCGAGAGCTAAGAAAGATCCCCGGTGTGAGAGGGAGGACTAGTCGTCGGTTCTTCGCTCTCTCAGCGTCTCCGTGACTTTCCAAGCCCGTGTTCACTAGAAGGATAGGCAACCATTGACCAGGCCACCTAAGCTTCTGGGCAGCCAACACTTTGGCTGCCTCCTGGTTTGATCCTCTTCTACTCTTCCACTTTCGTTTACATATGGAGAGGGGGATTTCCGCAGCCCATGTATGAGCGGCCAAACGCGGTCCTGCCAGACCAAACGAGGCCCAGCTCCCCTAAGTGACAGCTCGTCAAGCCCACTTATGATAAAATAAGCCCAATAAGTCACTCAAAATCAAGCGCTTCCTAGGCGGCCTCCAGGCTCAGAAGTCCGAGCGTCAGTCCGATCATGAAGATCGCCCACCGTGACCTCCCACCGCTCGCCCAAGCTACGCCTCCATCACTCGGGTAGGAGTTGGCGCTTCATGCTTGGGCCGACCGATGAAAGCTTATCCAACTCGCCTCTGAGAGTCCTCGAATATCAGGAGGTTATAAGGATAAGAGATGCCAAGAGTCCTCAGGCCTTAAAGAGCCCACGTCGAGGACGTAACCCCCTCCTTAAACTCCTCCGCTTGTAGAGTTCCTGAAACGGGCGTACTATTTAAACTTGGGAAACCCTCCAATGAAAGGTAAGGCACTTTATGCCTAAACTCCTTCTGAGCAGGAACCACTTTACCTCTTCTAGTGGAGAGGGATCTCGCGCATCTTCATCACCTCCCTTCATAACTTTGCACCATAGCTCTCTTAGTCCGCTGACTTAGGCATCAGAGGGTTTTCCCCAGGGAACCACCCCTGGGCCCCCTGATCAGCTTCCCCTCTTTGCAGTCTACACTTCGTGGTCATCTTCTCTGGCTCAGGACCCGCGTGAGATCACGCCTCTTCATCTGGCACTATCTGTGGGAAACGGCCAAGGAAGCCAACATGCTGCGAAGAAGCTCTGGGAAGAGGCCTGCCGACGATAGAGGGAAGGCCGTGGTGGTAGTGGGAGAAGTACCTTCCCATGCCACCGAAAACCCACCCTCTAATGCCAACATCCCTGACAACGATCAACCGCTACCCGCGGTGACGGAACTACCCCCCAGTGGGAGCGTCGATGCCTTCCAAACCGTCAACGCAAAGCTGGACGTCCTCGTGGATCTCATGAGGACCTAGGCGGCCAGGAAGGAAAAGTCGCGCCTCCAAAAAAGTCCCCCCCGTGGCAACACCTCCCAACAAACTGCTGGAGGTCGTTTCACCCTACGGGGACGGCAGCTTATCCGCAACAGGTCAGGCAGACCTTCACAAGCCCCTCCCCCGGAGCAGGAAGCTTCCTCGACTCCGAGGGGGGAGAGGCCTGGAGTCCGTCACCCGTTCCAGGAGACTGAAGCCCCCGGGGGGCGCCAGGGGAGCCTCCGGGCCTGCCCCCCTAGCCCCTCGGCCCAACGACATCCGGAGTTGTCCCTCTAGCTGTGAGACTTCGAGAGGCATTTCGCTGAGCAGGAGCGCACCCTTGGCACCCTACAGAAGACCTCTCCTGGGGAGGATGAGGAGAAATCCCCATTCTCCGACCACATCTTGAAGGAAGAGATCTCCCCCAGGATCTCCCTCCCGACCTTCAAGTCGTACGATGGCTAGGGCGACCCAGCCGATCACTTCGATAGTTTCGACGCCCTGATGACTCTTCACGGGGCGTCCGATGCCATTAAGTGCCGAGCGTTCGTGACCATCCTGGTCCAGGGTGCTCTGGCATGGTTCTGGGCCCTCACCCCTGGATCCATCTGGGACTTCAAGCAGTTTGGGCGAGTGCTCAAAGAGAGTTTCGCGGGTAATGGCCCCCCCAGGTCAGTGGCGGGGTTGTTGGCTCTCAAAAAGAAACAAGGGGAGAGGCTCCGGGCTTATATCAACTAATTTAAATTGGAAGCCCTAAGAATCCCCCGCGTGGGCGTAGCCTCGGCCATAACCGCCCTAACCGGGGGCACCCACGATGAGAACCTCCGCCGTGAACTTGTCCTCCACCCTCCCTCGACCCTCACCGAGCTAGTGACCCTAGATCTACGACACGCTGAGTGCGAAGAGGTCCTCAGCACATGCTGAGGCGCAACCGGCTCGGGTCGGGAGGGGGATAAGAAACGGGCGTCTGAGCCAAGCTCGAGCCAAGGGAAAAGACAGAATCGAGACGGAGAGCCCAAGGAGCCATCTCAGAGATACGAGCGGTACACTCCCTTAATCGCTCCGGTGTACGAGATTTACGAAGACATTCAAGGCTCGGGTCTCCTCCGCCAGCCTGAGCCTATGAAGGCAAAGCATTGCAATCGCAACAAGCATTGCCTATTCTATAGCGACCACGGGCACCACACAGGCGATTGCCACCAGCTCCAGGACGAGCTCGAGTGCCTCGTCTGCCAGGGACACCTATCTCGATATGTGTCTGGGCACAAGGAAGACCGAGGCACCCCAGAGGAGATCGACAATGCCCCCCATGGGGTCCACATTAATGTCATCACCGAAGGAGCTGCATCAGGCAGAGATATCAGCCGAGGACGGAAACATCATGTCGAGTAGGCAAGCTAAGCTTCCGAGCCCCCCAAAGCCCCACCAAGTGAACCACAGGCCCTGGTATTCTCAGACCAAGACCTGGAAGGGTTGACCACTCCACACGATGATGCCCTCATTGTCTCAGCTACAATAAGCCATTGTAACGTAGATAGGACTCTACATGACAATGGTAGTGCCCTTGATGTATTATCCTATGATTATTTTCTTAAGATGGGGGAGAATCCATTTAAACTCCACCTGATCCGACCCCCCCTTTGCGGGTTCAACGGCCAGGCCACTTATCCCGAGAGAGCCCTTAGCCTACCGGTTACCCTCGACACCCCACCCAAAACTGTCATGGTTATGGTGGACTTCAGAGTGATCAAAGGTATGATGGAAGACAACGCGATCTTCAGCCGTGGAATCCTCAGTCGAACGAAGGCGGTGCCCTGCCACCTTATTACGTCTTACTTTCATCTAGTGCGAGTTAGAAATTTTAAGATTGATATGCGTGTTTTAAACGATGAACTTTCGTGTTATCACGTATGCATGTGGGTGAAGGGATGAAGTCCGTGCACATTTAGGTAAGGTCCATGCGTGTGTGGATTGAGTCCATGCAGACTTGGTAAGGTCTGTGCAACGTGTCCATGCATGTGTGCAGAGTTAAGGGTGAAGTCCATACAAGTTTTAGACAAGTTCGTGCATATGCACGGGCCATGCAGGTTCTTTTTAGACAAGGGTGAAGTCCATGCACGTTTGGACTAAGTCTGTGCATATGCACGGGGTTGAAGAACAAAGTCCGTGCATGTTATGCACGGGGTTGAAGAATAAAGTCCGTGCATATGCACGGGGTTGAAGAACAAAGTCTGTGCACGTTGTGCACGGGGTTGAAGAACAAAGTCCATGCATATGCACGGGGTTGAAGAACAAAGTCCGTGCACATTGTGCATGGGGTTGAAGAACAAAGTCCATGCATATGCACGGGGTTGAAGAACAAGGTCCGTGCATATGCACGGGGTTGAAGAACAAGGTCCGTGCACATTGTGCACGGGGCTGAAGAATAAAGTCCGTGCATGTTGTGCATGGGGTTGAAGAATGAAGTCCATGCACGTCCGGGCCCACGACTGAAAGAAGGTCTGTATACATGGGCCAAGGTCAGTGCATGTGCAGGGAGAGTCAGTGTAGTTATGGAGTATGCAAGGGGTAAGGTCAGTGTACATGCAGACTAAGGTCAGTGCACATGGGATAAAGTCAGTGCACATGCAGACTAAGGTCAGTGTACATACAGACTAAGGTCAGTGCACGTGGGCTAAAGTCAGTGCACATGCAGACTAAGGTCTGTGTACATGCAGACTAAGGTCTGTGCATGTGGGCTAAAGTCAGTGCATATGCAGACTAAGGTCAGTGTACATACAGACTAAGGTCAGAGCACATGGGCTAAAGTCAGTACACATGCAGACTAAGGTCAGTGCATGTGGGCTTAAAGTCAGTGCACATGCAGATTAAGGTCAGTGTACATGTAGACTAAGGTTAGTGCACATGAATTAAAGTCCGTGCACATGCAGATTAAGGTCAGTGTAGGGTCCATGCATGTAAGGGCCAACGTCAGTGCATGTATGCAAGGGGGAACAAGGTCTGTGCAGGGTCTATGCACATGGGGCCAGGGGTTGTGCAAGGTCCGTGCAAGGCTTATGCAAGGCTTGTACATGCGGAGGGATGAAGTCCGTGCACGTACAGACAGGGTCCATGTAGCTATAGGCCAAGTCGGTGGACATGCGAGCAGGGTCCGTGCAGGGTGAAGTCTGTGCATGCTTTGAACGAAGTCCATGCAATGCAAGGTGAAGTCAGTGCATGCTTTGAATGAAGTCCATGCAATGCAAGATGAAGTTAGTGCATGGTCCGTGCATGTGGGGACCGAAGTCCATGCATGTATGCAAGGGGGGAAAAGGTCCATGCAAGGTCTGTGCACATGGGGCCAGGGGCTGTGCAAAGTCCATGCAGGGCTTGTACAAGGCTTATGCGTGCAGGAAGACCAAGTCCATGTAGGTTTGCACGGGGTTGGAGATGCAAAGAGGATGAAGTCCGTGCATGGGCTGCACGGGGTTGAAGTTGCATGGGGTTGAAGTGCACCGGGGAAGGCCATGGGTGTGCCAGTGAATGACGGGGGAGAGCGTGCCGGTGAAGAGGTGTATCGGCAAAGGGTGAACTGGCAGGTGTGCCGGTGAAGGGCTTAACAACAACAAAAGGAAGGGGGAACTACTCAAGGAGTGTGCCGGCGAAGGGGAATAAAGAGTGTACCGGTGAAGGGGCCCAAGGGCATGCCGTGGAAGAGTTTATAAAACCCTCTTTTAATTAGCGGTATTAAATACCTTTTAACAACCTTTAACATAAGCAACCGAACGGGCCTTACAGGGGCCGTGCTCGTCAACACGCATCCGTAGTCCCTGACCATGTGTGCACACACTGATTGACTGCACTACGTTAGTCCCTCTAGCTAGTTTTCCTCCCAGCTTGGACTCGAGCCGCTATAGTGGGAGGCCCTATGGCAAACCAGCCCAAAAATCATCTCTCCTAGGTGTAGCTCCCCACCTACTCCCAGGTGGGTCGGCACACGCGTGCCCAGTCAGCTACGACTAGTGGGGGGCCACTAAGCAGACGACTCTCAATAGAAACCAACACAATACAGATAGGCTACGCACTAGCCCATCATATGTTGCTCAGAAGATAGGTGGCAAGATGTCACCAGACTCTGGACAGTCCACTAGACCTACTAAATCCAACGGCCCTTGAGTCACAGGACTCAGGTTAAGGCCATTGCATAGGACAGCTCCCTACCATCAATCTGGCCTATCCCTAGGTTAGAAACCATGGTAAAATAATTTATAAGGCGGCTCACAACCGCCAAACCTAATCCCTTTCCAAAGGGAAGCTATGAAACCCTCTAGGCCCAGGCTGGGTGACTGAACTCACAGTCCAAGGGCCATACGCAAGGCCAACATGGAAAACACTTTTCGAGAAAGCTATCGGCGTGCAAGAAGGGCCTTCTGCACTTATACCGACACATGGGGACTCGATTAACTGTAACACGAAAGCTCGGAACACAAGAGGGTCACCTAGAATCTTAAAACCCATGAGCACGTTAATCAAGGTAATTTGGTACCTCTAAACACCCAAAAATATGGTCACGATCCCACGGGGTGTCAGGGACAACCACGGGGCCATAGGTCGACCATTGGGTCTCAACCGGGTTGATCGGGGGCAAAACAGGCCAAGAGAGGACAGATTGGTTGAATAGGGCCTTTGAGTCGGTCAACAAAAGCTCCCCGCACTGGTCGCTTGAACAGACTAGGCCAGTAGGTCAACTGCCCAGTGGGGGCATCGACGTAGCACAGGCTACGTCGACCTCCCTAGCAGGGGTAGGTTGACTGCACCCTCTGCGTTTGATCAAACAAACCCTGCTCAGTTTAGCCCCGCAAGTTGAGCCGTTCGGTCGACTGCCCTCAACCTGTTAGTCGACTAAAAATGGCAGAGACCACATCCAAACCCACTCTAGGGGTTCGATTTCCACACCTTCTCAATCCTAATTGAGGGGCAAAACAATGGAGACCATTCCCCAAGTCCCAAACAACAAAAAGGGAGGGTAATAAGTAGGAAAATCTCGCTCAATCTGACAAATCCATCGCACACCCTAAAACATGCATTTTAACCCCCGGCATGAAATAACCTACACTCGACTCACCTCAGCCTACAAAACATGTGGGAAATGAAATACACTGGTTAGGGAACCATCCCCCTACCTCCACCGAAGTTTACGCATACTGTGGACACTGTTTCCACCCGAAACGTCGCACGAAACCCACTCTGGGTCGCGATCTCGTAGATGAATGCCACTGCACCTCCATCACCTCAATCCTTGTCCCATCCGCAACACTCCTTATCCCACAAACATTGCCGCCTCACCCTCGTCCACCTCTGTCAGCCGCCCAGAGAAGAAAGGGGGAGAGGAGAGAACATGAGAAGAGAGAGGGAGAGGGAGAGAAAATGAGATGGGGAGAGAGAGAAAATGCTGTGTGAGGATTGAATAGATCTAGAGGGGGGGTGAATAGATCTTTCCCCCTTTTTAAACCTAACCCAACAAAACATTCAAACTAATGCTATAAATAACTTGACTCACCGAACGTTCAATAACCCTTGACTACTCAATGTGTCACTAACGGAAGATTGCCTATTTATCGGGCCAACACCGAGGATTCAACCTCGCCCGCTGATACACAACTTACAATGAGTTAAAATGAGAATGAAAGAAGTAAAGGAAACAATGATGAAATCAAACCAAATGTAGCTCATGTAGAGCGATCTGACTCTAGAGTTGATCCAGGAGTTAGGACAGAAACAAGATCTCTCAATGTCACTGCTCTCACTCTCTCTCAGATCTTCTTCACGATACTCTATTTTTCTTCTCAGCAACACTCTCTCTTAAGCTCTTCCCAGACTCTCAGCTTCTCTCCTTTCCTCAGCTTCTCTAGCTCTCAGACGTAAATTCTGATCTTCTCCTTTTCTCTTCTATATCTTCTTCTGAGCGATCAGGCCTCTATTTAAGGCTCGTGAGAGATTGGGCGCATGGAAAACACGTTCCCACCCAAGGATTTTTGAAAGAAAGCACTGCTAAATGTCCATGTGTCAGACACTGAAGGTTCACTGTCCACGTGGTTGAATTTCTAGTTGAGGCTAGTCTTCAATCACGTGCCCGATCATTAGCTTCTTGGGATCACGTGCCCATCACTAGAACCTTGGATCACATACCTTACTTAACTTCCATGTGCAGGAGATGAGATACGCCTTTATGCCACCCAGGTGTTCGACCATATGACAGGGTTAATCCTTAATGAGTTGGTTTGACCTGTTAAGCCAATATTAGACATTATTAGTTGTGAGATCAACATAGGGCTTAAGAAGATAATGAAATCTCAAATGCTCTATAAGTTCAGACAACAATGAATGCCCAATGCATTGATGTTTGGACAAGATGCATAGGTCTTAGAGTGAATGCTATAGTAGTTGCACAGACTTGACTTCAGGTAACTGCAAAAGATGCATCGACCTGATAGTCCAAGTCCTATACACATGCTTTAACCTTCTAGACTAGAGTGGAAATGTGTACAGACCTTAAGCATGAGACACAAACTTCTAGCATTGACCTTTGCATGCAACAATGAACATGTGCTCCGACCTCTACAGTAAAGGTGCTCTGACCTTATAATGCACACTAGCACATATGCTCAGACCTTGTATGCAAGCTGGCACTCATGCTCAGACCTTATATACAAGCTGGCACTCATGCTCAGACCTTAGAATGTGCACAGACCTAAAGGCTGCATGTGCGTAGACCTTACAAGGCATGACAAGAAATGTGCATAGACCTATATGAAGCAAGATGCAAATGTGCATAGACCATATGTGGAACAATGCAAAATGTGCACAAAGCTTGAATGACTAAGGCAAAATATGCATCGACCTGAACAGTAACACAGGTAGACCTTAGTATGACTAAGGTGAGATGCATCGACCTTAGTGTGACTAAGGTGAAACATGCATCGACCTTAGTTACTATGCTACTATGCCTACAGGATGTGCATCGACCTTTATGCATAAAACACGAATGTTATTCTGACTTATTAAAGGACAATGTTGTCAAAGTCAAATGATGGTCAAACCCATGGTCAAACCATAGTCAAACCCACTGTTGCCAATCATCAAAATTAGACAACATATCATAGAAGACACAATAGTCATGAGCCCAATTTCCCTTGTTTTGTGTTGATTGGGCCTTAATATCCTTGTTTGGGCCCATAATTGTTGTTTAGGATAGTCTTGATCTTTTACATGAATGCCAACGGCATTTTGATCTTGTGAAAGTTGGGGTGCCTATAAAAAGGACCCAACCCCCACCATTTGTAAGAATTGATGAAGGAGAATTTGAAATCACCCTTGAGTGAATCCTTCCCCCCTAGGAGTGTGACTCTCCTCTCTCTCTCTCTCTCCCTATCTCCCTCTCCCTCTCTCTTCCTCTCTCTCTCTTCCCCTCTCTCTCCTAGGAGACTTGAAATGTAAACAGAACTGAAACACAGAAATGACATAATGTAGCTCTGATAAGAGCAGACTGGCTTGGTTTTGAACCAGAATCCAGGAACACAGACGGAAACCTTCACTCTCCAAATTCTTGAACTTCTGCTCTCACGATTTTCACAGACTCTCGCCAAAATTCTCCCCTCTTCTCTGAACTCTCTACTACTTGATCTCTCCTGAATCACTCTCCTTTCTGGCTTTCTATTCATCTTTGTCTCTCATTTCTCTCTTCTTCTCTGCCTCCTTTTATAGAGAGTAGGGATCAGGCGATCGACGTGTGTTCACCAGACTCCTGCCAAAAGATCCCTATCTTTCCGCATGTCAGAATCAAGGCGTTGTTCTGCTCCACATGTCATAATCTCTGATTCGCTCCTTGTATTGGATCATGTGCCATAACCTGGTACTTAAACTCCATGTGAGATAAGTTCACAGGTTGTCAGTAAGATGCTTGATCATATGGCAGACCTGGCATTACATTAAACATGAGCATTAGTTGTTTAATAAAGTGTGCTGACATAAGTAAGTTATAATAGGCACATGCACAGACGTGAGAATTAACAGACTAGCGCTGACCTTTATATGCAAAACATGTTGTACTAGCATGGACCTTATCGTGCTAGCATCGGCCTTATGAACAACCTAGCATAGATCACCTCGAGCTAGCATTGACCTTATGCACAACCTAGCATAGATCACCGCGAGCTAGCATCGACCTTATATGATGCATGATATGAAGCTAGCACCGACCTCTATGTAACTGCTATGAGCACTGAGGTCGACCTTCGTTCAGAAGATATATTGGCTAAACTGAGCTGGCGTAGACCTTATGTGAGAACTAGCATCAACCTTGTTCAGAAGTTAGCATCGACCTTGTCGAGAACTGGCATCGACCATGTCGTGAACTAGCATTGACCTTATCAAGCTAACATCGACATTAGTAAACTCGCTCTGACCTTGGATATGCATGAAACACAGCTAGCATCAACCTTATGTGAAGATCAAGGTAACTAGCACCGACCTTATTAAGAGAACAAGGCAACTGGCACCGACTTCACTATGTGAGCGATGCAACCAGCATCGACCTAACTTTATGAGAAACACAACTGGCACCGACCTGTGTGATATGCATAAATGACTGTATAGTGATTCTGAGTTAAATAAACGTCATCAAAATTTGCAATGTTATCAGGGTCAAAATAGAGTTAACAAAGTCAACTCTACTATTGCCAATCACTCAAAACACAAAATACACATGCAACTAGAGGAGACACAACATTCTCCCCCTTTTTGATGATGGTAACGCCCTACATTAGACCTATTAGACCTAGACTGATTTTGATGAAAACAAGCTGTTCAGATTAAGTCAGGGTTATCAAAAAATACACTCAATCAAAACCTCAATCAAAACACACACGGATGCTAACATGCCATGTTACATAGATGCAATCTGATGCAATGTCTCATAGCTCACACAAAAGATATCCTGATATGCTCTCCCCCTTGGACTCTCCTACAGAACACAATCTGACCCGGCTAATGGATTCTCCCCTTTTGCCACCAGCAAGCAAGAAATGAAGGAAGAGTTGAATAGAGTGACACCCTGAGCAAGAGTTCATTAGATAAGCTGTCCATAGCTCAGATGCTTTAGATATAAGAATCTCAATTATGCATTCTTGAGTGTGCTGGTTTAAGAGTACTAAAAGTTAGAGTGAATACACTGTATTCGTTGGATAAGAATGCAACACTTGTTAATAGCAATAAACCTAGGTCACATAACCATGATAGACTAGGTCTAATCTATATCCTACTTACAGCAAGACCAGTGTAAATCATTGGGAGTGACTAGGATTGATGTGACACCAGAAGGTCTGGCCGAACCACCTAAACACTCTTTGGTTCTAGTGGTGTGATTGTCTATCTCATTTTCGGTAGATGAATCTTTAGGCTTGAGCCTTCTACAAGACTTTACTAGTTCAGTTTTAATTGGGCCTTATATTTTGAATCGGCAAAATTTTTAGAGCGGGATTCATTCACCCCCCTCTGAATCCTAGTCTATCGATCCTATCATCCACTTCCTACTACGCTTCCGGTAGAGGGCTCAACAGTGGTGCCCGCGGCGAGCGTCGGGTCAGGTGCTCGGAGGGACGTCTGCTAGGGCACAGTGAGCACAGTAGAGGTTGATTCCGCCATGTCGGTCGGTCCACGCATCTAGGTGGACCTGGACGAGGTGGCAGTGTTGGACAGCCAGCATTGTCAAAGGAAGAGAAAGAGGCCAGCTACCGATGCCAGCCATAGAGTCCCTACTCCCCCTCGGCCTGTAACTCCCCGGCATCGACGCCGACTAAAGAGTCTATTCCTGCTCCAACCCCGGTGGCTCCAGTCCCTACAGGGGATACTCCTGACAAGGGCAAGGCTCCTTCCCAAGAGGGTGAGGCGCTCAATGCGGCGGAGGTGAGGGCTGGATTGCTACCACCCGTCGTTCTCTCAGGCCTCCGCTTCCTGCTGCCGAGAGAGCCCATCTTCAAATCTACCGTTTGGATGGAGGCGACTGCCTTCATGGGTAAGGCTATGCAACCATAGGACTAGACCATGAAATTCAGCTTTGGGGCTCATGATGAGCTGGTCGACCTGGCGGTGAAGAACTTGGTCTCGATTGCCAGGGCATTTAGCTTGTGGCGGTACCACTTCTCTGACGTTGTGCGGGAGCTAGAAGTTAGGGCGGCTGTGCGGAAGGGGCTGACGGCCAAGTGTGATGAGCTCCGGGGGAGACAAGCAACGCACGAGGCCAAACTTACCGAGCCCTGAGAGTAGCTCCAGTAGTAAAAGGGGGCCTTGGCGGAGGTCGCGCTAGATTTGGATGCTCTCCGCGCTTGGCCCCAAGCTTCTGAGGAGTCCCTCCAGGAGGCAATCAGGAGGGCCGAGGCTGTTGACGCTCGAGTGACCAAGCTCGAACTCCTGGAAGATGTAGTAGAGGAGAGAGCTTAGGCAGCAAAGATGAAGTTCGATAATTTACAGCCATCAATGACCACCATTGGGATGGAGGTGGTGGCGTGCTACCGCTCATCTGTGGACTTTCAGGATGAGCTAAATGTGGCAGCCCTCGAGTTTTATGGTCTGGACAAGGACCATGGCTTCCAGGAGGATTGGTCGGCTGCTCTTCAAGCTGCGACCGAGAACTTGGGCGTCTTGGTGCCTACCCTGCATCCTCCACGGATGCCCTTTGGTAGTGATGGCGAGGAGGAGCTTGGCAAGGAGGAGTTGAGCACCGAGGAGCCGATGGTGGAACCGAGCACTAAGGCACCGGCGGTGGAACCGAGCACTGACGAGCATGCAGTTGAGGGTGGTTTGTCGACAGAGGAGGACCTGGTTGACTTGACCGATGACCTGTCGCCTCCCAAGACCATGGCTGGAAACATGCCCGAAGTCCAAGACCAAGGGCCACAGGACGCGGCTGCTAGGGCGAGCTCTTGAGAGGGGGCTCGCCATCTTCTTTTCTCTTTCCTTTTCTCTTCGCATTGTATCTTTCCCCCCTTTTTCCTTTTGTGTCAGGGTGATCGCCCTCCGATCTATACACCTTTTTTATTTTGAAATGAAGACTCTCTATTTCCCTACAAAGCATGGAACTTCCAGTGTCTGCCATGTAACTGGCTTTCTTTTTCCCCTCCTCTGGATCTTTTCCGTGGGATACGAAGCGATGTCTTGGGGATCACGCTGAGAGGGTGTGATCTTCGAGATCCCTCGCTTCTAGAAGTACAAACATCATCAAAACCTATGAAGACTTATAGTATAGGCCATCATCAAAACCATAGAGGATGCAACAGGTCTCACATATTGCCAGCACAGGAGACGTGGGCAGAGCAGCACCTCCCGCCACCTACCCTGAAGCTAATGAAGCCGAGGTTGATCAGCACCATGGCCTTATTGAAATCCTAGAAGGTCTTACAAAGCTAATATTCGGCCTCGATAACGTCCCTGTCAAGCCCTTCAAAACAAGGGAGGTTGCACCGTTTGAAGGCCCTAGCAGCTTGTTCTATACGGCTAAAGAGCACCCTGTACAGGAAGACATCGACTGTCATCTTGATGTGGGACAACTACGAGACTCGACACGGACGGGTTGCGACCTTGGACTCTAAAGATTGACGTGGCTAGCGAGATGACATGACCAGCAACGACACTACAACGCAGCACCAAATGAGCTCCAGAAGAGGCGATATGCCCCAAACAAGGAGTGCTAACTCACGGTCATCCCCATAGAGGGAAGCACGACGATGTGCATGGTTGAGTAACCGGTGTTGAGTCTCAAGTGATCGGCTCACTCTCGCACTCAGAATGAGTTGCGGTACAGGTCTCACACTCACAACTCACAGTGGTGATGTATCGCGAGTTAGCTAAGAAAGTAACCTACTCACAAGCAATGGCATTAAGAGTGTATACTAACTAAGCAAAACGACAAAAAGGGGGAGGCGGGTGTACCTCCACGCTTGGGGCGTGGGGAAGACGTCCCGATAGAGATCCGTGACTCCCGCTACAACAATGATTATTAATTACAAAGTGCTTCAATAGCCCACTCCACGCAGGGAGGTAATAGGCAACACGTGGGGTCCGGGAGCACCAATCTCGGGTTGACGGGTCAGCAAGGCGGCGGTTCCGGGCGGCAGTGGGGTGCGGACTCCGAATCTGTAGTTTTCGATCAGTAGGATAGTGCACACGGGCGTCCAAAGGGATGTCAGTCTCTTGGAGGCTTCTGGACATGGCGGTTCACCGGGACGTTGGCGGAAGGTCCCAAGTCGACTCCTGGGAGCAGCGGTCACTGATTCTTCTCTAATGTATTTTTGCTGGCTTTTACTATTGACCCCTTTTTGCAGGCCAACCTCGGGACAGATCTGGACAGTCCTGCACACTCCGGCGAGATCTGCCGCCACGACCAGCACAGATGTCGGATCGGTGCGAGACCAGCGTCGTTACAAAGAGGACTCGAAGAGTTTCGACTTATGGGAGTTTCAGATCTGTCCAACGGTGGAACTAGAAATGACAACTTCAACAAACGGACTGAGTTCTCAGGCCCGAAATACAGAATACACAGGGCAGAATAGAAGCTGCCTATTTATGGGGCTAGACCGAAGATCTGATAGAGGTTCTAGGGCTTGGGGATTTTTGTGGAGGTAGAGGAGAGAGTGATGGTCACGCACATAGGTCTTTTGTAGAATTCTGACCACGTTTGGGGGGTGAGAAAATTCGTCTACCACCGGCTATCACACTGGTCTGCTCACAGGCAGATTATGGGGGTGAAGAACAGTGGACTGGGAAGGGGCCTAAACTAGTTCTGATCTAGGTGAAAATTGAACTGGGAATGGCCTTTGACGGGGGGAACCTACCCTCAAAGTTTCGTCACGATCCAACGGTCGGATCTCCCGTACCAGCCCTTTCACCGCTGTCCTGCAACTCTGAGTTTTGGGACAGCAGGATGAAGACCGACTTGTGGTGGCTCAACGGCGGCACAAACGGCGGCGGCAGCAGCGGTGAACGTTCACAACAGATAGAGGAAGAAGGAAAGAGGAAGAGATTTGAGGGAGATGAAAGATCTAGGATCAGATCTGGAGGAAATTGGAGGAGGGAGTGGGAAGAACATGCAAGTGATCCCCCCCCCAGTATGTGTACCGCAGAGCCCTTCGAGGATCTCCTGGATGGCCTGGTTGGCTTTCGTAGGGAACAAGCACTTCAATAGCGGGGCTGAAAGGGAGTGGCGATACAATCTACCGTCCACGATGGTAAAGTGGGCTGCTCTCACCCGTTTACGTCGAGCCTTAGTGCAGTCGCTTGGGAGTTGTTGTCGAAGAAGGAAATCCAAGAGGGGATCCATCCAGGAGGGCTCATAGTCGATGGCATTTACCTGGGGTGCCGGCTCGTCTATGCTCGGTGCTGACAGCTCCTCTATCAGGATCGAGCGCAAGTTAGAGACCGCGGTGGCTAAGGCTAAGCGAGACAGCGCGTCTACTTAGACGTTTTCTTCCCGTGGGATGTGGACCATCTCAAAGTGGGAGAATCCCTTTGCCACGGCCCTGGCTTGCTCTAAATACTTGATCATGGATGGCTTGCGTGCCTCGAATTCTCTCTTTACATGGTTGGCGATGAGCATGGAGTCGCTGTACATGCGCACGCTGGTCGCTCCCAAGTGTTTCGCCATGCGTAGCCCTGAGAGAAGCGTCTCGTACTCGACTACGTTATTTGTGGTCGGGAAGTTGAACCACAAGGCGTACTGAAGTTCGAGCCCTTCCGGTGAGAGCAGGACCAACCCTGCGCCGCTTCCCACGGCACAGGAGATCCGTCGATGTACCACTCCCATGTGGGTCCGGGGGACTGCTCGAGCAGGTCGTCGGTGGGTGTGGTGCATTTGGCTACGAAGTCGGCAAGGGCTTGCGCCTTGATTGCAGTTCTGGGGCGAAACTTGATGTCGAACTCCCCCAGCTCGATGGCCCATTTGATCAGCCTTCCTGAGGCGTCAGGGTTCTGGATGATTTGTCATAGTGGTTGGTCGGTGAGGACGACGATAGGGTTAGCCAAGAAGTACAGCCATAGTTTGCGATCAGCCGTAATGAGCGCGAGGGCGAACTTCTCAGTTTGTGAGTACCAAAATTTTAGACCCTAAAGTGCTCGACTGGCGTAGTAGACGGGCCTCATAACCCCTACCTCTTCCCTTGCGAGGACGACACTCATGGTGCTCGGCGTCACGGATAGGTACAGGAGCAATTCTTCACCCTTTTGCGGTTTAGCGAGAACAAGAGGGGACGCCAGGTAGTATTTTAATTCTTCGAACGCCAGCTCACACTCCTGGTCCCAGTCGATGTGCCCTTTCTTCTCTGGCGCTTGATTGGCTTGCTTGATCAGTCGAAAGAAGGGAAGGCACCGCTCGGCGGCTCGGGACAGGAACCGAGCCAGGGCGGCGATGCGACCAGTGAGGCACTGCACGTCCCTCACTCGGCCTAGCCGCTGCATATCCAACACTGCTCGGATCTGGTCAGGGTTGGCTTCGATTCCTCGGTGGGTTACGAGGAAGCCCAAGAACCTTCCGGACCATACTCCGAACGCGCACTTGGTTGGGTTTAGCTTCATGTTGTACCTCCGGAGTGTGGCGAAGGTCTCTACCAGGTCGCCCAGGTGCTCGGCGGCTTGGAGGCTTTTGATGAGCATGTCGTCGATGTAGACCTCTATGTTGCGGCCAATCTGTGAGTCGAACATGTGGTTGACCAGGCACTGGTAGGTTGCCACTGCGTTCTTCAGCCCAAACGGCATCCGAGTGTAGCAATAGAGGCCATGATCGGTGACGAACGCGGTCTTATCCTGGTCGGGCTTGTGTATGCTAATCTGGTGGTACCCGGAGTAGGCATCTAAGAAGCTCAGCATCTCGTGCCTGACAGTCGCGTCAACCAGCTAGTTGTTCCGTGGCATAGGGAAGCTATCCTTGGGGGTAGCTTTGTTGAGGTCAGTATAGTCGACGCACATCCGCCACTTCCCGTTTTTTTTATTCCCTTGTCCACTTCTGATATCATTAGCCACGAACCATGGAAATTGAATGAGGGACCTGTCATGAGGACTGCATAATGGTGGCTTCTGAACATGAACATTCTCTATCCTATGAGATTTGTATCAGCCTGTGAAGCCTCTAACTTTCTGCTTCTACCTCCACTTAGGCTCTGATCTTTACTTCCTTCCTTTTTGATGTTGTCAAAGGGGGAGAATAGACGGCATGTGAGAGTCATTAAGTCTATCAAATACTGTATTTCATGCCCATTGTGTTTCATACTTCATGCTCATTATGTTGCATGCCTTGCTGGGTCAATTTGTTCATCATGATGAATTTATTGCAATGACTCATAATATTACCATCATCAAAAAGAGGGAGATTGTTGTGCCTCTGTGATTTTGATGATGTCAATTATTATGTCTCATTACTTTTAACCTTGATGCATGTATTATTGATCTCATCACATAAATAGAAGCATGAAAAATAAAGGGTCAACACAAGCTCAACACCAGTCAACGCCACTATTCAAGAAATTATCAATAGGTCAACTATTCAAAATCGTGAGTTAGCCCTTTGATAGGTAAGGTCAATGCATGTTTGAGTCATATAAGGTATGTGCACATTACTGTTCATTCACATAATGTCGATGCATATTTATGCGTGCTGCACATGAAGGTCGATACATATAGGCTATCATGCATACTAAGGTCGACGCTTATCTTCTATAGTGCACATAGAAGGTTGAAGCATGTTTCTCTTCATGCATGTTCAAGGTCGGAGCACATCTGCCTTGACCTCACTAAGATCGATACTAGTTACTATTCATACATATCTAAAGTTGAAGCACTTCAAGCATTATGCACTATAAAGGGTGACACATGTTTAGTGCATTGTGCATATCAAGGTCGAAGCACATTTTGCTTCATGCATACTAAGGTCGATGCACATCGTGCCTTAGTCATTCTCAGGTCTACGCACATTTTGCATCCCATATAATAAGGTCGGTGCACATTCTGTTAAGGTTGCATATAAGGTCTGAGCACATTTGCTAGAGTGCTTGCAAAGTCGGTGCACTTCAAGTTGGCGCAAGACCAAGGTCGGTGCTGGTTTTGTTTCAATGCACCAAGGTCTGAGCACATATGTAGACAAGGTCTATGCACGTTACTGTACAAGGTCTGAGCACATATGGAAGACCAATGTCTGTGCATGTTTTGGTTTCAACACTGTAGGGTCTATGCACATTCACTCTTTGGCAAATCAAGCTCGATGCATATTTTAGCTGGATGCATATAAAGTCAGTGCACATGTGAGGCAAGGTCCGAGCAACCTTTCCCTAGCATGAGCGAAGTCGGTGTTCATGCAGAATGAGGTCTGAGCATATGTGCCAGTGTGCATTACAAGGTCCAAGCACACTTCAAGGTCCAAGCATACTTCAAGGTCTGAGTGCATATCAAGGTCTGTGCACATGACAAGTCTGTGCATATTCCAAGCCTGAGCACATGTGACTTCAAGGTCGGTGTAGGTTTTGATTTCATAGGCACAAGGTCGATGCAGGTTTTGAAGTCTATGCACAGATGGACATAAAGTCAGTGCACGTTTGCAAGACTGCATACTAAGGTCGGAGCACATTTGCTACACAGCATATAAGGTCTGTGTAATTCTTCTAAACTGCCAGAAAGGTCGATGTACATGAAGAGCTGGAGCATCCAAGTCTATGCGAAAGAAGGAACCAAGGTCTGTGCACATGTGGAAGCCAATTGACAAGGTCTGAGCATACTTCAAACCAATGTCTGTGTATGTTTGATGAAATGCTGCAATGAAGCAGAAGGTCTACCTCTGCTCTCCCAGAAGTATTCTCAAGCCAATTTTTCTGTCAAAATACTCAAAATAGATAATGGGACCCATGTGATATGAAGTTCGAGCTCAATCCAATCTCGGGTGTGTGGACGACCAGAGCCAGAGGGAGGTGGTGGTGATGCCTCCATCATGTAGCTCCAGCAGCTCCCTTGGCAATAGCCAGCCGGGGGTTACATGTTGAAGCGGGAGGCCCTAGTGGTTTGGCCATGGCGCTCCCTTCTTCTTCGGCTGCGGTGGAAGCGGAGATGTTGGCCACCGTGGACGGCGCGGTGGAGTTCAACCCCCTTGAGGTACCCTCAATCGGCCACACCGCCTCAGATGCACCGGTTCGGCAGATGCTACTGGCGCTTCACTCAATGATACTCGTCGACCCTTCCCTCACATACCGAGGGGCACATGCAATAGTGATGCAGCTGACTGATGCATTGCAAGTGCTGGGTTGCCCCCTGGAGGAGTGGTCACGACGAGTATTATTATTATTGAAATATGTGAACTGTCGCGAGTTCCTCGAGACTCGGGTTCTCAACGAGTTTGCTGCCATCAAGGTCGAGGAGGGTGAATACTTGCGAGCTTTGGAGGAGCGCCAGATCAGTGGGGAGCAGCTCGAGAAAGTTCTAGAGGGTGGTCGCCGGGACGTCCACGCCCTCTGGGGTAGAATTGAGGAGCTAGAAGGCTATCTTGCTACAGCCAGGTCCGCACTGGCCGAGGCCGAGGCGACCGTTGAGAGCGCAGGTGAGGCGCTCGTCGTTGCCAGGGCTGAAGCAGCCTCCATAGAAGCAGAGCTGGGGCACCTCGAGGGGCAGAGGGGCCGATTAAGCGACATGGCGAGCTTTCCTTGTATCGGCATTCTTCCACTCGAGGATATCTTCCGGGGTATCGACTGAGCACCGCTCTCCTCGACCCTCCTTTCGTATTCCGCTCTTCCCTCTTCCTCTTTTCTTCTCTTCCCTTTTGACATGTAACTCAGGGGTATGTCCCGAAGCACGTGTATCCCCCCATTTTGAAATAGAAGGATCATTTGCGTACATAGTCTTACATGCCGGTCCACGAATCCTTCCTTCTTCTCTCCTTTCTCTTTCTTTCTACTCCTTGACAGGGTGCGAGTTTGCGTCATCGGCTTGGCTTAGGAGCACTTTGGCCAGTTCTACAGAGGTGCATAGGAGAGTGCTCGCCTCCCCAGGGGAGAGACGAGGGGACCACTCCACCACGCGAGCCTCGTGGCCCTGCCGAACAATTCCGTGAGGAAGCTTGACCTGGGCGGAGAGTAGTTGTCACCCGAAGGGACGGAGAGAAGGGTTTGTTGGCTCAAAAAGGGTTATTCGTCACCCGAAGGGACGAAGAGAAGAGCTTATTGATCGAAATGACCTGGACTGGAGATCCAAGCCGAAGGGTTATTTGTCACCCGAAGGGCCAGAGAGAAGAGCTTATTGGTCAAAATGACCTGGACTGGACGTCCAAGTCGAAGGGTTGTTCACCACCCGAAGGGACGGAGAGAAGAGCTTATTGATCAAAATGACTTGGACTGGAGATCCAAGCCGAAGGGTTATTCATCACCCGAAGGGACGGAGAGAAGAGCTTATTGGTCGAAATGACCTGGACTGGAGGTCCAAGTCGAAGGGTTGTTCGCCACCCGAAGGGACGGAGAGAAGAGCTTATTGGTTGAAATGACCTGGACGAGAAGTTCAAGTCAAAGGAGCATCTGTTGTCTCGCCCCGAGAGGGGTCTGGGTGAGATGTTCGCCCATCGGTGTCGCCAGGGTGGCGGGGCCTGACGCAGTCTATTCATCTCTTGAGGCATTCATCAACACTGGGTCGGTGTTGATGCGAAGAGGGGTTTACTTCCCTACCCAGACGTAAGGTCCAGGTGAGATGTCTATTCGTCGGTGTCGTCGAGGTGACGCGAATGCTGGATAAAGTCCATGCATGTTAGGGGTTAAGTCCGTGCAATGCTGGGCAAAGTCCATGCAAGGTCCGTGCATGTAGGGGGACAAGATCCGTGTAGGTTCCATGCACGCAAGGCCAAGGTCGGTGTAAGTGGGGGCTATGCATGGGTAAGGTTGACGCAAGTGGGGCCAGAGGCTGAAAGAAGGCCAGTGTACATGGGGGTGAGGTTGGTGCACATGCTGGCAAGGTTAGTGCATATACAGGACAAGTTAGTACACCTATGAAATATGCCAAGGACAAGGTCAGGGCACATGCAAGCAAAGCCCATGCACATGCTGGCGAAGTTAGTGTACATGCTGGCAAGGTCAGTGCACATGCAGGCCAAGTCAGAGCACACGCAGGCCAAGTCAGTGCACATGCAGGCCAAGTCAGTGCACATGCAGGCCAAGTCCGTGCACACGCTAGTAAGGTCAGTGCACGTGCGGTGCGTGCGAGGGGATAAAGTACATGCAGGTCCATGCATATGAGGGCCAATGTCTATGCACACGCATACAAGGGAGGCAAGGTATACACAGAGTCTATGTAAGGCTTGTGCAAGGCTTATGTCTGTAGGGGGGGATGAGGTGCATGCATGGTTGGGCCTGGCGGGCTGGGTCCATACAGGTCTGCACGAGGTTGAAGCTGCACAGGGTTGGAGCTACACGAGGAATGAGTGCATCGGAGAAGGCCATGGGCATGCCGGCAAAGGAGGTGTACCGGCGTGCGAAGGGGGGAAAACAAAGTCCATGCAGGGGGGGTGCACGGGGTTGGAGCTACAAAGGAGGTAAAGTCCATGTAGGCTATGCGTGCAGGGGGACAAGGTCCGTGCAGGTTATGAACGGGGTTGGAGTTGCAGGGAGATGGGTGCACCGGGGAAGGACATGAGCGTGTCGGTGAGTAACGGGGTGGAGTGTGCCGACGAAGAGGGTGTACTGGCGAGGGGGCTTAGCAAAAGGGGGGTGCACCGCTCAAGGAGTGTGAGGGAAGGTGTACCGACGAAGGGTTTTAAGGGCATGCCGGGGAAGGGTTTAAGAGCGTGCCGGCGAAGGGGTCTATGGGCATGCCAGCGAAGGGGTTTAAGGGGGTGCCGGCGAAGGGGTTTAAAGGCGTGCCGTGGAAGGATTGGGTGGGTGCACCGGAGAAGCACTTGGAGGGCCCACTCCTCTTCATCCGTTTGAGGCCTTTCTTTTCTTCTTTTCCTCTTCTCTTCCTTCTCTTTTTAATTGATTTTCTGTGTGATTCATGAGGGGTCCCTCTCCCCGTCTCTTAACCATTCTCTGTTCATTCCCCATTTCTCTTCATGTTGTCCCTAGTTCTTTTCACCTTGGTTAAGGCATTTTATTGTTGATTATTTCATCTGTTTGTTGCTCCCTTTGGTCTTTTAGCATATTATTATTTCTGACGAAAATTCGACAGCATCTCCCCTTGACTTGAGCGTAAGGGAGGTACGGGGAATGCGCCCACATGGAGTGGTGGAACCCGATAATTAGAGGTGGACGTCCGAAGATGGCAACACTTTTAATAAAACATCGGAAAACTTGAGGAAACCGACGGAGGAGAGGCCTCTCTAAGGCTGATCAGAGGGTATATCGGAGAGGAGAGGGTTGGTGCGTGCCGCTGGAGGGCTGGCTAGTGTATCGACAAAGACACCAGAAGGGTGTGTCGCTGAAGGGGAGCTCAGGGGAGGGGTACCACTGAAGGAGCTGTGCCAGAGAAGGCTCCAACAGGCTGAGAGCGTGCCAGTCAAGGAATGGCTAGTGTGTGTGTCGGCGAAGGCATTTGAGGGTGGTTTAAGGCCAGTGAGAGGGAGAAGGCCATGGGGTCTGGGGGCTTGGTTCAACTGGCAAGAGGGGCTTCAGTTGAGGGGCTTGACCCGTGCACCAACGACAAAGTAACAACAACACAGCAGAGATGAGTGTAAACGGAGAGGCCGGTGTCAGTGTGGGCGCTGGAGAGGGCATGGACTATGAGTTAATGAAAGCGAGTCATTGGCTCGAAGGATGGAGCGGCGAACACTAGCTCAACATAGAGCTAATAGGTTCTTGCTTGGGTGCAGAGCGATTGGCACTAGCTCGACTAGGAGCAGGCAGGCATTGGCTCAGGTGCGAGATCCATTCCGTTGACTGGTTAGAGACCAAACTATGAGGTGAACAACAACCTGATGACGATGTCGAGATTGGCGACCAGTGAAGACATGGATCAATTCCCTGGCTGGGCTTCATTGATCCATGCTGAGGAAGACTTTATATAAGGCGTTGAGAGCTCGATTATAAATTGTGTACAAGCCATTGGACAATTCCATCATTTGTGTCAGTTCCTGGGTTATTACATCATTACGCGAGTATTTCCACCTTTATACGTAATGTTCACTGGGAGACTCACTATTCAGCAAGACGCCGCACTAGAGGGGCTGCGATGTACCCACAGCATATGATGATGGGTCACCCAGTCATGAGAAGGCTTACAAGTTCCTTGACGTTCGCCTCTCAGGTACTATCTTTTGTTATTGCATGTCTCGTTTGATTGAGGAGTTGGCCGGCTCAACTCGTATGGGCAGTCGGGCACGTCTCGTGCGAAGCAGTCAAACTTGACTCAGTGTGAGCTATCGGGGAGCGGTTCGGGGTGAGCTGTCGGGCACCGGCTCGAGGTGAGTTGTGGGACGCCGACTCGGGGTGAGATGTCAAGTGTCGACTCGACGAAGCTATCGGGTGCCGGCTCGGGGTGAGTTGTCAGGCACCGACTCGGGGTAAGCTATCAGGTGTCGGCTCAACGGAGCTATCTGGCGCTAGCTCGGGCGGAGAGGTCGAGCACCTGCTCGATGGAGCAGTCAAGGGCTAGCTCAATGGGGTGGCCAAGCACCAGCTCGGGCAGAGCAATTAGGTGCTAGCCTGACAGAGTTGTCAAGCGCTAGCTCGGGCGGAGTTGTTCAGAGCCAGGTTGGTAGAGCGGTCGGGCGTCAGCTTGGTGGAGTGGTCAGGCGTCGACTTGAATGGAGCTATCTAATGCCTGATTTGTAAAGTGTTCTGGCACTGTGGGGCACCGTTGTAACTGGAGTACCATGATGGCACGGGCACCACCATGACTGGAGTGGTCCAACACCATTGAGATTGGAACAGTCAGGTGGTGTGGACATTGTCGTGACTAGGGCAGTCAGGGCCATTGGCACAGTTGTGACTAGGGTGACCGGGTGCTGTTAGCCCGATTGTGATTGAAGTGGTTGAGCACTGTCAGGGCTGGAGTAGCTAGGTGCCAGGGGCATCACCAAGACTGGAGTAATCAGATGCCATGGGGCACCGCTGGGACTGGAGTAGTTGGGTGTCTAGACACCGTCGTGACTGGAGTAGTCAGATGCCATGAGGGCACTACTAGGACTAGATTAGTCGGGTGTCTGGACACCACTGAGGCTAGAGTAGTTGCATGCTTGAGCACCGCTATGATTAGAGTAGTCTGGTGTCGTGGGGCACCATTGTAACTAAAGAAATAGGGTAGTCGGGTGTCGTGGGGCACTGTTGTGACTAAGGAATTAGGTAGTCAGGATTTCATGGGGAACAGTTGTGACTGAAGAAACTGGGAAGTTGAGACCGTGGTAGTCGGTATGGTCGAGGCTGGTGTAATCATCAAAGTTGAAAATCGATGGGAGCCGTCGAGATGGAAGTTGCTGAGACTGAGGGAAGTCAAGTGACGACTTCATTGTGGCTGGAGTAGTCGGGACTTGAACGTTGTCTTTGACATGAGCACATTTATCAGGGTATGGGTAGCTCCCAGGTGAGGCACGTTCTTCTAGGAGATAGAGCCAACTTCTATCTAGGTCATGTTCTCTTCGACAAGAGTCTTCAAAAAGACTGAGGCTCGAGATATGGCACATTTATCGAGATGTCAACATGACATGCCTGAGGTACCAAAATGACATGCCCCAGGTGTATCAGAGATTAAAATAATCAGGGTAGCTAAATCCCTTTCTTGCAGGTCATGGCACTGACGTAACTCCGACGAGGCATGATATTGACATAGCCCCAACGTTTCAAAGACTAAATTCAGACCAAGCTAGAACCACCTAGCGAAGAACCTTCAAGCCCACTGGGGCCTCCATCAGGGTGGGCTTCCATTCCCTTCTTCCAGCCCCCTAGGGGGGTATTTATAGGCCTAAAACTGGCCCTGGTTAGTGCACCCAATGGGGGCATCTGGTCAGGGTGAGGGCGTTGGGCAAAGCCAGCTGGCCTAACTGGGGTCACTCGCAAACCTCATTGGGTCAAGATAAGGGTGTTGAGCGCCCTCACTTTGTCAACTACAGGCTTCTGGCTCGATGGAGGTACCCCGTCAAGGTAAGGTTTCTCCCCACCAACACCTAGTCAAGGTGGGACTTCTAGCGATGGCTGAGGAAATAGGGGCACTCGGAGGGCCCATTTGGTCAGGGTGGGGGAGCTGGGTGCCCTCACTTGGTTGGGATGGCAGCGTCAAGCAATTGGGGCACTGGAGAGGCCATTTTTGGTCAAGGTGGGGGTGCTGGGCACCCTCACTTTGACCAAGTAAGGTCGCTGGCTAGATGAGAGAGGTGGGGTCATTCCCTGGGAGCACTTTGTCAAGGTGGGGGTGCCCCGCCCTCACTTTGACAAGGTAGGGTAGCTGGCAACCCTCACCCAGTCCATTTTGAGATTCTATCTTGAACGCAGTCTCCCCAGGGGTCGCATTCAAGTAAACACGGTTTGCAAGATGACCATGATCTTGAAAGTGTTGGTAAGGCCTATTTGGTACAGGTGGAGGCACTGATAAATTCGTCTCCCCCTCTGACACACATCCCATGGGGGCATTTGCTGCACTCGCTTATTTTCTCAAGTTAATCGAGATTTAAGCAAAGGGAATTACTCCCTAAATTTTGCCAAATGGCATAGCCCTCAAAGATACCATGCCAGTTGACTCAAGGTTGAAATTGGAGTGGCACGACATGTCATATGGCATAATGTAACGAATAGGGCCACCCCCGCACACTTGGCGAGTGGCGCCACATTGGCCACCTTGACTAGGTGAGGGTTGGGAGTGCCCCCACCTGGACCAGATAGGCCTTACCAGTGCTTTCAAGATTGTGGTCGTCTTGCAAACCACGTTTACTTGAACGTAGTCCCTGGGGAGATTGCATTCAAGATATAATCTCCAAATGGGCTGGGTGAGGGCGGCCAGCTACCCTACCTTGTCAAAGTGAGGGTGGGAAGTGCCCCCACCTTGACAAAGTGCCCCTAGGGAGCATCCCCACCTCTCTCCTTCTACCAGTGACCTTACTTAGTCAAAGTGAGGGCACCCAATGCCCCCACCCTAACCAAAATGGCCTCTCCAATGCCCCAATCGCTCGCCACTATCATCCCGACCAAGTGAGGGCACCCAAGGCCCCCACCCTGACCAAATGGGCCCTCCGAGCGCCCCTATTTCCTTCACCGTCGCCAGAAGTCCCACCTTGACCAGGTGAAGGCGGGCAGCGACCTCACCCTTCACCTTGACGGGGTACCTCCATGGAGCCCTATTCACCTTATCGCCAGAAGTCCACAGTCTGACAAAGTGTGGGTGCTCAGCGCCCCTATCCTGCGCCAATGAGGTTTGCGAGTGACCCCAGTTGGGCCAACTGGCTCTAGCCAATGCCCTCACCCTGACCAGATGCTCCCTTTGGGCGCACTAACCAGGGCCAGTTGTGGGCCTATAAATACCCCCCTAGAGGGGCAGAAGAGGGGAATGGCAGTCCACCCCGATGGAGGCCCCAATGGGCTTGAAGGTTCTTCGTGAGGCGGTTCTAACTTGCTCTGAATTTAGTCTTTGAAACGCTGGGGCTACATTAGTGTCATGCCCCATCGGAGTTACGTCAGTGCCACAACCTGCAAGAAAGGTGATTTAGCTGCCCTAATTATTTTAATCTCTGATACACCTGGGGCATGTCATTTTGGCACCTCGAGCATGTCATGTTGACATCTCGATAATGTGCCATACCTCAGGCCTCAGTCTTTGTGAAGAGTCTTGTAGAAGAGAACATGACCTAGATAGAAGTTAGCTCTATCTCATCAAAGAACATGCCTCACATGGGAGCTACCCCTGTTGTAATGTTCCTGGGTTCTCGGATCATGTTTCCATGGGTTACGGATCGTGTTCATGTAGATTTTGGACTTTAATACTGGATCTTCGGACCCCTAGGTGTTATATATGTGAATTATTTTGGATCTGTAGTGGCGCGTAGAGCAGCCTAACTTTTTCCTAGAATTTTTCTGGGGTAGAATATTTTTTTAGTATTTTTTTGGAGTTATTGAGAATTTTAAAAAGAGGATGGTAAGAGAGAGAAAAAGAAAAAGAGGGGAAAAACCAAGTAGAAGGGAGGGGCTGGGTGACAGTGAAAGAATGAAACTTAAAGAACCCCCCCCCCACCGGCGATGAGATGGAGGGCGAAGAAGGAGGGGAGGAGGAAGAGAGAGAGGTGGATTGGAGAGGAAGCTTGAAGAGCTACCGTTGCCAGATGCCCCCATCCGTCCTCCGATGCCTCTATCTTCCTCCGAAGGTAGAGTTGGCCATCTGGTAGTTTGAAGGTGACATGCTCCGACATGACGGACCCTCTTACTAGCCGTTTGCCAGCTGACGGACCCTCTTTCAAGCCGGAGCGGTAGTACCCTCCCTCCTCACACCATCCACCTCATTGTCCTCCGAAGCGACTTCCATGCATCACTAAGACCAACAACACAACACTTCGCAGAGAGGAAAAACTACAGGGAACAGCCCTAAGCGATGAAGAGAGGAGGAAACGCCCTTCGGAGCCTTTTATACGCCGAAGGGGAGCGGTCGCCTTAAATGACTTTTCCCTCAAAGAATCGCAAAAGGCAGACACCATTTCCCCAAGGCGGTTACCTCATTTTCCACCAACTCCCCTTCAATGGAAACACGCGAAGTGGCAAGTCATTAAAAGCATGGGAAGATGGATAGGCGCTAGCGCCACACCAACCAATCGACATGCAAGATATCTGCAGAAAGAATCACCGCCTTCCCAACAACTGCAAGTACATCGATCAAAATTGCACCAAAGGCGGTAAGGAATAGTCTAGTCAACATTTACTTTCACATGCAGGGAACGTCTTTACATGACTACACCAGACAAAAGAAAGGAGAAAGCCAAAGTACATCAGGCCTCGGGCCCACCACAAAGCTCGGCAGTTAAAGAACCCTCGGAGCCAGGCGATCTGCCCTCCGCACCCTCGATGACGGTCAGTCCGGACACTGACCCCACCCGCGTGGGAACTGTCTCGGCCACGCGCCCTCCTGGGCCTGCCGGAGTTGACGATCGCTCGGACGATATAGAGGTCCCCTGACTTCCACTTTCACTCGACATCTGAACGGAGGAATCCGTGGTGTCTTCATCCAAGTCATAATACTACCCAAAATGAAAATCTAGCTCTCCGTGCACCTGCTCGTGGGCCAGAAAGGTTGCTCGACGATAGCCTTGGGAAAACCCCTTCCGCAGGACCCAACGATAACCAGGCTCGTAATAGGTAAAGGCAGTCTACTGGATCGCTATTTGGTAACTCTCTGAGCATTTGTATTGCTCGAGTGCCTTCGATCCGGACAGCTTTGCCTTCTCCTTAACCTCAGCCGCCTTCCATTCTGCCTCGGACTGCCTCTGTTCGGCTTCAGCTTGCGCAGCCTCGACCTTCTCCCGCTGTTGCTCGGCCTCTCAGATCCGACCCTCGAGCTCCTTGCGCTCGGCCTTCCACTGCTCAACGCGCTCAACCTGCACAGTTCACTCCGCGTCCAGGACACTATTTTTCAGCCTGAGCATATAGCGGGCCTGTCCAGGCCACTCGATTGACTCACGAGCCTCTTTTTGGCTTGACTCGGCCTGCGCTCTGAGCGAAGACGCCTCCTGCCGAATACCTTCAAGATCGCGAGTCAAGCGCTTGATCTTCCGATTGACTGCAGCACTGGCCCAGGCCAGAGAATCCCTCTCGGAGGTGATCCAAGCATACAAATTGGCCATCTCGGCCCCCAACTGGACCACAATTAGGCCGCCTTCCATGACACGTTCGAGGAGCATGGAAGGAGAGCTACGCCCAAGAATTTCTCGAATTACTTTCGAGGTCACAGAGTGGCACCTACGGTACAAGGAGGCTCGGACAATAGAAGTACCCTCCGCAGGAGGGGCAGCCCACTCAAGAGTGTATCACCGAAGGTTGGGTCACACCATCGGGGATTGCTATGTTTTCAAGAACATAGCGGAAGAACTCATTCAAAAGGGCTTAATAAATATGCTGGGTTATACAGTCGACCCACCCCAACCTCATGCCTAGAGCCAATCAAACCGATCGGCTAATGTGGTCTACATGGCGGTAACGGCTTCAAGCTCCAATGCCTCCGAAGCGGGGCCTTCAAACCAACAGCCCAACACTGGCCCGAGAGCCGCCCCCTCACTCCCAGAGTGTCTGGCATTATGGAGAACTATTCGAAAGATCTGATGGGAAATCTGACAATTGCAACTGGAACAGAGGCGTCTGCTGCAGTTCCTCGAGAGCATTGATCAGAAGTTGGCCACCTCCCCCTTCGACCCATTCCCCAAGGGGTTAGCTCCAGCCCACATACGGGAGGTAGGTGTATCACCTACTGACCGGCCTCCGCTTAGGGCTGGCTCTCTGAAGAATCCTCAGATTCATTTGAAGACGAGGAGGACTTACCTGAAGGTGAGGAGCCTACACCCGAAGGCAGGAAGCCCGAGAAGTTATACTCCTTCCCACTCGAGAAGACTCTCGACATATTCTCTGCATTCCAACACATGGGACGGATCACCCCGTCGCCTATTGAGCAGACACCAAGTGCTACTTTTCATCAAGGCTATTGCCCATAGCATGAGGTGGTAGGCCATATCATCCACAATTGTCAACCGTTCAAGGACCTCGTCGAGGACCTGATCAGACAAGGGAAGGTTAACATGGGGCAATCCCTGGTTGACCCACCGCAGTCACCCGCACAGAGGAGTCTTCACTTCTTCGTCAATGTCATACATGCTGCAGTAGCTTTCCAGCTCCCCGAGCAGCAGGAAGAGGGAGTCAGTTCCCAGGGAGCCAGTTCCCAGTCACCTAAAATCACATTGTGGTATCCAGGGTGGTGACATTCCCATCAGTGTTGTTTTCCCAAGGAAGACACTGAGAAGATCTTTGACAAGCTTCTGGAAGATGGCCGAGTATTGACACATGATCCACCGGCCTACTACAATGAGATGGCTAAGAGTCACCCCCGCTATTGCAAATATCATGCCAGGGTGTCTCACCCTACCCGGCAATGCCCAAAAGTCCAAGACTGTATTGAAGTCCTCATTCAGAGAGGGGAAATCGATGCGCAGGGGAACTCGATGACAATGAGGCATCTTAAAGCGACCATCAAGAAGACTCTCCAACAAGCTCGACAAGAGGCTAAGATTTTCTCTCAATTAGCCCGATCGAGTGAGCCTGCGGACAGAGGCAAGCCTTGACTAGACCCCAAAGCCAAGGCCAGGTGCAAGGGGCCTAAGGCCCAGAGCCCAAGAGGCCAAGCTGTGGGAGAAGGCTCCAAACCCCTCTCTAGGGCGAGTCAACCTGGCATTGTCATAAGGGAAAACCCTCTGCCAGATAATAAAGGTAAGGCAAAGCTGAGGTAGCCTCTGGCCAAAGCTCCTGTCAAGTCAGCGAGGCCGCCAACTACAGAAAGGCCTCAACTGCTTGAGCTCGTGAAGGAGCTAGTCAAAGCAAAGACGACGGAGTCACAATCCCCCCAAGGCTAACACTCCGAACTGACAGAGTTCCAGGAGCTGCCGCCTGAGATAATTGCTCAGGTAATCAATGCCACCTTTTAGGTTCAACCACAGGAGGCCAACCGGACTAAGGTCATCCCCAGAAAGAGCCGCGGCACTAAAGCTCCTAAGGAGCCATCCCGGAACAAAAAGAAGAATTTTGGGGGCAAACCAGTGCCACCTTCAAAGCAAAGGCCCCTTTCTTCTCAAGAGGCCACATGCCAGAAGAAGCTAGTGAAGAATCGCAGGAAGAATTTGAAGAGGAGGTTGAAAAAGTAAGACGAAGAATGATTTATCTATAAAAAAGGTAAGCCAATGAATGACAAAACCAATACAATCAAGCTCTCTTGTATGTCCAAAAGCTACATCACAAAAGTGCCCCAGAAACAGGTTTCATGTAATTCCAACCCCTCCTTATAAAGTATCAATCTCCTCTGCCCTACATTCATGTAATGATCTTCCTCCAAACGTCACTGAACCTTGACAATGTTATCCTCTTCCCCAATCAAGGCTGCAACAGCAATTAAACACCTATCCATTTTTTGGTCATCACATGATCCATGAAAACAGCATGTATCAACAAAAGCTAATGGCTTCCAAAAACATAAGATTCCTTTTCTATGTGATATGCTTCCCCATACATGAGCCAGTGCCGAACAGGTGTTGCTGCACCATGTTACTCTTTGCCCTTACCCAAGTCTTTCAAAGAGATTAGTGTTCCTCACCATCCACATTTCCTGCATCCCATAACCTAATGATTTCTATTTTTACCTTCTTCAGTGTTCAACAATGCATTTAGGTAAATTTTGTGGTCTGCTAATCTGGCCTTAGATGTTAACAACACCAAGAAAAGATCAGACTGAACAAGCAGGCATACACACTTTTATTCCAGTTAAAGTTGGTCAAAAACTCAAAAATTAAAAACTGGTGTCCCATTTCTTGGATGACACAACATAGAATCTAATATATTACAATTATTTCACGTAAATTTGACATCCAAGGCATAAGCTTTTCCTATACAGATATACATGGTCCATGTCAGATCAGATCAACTAACTGGTTTTTGCATGAAATGTACGTGCTTCACTTACATTTAAAAGGATGAAAAATGAAAGGAAGTCAAGGGAAAATAAAAGAAACTCCTTGCTACCAACAGGAATAGAGAAAACGTCACCACCCTCAGCAAACACAAAACTGCACCAGCGTGCAAGATATTCAGATGAAATCGAGAAAACTCCTTGCTACCAACAGGGAATATGCATGTCACCAAAAGCAAGACTATATGTTTTGAGGGGAAAGATCACAGGCGCACTGGGGCAAAAGCAGCAGCAGAGACATAAAAACAGGAAAAAGTTATCCTTAACGAACAAGATAGCCTCAAGGTCGCCTTCTTACCTCCATTTTAACACCGCCGCCAACATCTCCAACCGAGTTGTAGACGCCATCACCGCCGTTCTCCGCACCTCCAGTGTCCACCACCGCGGCGGACGTCGACGCAGGATTCAGCGACACGTCCCCAGCGGCTCGACTCATACCGCCCTCCTCCTCCCTCCCCGCCTCTTCCCCCTTCACCATGGCCCCTTCCATGCGCGCCACAGCTCCCCCATCGGCATCCTCCTCAGCAGTCTCTGGCGCGGGAGAGGGCTTCGGGCAGCAATTATCGCCCATGCCCTCCTCCTCCTCTTCCTCCTCTCTTCCTGGCTGTTTCGAACCCTCGGCGGCTGCGGCAGCGGCGGCGACATCTCCCGGCTGGGCGGGCGGCGGCGCGAGGGGCTCCAGGCTTGAGAGAGCCCTGGAGCGCCTGTGGAGGAGGAGGCGAAAGTCGCGGGGGGAGATGGCCGGGGGGGGCATCGGCCACCGGCGGGGCACGTCGGGGACCCGGTGGAGGTTCCCCCTGTACAGCGAGATCGCCCCCATCTCTCTCTCTCTCGTTCCGAGCTGACGAGTTCGACTCACTTCGTTCGGATGAGGAAATGACGGGCACTCACCCGCCCGAGGAGTCCATTTAAGTTTTTTTCCATTTTTTTGGGAACCACTTCATATCAGGATTTGGGTGCAGGTCGTCCCGACCCGCACTATGTGACTAGACCCAAGTGATGGACGGAACGACTGGATCGTAGATGTTGATCGAGATATTTTATTATTTTTAATATTATATTATATATCTCAAGCACCTCGCAGTCAAGCTCGTGACAAGCGAGTGACACAATAGTACCGCACCGAGTGACTAATCAAAGTAACACTCATCAGCGTCAGTCCAAGCCTCTGACCACATGTGCACACACTAACCCATCGTCTTGAGCCAGGCCTCTTGCTAGTTTTCCCTCCCAGTAGGACGCTACTGACTATATGAGAGGGCCCACAAAAACTAGCTTATAAATCGTATAACGGGAATACCCCGCCACCTCTGTCGGGTGGGCCGACACGGACGTCGTCGGGCTATGACTAGTGGTTCCATCACAAGAAAAGAGAAAGTTACTCTTATGGGATGCAGAAGAATGTCACAGTGTATAAAATAATTTAAACATGATGCACATGAAATATGAATTGCATAGAAATTACACATGCATGCTTTTGAAATCCCCAGGTATATAACGGACTGGCACTGTCCCATTACACACTATAACGGACCGGGGAAGGACCACTATGCTTCACAGAACTCAGGAAATTCACAAATAAACCAGGCTATAACGCACCACGGCAGGTGCGCCATGGGCCAATAACGCACTGGCACATAGGCGTTAAAGTCGACACGCACACAATGCACAGGCGAAGGGATATAACGGACCAAGGGTGGGGCGTTATAACGTACATAACGCACCTAGAATGGGCCGTTATGTCTTCCAGAGCGACAGAATCCATAGAAAACTATGGCATATAACGCACCTCATCAGGGGCGTCATATTGGACATAACGCATAGGGGAAGGGGCATTAAAGGCAACGGACCTTTAACTCAATACAAAGAGACTATAACGCACCAGGGCAGGCGCGTTAAAGTCACCCGAACATGAAAATCCACAGGAAACTCAGACACGGACGACATAATGCATCTCTAGGGGTGCGTTAATGGGGCATAATGCACCGGGGCAGGCGTGTTATGTCACCTGGGTTTCGTGACTCCGGAGGTCGGAATCGGAAACCCCTCCCGACCGATCAAAATCAACGGGGGACGCGGCGGATTATAAAACCTGCCAAACCTACCAACCCATACCGATCATACGAGCCTAGGCATGCCACTAGAAATGAAATACGATGCCCATGGAATTGATTTAAACATACAAAGGCTAAAAATGAATTAAAATGCACTAAATAGGAACATGCACGAAATACGAGACAACAGGCGTCGGACCACGACGCGAGTGGTACCGGCGATGCCCTAACGAGATAGGGTATCCATCCCCCTACCTGGAATTTGACGAAAATGATGATTTGACAGCGAACCGGTGAGAGGGAGAAATGGCACCTCACGGTCTGGCTCGATTCTACGTTCCGCGAATCGAGGAATGGTGGGCGTCAACGCGATCATCGCGACGCGACCAATCTAATGGTACCTCTCCGGCTTCGATCAGCAGCTGTCTGGACCAAGAAACGAGAGAGGTACGTAAATCGAGAGTAAACCCTAAAATCATCCAAAAGAAAAATTACACAAAAAATGAGGAAGATGGCGACGGATGGTGACGCAGAGGGCGTCAACGGATTCCTGGCGAGATGAGGAGTCCGATCCCCTACCTTTCGCGCAGCAAAGATCATGAATCGGTGCCGATCGGGCGACGGGGGCCACATTGTCTTCTAGCTCGTACGCGTCTCCACGCTCCACGAGCCGAGGGAAGAAGGGTACTGGCGCAATCCTCGCATCGAGCCCGTCCCGTCGGTACCTCCCACGCGTCGATCGGAGTCCGTTTGGACAGCGAATCGAGGAATGCGGGTGTGGAGGAGAGAGAACGTAGGGGGAGAGAGAGAGAGCGTCGAGATGGAGAGAGAGAGAGAGCTTCGAGAGTGGGGAGAGAGAGAGAGTGGATTGAGATATTTATAAAAATTCTAATTTTTTTTGTGTTGGTAGTTATCTAATTTGCTGCGTTAATTTTAAAAACTACCATCGTGCTTGGCGGGGACAATTCAACCCCCCTTCTTGTCCATACGAGAACCTTAGGGATAACACCACAGGTGCCTTCAACGGCACACCCTCACGAGTGCCGTCGACGGCACACACCACCAAGCCCCTTCAACGACACACATCAACTGCCCTACAACGGCATCCTATCTTCAACGACACGCTGTGAAGGCTCCTTCAGCGGCACACTTCTAATGCCATTCAACGGCACGGCTGCCTGGGCCTCTTCATCAGCACAACCTCATTCTTTAGCAGCACGGCCTCCACACTCGTGACGCGTCCGATAGGGGGGATTTTACACCATCCCCCTACAGATTCTTGGCGCGTAGTGGAGTGGCCGATGTGGCGACACGTGGGGGAGGCACACAGGGTACTCCCCTGTCAACAGAGTGATGGGAAGTCAAATCCCCATCAATACACCTCGTTCCCGCCTCCGATGGCCGGCCCACTGCACTGTGTCGCTGGAGCATATAAGCCCTTTCCTCCGCAGCAGACAATACACAGAGACGGAGACGCAAATAGAGACACAGGCAGGCACGCCAAGAAGAGAAGAAGAAGAAGAAGAAGGAAGGCGAACTCCGCCAGCTCCCCCTCTCCGACGACCAGCCCAGAGAAAGAGTAAGAGAAAGAGTAAGGGAGAGGGAGATAGAGAGAGAGATGTAGTAGAGAGGGGGGGAAAGAGCAGGGCTCCGTTGCCTCTGTTCAACCCTAGCCCCTTCATTCCCCTCTCCTTCGTTCTTTTGTTCTTCTTTCCTCCTCTGCTATAACCCCTATTCCATATTTTTCATAAATGAAGGCCTTGGCCTTTTGTTGCTTCTGCCGTTCCGTGCGTTGTGTTCACGCTTGTGTCTGAGGATTCCTCCCTCCTCTCCAGTAACGTCTTTGTCTTCCGGTCGGTGGTTTTGTCACCTTAGGGAGGGCTTCCTTATCTTCACCCTGCCGTGCCCCCTCCCCAGCCTCTTCGAATACCCAGTCATCACCTCTGTCCCCTCGTTGAGACTTCCCATCCGGCTAGCCCAAGATCAGAAGCCCCATGGCCTCCTCCCTCATTCATACCAACTCACCCTATCTAGCCAACACTTGGTCTTCAAGCCTTTGGGGCCAGCCTTCGTCGGCACGCTCCCTTGGCGGCACACTTTGGCCCGTCTTCACCAGTACAATCCCTGGCCGACACACCTCCAGCTCGTCAGCGCTGTCATTGGCATAACTGCCCTGCCTAGCATACACCCTACTTCCTTACCCGGCGCACTTGTGCCATCCCCTTCGCCGGTGCACCTCATAGCCCTTCAGTTCCTTCACCGGCACGGCCCTTGGCCGGCACACCCTCCACACCTTAAAGCCTTTTCACCGGCACAGTCCTTCGCCGGTATAGCCCCCCCAGCCAGCTTAGCTCGGTACACCCTTGGGCCTCCTGACCGGCACACCAGCCCTTGCCCCTTAACCCCAGTGTCCACGGCTAGTCTTGCAGCCCTCCCTCCTCTGCTTCCTTTGAGTTTCCCGAGGTCTGTTCAAGGTGTTGCCGTCTTCAGACGCTCACCTCCAGTTGTTGGGTTCCGTCACTCCATGTGGGCGCGTTCCCCGCTTCTCCCTTATGCCCGAGTCAAGGAGAGATGATGCCGAATTTTTTGTCAAATGAAAGGGGAAATAATAATGATGTGACATGGGCTGAGGGGGATTAACAGACAAATGGAATGGTAATTAATAAATCACTTTAATAAAGGTAAGTGAACCACGAGCATCACGAGGAGATCTAGACTGGATAACAACTTAACACCCTGAACAAGGAAGAAGGAACAATCTGTACAAGGCTAGGCCAAAATATCCCCCTAACAGTCAGGGGATGCCCCAGCCCCTTCCCACTCCATCTCCCCCTCCTCATCTCCCCACTATCATCCCCATCCACCACCATACCCTGTGGAGTTCGCAGGCAGGACTAGGGTCTTGAAGGTAGCATCTTCTCCGGCCCTTCCTCGACTCTTCTGGTGGCAAATCATATATATATGGAAAGGTTGCCCAGAGAGCTTTCCAAGTGAGGTGGTTCATCATCGTCCGAGCTCCGAGCTGCCCGTGAGAGTGAATCTCCCTCGACTGCGCAGTTTTGCCAAGGTAGACAACCAGAGGAGGATTCCAGGAGCTTCCACGGCCACATTCCTTGGCTTCTAGTAGCGCCACTTGGCCGAGAGCTTCTTCCACAAATCCTCTCTTACCACCAAAAGGATTCACTCCATTCGGCATCTGAATCTGTGATTTCCAAATTTTCTCCCCCGGGTGCACAGAATAGTCCAGTCAGGGCCTGAACCGACCCCCTTTCACTCAACAGGTTCTATCTCTCTGCCCCCACCTCCTCTGGTGTTCTTCCTAGTTTCTGCTCGAAGAGGACTTGACTACAGACGCACTCATCTTGATCCCATCTCATTTGGACTTCGGGAGTGGCCGTGGCCACTTCATCCATCTGCTGTAGCACCCTGGGTCCAGCTCGAGACATAGCACAGAGGTCCAGATCCAGAGTCTGCCATGACCAGCGACGATGTCGGATGATCCCACGAAGATTCAAGAGCTTTCCTGGGTCAGTCAGCAAAGGATTGGCACTAGTTTCGGCGTCTTCCGAGTACGGTACAGCTCGTGGAGGCATCAACAGCGACTATCTATCTGGTAGTTTTAGAAGCAGGTGGAACCGGCCGAGTAGCCATTCGGTACTCTTAGTAGTCCTCTTCCCCACCCCGCCTGGCCGGCTTAGCACCCCTCCCTGTGTGGAGGTAGTTTTGATGTAATCCACATTCCCCACCCCTTGTCCAACCCTCCTGCAAGAGGAGTAGTGCATGTATTATTGAACAGGGGAAGCTACATCGGCGTAGTGTGCGGGGAACCCACACTCCTCGCTCGCCCTCGTCTCTGAACGGGGTTGGTTTCTTCAAACCAACTAGGTGAGCTCTAAACCTTGCTCATTCACTAGTATTTGTTCATCTAATATCCTCAGAATTGCTTCGTTGAGTGAGAGAGAGAGCGCCCGACCCTGGAGTGTTCCACTTCTGAGTGGTCACCGTGGGTTGTGAGAGAGATGGACCTAATGTCCCAATTGGCACCCGGCCAGCCCTTGAAGTGTGGGCTTCGTACCCTTGGGAGGGCCACCTTAGCCCGCTGGAACTCTACCAGCTAGGGTCTTGATCCATGACCTCCACTCGGCATCACCAAGTCACCCAGGTTCGTGTGTGAGCGACGGTGGTTCGGCCACTTTTGAGGACCTCACTCTTTGGTTGAACGTGTTTGCGTGGTAGGTCCGAGGATCCTTGTCTAGTGCTACATTTCTCCCTAGTGGTGTCACATCAAGTGGTATCAGAGCTAAGTTCTAGACTTGTCTCTACCAAGTCTAAGTCCTAGGGCCATGCATTGCCATCATCCATGAGTCGTGCATCCTTCATTTTTGTCATGTCCACCCGTAGAGGAACATTGTATCGGACTGACCCTTCAACCTCGGCTCCCCCCATCGATTCCAATTCCCAAGGCGACCAAGAGTCCCCAAGAGAGAACCTCCCAGTGACCATGGATCGATTTGATGCTGCCATGGGTGCCCTCATTGAGCGGCTAGATACCCTTTCCACCCAGGTCACTAGGCTTGAAGAATGGGAGCCACCAGCTAGGAACAATATCCGTAGAGCTCCCCCTCCGCGAGCTGAACTTGATAGGGAAAATGACTTTTACCATGAGTTTAGGTGACTGGCTGTGGTCTTTTCCTAGACTACGACAGTACCCTAACGACTCAATCTAGAAGCTGCCATTGTCCGTGTCTCTAGTTGCGTAGTGGCTATCTCTTGACTGTTGGGTTTCCCCTAGCAATTGACTGATAGGTTGCTCTGCCCAAAGTGTTGTCGTCATCTGCCGCTTTTGTTTTTGTTGGTTCTGTTTGTTTGTGCTGCTGTGGCGGTGGATGTGTTAGTGTGTCGACGTCGTGTCTGGTTTCGGTTAGCTCGGGGCCACCCTGTGGTTGACAGGAAGTCTTGTTGTGTCTCGACGGCCTTGCCCAATTCGAGACATTGGTTCTGGATGCATCAAGGGACCGTTCTACCTCGGTTTACGTATCCAGGTGTGCTGAGGGTTCTTGGTGTCCCCTCAGGTCTTTGTGTGTCATTTTCTCGGAACGTTGTTTTCACTGGCTTAGGATTAGACCGATTGGCGGCTTGTTCCACTATGTACGATGATCCCGACTCAGAGTCGCAGGACTCAGGGATTGATGCAGTTGTAGGTCTAGTTGCCTTGTCCTAAGTCTGTTGGCAGTTTCCTGTGCTGCCTTTGGTACTTTGAAGTACGTGTTATGGGGCATTCTTGCCTGTATGTACTTCAGCACTTGTATTTTGAAGCGCGGTATTATGTTACACTACTTTAGTTCACCAATAGATTAGCCTCCTCATCCCTCGTGATGGACCCAGTAGTCGTAGCCCAGGACCTTCAGTGTCTGCCCACCTGGGAAAGGTGGAGGGGTGCTTCCCGCTACACTGTTTTCAAGCTAGCTCCGTGGGCTCCCGCTGTTACCATTGCATCCTACGGGGGGAGAATGCTAGCTAGAGGCCTGGCTCTAGGCAGGAATCATTGTATTCACACATGGTCAGTGGCTTGGACTGACACTGATAAGTGTTACTCTGACTAGTACTTGGTTCGGATCCCTTACGCCTCTCACTTGTTGTGTTTGTCTGACTTGCGAGTTGCTTGAGATGCAGTGTGAGGCGTTAGTGGACACATCTGGTCTCTCTCTTCTAGTTGGTCTCTTCTTTTTCCTATCTCTGGGGAGAGTCATGGTTTTTCTTCTATTGGTGGATGTAGCTCCTACCGCTTATGTATATATATAGTTAAATGCATGCCTTAATTGCTTATATGTCTGCATGCTTGTCTGGTGACTCTCGTGTCTCTCGAGCATCGTGGCATAGATGGGTTGGCCTATCTGTGGCGTTACCTGAGGTCAGTGTCTGTCGCTTGCACGACATTCCGGTTGTGTATGTGGCAGTGTGCACGATGTCCATGTCCTATTGTCGGTCATCCATCTCAGTCGTCTGTCTAGGTTTTCCTGGCTTTGTGGTTGTCTTTGCAGGTCTTCATTTGGAGCCTGATGTCGTGTTGACAGTTCGGTAAGCTTCTGACTTCTTTAGTTCAGAGTTCACCCTTCTGTCTTTGCTTGATGTAGTGCCTTGCTTGGAGTAGTTTGGGGTACTGAGGTTAGTTCGGTAGCCATTGTCTGGTACGACTTCTTCCTCCCCTTCTTCCTTAGCTTGTTCCCTACTCCTGCTTCCCATTCTGTTTCCTTTACAGCTTTGTAGTTTAGCTTTCCTACTTTACTGCTTACTTGCTATTTACTATTGCTTGCCTGCTGTTTTAGCGTGTTACTATGTGTTTTCCTCTGTGGGGATCCGCGTGACCCCTACTGAGCGAGTGACATGAGGCTCACCCCTGCTCCACAGGTGGTGGTCATTCATTCTACTTCCGTTCATTTTCGGTGTGCGCGCTCGCGACATCTAGTTGTGGCCAGCTGGTAGCCTTGTCGGGCTTCCCCCAACTCTCTGGTACATCTTTTCTTTTCTATCGATTGTTCTTGGCACTTGATCACTAGATGTAAAATCATACCATCATGAGCGAGCCTAAGCATACATCTAGCGGAACAGAATAGACAATCCAACCACAGTGCACAAGTGACTTTTAGGTGGTTCGGTCCTCTAGACCTACGTCCACCCCACACTCAAACCAGAGTGTGGCTTACTGCTACTCACAGCTTGCGTCTGCTGGGCACCATAGCTTGCCTACACACCGCTGAGCACCACAGCTTGCTGTCCGAGGAATCCACCTCGCCTGCTGAGCCTCACAGCTTGCTATCCGAGGAATCCACCTCGCCCGCTGAGCCTCACAGCTTGCTGTCCAGAGAAACATGTTCTCTGCAACTACTGGGGATTACAACTTGGCCCGTCCAGAGGAGTCCACCTCTACCCACAGAGCGTCACAGTTTGCTCTGCTGACTAACTGATGTGACACCACCTTAGGGGTGATAGTCACAAAACTGGTGCACCTGGGACTTAAACAAGCAAGCACAGTTTACAAGAGAATCGGACCGATATCGACGGCCACTCACCTGACACTCACCCAAAACCCAGGGTAACTCAGTGATGCCGAGTCGAGGTTGTGAGGGCTAGACCCTTGCTGGTAGAGGGCCAGCAAGGCCAAGGTTCTTCCCAAGGATATGGAGGCCCAATTCAATGGGGCTGACCGGGTGCTGAGGGCACGGGTCACACTCTCTCCCATGGCGATCACTTGAAGCAATGGAGCTTAGAGGACCAAGCACTCACTCACACGGGCCGGCGGAGCTATGAGCTAATATTGAAAGAACAAGACACCTAAATTTGAGCAAGGGATAGAGCACTTACTCGACCAGTTTGAAGAACCCAGTCCCGTTCAGAGACGTGGGCAAGCGGGGAAGCGTGGGTTCCCCACACGCGGCGTCGGTGAAGCTTCAGCCTATTTAAAAATTTACACCACTACTCCCCATGCAAGGAGGTTGAACAAGGGGAGGGGAAGTCAGAATTGCATCCAAACACTACCTCCCATAGGGAGGGGCTGTAAGTCAGCCAGGCGGGGAGGGGAACGTCGAACTAGGACCTAATCGAAAGGGGGTTGTCGATTTTGTCTGCTCTCTGGAATAGGGGATAGACAATCGATGTCGGCGCCACTGCGGCCTCTCCCGAACTCCTTTGTCGAGAAAACCTGTGGCAAAACCTCCTGGGTTAGCCCAGGATGACGCCTGATTTTTGTGGGAATTTCTGGTTGGCGGCGATGGTTGGGTCAGAGTCGTGAACAGGGCCTCTACTTTCTGGTTTTGGCAACTTCTGCACCACAGCAGCAGGAAGACGAGGCTACCACAGACGCTCCCGAGCTCAAATTCAGTCGTGGCTGGAGTTGTTGGATTCATGGACAAATAATTTTCGAACGGAGACCCACGGCGACACCGGAGGTGGTAGGAGTAGGTGACGAGGGCCCAAACAGTGATCGGGTGTCAGGTTAGTTCCTGAGGGAACATGCCTGCGCACTTGGGGGAGAAAATGGGAACTCACAGATCTGGATGCCGAATAGAGTGCCGCTTCTTGGTACTGGAAGGTGACTTGACATAGAAGATCTCAGCCAAGTGGCGCTACAAGAATCTCAAAAATAAGACCATGGGATCCTTTGCAAGACTTCTCTAGTTGTCTGCCTAGGAGGGAACGCGCAGTCCGGCGGTAAATGCTCCTCCGGGCAGCCATGAGCTCCGACGACAGCGAGAACACCACCGTTGCATAGAGGACTTGAAGATGCTTCCGACGGTGAGACTTGAGCATCCAGGAGCACCAAGATGAAGTCGTGGTAGGCCCTGCAAGTCGCTAATACTCTGCTGCCTGTGACCTAGGAAGTGCAGGTTGAAGTTCGGAGGTGGAAAATGAGGTAAATGGGAGGGGAAAGGGGGTCAATCCAAAGCAGCACGTGTGATTAACTACTTAGCTAATGTGATCCACATGATGGTCGTATTCTCTCTCTCTGATGTCGTAGCAAAGTACCCCAGTCCCATCCAAGGAGAGCATTCGCTCTGGTATTTGGGGTGGAGGCGCTAGTATGATCACATACCTCTCTCCTTCCCCAAGTAGAGGACCCGACGACTCTTCGATGTTCTCGTCGAGAGGGGGCAAATCATGCCCCATGACCCACCGACAGAATACACTCACTGGGACTTCAGTCACCCCCAGTACTGTCCATTCCATGCTCGAATCTGCCATCCGATCGAGTCTTGCAAGGAAGTCCAGCACCTCATCCAGGAACAGATCCAGTGGGAGCAGATCGATGCCGAGGAAAATTCCAAGGCACTCGTCAGACTCTGACAAGCCATCAAAGAAACTTTGAGCATCGCCCGAGATGCACAAGAGCAGCCAAATCCTCCCCAGAAAAATGGGCATGGGCTACCTTACCAGCATACTCCAGAATGGCTCGAGTTTCAGACCGACAATCGGGAAGCACTCGAGCAATTGTGGAGGCACTAGGAGCAAGACGCCAGTCAAGAGACGGGGTCAAGCAACTTCTCTGTCAACGTCATCCATCTGCCTACTCCCCTGGCCTCTCCTGATTCCCTGCCATCATCAGTCGGCCAGTCGGCACCCGCCACTTTAGCCATACAATGGCGGCCCTGGCAAGAGCTAGGCTCTCTTCCTTTCTCTAGGGAAGACACTGCCAGGCTTCTCCGAGTCCTCCTAGGTCGAGAGAATATCCTGGTGGGAGAGACGACGACGGGCTCCCTAAGCTCCTTTCACTCTCTCCCTACCCTACCTCCGTCTCCGACACCCAGGGATAAGAAAGGAAAGCAAAAGCAGAGAGAGGCACCAGCCCGACCAGGCCATGTCCTCTCAGTTGGTAAGCCATCTGGTCTTCCCCGCTTGTCCTGCAACCCAGCCCAGCTTGCAAGAGTGACATCTACGGAGTCTTTAGCTATACCAGTTCACGAGTCGGGTTCACCGCCACAAGGGCCACCCGACATGCGGAATCAAGACAGCTGCCGGGGCAGTAATGCCCCGAGACACTGTCAGGCGTCGCCCGACCTTATCCCTAGCTAGACCATAGAGGCAAGGCCAGGAAGTAGGATGTCAAGCATGCTCCCTAGGCCACTCCTTAGCAAAGGCTCCAGCCACCTTCGCCAAGGTATCAGACCGCGCATACGTCTTCAAACGTAGGTCCCAGTACACTAGCTCAGTGGGAGTTGCCTCCCTCGCCACTACGGCTAATGCATCAAACAGCGCATACGTCCTCGGTCACCAACACTAGTCTTCCAGTTCATGACAAATCTCCCCAGCCACCGCAGCTAAGGCATCAAACCATGCCTACGTCTCTAGACACCAGCCCCAGCATTCCAGCCTACCAGGAGCTACCACCCGAGGTCATCGAGTAGGCGATCAATACTACCTTCCAAATACAACAATCAGAAGGTGCCTGTATTGAGATCCGAGCAAAGAGGAGCTACTGACCTTGCTCTGCAAAGGCATCAGCCCGACAGTATTCCCACGGGGATTTATCAACTCCAACTCCAGTACCTCCTCCTCCTACTCCCCTGGAGGCAGCCATCGTCAAGAAACAAGAGAGGAATAGAAGGAAGAATCTCAAGAGATAGCTCAAGAAAAAAGCCAAGCAAGTGACTGCCTTGCAATTCCCAGTAGAGCTAACGCCTCTCCAGAGGCTACAACAGTTCATCAACAACCTGGAGGAATACATCCCTCCTTGTCCTACCAGTCCTATCCCACTCGATAGCTACATCCCGTGGGAAGAGATGCAGAAGCGAGCCTGCCTCAGAAACGGGGTCCAGGAGATGATCCAGAAAGTTAAGAACGGTGAAACGCCCCTCATTCCAGAAGAGCTCTCCTTATTCTCTAGGGACAAAGACATCACGGTGGAGTAGCTGGAACAAATGCTTCGTAACTACACCTGCAACATGGTGGCCATCCTACCCCCAGATAACATCAATGCCTCACGGCGAAGAGAGCCGGTGGCCTCTCGAACCTGACAAAGGACCACTGCCCTGCTTGGGCTATAGTTGATCCCAAAACACACCGGTCACAGCCAGGGTCGTAGCCATGGACGTGGAAGAGGTCGCGGGAGGACCCCCGAGTCACCTCTTCACCCGCCTGCCTTTGACCCGGAGCGAGTCATCCTCTTTCCACGAGAACAACCCGCCCCAGTCCCACCGGTGGAAATTTGGGGGGGACCCAACATCTTCGATCCGATTGGCTCAGAGGAGATCACCGTTAGCACTCCAGTCCCGGTGCCAGCCTTGATTTCTTTTGTGGAACAAGCAGGGCCATCCGGCAAGGATGATCCAGCTCCCCAGCCATCCCTAGAAGAGCTATCATTGTCGCCCCTCTTCCATGAGCCTATAGGTGGCCAGAGTCAGCCTAACCCTAGTGGTAAAGGCAAGGCAGTGCAGCTCCTCGACGAGGAGTAGCACGATAGCCCACAAAAAACCCAGTTTGACATACTACCATCACTGGAGGACGCTCGAGCTCGAGCTAACCGGAAGGTCCTCCACCAGATGAAGTGCTTCCTCGTCAGCATTACAATCTGGGAGGTCATTACTTGGAGTAAAGAGTTGAGGGAAACTCTTATCAAGATACTCCGAGAGCCTGAAGTCTACGAGGCACACGCGACAGAGATGAAGGTTGCCACATATGAGGCCTTCACCGCCGCTGTCACCTTCACGGAGAAAGACTTGCTACTCTCCCCTCTGTGCCATAATCACCCACTTTACATGAAGGGAAAAATCAATGGACATGAAGTAAACCGGATCCTGGTGGATGCCAGTGTGGCTGTTAACATCATGCCCCTCAAAACATTCAAAACCCTATATCTGACCCCCTCCCTCCAAAAAGTCCTGGCGGTCAAGATATCCGGCTTCAATCAAGATACCAAGGATGTCCTCGGTCGGGTGGATGTTGACTTGGTGCTTGATTATTTTGCCTCTAAGGTGACCTTCTACATCATCGACGCTAACACGTCCTACCGAGTGTTATTGGGCAAGTCCTGGCTCCATGAAAATTGGGTCGTCTCTTAACCCCTCCATCAATGCATCAAATATGCTAAAGATGGGGAACAACATACGGTCTTCGCAGACCTCTCTCCATTTACTCCAGCAGAGTGCCACTTGACTGATGCTACTCTCTACTTCAAGGGAATTAGTCCCTACCCTGTGATTAAGAGCAAGAGCAATGGCTGACTCTCAAAAGAGGAGGAGGAGGACCTTTTCTTCGTTGATGAAGAAAAGGTCAATCTTCATCGGTTACGCCTTAACTCCAAGTCAACCACAAATTGCCCTGAGAGGTGCAAAGTCGACTTTGAGACTAACCTCATTAGCCAAGCAATCGATGAGAGTATATGTCTGCCACCAGATTGCATCTAGCTCACGTGTGCCTCGGATGAGCACAAGGTCGAGCAGCTCACAACATTTGTCGTTACTTACAAATGACAACTAAGAACCAAGAAGAAGGCTAACAGGGACAAGCCCATTGTTTTCTACAAAGGAGACATGGCCCCTCCAACCCCACTGGAAGATGACTTTGGCTGGTCCAGGCAAGTTGACAACACCCTGAAGCTGTCCAAGTTTTGGATGACCTGTCACCCTACATTCGGGAGATGTGCCTCAAGCAGCATATCCCCCAATGGCAAGGTTCCACACAACAGAGATACTTCCACAATTTGTGGGCCCCTTCATAGGTCTGGGGGCAACCCCCGTTCTCCCATAAAGACACCAGGGGGCTCAGCTACGACCAAGACCCAGATTTTTGTCTCTACTATGTGGTCCACGTCATAGGCCCGACACAACCAGCCGGTGACTCAGCCATTGTCAGCCCCAAATTCAACAGCTCCGGGGATGAGGAAGAGGACATCTTAATCCCGCTCTCTGCCAAAACCAGCACCCTAGTTCAAGCACTCGATCAGGCTTCCCCGTTCGTCCATGAAAACATTGATACAGAGGTGGTCCCCGGGGCCTCCCAGCAAGCCAAAGAGCCTAGTTTGCCAAACTTTCCCCATGAGGAAGGTTTCTAGAACAAAGACCACGATGTGTTACCAGCTGTAGTAGGCAACTCCAGTGATGTGACACAACCTCGGACCTATCTTGCAAGCACAATTTGCAACCCGATCGGGCCAATAGTGGTGGCAACTCACTCGACGCTCAACCAAAAACCCGGGGTGACTCGGCAATGCCGAGTGGAGGTTGTGAGGGCTAGTACCTTGCTGGTAGAGGGCTAACAAGACCAGAGGGTCTCCCCAAAGGGTACGACAGGTCTGATTCTAGAGGCCGACCCGGTGCCGAGGGCACGGGTAATCACTCACTCCCACGGTGGTCACTCGGAAGTCCGGAACATAGGATATAATCTTCATAAGCAGAACATCATGTTTTGTTAAAGTCCAGCAATTTTATTCTTGGATAAGGGTGGTCTTAGTAACCAATAATTGATGGTTAGTAAAGATGACAGATTTCAAAGCATTACTTGCCCTGACTGCCAAAGTCTAAGGACATGTGATAGAATTCAGATGAGAAGGAAAATGTGAATAGATCACTAAGAAGAAGGGTAAGGTGGTAGGAAAGAAGGCCACATATGAGTAGGGATAGGACTCAAGATAGATTTGCAGACAACCAAAGACTTGTCCTTAACTAACCCTTCAGCTAACTGATAGCCTTCTGAATACCCCAGCAGCACTCATCCTTTCTTATGAGCCTACTCTCAGGAAAAAGTAGCTCACACTCTGCAATATAGTCAACAACAATATCCAAATTCATGATGTTCAGCTCATAATCAACCCAACATATCAGCAATATGACCAGATAGCACAAACACAGCTCTAATTCAGACAATCAGCCATAAATCAACATATCTGACAAACTTAGCTTTGCTCAGCTCAGGTCCCCCTCACTATGTGTAGTGGTTTCAGCCAAACACTAATCTTTTTATTAAGGTACACAGTGAAGCAACAATGGAATGCTCATTACACTGCATGCAATATTTTTAGACCCCTGGTAATAGGTGCAATGTTTTTAGACCCCTGGTAATAGGTGGAGGCTTGTCTCTACACATGATGTGGGTTTCCAGACAAAAAATGATCTGTCCTTCTCCCAGCGTACCATTTAATATACCAAAGGGTCATGCAAATTAATGCAACTACTATGAGCATGACAGACTAACATAGATAAATTCTTAGCATGAAAATTCTTATATGAGTTATGCATATGGCAGATGACCAGAATTTCAGCATTCATTATAGGATAGCATTAATCAGTGAAATCAATTGATGAGATATCATTCAATGGTAATAAAGGAATCATTCTAACAAATCATGCAAAAAACTCAAACAAGAATTTCTCAAGCCATAAAACAAGTAAGAATGGGGTTAATTGACCTTCATGTGTCTTGTGTTTTTATTCAACCCCTTTTATTTCTTCCACCAAGGCACATCTGTAAGACAAGATTACCTTGCACATCTAGGAACCCAAGCACTCTTGGGTCCTCACAGATGAGTAACACCTCTAGTTGGTGTATTCCAGATATTTAGGGTAGTAAATTGATCAGATTTTCTCCAAAAATATTTAAAACTAGTATGACCAGGTTTTCCACAGTTACTACAATTAGGATGTCTATGCATGAAATTGTTTCTTCCATGAGTGTTTCTAATTACAGACATTTGATCATGTTCATCATAGGAATGTTTCTTTACAGACCAGCATTGAGATGCCACATGCCCAAACTTTCCACAGTTAAACATTCCATGTTCTGAACAACATGTTTCTTAGCATGATGCTTTTGTGCATGAATGTTTTGAGCATGGAACTTGTGAACCAATTGATTATTATGAGACAGGAAGTAAAAATCATGCATGTGGTGGCCATATCTACAACAATTGAAACATGAAGTTTTGTCCTTACTCCTATTTACATGCTTGTGTGAAGAAACATTTGACTTAGCATGCACATTAGCATATCTACTAGGAATGTTCCTAAAGGTTTTCTGCCTATTTTGATTTCCACTCTGAAAAACATTCATTTTCTTCAATGCCCTCATGTCATCAGCCATCTTTACCTGGCAGTCATCCATAACATGACCTGCCTTTCCACAATAGTGACATGAAACACTTTTTGTGTGTGCATGTGAATGAACTGGGGAATCTTTAACAACATGCACTGATGATTCAGATTTTTCAGAGTTGATAGAATTCTCAGCACAAGCAAACACATTCTTGGTTTTATTCTAAAGATTTGGGCTATTTCTATCTTGTGCACTCTGTCTGTATGTGTTGAATGCACTATGCTCTGATTGACATGAATGTTATAGACATCGTCACGCCACTTCCGGGTAATCTTCCGCACTCGGGACGTGACAGAGCACCTTACCTGAGCCTTACGCTTGGGATAAGGAAACAAACTCTTCTTTGCGTTAGCACTGACCCAGTGCCGATGAATACTTCAAGAGACAAGCAAACCATGTCAGTTTCGCCACCCCTGTGACACCGATGAATGAACACCTTACCCGAGCCTTACGCTTGAGATAAGGAAATAAACCCTTCTTTGCGTTAGCACTGACCCAATGCCGATGAATGCTTCAAGAGACAAACAAACCATGTCAGTTCTGCCACCCCAGTGACACCGACGAATAAAAACCTTACCCGAGCCTTACGCCTGGGATAAGGAAATAGACCCCTCCTTTGCATTAGCACTGGCCCAATGCCGACGAATACTTCAAGAGACAAACAAATCATGTTGGTTCTACCATCTCGGTGACACCGATGAATGAACTCCTTATCTGAGCCTTACACCTGGGACAAGGATATAAACCTTTTCTTTGCATTAGCACTGACCTAGTGCTGATGAATACTTCAAGAGACAAACAAACCATGTCGATTTCGCCAGCCCGGTGACACCGACGAATGAACACCTTATCCGAGCATTACACCTAGGATAAGGAAATAAACCTTTTCTTTGCGTTAGCACTGACCCAGCGCTGATGAATGCTTCAGGAGACAAACAAACCATGTAGGCTTTGCCATCCCGGTAACACCGACGAATGAACATCTTGCCCAAACCCCTCTTGGGTCGAAGAGCAAATACCTCCTTTTTGACTTGGACCTCCCGTCCAGGTCATTTGAATTAATAAACTATTCTCCCCGTCCCTTCGGGTGACAAATACCTCCCTTTGATTGGGACCTCTCATCCATGTCATTTGAACCAATAAACCCATCTCCCTGTCCCTTCGGGTGACGAATGCCTCCCTTTGATTTGGACCTCTCGTCCAGGTCATTTGAACCAATAAACTCTTCTCCCCATCCCTTCGGGTGACGAATATCTCCCTTTTGACTTGGACCTCTCGTTCGGGTCATTTGAACCGAACAAACTCTTCTCACTGTCCCTTGGGACGATGGGTACTTCCTTTAATTTGGACCTCGCGTCCACATCGGTGAACGAACTTTCACCTCCATCCCCTTCGGGCGCCCGAGCGAGACCGGTTAGTAGTCCGCTTTGCATGGTGGAGTGGTCCCCTCGTCCTTTCCCTGGGAGGGCGAGCACTCTCCTGTGCGCTAACACGGACCCCTACCCGATTCTCCCTGGGCGAGCTACCGCGAAGGCTTACACCCCGTCGATGCATTTCAAGCGAGGAAAAAAAAAGGTGGAAAGAAGGGCTACCAAGGCCGCACACAAGAGATCTACACGATAAGGTTGTTCTATTTCTTTCAGTCAAAATGGAGATACACGTGCTTCGGGGCATACCCCTAGTTACATGTCAAAAAAAAAGAAGAAAAAGAATAGAAGAGAGAGAGGTAGAGTACAAAAGGAGGGTTGAAGAGAGCAGTGCTCAATCGATGCCCCGGAAGATATCTTTGAGGGGGAGAATCCTGACGCAAGGAAAGTCTGCCATGTCGCGTAATCGGCTCCTCTGCTCCTCAAGATGTGCCAACTCCATTTCCACGGACGCCGCCTCGGCTTTGGCAATGGTGAGCACCTCGCTTTCCCTCTCGATGGTCGCCTCGGCCTCGTCCAGCTCAGTCCTGGCTACTGCGAGATTAATGGGGGCATCCCTTGCCCCTCCACATTTTTTTCAAGGCTTGGATTGCTCGTCGGCATGTGCCATTGTGTTCGTCTATCAAAATTCTTAATGCTCTGATTGACATGAATGATATAAACTCGTCGCGCTCTATGGGTTCCTTCCGCGCTCGGGGCCTGACAAGTTCACTCTGACGGCCTTACCTTAGACCGTCAGGGTGCTATAGTGCGCCTTCTATAGGCCATCACAGCATTTGACTAGGGTTTGACTTGTTAAGTCGGTTGGCTTTAACAGTCCTTCCCATGTACATCAGAGTCATATAACATGCCTCTCTTAGGCCGTTACCTGTTTGTCTGTCTTAGGTTCCATAGTAGGGCAATGTTTATGATAGCTCATTCCCCGACCGTCGCATCCGTGTGGCGCGTCTTTATTAGACCGTCACAGTCCTATCTCCCCTAGAGTGTAACGGCTCATCCTTAGACCGTCACCTCTGTGTAGCGGTCTAAAGGTGGAGCGTTACCGCTCTAGAGTCCTGCTTTTCGTCGTTTCGGCTTCTAATTGTCTTGGCTTGTCCTTGTGGTCTACCCACTTTCCCATGGATGTCTCTTGACATCCTATGAGGGCTAAGATTGCGTCATAAGATAGCCAGGAGTCTTCTTGCTTGTGGTAGGATTCTCTTTCCTACTATTGAGTCGTCATTATCTGGTTCCAGTCAACCCGGGGTCACCCAGTGGTTGACAGGTAACCTTGTGTGTCTCGACAGTTCTGTCCAGTTCGAGACATGGTTCTAGATGCATCGAGGTATCGTCTTACCTTGGTCTACATGTACAGGTGTGTTGAGGGTTCTCGGTGCTACCTCAGGTCTCCGCGGGTTGTTTCCTTTGACAGCGTCGTTCCCTCTAGAGTAGGATTAGACCAATTGGCGGCTTGTTCCGCTATTAGTGACGACCTTGCCTCCGAGTCGTCTGACTCAAGGATCGTTACGTGAGTAGGTCTAGTTGCCTTGTCCTGAGTTTGTCGGCAGTGGCTGTGCTGCCATTGGTGCTTCGAAGTACGTTCGACAGTGCTCTCTTGCATGTCTGTACTTTCACACTCGTGTTTTGAGTCTCCGTGTCTTGTGAGCCTTCACTAGTCGTAGCCTTACGTCATGTTATGGCGTGACGGCTCTTGTAGTGGGGCACTTTCCCGATTTACGATTCTTAAGCCAGTTTCGTGGGCCCCCGGTCTAACCGTAGCGTCCTTCGGAGGGAGAATACTAGTTAGAGGCCTGGCTTAGGCAGTGGGCCAGTGTGTGGGCATGTGGTCAGGGGCTTTGGACTTACGTCGACGGGCATGACCCTGACTAGTCACTCGTTACTGTGGTTCCATTCTGGTTCAGCATGTACCTTAGTCTCCGCCATCCTGAGGCGTTCGTAGGGAGGTACTTGTGGCGTAGTATAAGACATCAGTGGACACATTTGGCCGTTCTTCTAGTGAGAGGCACTCCAGTCATGTGGCACGTGACTCTCGATGTTTCTTGTGCGTCGCGACCTTCCGAGTTAGCCCTCTCGTGGCTGCACTCGAGGTCAGTGTCCTGTCATATGCATGACATTCTAGTCATGTGTGGGACAGTGTACACGACTTTCTAGTCATGTCGTCTGGGTCTGCGTCTATCTAGGTTTTTTCTAGGTTTCTTTGTTTGTTTTGCAGGTCCCTTGCAATGTCGATAGATCGGCAACTCCTAACTTCATCAGCTTAGAGTCGCCTTCCTGTTGCTGCTTGGAGTAGTTTGGGGTGCTGAGGTTAGTGCGGTAGCCATTCGTCTGGTACGATTTCTCCCCCTCTTCCTGAGCTTGTTCCTTACTCCTGCTCCCTGTCTCTTCTTTCACTACTTTCTAGCGTAGCGTTACAGCTTTCTAGTGTAGTCTTCCAGCTTTACTGCACCTGCTGTTTCTCCTGTCATTTTGCTTGTTCCGTGTTACTGCGTATTTTTCAGTGGGGATAGGCGTGGGAGGTGCAAGAAGCGGGGTCTCAGTTCTGCACTTCAGTGCAGTCAGAACTGAGTGCGGGGAGGCGGGGTGTGGTATGCAAGGGAGATGGGTTCTCGGGGGTTCCCAAAAATTGTCAGGGACGTCATGGGATATTTATAAGCTATGCTCAAAATCCCAGGTCGAAACAATAAGGTTTCAAGGACGTCTCTTTGGAGGGGTTGTAGTTCTGTCCCGAACATGCACTGTAGCAGCAGTCTGCGTGGCGAAAGTAGTTACAAACCCCTACCATTTCGAAATGGCGCATCGGGTATACCCGTGCCATATTTGCAATCCCCTGGCTGCATCAGTTTAACAATTCCACGACGTTTTAAGGTCGTTATAGGGTCTGTGCCAATCAGACAAAGAATGTGCTCAGTCTGAGTGCATCTGCTGGTCCCGCGTCACTCATACCTCGCTTGCAGCACCCACGGTTGGGGGGCATTTGTTGGCACCCAAAATATGTTCGATGGCAATCACGCCTAAATGACAAGAAGAGTACGGCCCGCTAAAGTGCGAAAGTCGAAGAAAACCAATACACAAGGGTCTTCTCAAACTGTTGGAGCCTCGGGTCATCTAACACAAGCACTAGGGACTTCACCTCAGGAGGATCGGAAGAAATCCACAACAAACCAGTAGTGCCGTTTGGCCTATCCAATGAACCGGCTTCGACTCGGTCGTGCCGAATAAACACCATCCATCGTTCGATCAAGGATGAGAATGTACCTAGTGGTCCACCACCTGACAAGAAACCCTCCTGAGGTGGCAGAACATCTCTGGCCCCTCAGAACATGGTGCCAAAGGCCCTACCAGTGGAAGACCCAAGTAACGCGATGCAGGTACATCTTCTCACCAATTGGGTCCTCTAGCGACCAGATGACCGGCCAGCTAGGGCGAAAGCACCCTGGGTGGTGGCCTACTCCCCGAGAAAGCTACAAATGCAAGCTAAGCCGAGCTGGCAGCACAAACCGGAGTGCCGAAGGCCCTATCAGTGAAAAACCCACGTGTCCAAATCGAAGGTGCATACGGTTCTAGAATTGGCCGTTCAGCGGCCCGAAGGCCTTATTAGTACTTCTCATCACGATTTTGTGAGACTGTAGTGAGATGAAGGATCAGGACAACTCCCGGAACTAGTCTGGGGCTCACCGTCTGACTCGTATTGAATAAACATGAGGGATGAAGCTAATCTAGCGTGCTCCTTTACCTGGTGCGCTCTACTTCTCGACGCCCCTTTGCCCAGTGCGTAAAAACACCATGCTAAAGCCTTTGTCGGCGCGCTTTCTCCATGCCGGGTAGGGTCACGGTCGGGGCATGCCATATAAACCGATCGTCTTTGGGCAAAAGAGGGGAGGCATATGTAGAAAGAGGCCAATCGTTTGAGAGCGAAGAGAATTGGGGAAGAAGAAAGGGGGGGTTTCGCTGAGAGAGAGAAAATAGAGGGAGAGAGAGACACCACCTCTACCGTCCGTCTACGTGTACAAGCGTGGAACCAGAGAAGAGAGATCCCTCCTGATACTTTGTTTCTGCCCTAAAGGAATTAGGTGGGTGGCGGAGCATCCCTTCCATCCTCCTCATTTCTTCTTTCTGTAAACCCTTCTCTCTATGGTTCTCTTCCTTTTCTTTGTAACAAGCCGGGCGATGATATGAGCCAAATCCCCTCCCCTTCGCATGATGAATGTTTTATTTTATTCCATCTTGCCCTCGCCATTCACCATGGCCAAAGGGATTGTAATACTGGATGACCGACTTTCAGGCAACAATGCCAGGCCACGTTCTTAGATGTATAAATGGGCCTTCTATTGGCAACTCAATAGTATGGTGTGAATGTTCCTATTGCGTTTGTGGGCACTGTTCCCTTTTTTCTTTGAGATGAACTCCCTAGGTTTTATGCCTCCGAGCCGAGGAGGAACGTGGTATTGTGCCCCCTTGTTGGCTGACGGGTGTCTTGATATTCTCCCGGACCCAGCAACACGGTGGGAGGCAGAAGCTTTAGCCTGATTTGCTCCCTTTGGCACAAAGTAAATTTCTTCATCTTCTTCGTCAACAGCTTGAGCCACACTGGACGGTGCTGACAGTACGTAGCAAGAGAGAGCAACATATTTTATTTTAGCCTTTGTATTCTTATTTTCCTTCCCCCTTATGGTTGGCGTCTGCCCCCACAGTGGGTTACGCGGTGCATTAAACACTCTTGCCTTTTCTTTAGTTCTTTTTATTAGCTGGTGGGACTTGTTGAGTCTTTGTGGGGCTTGCTGTACAGGTTGGCTCTTGAGCTGCTCATGCTCATATAGCCTGACTGTAACGGTTTGTAACCGTTCCGTGGCTAAGATAATTTCTTCAAGCACCCGCGCCGGGGCTTGTTACTTTTTGTTATCTGTTGGCCTCTTGATAGCCGCTAAAGGGGTTGTTTGAAGGCAGATAGGAGCTATAGGGTGCGGAGTGGGCTTGGCCATGGCTCCACAAATCTAGACATTCGAAGTCGGAAGAGATGCTGGTCTTGTTCTTTTCCTTATTGTCGTTGCTAGCCAATTTCCTTATTTTTCTTCAGGCGCTAGGACACAGTCTTCATTAGTGTGCCGGTTGCAAGCCTCAGGCACTTCTTCGGGCAGTTGTTGATATATGGATACCACATTGATTGATGCCCCCTGTTGGCCCGGTTAGGAAGGCAATCGAGAGGGGGGTGAATTGATTGCCCACCCTTTATAACAAAATTTAACTAAATGATGTAGATGGTAGATAAACACTAGATTCAAGCTTGATTAAAATGTATAAGTGATTTCCAAACAAGCACTCACAACTCCACAACGCTTGATAATGATCACTCGGATGACAATGAATGAGCGGACAGTTAATGAAACTCTCGTCTCACCGAATCACACTCGATATAAGAACGGATAGGAAATATCAACAATCACACAAAGAGCAAACCACGGCATGGTGATTTTTAGGTGGTTCGGATGCACCAAGTGTCGTCCTACGTCCACCTCTCTCACCTCGAGAGGATTCCACTAAACACACTGCACGACGGCAGCAACCACTACACACACACGGGCACGACGGCCCATACAGGTGGGTTCACGCACGACGATGAGAAACCGCACACAGGGAGCAAGCTCTGAAATCGTCTAAAATGAAAATGATATGAAAAGTACAATGCCCAGTATGAGATTTACAATCTATGCTCCAAAAGAACTAAGAACATGATAGACAAGATCTTCCCCTTGATAATGACGTAGCTAGGAGATCAAATGGAAGGTGCTATGGAATGAAAGCATGAGAGAGAAAGAAGTCGGCCCCCTTTGATGAATTCCACCCAAGCAGAGATGATGGAGAGTAGCAGCGGCTCCCTTCCAGCTTCAAGCTCGGGGACGAATGTTCCATAGCTTGGCTGTGGGTTCTTCCTTCCCAGCAAGAGCACCGGTCCTCTCCTCTTCAACCTGCAAGAAAGTGAACATGTTAGAAACCTCAAGGTTGTGTTTTCGATCGGACCAAGGGGCGCCCATATATACAAGCCAATATACAAGACAATAAGACATTAAACCCCTTGCCAAAGCCTCTTCTTAGCACATACAATCATCCATGAAAACCCTAGGGGCAATAAGGTAAACAACCATGGCCATCGGACCTAAGATTAGTGGGTTCGTGTTTAGATCCAGAAACCCGATCGGAATGCCGCAGAACAAGTGTCGAGCCACTGGGGTCGACTCTCGCTCACAAGCGTTTTGCCTAAATGCAAAAGTCAGAACACCCCATGGTCAACCCATGTTCTTAGGAAACTCCTCTTTCTGCCCTGTCTGTCCCTGACCTGTGAACCAGCAGCTTATAAATTCAGCCACGGCCATCATAGAAGATTTAAAATTCTTTCTCTAGCCTGCGGTTGAAGCTCTCTGAGAGAGCTTTCCAACGGTACCTAACTGGCGTCGATCCGACGTCAGGGCTGATCACAGCAGCCATTCTTGCCAGGTCGCGCACAGTGAAATAGCATTTTTGGCTCGTGGACGGTAACCGACGACCACCCCCGAGGCGGCTGACCCGCCTTCCACGGACAAGTGCACCTCCATCCCCGGAGCCACCCATCCAGGAGTCACCGATGCCACAGCACCCTTCCCGACTTCCTCGACCCGCCAACCAGGTCGTGGGCCCCACGAGTACTAGTGCTTGCCACCGTCAGAGCGGCCCCAAGTGCTGCCCGTCAACCCAAACGCGTTACTCCTGGGTCCTGCATGCAGCCCTTTACATCTCTGCGTGGAGTGGACAGAAGTAACTATTTCTGTAATTATTATTCAGTGTTGTACCGGGAGTACGGGTTCGGCTGGGATCGTCTTCCCCATGCCCGGAGCATGGAGGTACACTCGCACCCCCCCACTCTAGTTACTTGCTTTCCTAGTATAGGATCTTGATGCGACTGCTTATGAGCATGTTAGGCCCCTAGATCGCTATAGTTAATCACCACTGTGAGTTGCGAGTGTGAGACCCGTCCCGTGACTTGTTCCGAGCATGAGAGTGAGCCGACCACCCGAGACTCAATGCCGATTTCTCAACCGTGTAGATCGACTCGTTTCCCTCGCCAAGGGACGACCGTGAGCGAGTGCTTCTTGTTTGGGCATGTTTGTCTCTTCAGGAGCCACGATAGGTGCTGAGTGGGCTGTGTTGTTGGTGGTCGCATGTGGACGTGTAAAATTGCACGTTCGTGTGTCCTGACCAGCCCAACATCGATAAATAATTTCAACTGAAGAAACAACGGAGAGGATGGGCCATCCGAACTCTCCGAACGAACAACATGTTGTCGTGAAGCCATCTCCGGAGTCACAACAGCGAAGAGAAACTAACCCCCGGGAAGCCCATAACCCATGGGCCCCGAAGAAAAATTAAATGAACCACAACTTGTACATGAAATGGGCTCAAGGCCAGTCTTCAGCGGCACGCCCTAGTGCCTGTTCAACGGCACACCCAGCGGCTGTTCAACGGCACACCCAGCGGCTGTTCAATGGCACACCCTAGCAGCTGCCAGCGGCACGCCTCAGCGCCTGTTCAACGGCATGCCCAGCGGCTATTCAGTGGCACACCCCCAGTGGCCTTCTCTGGTGCGCCCTCGAGTGACCTTCCCCGGTACGCCTGCGAAGCTTCCCACGGTACACTGTCAAGTGCCCTTCAATGGCATGCTTCTTCCGCCCTTCGATGGCACGCCTATGCGTCCCGTTCGTCGGCACACCCTAAATGCCTCTCAATGGCATGGTCTACTTCCTCAGCGGCATGCTCTCCCCACGACCCGTCCGGTAGGGAGGATCTCACGCCACTCCCCTACGGATTCTTGGCACGCAGTGGGATGGCTGATGTGGCAACACGAGAGTGAGGCACGCAAGCTACTCCTCTGTCAATGGGGACGAGGGGAAGTCAAGTCCCCATTTAATGCCCCACGTTCTCGGCTCCGTCGCTCCGCACTCGAAGGCTCCTACCATTGGGGTTTAAAAGCCTCTCTTCCACCGGCGAACAACACATGAAGAGAAGAACAAAAAAGAAGAAGAGAGAGTAATGCACACCGACGACCAGATCAGAAAGAAGAGAAGAGAAGAAGAAGAAGAAGAAGGGACTCTCCCCTTCGGCAGCCACCAGAGAGCAAGAGAGCAAGAAGCAATACTAAGCTAGCAAAGATAATGCTACCAGTAGAGGAGAGTGATCAGGAGCTCACCTGATCGGCGTGAAGACGTCGATCCCGTTCGGAGATGAGGGCGGGCGAGGAAGTGTGGGTTCCCCGCACACTGCATTGATCGAAGCTTCACCCTGCTAGATAATATACAAGCACTACGTCTCATACAAGAGGGGGACCTCAGGGTGGGGAGAAGTGGAGTACAAATAAACACTACCTCCATACAAGGAGGGGCAGTAAGCTGGCCAGGCGGGGAGGGGAGTGAAGTTAAGACATTGCCAGGTGGGCACTTCTTCAGTTCTATCCAGGTCTGGAACAGCAGGACAGGGAGTCTTTGTAGACATCGCCACGAGCTGTGCTGGACTCGGAAGATGCCGAAATGAGTGCCAATCCTTTGCTGACTAACCCAGGAAAGCTCCTGAATTGTCTTGGGATCGTCCGATGTCGTCGCTGGTCGTGGTTGGCTCAGGAATCGGGTCACTGAGTTAGGACTTGGACTACTCTCAGGTCGCAGCAGCAGGTAGACGACACCGTCACGAACACTCCCGTAGTCGAAATGGTGCGGGACCAAGACGAGTGTGTCTGTAGTCAAGTCCTCTTCGAGTAGCAATCAGGAATAACACCAGAGGAGCTAGGGGCAGAGATATAGAACCCGTTGAGTGAAAGGGGGTCAGTTCAGGCCCTGACTAGACTATTCTGTGCACCTAGGGGAGAAAATTTGGAAATCACTCCTCCGGATGTCAATCAGGGCGTCGCTTTTTGCTGATGATGGTCAACAGGTGGAAGAAGCTCTCGGCCAAGTGGCGCCACCAGAAGCCAAGGAATGTGGCCGTGGAAGCTCCTAGAATCCTCCTCTAGTTGTCTACCTGGGTAAAACTGTGCAGTCAAGGGAGATTCACTCTCACGGGCAGCTCGGAGCTCAGATGATGATGAAACCACCTCTCCTAGAAAGCTCTCTAGACGACCTTTCCAGAGATATATGATTTGCCACCAGAAGAGTTGGGGAAGGGCCAGAGAATATGCTGCCTTCAAGACCCTAGGCGGTTGTATAAATTCTGTGCAGCCTAAAGGCGACTGCCCATCCCTTTGCTATTCTTATTTGATACTCGCCCTCGTTCCTCTCATCAAGCTAGCCTCTCTCCTCTCGCATCGTCTCTCCCGCAGGGTCAGCGTGCCTCTCTCCTCTCGTGTTGTCTCTCCCGTAGGGTCGGCGTGCCTCTCTCCTCTCGTGTCATCTCTCTCAGAGTTGGCTTGTCTCTCCCCTCTCACGTCATCTCTCCCGTGAAGTTGAAGTGCCTTGCCTCTCTTGTGCATCCCACCTGTAAGTCGTCGTCTCTCTCCTCTCACCTGTCTCCCACAGTTTGAGAATTTGCATTTCATACATTCATGCATAACATAAGAAAATCAACAAAAAAAAGGGGAGAAAAGAAAAAAATGAACTATGTCACTATCATATCATATCATATACAAGTGTCAGGAGTACAAGACAAAATTAGGCCACCGCCTCTGGCCTGTCACTGTCACCTCCTCCCTCCTGCCTCTTTGATGGCGGGCCCATCGTAAAGGTCGCACCCTCCTCCCTCTCTCGTCGTCGGCGTCGGTCCTCCTCCTCATTCCTCAGCCCCTAAGAGGAAGTTGCAAGGTAACGCGTGACAGAGCCATGAGTAGCCTGACTCTCGCTCGGGGCCGCACGGCTACCACTCATCCCGCTGCGAGAACGACTCATCTCCTTGTATGCTCGCAACTCACCGCGCAGCTCGAACGCCTCCCGTCGGTACAGCTCCAGCTCTGAGGCCACAGCTCGGAGTCGCTCTACCTCTGCTCGAAGGAGTGCCATCTCCACTGAGTTCGATGGTTCGGCCTGTGCTTAGCCCTTTTGGTGAGTTTTCTTAACTGATGCATTGCTATTATGCTGAGACATGACTGACCTGGAGTTTTGATTGCAGCGGGGGGAGGAGGCCCAAAGATAGGGGGCCGATGCTCCATCTACTTCTTCAGCCCAGACTCCTGCCGACCGAGCAGAGCGGGAGTCGGAGTTCCAGCGGATGGTGGAGCGGGCCAAGGCGACCGAGGCAGCGCTTTCTGAGCGGGTACGCCCTACACTTTCCCTTGTGAATTATGCTTTTATACTAAAATGCAATTGACTGATGGTGAATGCATGTGTGCAGGTGACGGAGCTGACCGCTGCCATAGGCGAGGGCGACCAGTTGCGAGAGGAGCTCGTACTGGCGCAGGACGAGGCCGCCTATTTGCGGGAGGAGCTGGCGTAGAGTTACTACCTGAGAGAGGAGGCGACCCACTTACGGGGTGAGCTGGAGCAGAGCCTTCACTCGGTGGAGGAGGCAGAGAGCCTACGTGCCGAGCTAGAGCAGAGTGTTCACTCGAGGGAGTCGACAGAGCGAGGCCAGGTTGAGGCACAGGAGGAGGCAGCCCGCCTTCGGCAGTATCTAGCACAGGCCGAACCGTTAGACTCAGTGGAGACGGCACTCCTTCGGGTAGAGGTAGAGCGACTCCGAGCTGCGGCCTCGGAGTTGGAGCGGTACCGACAGGAGGCGTTCGAGCTGCGCGGCGAGTTGCGAGCATACAAGGAGATGAGCCGTTCTCACAGTGGGATGAGCGGTAGCCGTGCGGCCCTGAGTGGGAGTCAGGCTACTCACGGCTCTGTTGGGTGTTACCTTGCAACTTCCTCTCAGCGGCAGAGGAATGAGGAGGAGGACCGACACCGGCGACGAGAGAGGGAGGAGGGTGCGACCTCTGCGATGGGCCTGCCATCGAAGAGGTAGGAGGGAGGAGGTGACAGTGACAGGCCAGAGGGGGCGGCCTAATTCTATTTTGTACTCCTGACACTTGTACATGATATGATATGACAATAACATGGTTTGTTTCTTTTCTTTTTTTATTGATTTTCTCAAGTCATGTGGTTGAATGCCTGAATGTATGAAATACCAATCGACGAACTTTGAGACAAGAGAGCGGTGAGAGGAGAGAGGCGACGACTGACTTACGAGTGGGACATACGAGAGAGGCGAGGCACGCCGAATCCACGGGAGAGACGACACGAGAGGGGAGAGGCACGCTGACTCTGCGGGAGAGACGACGCGAGAGGAGAGAGGCACGTCGACTCTGCGAGAGGAGAGAGGCATGTCGACTCTGCGAGAGGGACGATGTGAGAGGAGGGAGGCACGCCGACTCTACGAGAGAGATGACACGAGAGGAGAGAGGCACGCCAACTCTGCGAGAGGGACGACGTGAGAGGAGAGAGGAACGCCGACTCTACGAGAGAGATGACACGAGAGGAGAGAGGTGCGCCGACCCTACGGGAGAGATGACGCGAGAGGAGAGAGGCACGCCGACTCTATGAGAGGGATGACGCGAGAGGAGAGAGGCACGCCGACTCTACGAGAGAGACGATGCGAGAGGAGAGAGGCACGCCGACTCTGCGAGAGGGATGAGGTGAGAGGAGAGAGGCACGTTGACTTTGCGAGAGAGACGACGCGAGAGGAGAGAGGCGCGCCGACCCTGCGGGAGAGACGATGCGAGAGGAGAGAGGCACGTCGACTCTACGAGAGGGATGACGCGAGAGGAGAGAGGCATGCTTGACGAGAGGAACAGGGGAAAGTACCAAACAAGAATAACAAGGGGATGGGCGGTTGTCCTTCGGACGCATCGGGGTATGAGCGGCCAATAACTGGCCGCAAGACATGAGGGGCGATAGGATCTTGGCCGCACGAATCCGAGTTGTGCGGCCAACATTTGATGAAGAATATATCACCCCCGCGGGGGCATAAAAGCCACGAAGCAGGTACCCCACCTGGCGGCACAGAAGTAAAAAGGCATACCCTCCCGACCTAGGGGGCAGATGCAGAAGAGCCACACCCCAGCCTGGGGGTACATTAAGAGAAGCGCGCCCCAGTCCAGTGGTGTTGATGAGAAAAGAAGAGAAGAGAAGAGAGAGGAGTCACGAGATAGACGTGGTCTTCGCACCTGCCTCTCACACAAAAAAGAAAAGAAGAGAAGAGAAGAGAGAAGAGTCACGAGGCAGACGTGGTCTTCGTACCCGCCTCTCACACAAAAAGAGAAGAGAGAAAGAGAAACAAGGGTCACGAGACAGACATGGTCTTCGTACCAGCCTTTTCACATGAAGGAAGAAGAGACGAAAGGAAAGAAGGTCCTTAGGCAGACATAGCCTTTCACCTTCGGCCCTCGACCGTCCACCCAATAAACCTCTCACATAGTCAGCGTCAAGACCTTTCGTCTGAACCGAAGAGTACCCCGCCATCGGGGCGTTACACCGATAAGACATTCAACCATTAGGGCTTCAAGCCGGCAGATGTTTAGCCATCAGTGCCTCAATCTGACAGACGTTCAGCCATCGGGGCTTCAATCCGGCAGATGTTCAGCCATCGGGGCTTCAAGCCGACAGATGTTCAGATATCGGGGCTTCAAGCAGACAGATGTTCAGCCATCGGGGCTTCAATCCGACAGATATCAAGTCATCGGGGCTTCAAGCCTGTAGATATTCAGCCATTGGGTCTTCAAGCCGACAGATGTTCAGCCATCGGGGCTTTAAGCCGACAGATGTTTAGCCATCGGGGCTTCAATCTGGCATATGTTCAGCCATCGGGGCTTCAAGCCGACAGATGTTTAGCCATCGAGGCTTCAATCTGGCAGATGTACAGCCATCGATGCTTCTATCTGGTAGATGTCCAGCCATCGGGGCTTCAAGCCGACAGATGTTCATCCATCGGGGTATCAAGCCGGTAGATGTTCAGCCATTGGGGCTTCAATCCGGTAGATGCTCAGCCATCGGGGCTTTAAGCCGGCAAATGTTCAGCCGTCAGGGCTTTAATCTGACGGATGTTCAGCCATCGGTACTTTGATCTGATAGTGTGGACTTGTAAAATTGCACGTCCGCGTGTCTCGACAAATCCAGCATCAATAAATAATTCTAGCCAAAGAGATCGCATAGAACAAGTCCCATCTGGACCCTCCGAACGAACAGTACACTATCGTGAAATCACTCCCGGAGTCACGGCAGGGAAGAGGAACCAACCCCTCGGGGGCTCACAACTCGTGGGCCCTGAAGAGAACTAAGTGGATCATCAATCGGGCACAAAACGGGCCCAAATCCACTTCCACGGCATGCCCATATGAGCCCTTCAGTGGTACGCCCAGCAAGGCCTTCAGTGGCACGCCCATATGGGCCTTCAGCAGCACGCCTTCGCGCCCCTTCAACGGCACGCCCTCTTTAGGTTCTTCAGCTGTACACCCATGCACGCATTCCACGGCATGCCCTGGCTTCCCTCCAACGGCCTATCCGGCAAGGGAGATCTTACACCATCCCCCTACAGATTTTTAGCGCACAATGGCCCCACTTAGGTGTCGAATGGAAGAGGTGGCATGTTGGCTACCCCCTGCCACCGAGGACGCCCAAGTCAAATCTTCATCAATGCCCCACACTCTTGCCCCCATCGATCGCATCCGAAGGCTCCCCGCCGCTAGGAGTATAAAAGGCGTCTTCTCCGACGAACACAAAAAAAGAGGAAGCATTCCAAAGAGATACACACAACACCTAGACCAGAGAAGATGCCCAGGGCACCACCAGACACACAGAGAGAAGAGAAGAAAAAGAAGAGGGACACCGGGTCCTCGACACTCATCGCAAAATCCTCTGATATAAATGAATGTGACGCGCCAGAATCAAACAAAACTCGAACTGCGCAACCCAAAATCATAACAGTACCTTCCACAAGCTGCGATGACTCTGCCTCTGCCTTGGTCATGTGTGTAATCTTGCCTCGAGACCTCTGCTTGCCCACACTCCCTGACCGGGGTAGTGGCGAATACTGCCCCTGCTGCTGGGGGTACTGATGCTGCTGAGGATACTGCTGCTGCTGAGGATACTGGGGTGGCTGACGCGGCCTCAGAGGACAGTCACGCGCCATATGCCCTGTCTGGTCACATCTGAAACAAATCACTGGTGCCGTGCACTGCCTGCCTGGATGCGATTCGCCACACTGGGGACATGACCCCCGCGAACTACCAACTGATCCCTGACGCTGATAAGGCATCGGTTGCTGGACACTACCCACAGATGCCTGTCTCTGGTCTCTGCCCTCCTTGCGCTTCTTACCGAAACGTTTCCTGAAGAACTTCTTGATCTTGGAGCCAAAAGACGCAGATCCTGCTGCTGATGTCGCTGGTGCCGGTGCTCCTGAACTACCTGTAGAGTGCTGAAAGGTGCTCTGCTGCTGGGTAGCCGTCTCCTAGCTGTGGCTTGACTGGGACTGCCCCTGACCAACCTGTCCTCGGATCTTCTGCATATCCAGCTCCAATGATGCTGCTACACGGGAAGTTGTCTCCAAATCAGTGGCAGCGTTCGCCATCAGGAGGTGCCTCATCTCCTGCCTCAAACCCTGGACGAACTGTTCGGTCTTCAGCTCCTCATTCTCCATAATATGGGGAGCATAACGCCCCAATTCCACGAACCGAGCCCTATACTGCAACACTGATATGTCGCCCCGGACCAACTCTAGAAACTGATGCATCTTCTGCGTACCAACATAGGATGGGCAGTAAGCACGCTCGAAGACCTTAACAAAGTCCTTCCACACGGCCTGCTGAAGGGAACGTAACTGAAAGGACGTCTTCCACTCTGATGACCACTAAGCTCGAGCAGAACCCTGCAACTGGTTGCAAGCCAACATCACCTTATCCTCCTCGGCGCAGCTCATGGAACTGAACACTCTCTTCATCTCATCAAGCCAATCTCGGGCCACATTTGGGTCTGACTGGCCGCCATAGTAGGGTGGATGGAACTGCAAAAAGTCCCTCACTGCACAGCCATGCCCACCCCTAGACGACGAGCCCTCGCCAGCATCTCCGCCGAACTGCTGAGTCATGAATTGGAACATGCCCTGAATAAAATCCTCTGCCCCGGGAGCTCTCGCTACGTCCCCTGCCTCAGCGGCAACTAGTGGCACTCTGCTCTGCTCTTCCTGCTCGCTCTGAACCTCTGCCGACTGTCCCTGCTGAGAGGAAGTCCTCTGCCTCGGCGCCATACTCGCCTGATGCAAAAGACAAGAGGCACAAAAAAATGACGAAATCAATAAAACATACGATGTCCTAAGCCAGTGCCGACTGTACATCATTATTGTGGACTAGTGGACCACTGCAATTATTTATGATTCTTATATATATCCACAACCGCACTCTGATACCAACTGTAACGACCCGAGACCCGAATACCGGTGTTGCACCCAGAAATTGTTTCAAAACAATTGAAAGAATTGTTACTATGCAACGTCCGACGAGAAGTACGGCGTATCGTCGACACCGTCGGACTACAGAGTATCTCCGTAATTCAGGGTCTATCGACCCGACAATATTATGGTCAACGTTGCAGCAAGAAGATTAAGGAGGAAGATGCACGCGTATACCGATCAGAGTAGCCGAGCAAGTGTATCACACGGCACAGACGGGCGCAAAAGGTTCCTCCCTACGCGGCGACGAACGGCCATGACTTGATGTTACATGCTTGTTAACCTTGCTTGATACCTCTTGAAATCTCGTTAGTTCATTCTCATTATTTCTTGTTATTCCACTCTCGTCATTACCTCGCATTTTCTCATGCATGATTATGTCATATTGCATAAATTGTTAATCACTTTAAGCAAGTCAGGGATAGAGATACAATTCCTACTAAGCATTCACTCACCCAATTTTTCCCCACTTTTTAGGTAACTCAGACACCGACTCGCAACCAGATGGGGATGACAATGAGTGATGAGCGTAGAGCCTCCAAGCGTCGTGCCATTACGCCAAGTCTTGCTGCGTCGTGACTTTTTCCTTTAGAGTCTTTGTCATTTTGTAATCTTTTGATTAGTCGAGTCGTGATGGAAGAGGTTATGTCACTTGGATATTGGTGGATTTAAACTTGTGGTTTTGTGGTTATTTGACGTTATGGATTAATGATTCAGTTGCAATAGTTTCATTGTTATAGATGGATAATTGTTAGCGTACTCTGTCGTAATGTTAGAAATTCTTATCACTCTGATTGACATGAATGCTATAAACTCGTCACGCGCCTCCGGGTTCCTACCGCTCTCGGGGCGTGACAAAAAGGCACGGAGCAAACCAAACAAAACCGTACCTGGAGCCCCGAAAGGGGTTGGTGGCAAGAGCACCAGCTGCTCTGGCTTCAGAGCCAGCACCCGGGCCGCCATCGTCACGGCCTCTCGAATGCCCCGTAGAGTGCGGGCGCACTCAATCTGGGACAAGAACTCCACGGGTCCGGATGACCCGATCGCATGGCCGATATGTCGTCGCCAGTCGTCGACCATTGAATTGGCAAAGCTCCCGTGCGAGAGCTCCCGGTCCAGCGAACCCCTGCTCCGGAAGCCACAGTCGGCCAAGAACTGAGCCCACCAGGCCTTAGGTGCCCCCGACCGGGACACCTCCCCTCCTGTCGCCGCCGCTCTCGTCGAAGCCTGTCTCAGGGCCTTCAGCGCCCCGCAATTGCTCCGACTCCCAGATGACGAACCCCGGCCACTCCGGGGCCACCGCTCCATGACTCGCTCGATCTCTCGACGGATCCGAGCAGTGCGGGACCTCAGGTACCCCTCGTCCAGCGCTATAGGAGGCAGATCCTCCCTCAGTAAGTGGCTCTCCTCCGCCTTCCTGATTGCGGAGGCCTTCTGCCGGTACAAGTGGCTGTGCTCGAACCACCACCTGGCGTAGTGAATGTCGAACCTCCCTCGACGTCCCTGCCCCGGCATCGGGAACTGCTCTGGCTCCTGGCGGCCGTAAAAGTCCCACCACGCTGCTGCAAGTAGCTGGGTGTCCCTGCCTCGGTACTGTCTGCCCGCCAAAGGGAACTCTCGGTTCGGCGGGATCCCCTGCGCGTACCCGAAGTTCCTTGCGAACCGGTGTGGATAGTACGGCTCCAAGGAACTCGTCGCTGACCGGCGCAACGGCAACACCGTCGACCGGGTACTCAGTATCCACTCCGTCCGCAGCCCCGCACCTGCCATCTCCTGACCAGGGTGGGCGCTGGTCGCCCCTCCACCTGAAGGCCCCAGGATAAGGCTGGATTCCCTCATGGCACTCTCAAAAGGTAGCCCCTCCTCGCCTCGGTCGGGCAAGTAGCAAAGGGCTCTCCTAGCCCCCTCCAGCTGCGCCTCTATGACCCTGTCAGGCTGTCCGGGGAAGTTGAACAAGAGCGGTGCCACTGGGTTTGTCACTGTCCCTCGCGTCACCAGTCCTGGAAATAGCTACCCGATCCACACACTGGGGTAGTGGGTTGACAGGAGCACACTCCTCTCTCTCGACGCTGACTGCGCCACCAGAACTCCCAGTCCCCGGTAGATGTTGGCCAGTGCAGTAGGAGCCAAGGCCAACTGTCATAACTAATAAAAATAAATTCAACAATTTATAACAATTAATATATCAACAAAGTCCTGTCCACAAGTATAGTCAATGAAAAGGAAAGCATACTTTGTAACGGGGCACACCTTGACACTGGCAAGTTGGCGTACTACTGGTCCTCTGACCGGAAAGCTCCACCTCCAAGAGAACGGTACACCTAAAAAGTAGGGAATGAGCGTCATCTCATTAGCTCAGTAGGGGTCCCGCGGATCCTCACCACCATGAAAGCGGTAAGCAATAGTAACAACAGCAATAACAATAAACAACAATGTTAGGGGTGATAGGAATGGTGAGCTAAGGAACCACGGACCTCTGTGCTAGCCCGATCTGTAACAAGGGAACCTCGACCTCTAGTCAGGATCACTGACCCATAGCAACCCGTAGTCCTACAATCGAGAGAAAACCTCGCAATGACACGACCGTAACAATCCGTCAAAAATGCAGACAAGGCCACGCAGCCACACATACACACAACCTCCACCCTTGGGAGTACTTCTACACACTAGCAATCTCGGTCTCGAGCTAGAGCCAGAGGAAGAACCCTGCCCTACACACAGGGCAACACACTCCTGTCTGTCGGAAGGGTCATGACAATGCTATCGATAAGTCGACCTTCACTGGCATCGGTTCACTACTCAGGTAGGCAACAAGGCCAGATGCATCCACTGACGTCCTATACTGCGCCAAGGTTTCATGTGCAAGCACACAGCCCACACCCGATCTCGTAAGGAGCAGAGGAGACACATGCACACACCACTATTGTGTCCCTGTGTTTTGATGATAGCAAACACCATGAGTCAATATGCATTTTCTGCTTGCTACATGATTCAATATGTGTCTCTGTGTTTTTGCTGCTTGCTACATGATTCAATATGTGTTTTGCTGCATCCTTCTGGTATATTTGATCATGCCTTTGCTCATTGCATATAGGCCGGTGCGCTTACATGCATGCATAAAGTCAAACGTGAAGACAATGCATCCCCATAAAGTCAAAGTCAACCTTGTGAACATAAAGTCACTACATCTGCATAAATCTAGTGTGCATGTCATTTCATCGAACACAGTGTGTGGACCATATAGTAGTCTATGCACATTTTGATTTGTTCATTGTTAAGGTCCGTGTAGGTTTTGCCCTTATGCGTTACAATGTCTGTAGACACTCTGTCAAAGCCCTTGCACATCTATCTTGTGCTACACAAGGTTCGTGCATATCTCAGCACATTTGCATTAGGCATGTAGACAAGTTCGTGCACATTTTCCTTATGCATATAGTGAGTCCGTGCCTGTAGAAGGTCCATGCATGAAGAAGGACCGTGCAGGTTTTGCTTCATAAAGTCCGTGCAGAAACAAGGTCCATGCATAATCTACATTAGGATTGAAGTAAGCCTGTGCATAAAGTCTTCATATAACTCAGTAGGCAAGTCCATGCATAACATGTTCCTGTGCATAGTCTGTCTGAGTTGCATTCAAGGTCCTTGCACATTTTTGATAAGCGTCACATAAGTCCATGCAGACTTTTGTCTCGCACATATAAAGGTCTGTGCAATCCAAGGTCCGTACATGTTTTGGCTTGAACACACAAGTCTGTGCATATATTCCATTGTGCATACTATGTCCATGCAAGTCAAGAATAATGTTTGTGCATACTTGCCCCGTTGACATTTTAAGTCTGTGCATCTTTTGCACTGCATACTTAAGGCCCGTGCCAGGGTTGTCTTGTGAACAGGTTGAGTCCATGCACATTTGCTGATACTGTATATTGAGTCTGTGCAAGTTTTTCTTTACTCATGCATACAAGTCCATGAACTTCACGTCTTAGAGTCCGTGCATTTCTCGATCTCTGAAAAGTGAAGTCTATGCACTCCCCCTTCAAATACCTTCTGGATGACATAAGGCCCACGCCAATTTGGTTGCAACTTACCACTTGGCCTTCCAGCTAATACCTCTCTTTCCTTGAGCATGACCAAGTCACCCTTCTTGAACGCCCAGTGCTTGACTAGTTTGTCGTAGGCACGCGTCATACGGGCTTGATAGACTTATAAATGTTTGTAAGCTTGAAGTATCCTACCCTCCAGACAGGATAATTCCTCAAGCCTCCTTTCAACCTAGGATTGATCTTGGCCCGATAGCCCAACATGAACTGACCCAACATGAACTACCACCCGATACGATGTCAGTTCAATTTCTACAGGGACAACTGCTTCAGCCCCGTAAACCAGGGAGAATGGGGAGCACCCCGTGGGGGATTTATAAATGGTCTGATAGGCCCAAAGAGCTTCGTGGACTTTCTCTCCCCAATCTCGCTTGCAACCATTTATTATTTTGGCCAGTAGTTTACAAAGCGTCTTGTTGAAGGCCTCAGCCAATCCGTTGACTTGAGGGTTATAAACCGAAGACGTCCTCCAATCGATATGAAATTTGGAAGCTAGTGCATACACTGTCTTGTTCATGAAGGGTGTGCCGTTGTCAGAAATGATCCGACTAGGGGTACCGAATCTGTATATAATATGATGCCTGACGAAGCGGGCGACTATTTCGCCAGTTACTTCCCGTAGAGGAATAACTTCAGCCCATCGAGAAAAGTAATCCATGGCGGCCAAAATGAATTTATGCCCCTAGGATGAGGGAGGGAATGGTCCTATTATATCCATGCCCCACTCCGCAAATGGCCAAGTTGACACTGTCGGATGCAAGGAGTTTGGAGGCCTTCGAGGGACCGACCCGAATGCTTGGCACTGGTGACATGTGCGAGCATACTGGTTGCAGTCTTCGTACATGGTGGGCCAATAGAATCCCTTGAGCTTGATGTTTGTCTTCATCTTAGCTCCCGCTTGATAGGCCCCGCATAAGCCAGAATGAACCTCCTGCATAACGGTTCTAGCTTCTTTGGGCGAGAGGCATAGCAAGAGGACCGGATGGTCCCTTTCCTAGACAAGCCTGAAAATAATGCCATCGACCAGCTGATATGATGTAACCCTGCGTAGTAGTTGCACCCTTCGGGCTCGCTCAGGGGGAAGCCACCCGTTCTTGATTTGTATAATTGGCTCGCGCCAATCTTCTTCTTCGGGAGCATTCTCCTCTTGGAGGTTGTTGACCTCGTAAATAGTGAGGCCCGAGTCTTCGTCAAGAACACTGGGCATGAGCCTCCTGTGTCTGATGTGTTGGAACTCTGTTTTGATAATGACATTCTATGAATCATGTTAGGACTGAAATGAATAAACACTTCAATCAAATCTGTTGTGTCTCTTTGCTTCACAACACAAGTTGTTGCATAATCCTTCAAGAGCTTTGTTAAGGATGGTAAATCGTTTTGTCTGAATGCAATAAGGTTGATGCATTTTTGTCTTTGCACATATTAAGGTCGTAGTTAGTATGCATTTCTTGCACATAAGGTCCTTGTAGCAGTCGGTGCACACTTTGAGCTTTATGCATATTAGGTCGGTGCATGTATCGTTGCTAAGTCTATGCACGTTTTGGATTCGTGCACACATGCCTTTCAGGTCAGTGCACTTAGTGCAATACAAGGTCCGTGTAACTTTCAAAGTCCGTGCACATTTACATAATATCTGGTCAAGTCAGTGCACTCCATTGTTCTAGTCGATGCACGTTTAGTCTTAGGCTAAGTATAAAGGTCTGTGCACATCACTGATTGAGGTCGGTGCAATTCTTGTTGACTGCATACTCAGGTCAGTGCATATTCAAGTCTGTGCATACAACTCAGCGCATGTTTGAAGTCCGTGCATATTTCTAGACCACCCTCCAGCCCCCATTCTCACCCATCCACACCTTAGAACACCCCTTCCTAGACTCCCTCACAGTCAGGAGTCTCCCCCACACATATTCACCCCCATTCCCATCCCATTTACCTCATTCTCCACTTCCGCTCTTCAACCTGCAGTTCTAGGTCGCAGGCATCAGAGTACCATCAGCTTGTAGAGGAAGCTACATCTTCATCCTGATGATTCAGGAGGCTCAAGGATGCCGTTGGAAGGGTCTCTGAGTCTTCTTCGCAATGGCGGTCGTCTCGCCCCAACCTGAGCTCGTGACCTCCCGAAGCAGTCGATCTCCCTCGACTGCACTACTCCATCCAGACTGCCAACCTAAGTCTATTTGTAGGAGCTGCTGCGACCAGTCACCTAAAGATCTGGAGGTGAAGTTTAGCTGAGACCTTCTACAATGAGTTTTCTTCCATCACCAAGAAGCGAAACTCCATTCGGCCTCTGGAGTAGTGATTTCTCAATTTTCTCCCCAAGGTGCACTGTTCTGTCCCCTCTTGGACTGAACAGACCACCTGTCACTGTTTAGGCTGCTCCGATCAACTTTGACAATTGCTGCTATTACCGTGGGTCACATTTTGAAGTAGACGTGACAACAATTCCATCAATTTTAGCCACACTTGATTCTAAGTTTGGGAGTGTTTGTGGCGGCCTCGACTTCCTACTGCTATGGCTCTGTAGCAGTCAGAACCAGGAAGCAGAGACCCTGTTCGTGGCTCTTCCCCGACTGGCACTGACAACTTGGGAATTCCATAAAAATCAGTGAAGACCCTAGTCCAGAAGCAGGCAGAATCGACAATCAACATTCGTTGGGGCTTCTTGTTCATCTCTTCCCTTCCCCACCTGGCTGGCTTACTGATGCGGGACGACGGTGAGACTCGACAGGTGAACACGAATCTATGACCTAGACGACAGGACATGACTTACTAGACGACACGACCAGCAACTGACGACCAAGTCATCACCTAACGTGGCTCCCGAAGGGACAAAGATGCCCAAAAATAAGAAGCACTCACTCACGGTCGTCCCCGGCGAGGGAAGCGAGTCGATCTGCACGGTTGAGAAACCGGCATTGAGTCTTGGGTGGTCGGCTCACTCTTGTGCTCGGAATGAGTCACGGGACGGGTTCACACTCACAACTCACAGTGGTGACTGAAATAGCAGGCTAGGCGTCCTATCACTCTCACTAGCAGCGGCGTCAAGAACTATACTATAAAAGCAAGTAACTATCTACGGGGGTGTGGGTGTACCTCCACACGTCGGGCGTGGGGAAGACGATCCCAGCCAAACTCGTGCTTCCCGTACATCAAATAATGATTATTACAGCAGTGAATATTTCTGCCCACTCCACACAGGGAGGTAAAGGGCTACAAGGAAACTGAGAGTGACGCGATCGGGTTGACGGGTAGCACTCGGGGCCGCTTTGACTTGGTTGGCACGCGCTCTCGTGGGGCCCACATCCTAGATGGCGGTCCGGGGAAGCCGGAAGGATGCTGCAGCGTTGATGGCCCCTTTCTGGGAGGTCCCAGGGGTGGCGGGGTGCTGGTCGGCCTCGCGGAAGGCGAGACGGTCGCTCCGGGGATGGTCGCCGGGTGCCGGCCACGAACTGGATCTGCTGTCCAGCAGCGCGCGATCGGACGAAAAACTTTGCTGCGACCAGTGCTGGTGTTGGATCGACGTGAGATCAGTGGCGTTGGAAAGCCCTTTCAAAATGCTTCGTCCCCAGGTGGGAGAAGGAATTTTGAATCACCAGTGCCGGCCGAGACAGATTTTAGAGGCTGCTGATCTGCTGGGTGGGGGTGGTCAGGATAGAAAGTGGAGTTTCCTGAGAATAGGGGTTGACCGGATGGTTCGCTCGTGACAAGCGAGTGACACAACAGTACCGCACCGAGTGACTAATCAGAGTAATGCTCGTCAGCGTCAGTCCAAGCCTCTGACCACGTGTGCACACACTGACCCGTAGCCTTGAGCCAGGCCTCTAGCTAGTTTTCCCTCCCAGTAGGATGCTACTGACTATGCGAGAGGGCCCCAGAAACTAGCTTACAAATCGTACAATGGGAATACCCCACCAGCTCTCCCAGGTGGGCCGACACGGATGTCGTCGGGTTACGACTAGTGGTTCCATCACAAGGAAAGAGAAAGCTACTCTCTTGGGATATAAAATAATGATATAGTGTACAAAATACTTTAAACATGGCATATATGGAACATGAAATGTATTAGAAATTACATATACATGCTTTTGAAATCTCCAGGTATATAACGGACTAAGATCACCCCGTTACATACCATAACGGACCAATGTAGGACCGCTATGCTTGACAGAACGCATACGAATCCACAGTTAAATGGGACTATAACGCACCAGGGTAGGCGCGCAATAGGACTATAACGCACGAGATCAGGGGCGTTAAAGTCAACAAGCACACAAGACAACTGATAAGGGATATAACGCACCAAGGGTGGGGTGTTATAGGGACATAATGCACCTCCCATGGGCCATTATGCCCTCCAAAACGATCAGAATCCACAGTTAAACATGGGATATAATGCACCTCACCAGGGGCTTCATATGAATGTAATGCGCAGGGACAGGGGCGTTAAAGGCAACAGGCCTTCAACTCAACAAGCAGGGCTATAACGCACCAGACGAGGCGCGTTAAAGCCACCCGAACTCAAAAATCCACAGGAAACTCACAGTTCACGGACGATATAACATACCTATAAGGGTGTGCCAAATGACTATAATGCACCGGGGCAGGTGCATTATGTCACCTGGGTTTCGAGACTCTGGAGGTCAGAATCGAAACCCCCTCCCGATCGACCGAAATCGACAGGGGACGCGGGAAAACACAAAACCAAACCATCCTGCTAAGCCATACCATCATTCTAAACCTACGCATGCCACTAGAATTAAAAGATGATGCCCATGGAGATAATTTCAAGCATTTAAGGTTAAAAATGAACTAAACAGGAACATGCACAAAAAATGACGCAAAGGGCATCAGACCACGACGCAAGTGGTACCGACGATGTCCTAACGAGGTGAGGAATCCATCCCCCTACCTGGATTATGACGAAAACGGCAATTCGATGCCGATCCGACGAGAGGGTGATGCGACGCCTCCCCGCTCGACTCTGCTCCATGCTCCGCAGATTGAGAAAAGTGGGCGTCAACGTGATCCTCACGACGTGACCAATCCAATGGTACCTCCCTAGCTTCGATCAGTGACCGTCTGGACCAGAAATCGAGAGAGAAACGTAAATCGAGAAATTAACCTAAAATCACCCAAAATAAGAATTGCATGAAAAATGATGAAGATGGTGACGGATGGCGACGCATGAGGCGTCAACGGATTCCTGACGAGACGAGGAGTTCGTTCCCCTACCTCTTGCGCGGCGAAGACCGCGAATCGGTGCAGATCGGGCGACGGGGGCCACGCCGTCCTTCTGCTCGCATGCGTCTCCATGCTCCACGATTCGAGGGATGAAGGGTATCGACGTGATCCTCGCGTCGAGCCCGTCCTGTCAATACCTCCCACGCATCAACCGGGGTCCGTTTGGACCACAAACCGAGTGAATGGGGGAGTGAGGAGAGAGAACATGTGAGGGAGAGAGAGATGTCAAGAGAGTAAGGAGAGAGAGAGAGAGATGTCGAGAGAGTGAGGAGAGAGAGAGAGTGGGGAGAGATATTTGTAAAATTTTTGATTTTTCTTATTTTTTTTAAAAAATTACCTCGGAAGAGCCGGGAAAAATAGAAGACGTTTTCGAAACCGCAGCGTTCGGCCACCTCGCCGATGCGCAGGTTGGGGTCGCGCAGCAGCGCCTGCGCCTTGTCGAGCTTTGCTTCCAGGATGTAGCGGATGGGCGATTGGCCGGCGTATTCGCGAAAGAGGTGGCGCAAATAATCGCGGCTGATGTAGAGGCGGGTGGCCACCTCGGACACGGATAAGGGGCCCTCGTGGCGGCGGATCATTTCGAGGGCCTTGTGCACCAGGGCCTCCTTCTTGAGTGGCGCCCTTTTCGCCGCAGCCAGCCGGATAATCTGTCCCTGCAATTCCCAGAGGATTCCCCTGACTACGGATTCAAAGCCGGCCTTTTTATTTTTGATCTCTTCGAGCAAGGTCCGCATGAGCGGCCCGATCATGGCGCCGGTGTCGTCCCACACTCCCTGGAAAGGCTCCAGACGGCTCCCGTCCACGCCGATGCAAATCGAGGACATGTTGGTCCGGTTGACCTGGTCGTGAGAAACGCCGGCGGGAATAACGGCGAGGGCGTGCCGGTAGACGCGATGCGTTTGTTTGCCAAGGGTGCTTTGCCCTGTCCCGTCGATGTAATAGACCAGTTCCAGGGCCTGATGCGTATGCATGGGAACCGGGACGCCGCGCGGATTGTGGGAGACAAAGCAGAACTGCAATTCCACGGCCGGAGTGAATCGGAAATAACCGAAAAGTGCAAAGGAATAGCCGCTCCGTTCATGGCGTGAACGCCGGGCGAGCGACTAGGGTGGCGTCATGACAAAACGCATTCCGGTTATTCTCGACACCGATCTCGGATCCGACATCGACGATACCTGGGCGCTGGCGATGCTGGTCAACAGCCCGGAGGTTGAGGTGAAACTCATAACGTCGGCGACCGGGGACACGCTTTTCCGCGCGAAGCTGATCGCAAAATTTCTCGAGGCCACGGGGCAGGGCAGCATTCCGCTCGGGATTGGGTTGGCCAGTGGAGAGAGAGTGATTGCCGATCTGCAGGGGAAGCACCGGGAGCAGCGCCTCGCGACGTGGGTGGCGGATTATGACTTGGAAAAATATCCCGCGCCGGTTCATCAGGACGGTGTCGATGCGCTGATTCAAACGGTTCGGCAGGCGAGCGGGCCGGTGACGCTCCTGTCCATCGGGCCGTTGACGAATATTCGCGAGGCTTTGCGCCGCGCCCCGGATATTGCGCCCAAATGCCGCTTCGTCGGCATGCATGGCTCGATTCGTTGCGGTTATGGAAAGCAGACCTGTGTTCCTGAGTACAATGTCTATTTCGATGTCGAGGCGGCCCGCGCGACTTTCGCGGCGCCGTGGATGTCGATGACCCTCACGCCGCTGGACACGTGCGAATTCGTGGTCCTGAGAGAGGGCAAATACCGGACCGTGGCGGAGAGTTCGCACCCGCTGTCCCGCAACATTATCGAGCAGTACCGGCTTTGGGCCGAGCCCGCCGCTGCGGACCATCTCACCGCCAGTTCCTGCCTCTTCGATACCGTGGCTGTGCACTTGACGTACAGCACCGAATGGCTGGAGATGGAGCCGATGCGCCTGTCGATCACAGATGACGGCCGGACGGTGAGCGACCCCGCGGGGGCCAAGGTGAGCGTGGCGATCTCGTGGAAGGATCTGGCCGCGTTTGAGGACTTTCTCGTGGAGCGATTGACGGTTGACCAGGAGCGGGCCGGCGGCTGACGGGGCGACGGAGTCGCCGGGACAAGTGCGTTCGCCAATGGAGTTTCGGAACGAGAATGATGGACCGGGGCGCAATGTGCTTCCCCTTGCCGCTTCTTAATTCTAGGTTGGTTGAACACATTGTCACGAAGTCACCTCCGGAGTCACGACAGCGAAGAGAAACCAACCCTCGGGGGAGACCACAATCCATGGGCCCCGAAGAAAAATTAAATGAACCACAACTTGTGCACAAAACGGGCTCAAGTCCAGTCTTCAACGGCACGCCCTAGGCCCTTCAACGGCACACCCCAACAGCTGTTCAATGGCACACCCTAGTGGCTATTCAGCGGCACGCCCCAGGCCCTTCGACGGCATGCCCCAGGCCCTTCGACGGCATGCCCCAGTGGCTGTTCAATGGCACACCCCCAGGGTAGCTTCCCCGACACACCATGGCTAGGCCTTCACTGGCACGCTGCCTTCAACAGCATGCCCCTTCAGTAATACGCCCGTGCACCTTCGTCGGCATGCCTTCAAGGCCCCTAGTGGCACACCGCCAAACGCCCTTCAGCGACCTTCTTCCAACGCCCTTCAACGGCATGCCCACACGGGCCTTTGATGGCATGCCTCCGTTGGGTTCTTCAGCGGTACGCCCAACCCTTTCAACGGCATGGGTCTTCCAACGACACCTCCAACAGAACAAATCTCACGCCATCCCCTTATAGATTCATGGCCCGCAGTGGCCCACCTGAGGTGTCAAATGGAGAGGGGGACACGCTGCCTTCTCCCCCTGCCACCAAGGATGGGAAAATTAAATCCCCATTAAAGCTGGTCACTTCCCGCCTCCACCAGTCGTGTTCGAAGGCTCCCACCCGCGGGAGTATAAAGAGCCCTCCCCCACCAAAAAAGACACAGACAAACATACAGAGACGGAGAGAACATAGAGACAAAGAGCAAAGGAGAAGAGGAAGAGAGGAAGAAGGAGAAGAGAAGGAGAGGCCCCCTCACTCCGGTGACCACCGAAGAGGAAAAGAGAGTAAGGGAAAGGGAGAAAGAGAGAGAAAAGAGAAATGTAGCAGGCGCTGGAAGTGTGGGGAGTAGTCACCCCTGCTCAACCTCCGTTCCTCCTCCTTGTCTTGTTCTTGCTTCCTTTTTTTTTCTCCACGTTTGATGTACTTAGTCCCTTGTTTGCCCTGAATAAAATTCATTTTGTTCTTGTTCTTTCTTGCCCACTTCGCGTTGTGTTGCTTCTCGTGGAGTTCTCTCTCTCTGCAAGCTTCCCTACCATCTTCTTCTACCCCTGGTGGCTTGGTTCCCTTTGCGGGGGGTAGACCTCGGGCCTTCGCCCTTACCCCTTCGTCATGAAGGGGAGTCCCTTCTTCTTCCTTGAGGGAACAGCAGCCCCCAAACACCATTGTTGAACCCTGTTCCTCAGCCTCCTTAAACCCCAGTCCCTGGCCTTTCCTCCCTCCAGTTAGTCCCACCAGCCAACTGAATCAAGCCCCAGACCCCACGGCCTTCCCCCTCTCATTGGCCTAGAACCACTTTCAGAATCCTTCACCGGCACACCTTCCTAGTGTCTCCACCGGTACACTAACCAACCATTCCAGCGGCACACCCCCAGCTATCCCTTGGCCGACACACCTCAACCCCTTCGGCCTTGGCTGGCACACCGTTAACCACCCTTCCCCGGTGAGCCTCTAGCCTGCCCATCTACTGCCACGGTCTTTGGCCGGCGCACCCTTGATTCCTGCCCGGTGCACCCTTACCCAACCAAGGCCCCTTCCTCTAGTAGTACACTACCAACCTACCAGGCCCGGTACACCCTTCAGCCTTTCAGTGGTACACCCCTGAGCTCCTCACCGGTACACCTTCTCTTGCCCGTTACCCCAGCTATCCATAGTCGGCCTGAGAGTTGTCTCTCTCTCATCATCCCCCAGCATTTTTTGAGGTTCAATCCAAAGGTGTTTCCGCCTGCGGGCACCCACCTCCTATTGTTGGGCTCCGCCACTCCATGTGGGCACGGAGGTCCTCGGCAAGGTCCCCTAGTCGGCTCCAAGGAATATGGAGACGAGAGGAAACCCGCTTCGGTAGGAATGTAACTACTAATGAAGTGGAATGACCCTATGCGCACCGGAGTGCATGCAAAGTCTAGCCTAGATCTAGCAAGCAATGATCAAAGCAAACATGAATATGGACATGAGCATAACAATCATGCAGAAATCAGAAATGATCAGACCGGAGAGATCAGCACCCAATAACATGCAATATGGCAATATAAATATGTAAGGCTCGGGTGCACTGTAGCACAGATGTGCGGTCCCCAGGAGACCGCACAGGAGGGATAGGTGGCTCTCTGTGAGCCGTCCAACGGTATAGGGTGGCAATTTGAATAGAAATGAGATGAAACAAATAAATGATGCTACCAGAATCACAAAACTACTGGTGGATGTACCTAGGTGGGTAGCCGGTCACCAGCAAAGCAGGTCCTGAATCAAGTCCAGCATAAAGATAAACAGAACAATGCCAAATGGACGCGTACCTGTGCCTGAAAGAAGTGCGATCGATATATGGCCGCAGAACAGACGTGCGGTCGATGACAGGCCGCAGAAGATAGGAAGGTGGCACAGTGAACCGACCAGGGACCACGAAGAGTAGTCGATGGAGACCCGTATAACCAGTAAGGCAGCCCCTTGAGAACCGCACAAACACCCGGGGTTAGTACTTCAACCAGCAACCTGTGACAACTGAGACACGGACAAGGACTACCAAAACTGTGAAACAGAGTGGGTCAGCAAAACACCAACACGATGGGCACTAGGGGTCCCACCGTGATCGCCAGAAAAGAGAGCTGTTGACAAGAAAAGGTCACCTTTCCCTTTCTTTCTTGGGTGAACCGGTAATGAAGACAACCAAGAAAATGATGACAAGCTACTGAAAACTAGAAAAGGAAAGCAGAAGAAGAACCTGTGATCGCCACCCAAGACCCCGCACACGATTGACATGCCGAACCCTGGGAAAAGGGGAGATACTCGCCTGTGAAGATGTACGGTCTCCAACGAACCGCCCCAAGTTGTGCGGTCTGATTTCAACCGCAGGAGGAGTATGTGCGACTGACTTTAAACCGCATGTCTCCACCAACCTTCAAACCGTGGGAACTTCCTCCTCCACCCTTTTCGGCTAGCCAGAAAGGATGGGCCTCACGTTGGATAGTTGCTAACCGGCAAGAAGAGTGTGAACAGCAAAGAAAAAACCCAAATTAGACCTCCAAAATGTAGTAAATGCTAGGAATAATAATATTAAGATGAAAGATCATGGACGGGGATTCACCTGGGAGTTTTTAAACCCCTAGGGGATACCAAAACGTGGGTGGGATGTGTGAATGAGAATGAAAACGAAAATGAACGAATGAGAATGAAAAGAAACGTGCATGCAATGAAGGGAAGACAATGATTAGACCGACAAAGTGAACAACTAAATGCCGACTACTCCCTGAACCGGTGGCCTGTATGGACGTAGAAGGCCTCCCTCCTCGTGCTAGGATCGGTCCTCAATTCGACAGGGCTTCGCCTTGATCCTTAATCTCTCCCGTACCTCAAGCTTAGACTTAGGGTCTATTTATAGAGCCCTTAGGATCTTAGCTCGAAATTAGGATAACTAAGCATTTTTAGGTGAGGATAATTAAATAAAAGATGTAGATAATAAAATTATCTCAATCCTAGAACAAACGGCATCCAAAATGGTTGAGAAACTACGGAGAAATCCCCGGGAGATTTGTAGGACAAAATGCCCAAAATGAGAGAGAAAAGTCATTAATCTTCCATTTTCGGGATGATATGCGGTCTTGCGATAGACCGCATAACTTTATTGTGCGGCTTCCTGTTGGCCGCATATCCTGTCGGTGATATGGTAAATTCCTTGTGCGTTGCTTCTATTGTGGTGAATATGGACATACATCCAATCACTGTCCTTGGATGAGAGTGAGTGACCAGAAGGCAGCAAAGAAAAGAAAGTCATTTGCTAGAAGTGCTGCTAACCAACCAGAACCCAAGCAAGCTTGGGTACCTATAAACTCAAAATGAGAATTTTGAGTGCAGGTGCCTTGGAGCTAAGCAATGCTCAACCAGCAAAATAAATGCTCAAGGCACATGTATGTAAATAAACTTTATGTGTTCAATTATTGCATGATAGGCTTGCATTGTAGTCATTGTATTATCAAGTTGTCTTGTTGTCAATAAATCCTACAAGCTGAAGTTGTCTCCCTGAACTGCTGAAATATCCCCCATGGTGTGAGATGAACATCTAAGCTAGATTACTCGCTTACACCTGTTTGACCTCTAGTATATCAAATGGTGATGTGTAAAAAGGCAAGTTAAGCTTGCCCAAAATTTTCACTAAGCGTGAGTAGGGTCTCAGATCTGAACCTCCGCCATGTACCAAAGATCAATTGATTCAGTTGCGTAATCCATAAAAACTTTGTCATGCTGATGAAATTGATATGTTGGTTGAGTTGTTGTTTGATCCTTTCTGTCATTTATTAGCCATGAGAACTTCTTCCTTAGCATTGTTGATCATTATTTTTGATGATGTCTTCCATCGCTGCATATATCCCAACTCATCACTCATGTGGGCAAATAACATGCTGATTATCAATCTTAATTTTCATGAGCATTCAAAAAAAAGGGGGGGAGCTTAAGGATGAGCACCTTGTTGTAGAAATGCATTACATATGTTTGAATCTGTATGTGTTGTGGTCATTGAGTGTCATATTGGAGTTTCATACACAATTATACATTTCATGATCACGGGACCCATCAAGTGATACATTTCATGGTCAAGGGACCCAACATTGCATGACTGACATGTTCTACTCATACTCCCTTGCCATTCTGTTATGCCTAACTCACACACTTAGAACACTTGGAGAGAAGGAGTAAGTAGCATGTATCCATTTGAATATTAAAATATCCAGCCTGCATTACAGTTCAGAATGCATTGCAAACGATCCATGATTGCATCATTTTGTGATCTCATGCATTTCAATACACATCATGTTAAAAAGACACAAAAATGCATAATCAATTGGCAGCATCTCCAATGTAGTGTGCACTCATTCATGTCATGGGTTGCACATTCTTTTGAGAACCAGTGCACTAATTTAGGGGGAGTCATCATCAAAATTCAGCATGCATCATTTGCACATTTTTGTTGACATTAGCATGGAATGCATCATCTTAGGGGGAGCATGTTCAACCTTGACAGGTCAACCTCTCAGTTCATTCTGCCTGAAAGCTTCCTTCAGTCTGAGCTCACTGCATATCCTCAGGGAGAGTGTTCCATATTCTGTTTTATTGCGTACTCATTTGCACTCCCTGCTTAAATCAGGCTTTTGCATAATAATGTCAATATTCCATGATTGTACCTCAGGTCTGAAATACCTTGGATGTCCATGAAACCTTCTAGACTATTTGGAATCTGCCATCTCTTGCATGTCCAGCTAACTGGTTCCAGAATTTCTTGAATGTCTTGATCTTCTTGGAGGTTTTTCGATCTGTTATTGAGTTGCTAATCAGGGTGAATGATGTGACACAACCTCAGACCTACGTAACAAGCACAAGTTGTAAGTCGAACGGGTCGATATCGGCGGCCAACTCTCCCGGCGCACACCTAAACCCGGGGATAACTCGGCGATGCCGAGTCGAGGTCGTGAGGGTTGGGCCCTTGCTGGTAGAGGGCCAGCAAGGCCAAAGGATTTTCCAAGGGTATAGAGGCCCAATTCAAGGGGGCCGACATCAGCCTCCCATATTCCCTCCTTCCTAGAATCTCTCCTTCCTCCACTTTCCCTCCTCAATCCTAGGGAAACTAGCGCCCTCCCCTCCCCTTCTCTCTTATCCCTTTCCTAATCCTCCTCCTAACCAAATCCCAGCCCACCCTATCTTCCCTATTATCCCTCTTGGAGATAAAAATCCCCCTACAATCTCTCCACCTTTTCCCAAATAGAACAATTACCTAAACACAAAAAAAGAAGTTCCCTCCTCCACATTGGCCGCCCCCTCCCATCCCCTTCCCATAAACCAGCGCACCCCAAAGCCCTAACCCTAGCCGCCCCCTCTCCAGCCCCCTCACGCCCCAGCCCTCTTCCAGCCACCTCCCACAGCGTTTCACATCTCCAGCAACACTGAAGCTCGCTCCCAGCCACGTGGATTTCGCCCCGTCGTCTTCCTCGGCCTTGCGTTGGAAGCTTCATCAGCCCTGCTGCCTGCAGTCTCACACTGAACCTGAGGTCCAGATGGCATGCTCTGCCACGTCCCCAGGCAACGCAAACCAGTGTCTGCACTCCTCAGAGACATCGTGCTGCTGCGAGACGGCTTCACTCCAGAAGTGGTCCCGCCCCATTTCGACGTCGGCACCGATCGCGTCGACCATTTTCATCCAACTGCGCTAGATCCACACCTGATCCTGAGTACCATTTGGTAGCGGCTACACTGTCTCCTACAGCCGGAATCAGCCCAAACTCTCTTCAGAAGAGTTTTCCCTCGTCGAGTTTTCGACAAGTCAGAGGTGGTCTCGTCCATTTATGACATCAGCACAGCCCGGGGAGTCTGTTTTCCTGCAATCGCGCCTGACTGGTGCCACCCAGTCTGCCCGAAACCTGTAGCAGACTCGTAGACTTGGCATGCCTTCCTCTGATGGTTTTCGGCCTAAGGCATCTTCACCAAAGTTGTGCCCCTTGACGACACGAAACCAACCCAGGTGGTTTTGTTCCATTCCAACTTCGGCACCAGAAGTTCCACCATGACCGTCGTCAACCTATCCTGCTGTTTGCCCAGGAACCTGACGCCGACCGTCTGGGTGACCACAACCGGCGAGCTGATCTGATGGATGCCATCTTTTGAGGGTTGGTAGTACTCCATGTCTTCTACACCCACAAGTTGGTCCAGTCACTTTTGAAGTTCTACAGTAAGCGTACCTGTCGACGCACCACTATCGCGCCATCTAGTCCTGCGAGGCAGAACTGCCCAAGCCATCGGCTGTGACCTCCTCCACCTTCCAGCGACATCGGCTCGATGTCGGACTTGAAGGCATCCCTCGGCATTCCCCAAGCTTCGTCCAGGCATTGGCAGCACCTCGACTAGATGTCGGATCTAGGCGTACGATCGACAGTTGGTTTCCCCTCCCCTCGTTCCCCTCTCCTGCGTGAGGGTAGTGCATATAGTGGTTTGCCCTATCCCCGTGATCCCCTCCCTGTGTGGAGTGTAGTAATTGTAATAGCAGGGATCATCGCCAAGCTTCCTCGACATAGCGTGTCCGCCGGGTGTGCACGCTCCCCGGCTCGCCTTCGTCTCTGACCAGAGTCGGTCCTTCGGACGGGCTAGGTACGTGCGGCTGCCACTCCAATTTACTTTCCTAGTATTAGTTCCAACTGCAGCGCCCGTGTGAGGAGTGCCCGATCCAAACTTCCACTATTCGAGAGTTCTGGCTGCCAGTGAGTGAGTGTACATCTGAACCGATCCCCTCGGTATCGGTCCACCCGGTTGAATCCGGTGCCCACGACCTTGTTCCCCGGGTGGTTCACCACCACTCTCCTCGCTACTCAGACCGTGTCCGACCCTCTCGCGAGCCCCAGCTCGCCGAACCATCGCTACGAGTCCTGTGGAGTCCGCTATTCGCATGCACCGAGTGACTAATCAGAGTAACGCTCGTCAGTGTCAGTCCAAGCCTCTGACCACGTGTGCACACACTGACCCATCACCTTGAGCCAGGCCTCTAGCTAATTTTCCCTCCCAGTAGGACGCTAATGACTATGCGAGAGGGCCCACGGAAACTAGCTTACAAACCATGTAATGGGAATATCCCACCACCTCTCTCGAGTGGGCCGATACGGACGTCGTCGGGCTACGACTAGTAGTTCCATCACAAGGAAAGAGAAAGCTGCTCTCTTGGGATATAAAACAATACCACAGTGTATAAAATATTTAAACATGGCGCATATGAAATATGAATTGCATTAGAAATTACACATGCATACTTTTGAAATCTCCAGGTACATAACGGACCAGCAGGACCCCGTTACATACCATAACAGATTAGGGAAGGACCACTATGCTTCACAAAACTCAGAAAATCCACAGGTAAACTAGACTATAACGCACCAGGGTAGGTGCGCTATAGGACAATAACGCACTGGATCAAGGGCGTTAAAGTCAACACGCACATAACACCACTTCCAGGGGATATAATGGACCAAGGGTAGGGCGTTATAGTGAACATAACGCACCTCTCATCGGCCGTTATGCCCACCAGAATGACTAAAATCTATAGGAAATCACGGAATATAACACACCAAGAAGGGGGCGTTATATTGAATTTGACGCATAGGGGTAGGGGCGTTAAAGGCAACGAACCTTTAACTCAAAACACATGGACTATAATGCACCAGGCAAGGCGTGTTAAAGCCACTCGAACATAAGAATCCATAGAAAACTCAGACATAGAGGATATAACGCACCTCTAGGGATGCGTTAAGGGACCATAACGCACCAGGGCAGGTGCGTTATGTCACCTGGGTTTCGTGACTCCAGAGGTCAGAATCAGAAACCCCTCCTGATTGATCGAAATCGATGGGGGACGCGGCGGAATACAAAACCTGCTGAACCTGCCAACCCATACCGATCATACAAGCCTAAGCATGCCACTAGAAATGAAATACGATGCCCATGGAATTGATTTCAACAATTAAAAGATAATTTAATACATTAAAAGATTAAAAATGCACTAAACAGGAATATACATGAAATACGAGGTAAAGGGCATCGGACCATGGCGCAAGTGGTACCGATGGTGTCCTAACGCGATAACGTATCCATCCCCCTACCTGGATGATGACGAAAATGATGAATGGACGGCAAGCCGGTGAGAGGGTGATGTGGCGCCTCCCGGTCTGGCTCAACTCCACGTTTCGTGAATCGAGGAAAGGTAGGCGCCAACGCGATCCTCGCGACACGACCAATCCAACGGTACCTCTCCAGCTTAGATCAGCAACCGTCTGGACTAGGAAACGAGAGAGGCACGTAAACTGAGAATAAACCCCAAAATCATCCAAACCAAGAATTGTATAGAAAACGAGGAAGATGGCGATGGATGGCGACGTAGAGGGCGTCAACGGATTCCTGGTGAGATGAGGAGTCTGATCCCCTACCTTTTGCATGGCGAAGACCGTGAATCGGTGCAGACCGGGTGATGGGGGCCACGCCATCTTCTAGCTCGCACTCGTCTCCACACTCCATGATCCGAGGGAAGAAGGGTACTGGTGCGACCCTCGCGTCGAGTCCGTCTCATCCGTACCTCCCACGCGTCGACCGGGGTCCATTTGGACAGCGAACCGAGCAAATGGGGGCGTGGAGGAGAGAGAACGTGTGAGATGGAGAGAGAGAGCGTGAGGTGGAGAGAGAGAGTGTTACGAGAGAGTGAGGAGAGAGAGAGTGGGGCGAGATATTTTGTAAATTTTTTTATTTTTCTTATTTTTTTGGAAAATAACCTTAAATTATATTTAAACCTTTAAAACTCTATTCACGAATCCCCATTTCAACCTACAAAATAAGATGTCATCATGTTAGATCATTCAACATGAAAAAAACCCATTAAGCATAAAACACACAATATATTAGAATCATCAAAACCATTGTCAAAGACAACGAGGGGACGCACAGAACCCAATAGTTTCGTGCCACCAATAGCCACAAGCCGAGTCTTCTCGGTTTATCACCTTGGAGCGGAATCATCTTCGGCTCCCCAGAAGAAGTGTCGCCATGGCCGTAAAGGTAAGCGATTCGCCGCGGCTACTAGCAACTCCGGCAAGACCATCCTTGTGGGTGACCTGTGGATTCGCCTCGACGGGGGCGAACCCGTTATACCTCCGGGGCGGATCGTCCCTACGATCCCCACCGCCAACCACTTTAGCCTCCAGCGACAAACGTGAGAGGATAAAATGAAACTCAGAAAGGTGAGCACTCTGGTAGTGGCCCGGTGGTACCCGCCCCAGCTCGACGCTCGAGCTCCCATGTCCCATCGGAGAGACAGCAACAAGGGAGACCAGCAACTTGACTTGAGAAGGATCAAGGTTACCCCGGAGGAAGCTCAAGCCGTTCGGAAGGCGCGCCTTAGAAACCCCTTCCGGGCACTCAGACGCGTCGCCAAGCAAGACACGGCCGATTCTACGGTCGCGTCGCTTGACGATGTCTTGCTATCCGGTGCCTCTCGCCCGGCTAGGCGGAGGCAGAGACAGGCTCATTTCAGGCCTTACCAACATCTAGCCCCGAGTTCTCCTCAGGCAGACGCCTCAATGAAGACTCCTCTGCAATGCACTTCAGTCTTTGATAGGTTGGGGGCACCCGTCCGCCCAAGAGGCACTCTCAGAAGAAGCCGACGGTCCAGTTCCTGAAGGACGCGGTCAAGGTGTTCGCGTGTTATGCCACCGGGCACCAGCCTGAGGTTTAGACCAATGATCTGAACCAGCCTATATCTCAGCTCAGGAGGGCGCGTCACCCGACCCAGCAACTGGCTCCCGTCCGCCATGTCGGCACCTCTATCGGTCCTCAGACATCGGCACGAGCGGAGGAGCTCCCCGTCGAGGATCATGCCGTCCCTACCAATGTGGAGCCGATCAATAATGATCCTCCAGTCGGTGAAGTCCAGGAGGTGACCCTCAAGACTCTTATGAAAGAGAAACAGCACTCAAAGGCCCTCCTGTAAGACCTGCTTTAGGAGCGTGACCTCCACCCTCAGCCGCCTACCGGGCCTTCGACAGAAATGCCGGTCCCGCCAGGTGGCCAAAACGGCACTAAAAGCTCGGCTACAGCTATCCAAACCCCTACAGTAATCGGGTTAGGCACCCCTTTGGCTGAAGCTCAACCATAGCCATCCAACATGTCGGTGCCAGAGAATCTCATGGCATAGTGCCAGATGATCGGGCGGATCGTTGAGACCAAGCTCACTCAGTTTGGGGAAGGGGTCGCGACTGTGGACCTCTATAGTGTCCCCTACCCGCTGCATCACCAGCTCAAGAAGCTTCCTCCGGAGTACGCCAAGCCGCCAAAGCTGCAAAAGTTCAACGGGCAAGGATCTCCACATGAACACCTGGCCTACTATGTCACAGCCATGGGCGAGCTCACGTTGGACGAATCCTATCTCCTTCGCTATTTTGCCACTTCGCTCACGGGAACGACCTTTCAATGATATTCCCACCTGAAACCCAACTCAGTCATCGACTGGGCAGATTTGCAGAAGAAGTTCCTTGACCATTTCCAAATGGCGGAGTGAAAGATCTCCCAAGCCGAGCTCTGCTCTCTCTGACAGAGGAAGGGCGAGAGTGCTCTCGACTTCATCAAGAAATGGTGAGACCTCAGCATGAGGTGTGTCAATCCACCGGTCCAGGAGGATGCCACCCGGAACGGCGTGCCGAAGAAAAAGCCGAGAAAACCGGGTCGGGAATCGGAAAATCTCGTGAAAAAGTCGCGGAACGCCTCCGGGCCTCCGAAACGACCCCGGATCGCGCCGATCCGAACTCGAAAGATGTCCGAAACGAAATTTCGGACAAAATAGGGCCACACACCCCAAGAAAACAGGTCCGAGACCCAAAAATAAGGATCCGAGAGGATCCGGGTCGTTACAGACCTCCCCCCTTAAAAGAATTTCATCCTCGAAATTCAGGACAAACACCAAGCGACACGGGGAGAACGCCTGGGCCAACTGACGACGCCGTCAGGGCCCCGACCAGCCTCGAAACTCGAAAAAACCCAACGTTCCCGAGGGACGCGGCCAGACAATAATCACGGACAATGCCTCGCTCACAACCCGATACGCATCGGTCCTCAAAGCAGGCATGCACAAGAGCACAAGTCTGGCGTCACCTCAGCCGACGCGAAAACCAATCGCAATTACGGAGAAAACTCACTCCTCACCACGAAAACCAACACCACTGGTCAACGCCCACACCCGGCGGACCGACCAAACGTCAGCTTCACCACCGCTGACCGAACACACACCCGGCACCAAAACAACCAACACAGAGCTTCCGCCAGCGAACACCCGGCAAGCCGGACGCTGACAACAGCACCGGACCAACCCTGCCGGGAAACAACTTCTCACAACCCCAGACCCAATCCGGGAAAGCACACCTCACAACCGGCCACCCAAGGCCCCGCTGGCACACGGCTCACGCCACTCGAGCCCCAACAACCAGCATCTTCTGTCTGTGAAAGACCATCCACTGGTCACCAGATACACGTCAACGGGAAACCTCCACCGGCCCAACAAGCACGCTCCAAATCACGATAGGCCATCCACTGACTCTACCACAGACCATTACTACATCACAAGCCAAATCTTGCTTGGACACCGCAATCGATCTCGAGCCTCACGCCAACTCTACCCTCTCAGAGGAGCACAGTGAAGCCACATGACAGGATCTCTCCTCAGTCCCCACATCACTCGACTTAGACTTACAGGGAATCCTCCTATGCTGGTCACAGACCGGGGATCACCATCCAACGCCTACATCTCATCAGAGACCTCCACACATAGGCACCGTCCTTCATCTTGTCTCATCAAATCCTTCGCCTTAAAATGATCCAAAAAGGATGCCTGCCAATCTCGGATCCGCTCTTATCACAGAGCCTTAGGACACCACCTCTCACAATCCAAGGCACAACTTCCAACGCAGGGACAGGGTACTCATGCGGCAACCTCGCCAGCATGTTCCCCAATTCTCTAACCAGCCAATGCCACAATTAACAATGCCTCAAGCAACGGTACAGTAACAACACGTCTCACACTGAGGAACCAATCCTCCGACGCTCAACACATCCTCGAAAATCCATCCGTAGCGACCAACGCTACGACCTTTCGGTGCGCACTCAGATCCACGCGCACAGCCACCATGATGACAACCTGGGATCCTCCATCCCGATAGTCCTCTACAATTCCGCAGGCTCCGATTCTCAACACATCGAAAATCACAACACCAACCGCAAATTCTCACGAACACAGCCCAACTGCTAGGCATCCTTCCGGAGTAGCGCCAACACACCCTTACCCAGCAAGGAAAATGGGCAACACTTCTCACAGGCAACCACCTTGCCAACACGCAGGACGTGTTTCGCACGAACTTCCCTGCACACGAAGGCCAACCAATCCAGACATATGATACAAGACGATGAACCTTAACCCAACGTGAACTCCTCCAACCAAGGGAAAAACTCAATACTCCTCCGACCAATGGAAGGTCCCCGTGCTCGACCTGACCTCGAACCTTGCACACGCTGGGAAAAAACTCGCAACAGTGTCTCAAGTAAAATTTGGTAACCCCTCAATGTAAAAACCTGCAAGGGGCTAACTCTGGTGAAAACCCGAAAGGGCAGCAGAGTTGGTAAAGAGAACGCGAATTGACGAAAAGGAAATGATGCTTCTTAGACTTGGAGATCTGCCAGATCTTCTTTCTCATTGGCTATGGGAGACAAGGACAAGTCTCTGTCCTAAATACTTTCCTTGGACTGTAATCTCATTGGTTATGACCAAACAGAATAGTACAGGAGGACTGACCTTTCCTTAAATTGGTAACTGTCGAAAAGTCTTCTCCAAAAGGTTGTACTGCACCCTCATGATGGAGAGGACAGTCCACTGTCCTAGGAGATTCCTCCAGACCTCAAAAGGTGTGTTTTTGGAGGTTTGTGGTTGCATTTTATACTCTCTGGATAAGCTTCGAAAACTATGCAGGTTTAACAGGTAAAGGCTCGAAGTTTTTCGATGCGTCGATGCAACACCCCCAATGCTTTGAAGCAGTAGTTGAACGTGGCCTATCTAACGGCTTTTGTGAAGAGCATGAGGTCGACCTCCTATAAAGGTGAGGTTGAAGCAGCGTGGCATGACAAAACGTCCGCGAAATGGAGTCGACACTTCTGACTTGGAAGCTTGAAGAGGTCAGAGCATCAAGATGGTAAGGTCGATGTAGCAGCATGACCTAAGGTCAGTGCATCAGCGAACCACTTGGACTTTCTTCTTTCTGTGAAGCCTTGAGGTCAGAGCAGCCAGACTGCGTGGTCAATGCAACCTTCTTGAACTTGCAATTCTCAGCTAAATTTTATTGTCATTTTGATTTTCCTTTCTTTTGCCAACCAAGTCTTCATTTCTGTGCAACCAGTTGCCTCGATTTCCATGTTGCCATCAATGCCTTAGCTTCTAGGAGCATATTTCATGCAATTTGTTCTGCCAAGGTCCTTTCTCAAATCTGATTTGCCTTTTCTTAAATTCCCTCAACCTTTGCTTGCACATATTGTGAGTCTTGAGTTCTTTGAGCCTTTTGGTTGATCTAAAACTAAACATGTTGACATCATCAGATGTAAATAAGACTCATCATTGAGTCATAGTCAGAGATCATCAAAACAATAGAATCAAGCATGTTCCACACATGCCCAACATGTTGCTGCTTCCGGGTGCCCTCATTCGCTCTTTTGGGGGACCTACGAGGGCGATTCCTCGGGTGTTGCCACTTTCGTGCGTACCCTTTATTTTAGGGCGATCTCAAAGTCTTCTTCGTGGATGTGTACCTGATTAAAACCCCCAATTGTTGAGCTATGATTTTGATGATAACTAAACTTAGTGTGTAATGCTATGCTTTTTATGCTAACAACACTTCATGTGCGATTAAGTGAATGATGATAACTAAACTAAATGGTTGATTGTTCCTGTTGATTGGTTGAATATGATTGAGTTGAACATGTGCTTTGAATGCTTCCTATGCATACTCTTCATGGAGCTTGGTTACATGATGCATTCATATTGACAGATGCACATCTATTGATCTTGACAATCATGTTTTCAAAGTGTTCACTTGTTTATGTGCATGGTTAAATTATTCTCATACTTTGCTCGCTTGCATTGAAATATGGTTTTAACCCTTGGTTGAAATGTTGGTTCTACAAGTGGTTTCTAGCCTTTGCAAAACTCGCCATCCCGCGGCGGAGCCCCCGGAACAAAATTTGATTATTGGGTTTGAATTGCAAGGCTAAATCTAACTCAGAATTTGTGCTTTTACAGGACAAGGAATGTGCGTCAATGTTTAAGAACTTCAAGGACGTTTGGTGAGATCAATCCTAACTCATAAGTTCTTGATCATTTGATTATCAAGGTTGAAATTCATGTTTTGAACTCCAAGCCCCCCCCCAGCGGCACACTTCTTGAGCCCCTCTAGCGGCACACCTTTTAAACCCCTTCCAGCTACACGCTGTAGAGACCCTCCAGCGGTGCAACGTCATCTCTTCTTCACTCGGTGACGCATTGCAGCCTTTGGACCGGTGCCACCGGCAATAAACCCAGCGGTCACTGCCTTTGGCCCTTGGCGCGTAGTGGATTCACATCAAACCAGCTGGGAACTTGCCGCGGTGTCAACACCCAGTTCAGACATAAAAATACTCCCTGTCAGGAGACAAGACTGGGGGTCAACCTCTGATTAACTCCCGTTGCCAGCGGACATCAATGCCAGCGGAGGTATAAAAGCTCCCCTTGCTTCGACGAAGAGAAAGAGAAGGAGGACCATAGAGGAGCTTACACGAAGAGAAGAGGGCGCATGAAGGAGAGGCGTCCAGAGGGAGAAGAGGAAAGCGGCTGGTCCAGTGCCCAGGAAGCTCGCAGAGCTTCGAGGAAGGAGAGGCCAGTGAAAGAGAGAGAGAGAGTAAGCAGTGAAGAGAGGGAGAGAAAGAGGGGATATTGAATATAGCTGGAGGGAGCGAGAGAGGGAAGGGAGCCGTCCCCCCTCCTTAGCCCGTCCCACTCCTCAGGTCTTCTCTGCCACTGTTTTCCTTGCTCCCCCTCCCCTTTTATCCTATTGTAGTTGCATTGTATTTGATGCCCTGGTCATGATTTCTGTCACTCTTCTCTCCATGAATGAGAATATCTTTTTCTCCTCGTTATTCCTGTTAACCTTCATCCCATGCAATGCATGTCGTGACTCACCTTCTCCTTCCCTCTGCTTTTCTGGCTCCTTGTATCGCCTAGTCTCCAGAGCACTGGTCTATCCAACTCAATGGGTGGTGTCCTAGTGTGATGGCATTAGGCTAGTCTCCATCCGTCGATTTTCGGGTTTAACAGGGCATATTACCCCCTCTGGGCACCGCTTGCCCCTTCCCTTGAGCAACCTGAACCAGTGGTTTTCGCTCAACGCCATAGACTTCACCACCAACCAATGTGTTCTCTGGCCTGTTCCTGACCGGCGCACCTAGCCTCATCCTTCAACCGGTGCACACGCTCAACCTCTTCCGACCGGCACACCCTCAACCTCTTCCAGTCGGCACACCCTCAACCTCTTCTGGACGGCTCACCCTTAGCCTCTCCCGGCCGGCACGCCCTTCATCTTTCCCAGGCTGGCACACTCCCAGCCCCTCCGGCCCAGTACACTCTTCAGCTCACTGACCGGCATGCCCAACCTTGCCTTGCCCGGCACACCTTCCCCTTTCCCTGCATGGTGCACACCTGAGCGCCACCCGGTACACTCTTTAGGCCACCCATCCGGCACACCTCCATGCCTGTCCCTGCCCGGCCCACTCTACCTCTTATCCTGCCCGGCATACCTGCTAGTCCTTCCTGTCCGTCACGCCTTAGCTAACCCTTATATGGTGCAGCCATAACTTGTCTTAATTCCGTGTCTTCCTACTCGTTGACTTCTCGGAAGCTTTCTTAAAGGTGTTGCTGCCCTGGCGCATGCCTCGAGTTGTTGGGTCACGTCACTCCTTGTGGGCGTGTTCCCCTTTACATCTCCCCTAGCATCCGGGTCAAAGGGAGATGCTGTCGAATTTTTGCCAGAAATGACAATACATTTGAAGACAAAAGGAAGCAACGAACAAATAGAACAAATAACGATAAAACGCTTCAACTAGAACAAGAGAACTATGGAGGACCCGGAGAAATGGACTGAATATTGCAAATCACACAATGAAGGGAAAGGGAATTGGTCGACTAAGAGGCTTCCCTGCATGCATCTCACTAATAAAAATAGTACCATCCTGCACACTTCACCATATATATATATATATGATAAAAAAACAGAGAGAAGAACACTCATTTTGCATGCATTTAACCATTACACTGCATTATTCGTGCTTGCATGCCATGACCCCCGCGGTATATGAAATGGCAGTATATGGAAGGTTGGGTCAAGCCCGGCTAACGGATGCCCCTATGCGTGAGGACCTACCTCTGCCTCATATTAAGGGTTAGTCCCATGCATTTGACCCACCTTATGCATGTTCTTACCCTCGCATGCTTGTATATCATTAACAAATTGAGAAGGGTGGAACATATTAATGAAATCGCTGACATGCTACGACTGAAATAAAAATCCACGCCAAAAATATGGAACTAAAACCAGTCGAACATACTTAAGGCAAGTTAAACCTAAAACATGTAAGGCACCACCTTCGCAATTTCTTCAGTATCTCCTTCCCCCTGTGGCTCCACAAAAGGGAAAATTAAGAGTCCCCTGCGGTGCGGGCCTAGACCCTGGGAATCCTACCCGTCGTGGTCTTTGCTCAAACAATATAATGGGCTGACATTCCTTGTAGGTCGGTTTGTCCATATTCAAGGTTGACCTCATCCCTCTCGAGAGGCAAACATTAAATATGCCCCTTCGGGGCATACATTGACACGTCGCCGTGACCTATTTTCTACGTTTCCATGCCGAGTCATCGCCCGAATATTAAAGAGAGGCCGATAGGCATCCGACAGTGACTCGACGACATTAGATTAATTAACATCCTAATTCGCGCTTGCGTCGCGCTTTAACCTCGTTCGCACCCGTTTATTTCATGCAATTAGTATTACCTCTTTAGGCTGCAGGGCCCTTAATTTCGACAATTAATCAAGGATTTTTCCTCGTATGGGAGATGTAAATAACGTCGTGACCTTTATGGTACGACAGGTATTGGTCCCGACCCGAACCACACAATCGTCTGACTAAGTTAGATCGAGCGCGCCTGTGGCCCTTCGAAGCCCGAATAAATCGTCACTTTGTGACTGGCACGTCCACGCACTTAACAAACTAATAAATAAATAAAATAATAATTTAAAATAAAAATACGTCCACAAGTCTGACACGCCCGGTGAGACCAATCCACCCTTCATCTCTTTGCCGGAATTAAGGTCCCTGCAGCCCCTTTCTTGTAATAGTAATTGCTCTACTTTTAGAATGCAGGTCGCGCTTCAACAACAACAATGGCGCTTGCATTCGGCCCGCAGGTCGTGGAAAGTCACGTTCAGAATGGCTACCTTGCTGTTCCCCTATGCTTTGGGGCCTTCCCTCTTGTGGTGGGCTTCCCTAACTTCCTCGGGGTGGCCTTCCCAAATTTGTTGGACGTGGAAGCGTCCGATGCTGTCGAGATCGACACTCCCACCCGTGGAGCCACCGAAGCTGTTGCTGGCCGATCACTGGCTAAGACTACCAATACCGTCCCGACTATGACGGTCAGCTACTGTGTGCACCACGTGCACCAATCCGTCGGTCCATCTCGTCAAGGGTCGGCATCCCACCAGAGGAGGCTCCGGAGGAGCCGTGCCCCCGCTACACCAAAAAGCTGAATCTCCAACTCTGGTAAGTCTGTCATTGTCGGGAGCATCCGAGTCCACCTCAATGGACAAAGATCCAAAGCGATCCCGGACCAAGTCGTGCCCACCATCCCAGTGCAAAACTCCTTTCGAGCGTTGGAGAAGATGAAAGACAAGATGATGTCTGCTGTCCCGGTCGAAGCGCTAAAGAATATGCCAGCCCGTAGGTTGGCCAAACTCAAGCAGGTCTGGATCCCCAGGGGAGCCCAGACTACTTCACCCGTCCAAGCAGGGCCCGACACCTTCCGCCCTATAAGGGAACGACGAGAAGAGAGGGTCAAGATAGCGACCCCCGTATACCAACAAGTATTTACGACACCGGCATTGTCGGAAGACACCCGCCGCCAACACCATAGGTGCCGTCACCAAGCCGGCTGCACAAAGCCTTCGGCTTACACCCCTGCCGCCGCTGTCGGCGCACTAACACCGGCTTCTCCTCCTGACCAGGACTGGGAAGGTGTGGAGGAAGCCATGAGAAATTATTTGCGGGGCCCAGGAAGCACCCCTTTGGGTTGCCAGAGATTAGTGGGGCCGGTGGCCTCCGCCTTTGAAGTGGAAGAGACCCAGCCTGTACCTAGTGCAGAGTCGAGGAACCACTCGGAGAAGCGACATCAATCCCCTTTGTAGGAAGAAATGAAGCCCCCGAGGTCAGTCTTTGACAGACTAGTCTTTCCAGGTAGGCTGTCGAGGAGGACGGCAAGAAGAGGCAGGGACCTAAGGGTCTACACCTGCAACATGACAGGAGTGTTCGTGATGTGACACAACCTCGGACCTAAGCAAGCAAGCACATTCGCAAATCGAACGGGCCGAAATCGGCGGCCAACTCACTCGGCACTCACCCCAAACCCATGGGTGACTCGGCGATGCCGAGTGGAGGATGTGAGGGCTGGTCCCTTTCTGGTAGAGGGCCAGCAAGGCCAGAGGGTCTCCCAAAGGGTTTGGCTAGTCTGATTCTAAGGGCCGACCCGGTGCCGAGGGCACGGGTTTGAGTCGTGCTCTTAAGCATTTTGATTTGACTTCCCTTTAACTCTCTTGTGAGAATATCCGGTAAATGGTGATCTTTTCCGGGCACTCGGTCTATTGAAAATGTATATTGTGCTAGCAAGAATTGCCACCAAGCATAACGTCTGAGTTTTACATTATCGGTTAATTTTCGTTTTAAAAAGGCACCCAGAGTGGAAGAATCTGTTCGCAAGATAAACGGTTCGCCAATGAGATAGGTATGAAATTTTTGAACCCCTTGTACGGCTGCTAAAATTTCCTTCTCTGCAGGCCAATAATTCATTTCGTGTTTTTTGAATTGGCCACTTTGGTAGGCACAAACATGTTCTTCATGCTGAGTCTTTTGAAGCAGAACGGCTGACCACGTGTCTGCTGAAGCATCAGTGGCTAAAACATAAGGGCCATTGTAAGCGGGAGTGAGTGCTGGGAGAGTTAAACATTCCTTCTGAAGGTTAAGAATTTCTTGGGATGCTGCAGAAGTCCAAGTAAATGGTTGAGTTCTCATTGCGCGGCGAATATTTTTTGTTTTTTCTGAAAGTTTTGAAATAAAGGGCCGTAAGTAATTGACGCATCCCATAAATCGTTGACACTGCTTCAAGTCTGTTGGCTTTGAAGGAAACTGAGATAGCTTCTTGAGTGGATGCTCTTGCATAGTAATTTTTCCATGTTGGATAATGACACCAAGAAATTCGATAGATGGGACTGCAACTTTAAATTTATCCGTTGTTGCTGAGAGCCCGATTCCATGTTTTTGTATAATGTCAGCAAAGAGATGAAGATGCTGAATATGTTCCTGTATAGTATCTGAAAATATAACAAAATCGTCTATATAATTGGCCACAAACTGTATGTATGGTTTAAAGATATCATCCATCCGGCGTTGAAATTGAGCTGGGGCATTTTTCAATCCGAAGGGTAAAACCAGCCATTCATATAACCCGCATGGAGAAGAGAAAGCTGATTTATGAACATCAGAGGTAGCTAACTTAATCTGATGATAGCCCGACTTACAATCAAACTTAGAAAAAATCCGTTTTTGTGCAACCCTTTGGATTAGTTCCTCTTTGTTGGGTAAGGGCCATTTGATATCCAATGTAACAGCGTTTAATGGCCCATAATCTATTACCATTCGAGCTTTTCCTCGCTTTTGTTCTGCATGGTTTCTGACTATAAAGGCAGAACAAGAATAATTGGAAGAAGATTTTTGCATTAATTGTTTTTGCAAAAATTCTTCAATTTGTCTTTTGAGTTCTTCTTCATCTTCAAGCGAATGTCGAATGGGCTTACCTTGTACAGGGATGTTATGTACTGTCGGAATATATGCTTCTGGAGAGTCTTTATCCCAGAATGTGAGAGGATGTTCAATACAGCACTTTTGTAGAAGTGAAGTAACCTCAGCTAAAGAAGACATATAAGGTTGGACCAGTGGGGATAATGAATTGAGATGTTTAATAATGGCATATACTTCCTGCTTTTCCTGCTGTTTCTCCTTATATCTGATTAACTGTGAAATAGAGACATCTTCGAGCGTCAATGATTTGTGTTGGCTGCCTGTCAGATATGGTGAGATGCGTGGTATAATTTCTCGGTTATTATTGATATTGAATACCACCATGTCGCGAGATATGGTGTAGGGGCCAATTTTATCAAGAGTAACACAGCCCAGGCCAATATCATAACCGCCATCATTTATTTGAAAGAAATCCACAAGGAGCAGTTGATTTCCAATTTTGATAGGTACCTGAAGAGCAAAATGAGAGATAGTGCGAGTGCCATTCATTGTTTCAATCTCACCGCCTGTAGGATAGTAAAGCCAGTCATGCCAAAGTGTTTTTACACACCAATTGATGTTAGCACCAGTATCTAATGGACGCTGCCTCCTGCTATCTCTTCAAAGCACAGCCAAGAAGATATGATTAAGAGGGTCCGAGAGTATTTCCATAGCCTCAGAAATCCTGTCATGGACCGACAAAAGTCACTCCATGCTGTCAAGGCCGAAGGAGGAGAAGGAAAAGACAAGATGTTACCCGTGGGGGTGAATGAAGAGAAAAAATAAGCTGGGGCTGGAAGCCTTGAAATTCCTCTACAAAATGAAAAGATGAAAAGAATTCAAACAAATGAAGGGCTGACTCTCCCTAGTCAGGCCCGAAGGGGAGTCAAAAGGTATAAAAGAAGAATGCAAATCCTCACTTGCAACATGATGGGAGTGATGAGCATGCAAGGCATCCTGTCGAATGAACCAGAAGAGCTAGTCGACGCAACTGAAAGAGTAGACCCAGTGACAAGATGGGACCAAACTGAGGCTGAGTTACTACAAGCCGCTAAGGGCAAGCAGACTGCTAAGGAAGAGAGCACTCCTCCCAACACCAAAATAATGGTATCTAAAGAAGAAAGGGTACCCCTACCCGGATGCGCCTTTAGTGAAACACTTGAGGACATCAGTAGCAAAATAGCTATGGACCCCGCCGTCCTAATAACCTTGCAAAGGTATCAGCATGAGGTAGAACTACTGAAGAAATGATTAAAAGAAAAGATTGAGCATGCTGTGGCACCTGAGCAACTGGGGGCACAAGCCGAGCCATCACCGAGAGGTTCCAACCCCACGGGTGCTCTTTCACAGGCCATTCTGTAAATTGATGATCAGAATTGGGTTGCTTCCCTGAATTATTCCCAGTCGCTCCAGCCAGCACGTCTAAAGCGTCTTCAAGTGTTGGAACCTTTGCCATCTCATATTGCAACTCCAGCCGCACAAGTAATGCAGCCCGCCCACCTCTGCCCTAAATCAGCGGTGCCAGTTATGGCGAATAAATGAATGGTGGAGAAGATGATCGAGGAAAGGCTAGCCAAAAAGGGTGGTGTTGATTACGCCCTCTTTGATATATATGAAGTACCATGTCCAGCCTGCCATGCCACTAAGAGATTGCCACCTGGCGTCAACAAACTGCCTAAATTTGACAAATTCAGTGGTCAAGGCTCCCTAAAAGAACACATTGCATACTATGTGGCAATCATGGGCGACTTGGAGGCAGACGAGTCGTACCTATTGAAGTTCTTCGGGTCTTCTCTAACAGGACCCGCCTTTGAATGGTATTCTGACATGCTAGCTGGATCTATTGACGACTGGCCAGATATGCAACAAAAATTCACAGAAAGATTCCATGTTGCCGAGACAGAGGTGACCATGGCTGAGCTATTAGCAACCAAGCAAAAAGATGATGAAGCTACTGCAGAATATATCAAGAGATGGAGGGATCTTAGTATGAGATGTCGGCGCCCTCCACATCTAGAGGACACAATGCAAATATGTAAACAAAATCTGAAGAAAGAAATCTTGGAAAAGATAATTGGAGTAGAAATCCAGTCTTTTGACCGATTGATTAATGTTGCAACGGAGATTGAAGACTTCTTTACAAGATATCCGTCAATTTTTGTCAACTCAAATCATCAGGCTAAGCAGGTTAGCAAGCAGCCGATGCTAAAAGCCGTTCATGCTATTAGCCTCGAGGCAAAAAGGCAGAAATGGGTGCACAATCCTCCTCTCAATGGACCTATTGAATGTCAAGAAAGGCCTCCTCATCAAAATAAAGAAAAGAAGCTCTATGCCTTCCCAAGGGACAAGACTCGAGCATTGTTCGAGTGGGCTATCAAGTATAACAAGGTTACTCTGCCAAAGCCAAAGAGACCTGATGATGTTAGGAGAAGGGATGATCCTTATTTCTGCCCCTACCATCAAATTCTTGGGCATCCTATTGCAGTGGTTGAGCTTCGGCCATGGGCGTACCGAACCTAGTTGCTATCAGGGTTTGGACGGCCACAACTGAAGCATTAGCGCCATTTTGCCCACCTGGCGGGACCGATGCTTCAGTCGGAGGCCTAGTAGGCAGTTGAGGATGAATGTCGCATTCCTAAAGCAAGTCTTGCAGGAGGGCCTTCAGATGCTGGTTCTCCTTCATAATAATCTCAAGAGTTACCTCTTGAACCTCATTAACTGGGGGAGCATTATTAATCGGCATTGACAAGAGCGACACGATCCCCAACGGGAACTTCCTCCACTTGAGCTGACATCTAAGGTCCGATAGAAGTGCCGACATCACCGATCGGAGCCGACAGTTGAGCAGGGTGATGCGGCCTCTTGAACTGAGATATAGGCTGATTCAGGCCATCAGTCTGTGCCTCAGGCTGGTGCCTGGTGGCATAGCACGTGAACACTATAACCGCATCATTAACGAGCCGGACCGTCCGCTGCTTTTGAGAGCGCCTCTTGGGGCGGACGGGTGCCACCAGCCTATTGAAGATCGAGGGGAGTCTCTATCACGGTATCAACCTGAGGAGAGCTCAGAGTCGGATGCTGGTGAGGCCCAAAGTGGGCCTGTCTCTGTCTCTACATATGCGGGCGAGAGGCACTGGATGGCTAGGCATTGTCATGCAACGCGGTTGTAGGCAATCACGTTTGTCTTGGTGGCGCATCTAAGTGCCCGGAGGGGGTTTCTAACACACGACCACCGAATAGCTTAAGCTTCCTCAAGAGTAACCCAGATCCGTCTCAAGTCTGATTGCTGGTCTCCCCTTGCTGCTGTCTCTCAGACGAGACTTGGGAGCCCAGGCATCAAGCTGGTGCAGGTGCCTCCGGGCCACTACCGGGGCACTTGCCTTTCTGAGTTCCGCCTTGTCCTCTCGCGTTTGCCGCAGGAAGCTGAAGTGGTTCACAGTGGGGACCATAGCGATGATCCGCTCTGAATGTATGATCGGTTCGCCCCCATTGAGGCAAATCCATAAGTCACCGACAAGGATGGTTGTAACACCCGGTAATTTTGAAATAGGAATAAATATATTTAGGTTTTGAAAAGAAGGAGAAAACCTATACATAATGATAATTACAAATACCTACAAATAAGTTTATAATGTTAATAACTAAGAAATTAGGAATAATGTTCTTCAAATAAATAAATAGCTAAGTGATATTTCCTTTAGGGGATGGAAGTAAAATGTTGCTAGATCGAACCTGCCTCTGATACCCAAGATCGTGATTAGAAGGGTGTTAATACGCATCTAGGGCAAGCTTTAGATGATCAAAAGAAGAGTTAAAGCTTGGTTAAAAGGTAGGTTATCTCATGAATGGCAAAAATAACATGTTAGGGATAAAAGTCTTGATTATAATTGATTCCATGCATCTTTGAGTGTCGATTCCATGTTTTAAGTCATTCTAGACATACATGCACACTTTAGCCTAAATCAAAGTTAAAAAGGACACTCTCTTGTTAGAACATTATATCCTATGCATCTAGATGGCTTTATTTCGTTGGTCATGGTTAGCATAGTCAAGTTAGAGCATGTTTTAAATCATAAGTTTCTATATTTTCTAAGTTTCTGATAGCAGAGGACTTAACGGACCATAATCAGTCCGTTATATTGCTTAACGCATAGGGACGGACCCGTTATGCTCTCTGTATGTACTTTAAGAATTCTGTGAACCATAACGGACCTAGACTAGTCCGTCATACACTATGACGCCCCTGCAACAGTCCGTTATGTACACTGTGTTCTGTCAACATGAGACAGGATTAAAAATAATCTATTTAACTTATAAATATGCCTAGTTAATTAGATTTAACCTATTTCTCATGATTTTATGTTTATCAGCTGTCTTCTGATGCTTAACAGCTGCGTCTACCCTTTATGCATTTCCTTGTGAGCTACAATGGTAACCTTGGACGCTGGCTTGACTTTCTTTGATGCGTAGACGCTGTACTACTGGCAGCGTCAACCTTGCACAAGGGAAAACCAGTTAAGATACACTGTGTTGCTATCATCAAAACAAAATAAAATGTTGACTTGAGTCCTAGGGGACATAACAACTGAGACACCGTACAAGGTAACCACAGACAAGGGTCTAGTCGGGGTCGTGCTCGTCAGCATGCATCTGAAGTCCTCGACCACGTGTGCACTCACTAACTAATTGTGCTACATCAGGCCCTCTAGCTGATTTTCCTCCCAGCCTAGACTCGAGCCGCCACAGTGGGTGGCCCTATGGCAACCAGCATAAAATTGCCTCTCCCGGGTCTAGCTCTCCATTGCTCCCAAGCAGGTTGACACATGCATGCCTAGGCAAGCTATGACTAGTGGGAAATTCACTCGACATGGGGACTCTCCGTAGAGAGGAAACACTGAAGTACCAATGGCTATGCACACACTTATCACAAGTATCATGGAACATAGGGTGACTTGGTGCCACCAAACTTAGAACGACTAGCCAGACTCAGTAATCTAATAGCCATAGAGTCACACGACTTAGTCCAAGGCTATTGTACCTTACAGTGCCATGCCATCAGCTTACCCAAGTCCAAAAGTTAAAAACCACAGTCAAAAGAACTGATGAGATGGGTCAGAACCGTCAGGTTCATTCCCTTTCTAAGGGAGACTAAGAAGCCCCCAACCCCTGGTTAGGCCACGGGACTCACAATCATTGGCCATACTCATGGCCCACACGAAAACAACTTTTCGAAGAAGCTAACACTGTGTAGGGACAACCCTCTACACATACACAAATACACAGAGACTCGAGCTAGCATAATGAGGAAGATTGAAACACACGGGGTCACTTGGACCCTCAAAACCACATGGGCATGCTAATTTAGGTATCATAATTTTTTCAGACACCTAAAAACATGAACTCAGTTGCCATGAGGTGTTCGGGACATCCATGCGGCCAAAGGTCGACCAAAGGGTCTCGACTAGGTCGACCAGCAGCCAAAATCGACGAAAAGGGTTCAATTCGGTCAACCTGCCCACTGGGTCAGTTGACCTACTAGGGGCCAGTCGACCAGACCCATCAGGTTAGTCAATTGGACCAAGACCAGCACCCCCGACCTAGGCCGGTCAACCAAACCACATGGGTCAGGCTACCGAACTAAGGCGGACTGTCCACCGTAGTGAATCCAGTTGATTGAACTGCCCATCCGGTCGACCGAATCAAGCTATGTGACTGCGAAACCCCATCCAAGCGGCCCTATTCCATGCCCCAATCACTCTAGGTGATGGGGGAAAACATGGGGGAATCACTCCCCACCCTCTAAACTATCGAGAGGGCCCAAATAAACCACAAAAATATGATCAATTTGACAAATCTATTGCTCACCACAAAATCATGCTTTTTAACCATGGCATGAAGGAAAACCACCCTCGGCCTCACCTCGACCTACAAAACGTTGGAAAATAGAATGCACGAGCTAGGGATCCATCGCCCTACTTCTCATGATGAAATCTTGCAACAAGGATGTTGATTCTAGATGAAAATGGCACTCGAACCAACGTCAACTTCACGAACTCATGAGCGAGTGCTATTGTGCCACCGCCCCGTACCTCACTCCATCCTCGCTGCTTGCTACCCCACATGCCTCGCTGCCTTGCCCACGTCGTCCTCTATCGACTGCCCAAAGAAAGGGGGGAGTGAAGGAGAGAAACGAGAGGAGAGAGGGAGAGAATGAGAGAATGAGGGGAGATGGGGGGTTTAGTGGTGCTTTGATCCATAGTACCTGGGCAGCACAATTTCCAGCTGCAACATACTCAGCCTCAGTAGTGGACAAGGCTACAGTGTGTCAAAGCTCTTTCAGATAGGTTTTTTCCTTCTCTCTCTAGATTTCTAGAGTGAGAAACTCCCGTTTTTTCGCGTTGTGGACGGAGCCCTTTCCTTCCCTTCCGGCCGGCCATGGCCGGTGCGGAGGGGTCTTCTCAGCTGTCCTCTGAGGGTGCTGGAGCCTCCAAGATCGTGATGGCCTCTTCCTCTTTGGCAGATCGTAAGTCCATGGTAGGGCAAGGTGTGGAGAAGGAGGTACACATCGCTCCCGCATCTTTGGAGGCTCCCTCTGTTGATGTTGGAACTGCGCTCCCTCGGAAGACTTATGCTCAATCGTTGCTGGAATCTCATCGTCGTCCTCACCTCCTTTTGCAAGCAAAGGTTCCAGCCTTCACGGATCAGGGGGAACCGGCGATCTTCTTTTCTCAAGAAGAAATCCATGCTTCCTGCCAGTCTCTACAGAATGCGATTATTGCTAAGTGTTCGTATGGTCGCCCCTCGATCCCTGAAATTAAACTTTGCCTCTCTCAGCGTCTTCATTTGTGCTCTGATTTCATCATTAGTAGATTAAATGCAAGGCATATTTTGATCCGCCTTGGTTGTGAAGAAGACTTCCTACGTGTCTTGTTACAGAAGAGTCTATATATAAAAGGTTTCTTGTTTAGATTTTTTCGCTGGGCCCATGATTTCGATTTTGAAGTTGATCCGTCGATTATTCCGGTATGGATTGGCTTTCCATCGCTTCCGGTTAATTTCTTTCATGAGGATATGCTTCGTGCCATTGCCAGCAATATTGGTCCTGTCCTAAGGATCCATGATGCCACGGTTGCCATGACTAACACCTCGGAGGCGTTGGTTTGTGTTGAGATGGATATAGATCTATGCAGACAAGAGCGTATTTGGATTGGTATAGAAAACTCGGGTTTCTGGCAACCGATCAACTATCACAGAGTTCCGATGAAATGTTCTGTTTGTCATAAAATTGGTCATATACAAAAGGACTGCAAGCGAAAGCATAATCTCAAGGCGATCCGGCCTGGTCTTGCGGGCCCTGGGATGATGGAGGTACCTAAAGAACCCCCCAGGCAGGAATATAAACCCAAAATGATGCCGGATTTTTCTAAACAGTTTGATGTAACTGGTAGCAGATTCTCCGTTTTGAGTGACATATCGGAGGAGGTTCTGGAGGTTGAAAAAGGTATTCATCAGAATCAAACTCCGGTTGTCATTCCTCCTCCACCTACAGTCAGTTGTTGTGACTTTTCAGTTACTGTTCTATCGGATTTAGGAGGGAAAGCAGCTGGTACTGATTCTCCTATTCCTGGGCTGGGGAAAGATATCCCTCCTGAGCCTAGAAATGTGCTTCCTGGGATTCAAGAGGAGGTGACTTCTGAAGGGATTCTTATTTCCTCTGAGTTAGAGGAGACTACTATCTCAACTTTCAATACAATAGCCAGACTGTCTGCGGCAGAAAATGTTAAAATGCTCTCCAATTATGGCTCTAAAAAACTGAACTCTGACACTTCGGGTATGAAGATTTCTGAGATATCAGCTGCATCAGGGGAGTTATTCTGTGATGCTAGATTAACCAGGGCCAAAGTTAAAAGGTTGGCTGACCATCCTTCTTCTTCTTCCTCCTATGACCATGATTGATTCTGCTTTAATTTGGAATGTTAGGGGTATTGGCAATAAGGCCTCTGTTACCAGCTTGGCTCAGCATATTCAAACCTCCAACATTAGTCTAGTTGCTCTCTGTGAACCTCGGGTCAAGTTTAATCAGGCTTTTAAAGTGGCAAGGAAAATTCGTATGCAGCCTCCCTTAGGTAATTGACCTTATCCTGGGCCATCAGGGCTGAACTCCCCATGCGCGGAGCCGCTTGAACACTTCATTGGCATCTGCGCCGCCGGCAATCGCCGCGCGCGCCTGCGAGATCAGTGCGGCATCATCCATGTTGGACGGACGCGGCACTGCCTGAGGGGCTGGGCTAAGCGGGCTACCGTTCGGGATGCCAGACGGCGCCACCGGCGGCGCGGACTGAGGCGCGCCGAACTGAGAGACCGCACCGGCATCGCGGGTGTTTACCAGCGTGCCGCCCTCGGGGATCACCTGATAGCTCGGCTGCGTCGCCTGCCGCAATTCGCCTGCAAGGCCAGCCTGCGCGATGACCGCCTGCAAAGCCTGTTCGCTATATTGCCCTTTATACCGTGCAAGGCCGGTCCATCCTTGCTGCACAAGCTGGTCGATGACGCCATCCCAAGCCTGCGCGCGTGCGCCCGGGGGCTGCTGCGCAACGATCAGGGCGGCCTGACCGACCGCCTTGTTTCCCCGGTCAAGCAAGTCCTGTTGCTGCTTACTGAGTTGCGCCTGCATCTGTTGCTGCTTAAGCTGCCGGTCCTGCTGCCCCTCATTGATCTGGAACGCCATCTGCGGGTTATAGCTCGCCAGCGTCCCGAGCGCGTTCTGATCGCCGCTCACCAGCCCCGCCAGAGCGTTGCGCTCGCCTTCCTGCCGCTTGATCTCCCGGCCGGCGTTGAAGCCGTCCATGAGAAGTGCGTTGAAGTTGGGCAGGCTAGCCATTCATGGCCTCCAGTCGTTCGATTTCGGCCTTGATGTCGTCAACGTTCTTCTGCCAGCCCGGCCTATTCGCACGGGCGCGGAGCTTGGCTTGCAGGGCAACGATGCGGGCTGCGATCTCTTCCGGGGTCATCAGTAGATGCTCCCGAGAGCGCCGCCATAAACGCCCTGATTTCCGAATCCGCTGAGCGCGCCTGCCCCAAGGCCGAAGCTGGACGAGAGATTGCCGAGAAGGGAATTGGTGTTGTTCGCCTTCGCCGTGGCGGCGTTGGCGAGGGCGTTGGCGTTGTTCTGATTGATCCCGGTCACATTGTTCGCATAGTTCTGACCGACGCCCGCGACAGCCGATGCGCCGGCGAGGCCAACACCTTGCTGATTGCCAAGAAGCGACAGATAATTGTTGAAAAAGCCGGTCCCGAGATTCTGCGCACGCTCCTGCGCCGCCTTGACCGCCGCCCCACTGTCCAGCGCCCCGGCTGCCCGAAACTGCGCGTTGGCGTTCTTGTTCATCTCCCCGAGCTGGAACTGGTAGCCCGCACTATCGAGATAGTTCTGGAACGCATTGCCGGCGCTTGTCGGGCTACTTGCATCCGCGGTAGGCGCGGTGACGGTGCGGCCCTCTGCCTGCCCATAATTGTTATAGTGCCATTGCCCATAATCTGCCGGGCTGGCGAACTGCCCGCCGCCCGCGATGCGCCGCCATTCGGCCGCGAGATCGGGACTGGACAGCACATATTTGCTGAAGTCGGCCGTCGTCGGGATCGCGCCACCCCCGCTCGATGCAGGCAGGCCGAGCAGCGCATTGATCGCATTGCCCGCCGCGTTGCCACGCTCGTTATAGGGGGAGAGCAACGCGTTGTTCTGGCTATAAATGTCCTTCTGAAGCGCGAGGCTGTCGCGGTTGGCCTGCACCTGCGCGTCGGTGGTCGCGAGGTTCGCGGTCGCGGTCTCGAGCTTGCGCTGCGCCGCCTGCACGACCTGGTCGGCGAGCAGCACCTGCATGAACGCGTTCGCGGTGTCGTACGCGAGCTGGCGGCGGTCGTCGACGCGCTGGGCGCGCTGCGCCGCGAGCTGGTGCTTGCTCTGCGACAGGAGCGGATACGCCGACGGCGCGAACACCGGCTGGGACAGCGCGAGCTCCGTCGAGCGGGATGTGCATTTCAGTCGACATCGCCGCCTGCTTCGCCCGCCTCAAGCTGCCAATCACCCTCATCGGCAGGCAGTTCCGCCATCAGCCGCTTCAACCGCCTGGCGCCCTCCACCATGCAAGCATCAGGCCCACACTTACAAGCCACCCTGTCGGCGGCCCGCATCGTGTCCTCAACCCCGAAATCCTCCAGGCAACACATCACACCTTTCCCTTGTTCAGCAGTTCAGTAAGCGGCCCGTCGCAACACGCGACGTGAGTAGCCACATTCCCCGGATACGTCTTCGCCCCACACAGGCACCACGTCATGTCATGCCACGGGTTGAATGTCGCGGGCGGGTGGAACCCCCGACCGCAGTCCTCCGGTGTCGTACGGTGCCGGGACGGTTCACCGGCAAGGCCAGGCGCACCGATCCCGATGCCCCAGCCGGGCGTAAACGCGCCCATCACCACGCCTCTCACATGGTCCGCAGCAGGGCCGCGAACTCACCATCAATGTCACCCACAGGCACCCACCGGTAACCCCTGAAAAGGAACCAGCCGCCCATGAGCAGAAGGAACACACCCAACCCAGCGAAATGCACCAGGAACAGGGCGATCCACGCCACAACCACAAACAACGCCGCGCACGACCACTCGACCAACCGCCGACCAGTCATTCGTCGTCTTCATCCCGCGTCTTACGAATCAGAAGAGCCCCAAGCTCCTCCAACTTCTCCGCGTGGACATCGGCACAATGCCCGCAATACTGCAACAGGCCCCCAGACGGGAGCGACACGATGAACTTCGCGGCCACGGCAGGGCCGCACTGGTCACAGGTGTCCATAAGACAACCCCTTATGTCTGGGGAATATCAGGTCACAGCACCGTGAGGGACTGCAAATCGAACCCGTCATCCGTGATGTCAAACATCAGCAGGCCAGGGTCGGAGTCGTCACCCGCAATGTTCCGGAACCAGTCCGAACCGGAGTCCAGTGTTGGGAGGCCGATCCAATAGCGCTGATTCCCCGTGAAAGGGTTCTCTGCAACGTCCGCCAGGCCCAGGGTGTGATAGTGGCCGCTGAGGAACACGTCGGCGCGGGAGACCGCCTGAGAACCGAATGCCTGCCCCTGCCACCAGTCGATAGCCTTGCCAGGGGCGAACTGGTTGCCGTGCGCCATTCCAATAGGAGTGCCCATGAAGTCCACGCACACGGACTCGTCGTACTCCTCCGGGTAATGGAACTGAATCCAATCCGGAGTAGCGCCAGAAGCCCTGACCATCTTCTCGACCTGCTTGAATACGAAGATTCCGAAGTCGTCGGACGGGCGTCCGAGTACCTGCTTCCCCCGGCGCCAGGCAGAGTGGTTGGACGGAACGGTCGCCACCTGGGTCGGTGCGTACTCGGATAGCATGGAAACCCACTCGAAAATCTCCGTGGCCGCAACATCCAGCATGTCGGGGAGGGAGAGGTCGTTCGTGAACATCGGGTTCCCTCCCGACTCGAAGTTCTCGATCAGGTCGCCGCCGTCAAGGAATAGGATCTGGTCGTAGGAGCCGCTCTCAAGTATCCCTTTGACCGCCTCCCGCGCCTCACGTATTCGCACCAGGAGTTCCGGGGTTCCGCCGCGCTTGCCGGTCTTGCCGATCTGGTAGTCACTGATGGCAACCACGAGACCCGTCTGACTGAATACCAGCGGGGCGCTGGGGGGTTTCCACTCCGAAGCCCTGCGGTACGCCTCGTCAAGGGTGAAGTATTCTGCGGAGTCCCGCGGCTTCGGCCGGACGTTGTTGAGCTTGTTCCAGAATCCGCCAGAGGGTGCCGATGTCACGCCCCAGGTGAACTCAACCTCGTCCGGGTCCTGTCCCTTGGACCGGATGAAATCGCAGAAGTCGTCCATGAGTATATTCCTGAAGTGCCATAGGTACGATACAGGGTGTATGAGAGTCCGAATCTGATGAGAAAATGCACCATCCTGTCTGCTACTTGTAGGACAAGTGACTATCTAAAACTGACCTTATACGACAATATTATTGATATAGGATAAAATGTTGGATAATATGGTGATATTTAATTTATTGTACTCCTTTAATATACGTTTAATCTTATACAAGTTTATTCTGATATACTGTCAAATTCTTGTATCAGTTATAATTTTACCCAATTTGATTACCGGCTTGAACATCCCATCTGTTACTGCATCCATTAAAATTTTGATTTTGCCCACCATGACCAGTTACTAAAGTAAATGCTACTAATCAAATTGATTATGGATTATTGGTGCCCTTTGCATTCCTGCTTCCCCATTTTGTCTCCTTTTACTGGCTACTCACTGGAAAACATTCTGCCCCCATGAGTTCTCCCACCCCTTGCATGCCAACCATGCTCTGGAACTAGGGTTTGGTGATTGTATGCATGAATTGTTTTTGTGACCTGACATGATACGGGGAGCTCATGGGGAGCAGATCCACTCAGAATTCCGTACATTCAGATCCACTCTGGATCTTAAAAGCACAGGGGGAGGGAGGGAAGGATGGGTAATCAAGGAAGGTGAATAGGATCAGGGTGCAGGACCGGTGGGCCCTGATCTGATCTGGATCAAGTTCAAATTGGCTGGCCAACCCAAGAGAGGAACCGAGAAAGCCGATTCTGGGATTGACTCCATTTTTTTGTTTGAAAGTCATAAAAAATAATATGGCACAATAACATTGAAATGCTATGAATGTAGCATCTATTATGATCATCAAAAGTGATAAAAAACATAATACTTCAATAAGTGATAAAGTTTTAGACAAAGCTCAATAATGCAGAATATGGTGGATAATTGGCAGAAAAAGACTGCTTGTCATTTTGTTGAGGATCTACTTCATGAGTATCATCCACATAAGTACATAACCATGGGCGAGTGGAGTCACTAGTGTCAGAAATGGAGTTGCTGGTGCCAGAGCAAGGGGTTGGGGGGTTGTAGTTACCAGCAGGGATGCCAACCCTCGGCTTGACATCCCTTCCATGAACAGGGGCTGTCAACCTTATGAAACAGGGTTGACAACCCCAGGAGTCTTACCACGGGTCGACAATCCCCCAACCCCTGTTCATTTCGTTGATCTCAAGGTTTGTGTTTATTAGTTTTTTTTCTTATTACACGGGGAAATTACCACCTTATGAAACAGGGGGAAGAGGCTGGTCCCGATCATCAAGAAACAATAGTCTTCCCCCTTGCATGGTCATCTTTCTACATATTCTCACCGACATGTTTTGGCTGCTATGTAATAATTTGAAGTTCAGTCTTCTTAGATGTTATTAAAAAATAAATTGGAAGTGTGTATGCATTTTCTATGACGAAGATGTGAAAGAAAGGGCCCATCACTGAGGAGGTTTTTTTTTTTTTGGGGGGTGTGGGGGAGAGGGAGAGAGAGAGATGGACGATGGAGGTGTCCTAACAAGCTCAAGCCAAGCCAAGCAGCAACCTTGAGCCTATTGGACTTCAGTCAAGCCTTGATGAGCTTGAACTTGTGTTTAAGGCTGGAGTCAAGCTTGGGTTGGCTCATTTCATTTCCCCCTTGGTGTCCCAGCCCCTGAAACAGAGGAAACCGTACTGGCTCGACATTTTTGATCCTGTTAGGCCAGTTCCAGTCTGACCCACCCTGTTTTTCTTTCATTGCCATAAAAGGCATGGCTGTTTCGTCTTTCCAAAAGAAAGTCATAGATTCTTTTGTTCTTTTTCCCTTATCAAACATAAAATAGGTCTGCAATATATGTCTAGATCTCCTCTTGAACAAGTTCCCTGTGGCGTTGTCCCATCTTGTTGGAGTAAACTCTGGAGCCCGAGTCAACATGTTCTATGCGGGCAGCAGCTCAGTCACTCCCAAGATTGCTTTCCACTGGCGTGGTTCCCCAGACAGATAAATAGTCTCACTGCGCTGAACCACACGCTTCAAGCTATCTCTTTCTGCAAGGATAGCCTGTTCAACTCACTGGGCCAACAATACATCTCTTCTCCCCACGAGGTTGAAAGTGCAGACGAAGGGGAGTAAATGCTTATCCTTCGGAAAATCTTGCTGATAGTCCCCACTTCGGCTGTAACGAAAGGTACCAGCAGCAGTCAAAAGGCGGGGCACTGGCACTGTGTCGATTTCTGAGTCCGATGAAGCATCAACTACTGCTATCTTCCCGTGGCCTCGGTCCAAATGATGGACGTTCGCCCAGGTCACGACTGGGCCCAATAAGTCAGCTTCGGAAACCTGTGGGGCAGAGCTTGAAGGAGTAGCACCAGAAGTCATTTGTTCTGCATATTCAAAGAAAAAGTAATAATTCAGCAAAAGATTAGCAAGGCAAAGTTCAAAGAAAATTTCGGCCGAGTCTTCCCTTATCCGGAGATCTGCCAAGAAGAAATAGGAAGTACATCCACAACCCATAGGGTGAGATGACTCCTGACATAAGACCGTGGGACAATTCCCAGGTCGATTTAAGGGACTCTGCGGGGAGGAAACTCCACTTGTTGTAGTCTAAACCTCGTACTGCTGAAAAGAGAAGGAAAAATGGCACAGTAGCCCTGCCGCCGTAAGCAAACGGGAAGAAAGAAGAAGAAGATGAGGCGGCCACCGTGCCAACGAAAGGGGGGGGGTGGACTCGCCGCCGTGCAAACGCAGGGGGAGAAGAAAAAGGGTTAGCTGCCGGATGTGAATGAAGAATGAGAGAGATTTTTCTCTCTCCCAGGCTTTTAAGAAAAGAAAGGCGCTAGCGCGCCGGATCAGAAGGGGTTCCGCCCCCAGCCGCTGGATCGCGTGGCCCGCGATCCTGGCCGCCGTGCCACAGGCGCTAGCCGCCAGATCAAGACCTATACAACCCATTTGACCGCTAGACCAACACCTTAAGCCTCTATTTGGCCGCCGTATGAATACAGAAACCCACTTAAAGAGCCCAGTGCAGTTAGCTAGCTCCTAGTCAGCCCCAGAGGTTGAAAATGAAGAAAAATGGATGAATAACAAATTAATAGGGTTAAATATCACACACGCAGGCCCCGTGTCACTTGTCTCCTGTTTACGCCACCTATGGCTGGGGGGCATTTGTTGACACCTGAAAAATCATACAAATAAGTATGACAAGTCCGAAGCCCGTAAAGCCTCGGTCTAGGATACCTCGAGCTTACGAAGACTACGTGAAAGCCGCCAGATATGGTGATTTAAATATCAAATGCCATGAAGACATATTGATGACTTCGTCAAAGTTCTCAAGAGATAATTTCAATTGATCTCAACCTCACTTCACGGGAGGAGCTCACTGCATCACAATATCACACCCGGCTACGCCTCCTCGGCAAAGCTGCTACCCGGCAAGTCGTCATCCATCACAGTGGCGATTAAGCCGAACAAATCACAAAATTGTTCGTCAAAGACGAAGAAATTCTCAGGCGACCATCCGCCAGCTTAAGCTCCCTCAGTAGCCTCCCGGTCGTCAGAGGTGGCCGAGACACAGTCGGGGTTATCTCCGAAGAGATGGTTTTGACATTAACTCCATGTCAACGAATACTCACCGTCAGGCGAACGACCCCATGCCTAAGCCGCAATACATGTGGTTTCGCATGAATTAGTGTCCTCCTCGGGCTCGGGCACTACACTTCAACCCGTGCATATTTCTTTAGAAAAAAAGAAAAATGGGGCTTAAAATCACAAATTCAACACAGCATTTGATTACATATGCACGGACATAATGCTCACGCAGCACACATGTGCACAGACTTGATATGATGCCAGAGTGGTAGTGCACAGACTATATGTGTGTGCGAGATGCAGATAGTGCACTGACATGGTGCGTGCACAAGCAATGAATGCAATGACCTATTATGCCGTGAGAAACCTTGCTTGGACTTAGTTCGTGCAACATGCAAGAGTTGCACAGACTCTATTATGCAACATACGAGATATGCATAGACTCTATGTGCACGGTGCAGAAGTTGCACCGACTTGATGGCGTGCAACAAGAAGTGTTGCACCGACTTATTATGCCTAGACCTAAGCACAAACGGACTTGGTCTCGTGCAACAACTACCAGTGCATCGACTTGACTATTGCATGGATGACACTTGCACCGACTTAGTCGCGTGCAACAACTACGGATGCATCGACTTGGTGTGTGCATACACAGACTTTGCACAGACTTAGTCGAGTTCTTCAACTAAGATTGCATCGACTTGGTCGTGTGCAGCAATAAGTGTTGCATCGAGTTAATGAATGCATGCACGGACTCAATATGAAATGGACATGGAAATGCATCGACTTAATGAATGCATGCACGGACTATGTTCCCTGGAAACGTAACATATGCATAGACTCAATATGGAGTTAACATGCAATTGCACCGACTTAGACTTCTACAATGAAACATACATAGACTTAGTCTACGTGCACTATAGTGCATTGCATCGACTTAAACCATAAATGAGCTAGTCAATTAAGAGATGCACCAACTTGAACAAACTTTGAACAGACATTGCATTGACTTCATTAAATGCAACACAAGCACTACATCAACTTTATTAAATGCAAGACTAAAACAGCATCGAGTTAACCAATTCAACAGCTTGTATTATTATTCAAAGTGATAGACTATAATTGATTAAGGTGATTATTTAATTCAGTCTTAACATGATTCATAAGTTGTCATTATCAAAATCAGATTTCTAATAACCTCCCCCTTTTTGATGATGACAACACAGTGAGTCATGTATGATAGATTAAAGCAATAGATTGACTGACAATTCATACACTTAATCAATTCAAGACATTCAATTAAGTTTGAACACAAGACAAAATGCATTTGCTGTCATGCATGTCACAAACACCATTTCAGCACTAAATGCAATATGAGGTCCTACATATGCACACTAGCATTTTTGTGTATAAGAAGAAAATTCAAAGATGTTTGATCAGTCTCTCTTTACACAGTAAAAAAATATCCACAGCAATTTAACAAGTTATCACAGTATTGCTTCCCCTTAATCAGCAGCATCTCAGCATCTTTCCACCAGAATCATCTCAGAATCATTCTGTCAGACCCATACATCATTCAGACTCATACAGGACTACAACATACTCTCCCCCTTTGTCATTATCAAAAAGAAACTGAGGAACTGTTGTGCGTTAATGACCATGTGACCCTCTAGAGCCTCGTCGATCCCTGGGTGGTGCAGAGCTGGAACTAGCCCTGGGATAATCTGGAGTCGCAGTCCTGTGCAGTACTAAATTGTGAAGGTCTTGGATAGAATTGGACAGCTCTTGAAACCAGTAATGTACTGTGCTCCTAACATTGGCTGATAGGGAGGAAAGATCTGCCTGCTCTGCGATGACATTCTCAAGCCTGTCAGCTATGGTGGTAACTTCATTCTGAACAGTGTCAATTTTTGTAATGAGATCTAGCTGACTGGCAATAAGTGGGTTCTCCGCACCCTTCATCTTTTCAAGCTCTATCTTGAGGTCATAAGTATGTTCAAGAATGTTAGCTAGAGTTCTGAAAGATGACGCTTGATTATCGTGGATGCTGCTCACCATTCCTGCAACCCTGTCGCTTATACCCATAAGAGTTTCTAAAAATTCTCGTAGTGCAGCATCTGTTCTCTGTTTGTCAGCTAAGAATTGCAACCATTGAGTATTCATTCTATTTTCCAAATGTTGCATTCTTGCATCCAATCTGTTTAGATGAAAATTTGTAAACATGAACTGTGCAGTCATCATAGCATTCTGATTTTGTACCAAATTTGTCAGATTGGTTAGCATTTCAGAAATGTTTGGCTCAAAATATGATTCAGGTGAACTTACTGAGGAAGCACTGGAATCAGGAAGTTCAACATGATAAGCTGGAAGTTCTCCAGGTGATAATGGTGGAGGCACACCAGGGCCAACCATAGTATACTCAACATGCCTTGGAGCTTCCTGTGACTGCTCCTGTGGAATTTCCTCAGCAACCTCTGGAGCTACTTGAGGTTGTTCTTGTGGAATTTCTTCATCATCTTCTTGAGCAGGCTGAGGTTGTTCTGGTGGAGCTTCTACCTCAACCTCTTGAGCTCCCTGGGGAACTTCTTCCTTCTGAATCTCTTCTTCTCTATGTTGCTCACCCGAGGAAGAAGCCTTATCCTCACCTGTCTCTTCTTCATGAATATCATCCATTTCAACCTCTTCCAAAATTTTGTCAAGTTCTTCTTTTATGATCTCAGTAACTATTTCTTTATCTTCCTGATGTACTTCCACTTCATCCTCTTTTTCAGCCCCTTCACACTGTTCCTCTGTCCTTTCCTCTTCCTGAGCTTGTGCTTCTTCTTCCTCAGCTTGTTCATCTTGCTGTCCTCCAATTTCTCCTTCAGCCTGTGCTTCTCCTTGCTGACCACTAATTTCTTCTTCAGCTGGTGCTTCTTCTTGTGCTGGCTGAATAGTGGGTTGCTGTGATAGAGATTGAATACCAAATTTATCAAATAATTCATCAATATTTTGATCCAGCTGGTGCTTTATCTATTCATCAGTTAGATTAAGTTCATGAATTTCTTGTTCTAACTATATATCTTTTAGTAAGTTTTCAGCTAGCATCTCAGCAGTCTCTTCTTCAATTTCACTCACAATATTTTCCTGCTGCTCACTTACTAGACCACCTTCAACTTGTTCTTCTATTGGAGGCATATCCTCCCCCTGAGTGGGTGCTTCCTAGACCTTCTTTGACTTCTTGGACTGACCCTTTTTGACTTCCTGACCAGTAGCAGTAGGCTCCAATTTCATGAATGTGGAGATAAAATCCATACTGTAAGTGTTCACTTTAGGTATCTCCACAAAACTTTCATTATCAAGAGGAACCCCTATTTTCTTGAAAATAGCTGTCAGGTGGGCTCCATATGGTAGATGCCTCCTAGACCCCTTGCCAGTCTTCATGATTTGGATAATAATTTCTGGTAAATAGATCTTGATGTCCTTCAGCAAACAATACATGATAAATCTCTGTGTGTCTTTCACTCTCCCTCTGCCTCCAACTTGTGGAGTTATCATTGTGGTAATAGTGTGGTGCAAAAGTCTTTTAAGAGAGGAGAATTTTTTTGCACTGAAGGAGCCAAGTTTCTTCTGATCTTTGTCGCTAGGATTGCTAGGCATGTCAATGATGATGGAATATGCATCATATAGATTAAATCTAAATGCATATTCAACTACTCCATCTTCTAGAATTCGAAACACTTTGTGGAGAAAATGCCTTGAAATTTTAATCCTAGTTCCTTTGACACTTGACAATAGCAGAGACTGATCAAGGTGACTAACCAGAATGTTATAGAATTTGACAATGAGTCTAGGATAATATATTCTATGTTTGCTCAAAAACTTTTTCCATTTCTAAAACTTGACAATATCTACCATTTCAGAAAATTTTGTGATCATCTCACTGTCATGAAAATCTACAAATCTTGGGAGCACTATTTTCCCAGTTTCCAGAATTATTTCTGCTTTACTAGAAAGTTTGGTTGAAATATCTTTCTCTTCTGAAGATTCAATCACCTTTTCTTTCCCTTTTCTTTTCTTCCTTTCAGGATTCTCTTCGCTTCGCTCAACCTTAACCTCCTCTGGTTGCAAGAACTCCATAGCTTTTCTTTTCCCTTTGACTGATTCTTTTTGAGCAGGTTTGGAAGGAACTCCCTCTGCATGTACCTCTTTAGACCTTCTCTCGTAATGTTGAATCTCTTCAGACATCCTGGCTTGAGGAGTCATAGGCTACTGCTCCTCAGATACCTTCTTCTTCCTCTTGCTCTTTGTTGCCGAAGAAGACATCGTGGAGGATGATGATGGAGAGAAATACGGTGCCTTACAAGAATAATGAAGGCAAATGATGAAGCAAGTGGAGGGAATATGAAGAGGCGGGTAGAAGAACCGTAGAGAGGTGAGGCCAGAGAGACGCTCACGGCTGGGAGTCGTGAGTGCGGGAAGGTCTCGGCTTGAATGTAGGGGTATGAATGACACTTTAGGGTTAAACAATATAAAGAATATACTATCGCCTTTACCCGATAAATAGTTCGTACCCAAACTACCCCTCACTTATATATAAAATACCTTTCTTCTCCTCTTTCATGAAGACAAAAGCAAATTCAAGGGTCCAATTCCAAACTGAAGAATATTCAACGAACGGATTGTGTAACCGATCGAATAATCGAGACCAAATGTAAAGGTCTTAAAAGACCGCTTGTAATCCAAATTACATATATTCAAGGAAATAAAGCCTTCAAATTTCTCTATAAGAGTATGCATCTTTAATGGACGATCAGCAAGATTATGTCCATTAGAGAAAGCCATCAATATCACAACAGACATAGACAAAAGATGTTCTTTAACAGTTAATCAAAGGTGTTCAGACTTTACACCAATATAAGTAAACACTAACTATGGTCGGTGGGGAAAAGTCTAATACACAAACCCTAAATCATCTGATAAACATAAAATGCGGAAATAATCATGCACCTGCTAATTAAATAGCAAGCAAAGTTGCATCGTTGTTCAATAAATGAACACAAATCTTTTTGTTATTTTTCCGCGTGAAATGGACAGACACGTCCGAGACTTTTCCTACCTTTCATCTCTTTGTCAAAGAATAGCCTTGCCTCTGTAAAGGTTGTGACTCCTTCATACACTTGCAAGAAAGTCAAAAGATCCCCACTATTTAAGCTACCCCGACCATAGCTACTACTGTCGGGGGCATCAAGGTTAAGTGCTTCCTTCTGAAGCCTAAATGTCAACACAAAATGCATCCAAAGCTACTCCTGCTTACAGGGGGCAATGCCATCCTGGCCGTTACTGCTATCATCAAGGGCATTAAGCGCTTCCTTTCAAAGCCTAAATGTCAACACAATACATGTCCAAAGCTAATCCTGCAAGCAGGGCGTAACACCACCCCAGTCGTGGTTGTCGTTGCTAGGGACATCAAAGTGAAAGCTTCTTTTTGAAGATCAAGTGCCAACAAAGTCCATGTGTTGTTCCCGCTAACCAGGGACAACGTCGCCGGCAAGGTAGAAAACCTGTTGCAACTATATCCATGTCCGTCGAGATCAGTCCTTGTCGGGCGAAAAAAAATGCACAACACGTCCCACTTGATAGAGGCGAATCGATCTTGCAACAATGTTGTGCCGAAAACAGGCAGAATCGAAGATAACTGATGCTCAAGCCACTCCTGGCAACTGGTACATCAATTGAAGCCCAAAATCCCTAAGCCTAAGTGAGAGGACAATCATGTAAAGGAACGCCAGTTCAAAATCATGCAAATATGGGTTACCAAAAAGGAGGCCCGAGCTATCGGACGGGCCAGGCTAGGTCACCCTGCCCCAATGCCGGGCCATGGACAAACCGAAGTCTCAACTACTCCAGAAATCCAATTCTCTCACCTCAAGGGCTGGAACTGAAAGGGGTTTATAAAAAGCCCAACAAAGCCAGACAATCTTTGGAAATAATCCAGTTAAATAGGACTTGTCAAGCATATGCTTCGTTACCCAGGGGCTCAGTCTTCGACTAATTAGGGACACCCACTTGCCAGGTTCTCAGCCCCAGAAGAAAAGGAGAGTGGTGTAGGTTACTAATGACTCCATAAAGGTGTTCACCTGCTACACTTTCTCTGTTGGCAAGCAGCCAACTGAATTCCCTGAAGAGCTGGTCGAGGAGGCCCAAATTCAAAGTTCGAATCATTCCGTAAGTTGCTTAGAAGAAGTATCTGTTGACGACCAAAGTTTCCCAGAAGATAACTCGCCGCCGAGGTGTTCCTATAGTGGCTCCTACGCCACTTGCAACTGCAGATCTAGCCAGGTGTCCTACAACGGTGCCGAGACGATTGAGGATCCCCCGCACCGCCACCGCCCTATGCCCACATCTGCCAGAGCTACAGCACCCCCACATCGACCCATCTTGCTCTCTATGTGTATGTGTGTGTGTGAGAGAGAGAGAGAGAGAAAGAGAGTTAACTACGGATAAGTTATCCTTTTAATAAAAATGGGGGCCAAATGGTAAACTCACATGAGTGAGTTACTGTCATCTGCATTGGATTTAACTCTAGGGGTAAATATGATAAAGGTGGGGGTATAAGGGTAATTTTGAAAGATTTCAGAGGGTATAATAGTAGTTTTTCCATTCAAAAATCAAACACAAGATGCAACAAGGCAAAAACATTTGCTTGATAGATATCAATTGAATCATCATATGAATTTGTTTTATATCTGTTCTTTTCTCCCTTTTAACTTTTTTGGTCTGCCAATCTATTTGAATGCTTCACAATTGATTACATTGTGCATTTAGTCAGGCCTTGAATTAGTTAGTTTTTCGGTTGGCTAGGTTGTAGAAGCAGAAAGGCATCTCATATTTTGCAATAACTTGAAATTGTCTTACTCCCATTACTCATGATTTGAGCCTATCAGAGTTTTACTTGCTTGGCTTATTCTGCATCAGTTAAATTCATTTACTTGGCCCCACTCATGTGGGTCTAACCTTGCATTCTACATGCTTCTATAAGTCTGCATGCCATTTACATCATCATCATCAGAGCCTTATCCCATTATTTTGGGTCACCTACATGAATCCTGTTCCGCAAAGAATTCTACATGCTGCTATAAGTCTGCATGCCATTTACATACAATATAAAACTTGTTGTTTCCTTTGGAGTACAAATCGGTATGCTTATCCATGTTTGTAGAAGTATTCTCGATTGTTCGGCATAATCATGCAATCACTTCTGAGTTATAACCATTATGATGTAAGCTTTTTTTGGATGTATAGAAGAATTAAATAGCTCAAGGAATATTGGTTTGAAAGGAAAAAATGGTGCTCGACCAGAGGAGAACCTTATGTGTCTAAATTTCTGAGTGGTTTCTCCCCTTCTGAATAAAATATACTTTCTTCTTATTGCTTGCATTTATCTGCTAAATTTATGATTTAGTTTTTTCCAAATGTTAGGTGGTTGTGCTATCAATCTGTAGAATTGTACACTTTTTTGAGCATTGCATTCTGGTTTTTCTTCCAGCTATAGGGTGAACTGATAACGAGATAAAAAACTACTGGAACACTCAAAGTAAGAGATGCCAACAGGCTGGTTTCCCTCTTTACCCTCCCAACATATGTTTCCAACCATTGAATGAGAATCAGAGTCAGAATGGCAATGAATTCTGTGTTGGTGGCCAATGGAATAATGAACACTTGCAGCCAAGTGGTTATGATACTCCTGATGTTCTATTTGACAATTTTAAGGCTAACCAGGTTTATCCTTCATGTCACCATTTCCTGTAAGTAGCATACTGAATCAGGGATTAGGATCACAAAATTATGCCTCCAACCCTGGACTATTTTAAACAGCTTCCTGGGCCCGAACCCGACAAGCCTTTGAGCAGTTCCAATCTTTGGAAAGGATACATTGGCCTTTGGGCATAGGCTTCCCTATGATCCTGATCCTGGCAGCAAGACCTGGCACCTTTGGCGGATCTGGCATCCGGTAGCCATACCCTCACAAATGGCAACTTCTCGATGTCTCAGACCCTTCCCGGGGCTGCGAAGTTATAGCTCTCCCTTCACTCCAATATCCTGAAACTAATCTCAGCAGTTGGCTTGAGTGCCCATGCATATGTTGAATCCCCATTGACAGTATCAATTCAATCTGACTGCAGTTCTCCTGCATAATGGTTTATGGTGAAGGCGGTTTATAAAAGCTTTGGCTTGCTAAAACACTTGTGTGCTTTATATGTTTGATACATCTTTTGTATTGACTTTAGAAACTTACTGCAGTAAGGCGATCCAAGCTAATGAGTCAGCCATTTTTGTAGTACTCTCTTAATGAGATGTGTGCATTGAGCAAACAGAAGTATATAGTTAATAGCGCGCGCGCGCGCGCACACAGAGAGAGAGAGAGAGATGCTAACCTAGAGGTCAGTTAGTAATTCTCTCTCTTAACCTCCACTTCTCTCTACTTAAAGGAAAGGAGATTACAGTGAGAGTATAATTGTAATAATACAATGCATATGAAGGGTATTCACGGTAATACAGTAAAAGTGGAAGGATGTATGCAAATATGGACATTTAGAGGAGCATGGATCTAAAAAACCTTACATCATTTTAGAGCATTTAAAGCTGCTCAGTTAACGTGAAGGACACCTGAGACCCTATGGGTGAACATCCAATTTAGATTTTACGCGGATCTTTAGATTTTTCTCTTTTAACTTCTGGTTTGCAAATAGCACCATAGAAGTGTCTTCTGTTTTTTTTTATGTTAAAAGAAGTCATTTTTGACTCCTTTTTATACTTTTTAAGTAGGTGACCTTCAATAGTTTTGAAATCTTCAAATGACCAAACTAGTGAAGTAAAATACGTGAGTGTATTTTTTATGTAGTCCACCTACTTTCAATTTTTTATTCGCAACAACAAGTGGCATCCTTAGTGGGTCCGTCCATAAGTGAAGCATGTCCAACGGCTCCCGATCCGGCGCCGGACCACTAAGACGTGTCGCTGAGCAGGGCAGGAGTAGGGCCAAAGAGCCCTGGGCCGGCCCAGCGGCGACCTTAGTCGAGACCGAGTCCAGCTCATTAGGTCCGGACTCATTCCAGAGTCCTTTCGAGGCCTGGTCCGGGTTTTTTAAAACTGACACGATGAACTGTTTCTGATGTCCGAAGTTACCGTCCACATATTATACGATATTCGTGTCTAACATCTGCCAGTGGGGTTTCTCCATGGTTCTCGTAAACTTTTAACCGATAGAGGGGCCATAACTTTTGCATCGTGTTAAAGCTTTTGACACTCGTTGCACTGCCTTGCTTGTTGCAGCATCAGATAGTGCAAAATTTTTTAATTTTTTTTAAAAAATATTTTTTGGAGATCGAGGTTGAGTTGAAGATTATGTTCTTACAGTCTCATATCACAAAAAAAAAAAAATTGAGTACTTTTAATAGGCCAAAGGTGATCAACTTAATGTTGACCTTTTTATTTTTTTTATCGGTCCAATCTCCGATCGGACTGTACGGACACGAAGTCAAGTTGTCAGTTGAAAGCAGAAACTTGTATGAGAACATCTTTTGCGGAAGCAGGACTTTTATTACATGCCAGTCATGTCTCCTAACTTTCATCACTTCCGTGTCATTTGCATCCCCTCTTCTGTCCTCCAACTTGGTATCAGAGTGAGTCGATCCTGCATTGTCCCTCATCACTACCATGGTTGCTAGCTTCTTCAACAGGCACAGGTGTTAGTACCTCCTCTGGGATTGGATCAGGTTTTGATACAGGTTCCACCTCCGATTTGGAGAATCCTTTGTTCCTGCATTCATGTGATAATCCAGGTACTTTTTAATGACTGGAGACAATAATATTCCCTGGCGGTGGGTAATGTCAGTTGCCGTTTCTGCCAAGAACAAATTTTTCTTCGTGTTCGTCAATGGTACTATACTAGAACCTAGTCTTGATGACCATATACAGAATTAGTGGGAGCGAGTCAATAACATGGTTTTGTCTTGGATGTTGAATTCTATCCACTATGATATGGTTCCATCTATCTTATATGCTACTAATGTATGTGGTGTTCAGTCTGATCTTTAAGGACCGTTTTTTCTCTCCTTCCGATGGACCTCGCATCTATAGTCTTGAGAGATTAATTGCTACCCTTTCATCGGGACAATGATTATATTGATAAATATTATAATACTCTCAAAGGATTTTGGGACAGATTAGCTCAATTTTTTCATTTTTTTGATTATGTTTGTTTATTGATATTTTTTGCATTTCCCTACCTGGCTTGTCATTGTCCTCCAAATAGATGTGATGCATGTAGACATCCAAACTGATTCCTTTCAAATCCACCACCGACCAGCCTATTGCTCCTCTATGCTCCTTAAGGACGTCTAGAAGTTGAGATTCTTGAATTGCAGAAAGATTAGAAGCAATAATGACAGAAAGAGTATGGTCAGGACCCAAATAAGCATATTTTAATGAATCCAGTAGAGGCTTAAGCTCAAGAACAGGAGGATGCTCTAAAGATGGAAGAATTGGTTCAGATTGAAGTGCGGGAAGAGGCTCTATCTTAGAGTAGGGTGCGGAAGAGAAAAGAGAATCCTGCAGCATGCTACCCTCCTCTAGAGTATCCTTAACTTCATCTGGATTTTCATCAATCAACTCCTCAAAAATATCAATCACGTTACATTCCTCTTCTTGTTCCGGATATTGAGATGCCTTGAAAACATTTAGTAATACCTTCTTACCTCCAAAAGAAATATCCACCATTTCCATGGCACAGTTAATATTGGCCTTAGCAATAGCTAGAAAAGGACGTCCCAAAATAATAGGTGTATGTTTCAACTACTGAGACGAGGCCATGTCCAAGATCAAGAAGTCAACAGGGAAATAGCATTCATGCACCTTAATAATGACATCCTCAAACAAATCCCTTGGAGTTTTAATTGATCGATCCGCTAATTGAAGGATTATTGAAGTAGGCTTTAACTCTCCCAGATCAAACTGCTCATATATAAAGATGGGTAACAGATTCACACTGGCTCCTAGATCTAGTAATGCCCTATCAAAAGTGACTCCACCTATGTCACATGAAATTAATGGGACGTCGGGATCCTTCAACTTCTTAGGTAAATGGTTCATCAATATTGCACTTACATCCTCAGATAAGCGGATCTTCTCCGTCAATGTCTCCAGTTCCCTCTTTGGTGTACATAGCTCCTTTAAAAATTTTACATAAGTCGGCACATGCTTAATGGCATCCAAAAGTGGAATATTCATATTCACATGTTTAAACAATTCCAACATTTCTTCTTGTTGCATTAGCTCTTCTTGTGAGCTTTTGACTTTAAAGCATCAGGGAGCAGGACTTTTAGCACATACTCATGGTGTTTTTCTGTAATCTTGTCTTTTCCTTTATCAAGTTCCTTCCTTTCACCTTCCGGCCTCTTTGTTTCCTTCATAATTATGGGCTCATCTTCCTCACTATCGTTCTCTTCTTGGGCCTCTTGGGTCGAGCTGCCACCAACTCCCCTAGCCTTATAAGGATCATCTAAAGTTCTCCCGCTCCTAAGAATAGAAATAGTCTTAGCATTCTCAAATTGAGGACCAGTCAGAGGGGGAGGCTGAGGTTCGTTTGGTTGAGGTAGAAGGAGAGCTCTTTGAGGGAAGCTTGGAGGTTGATTTTTAGGATTAGCCACTAGTTGGCTAGGAAGTTGACCTATTTCTCTCCTCATATGACTTGCAGCCAATTGCCCTATTTGACCCTCCAACTAAGCAATGGATTGTTGTTAAGAAAGAATGAGTGGTTGAAGTTTGGTCAAATTTGTCATCAAAATTGGGCTGAGGGGGTTGAGGAGGTTGGAAAGGAATCTGAGCTTGAAAACGATTAGGAGGATATTGATAATATTGGCCCTGAAATCACTAAGCTTAATGATACGGGGCTTGAGAATGTTGAAAAGGAGGTTGAGAATATTTATGTGGAACCTGTTGAACAAGAGATGAATATGGAAACTTGTGGTGAGACTGAGCTGGAGCCTGAAAGGATTGCCTTTGAATTGGTTGGTTTGAGGGAGTGGATTGCATGGATGGTCTTTACTAATTTTTCTAAGAAAAATTCAGGTGATTTCTCCAGCCTGGATTGTAGGTATTGGATCTGTTGTAGTTAGAATCGAGTTAATTCAAGACTAAGTTAATCGGGTTTACTTAACCCCCAAAAAGATAACCCATTTTCAAAGCTAAGCTAGAGGATTCTTTGTGCCTTCTTCCTCCACTGTGACAAGATTGGGTCACCCCCTCCGTAGATGTTCTATACTCCCTCTTTTACATTCAGCAGTGTCCTGATTCTGATAGCAATGAGTACTACTTCAGAGCTCATAGTGAGAAGTAATTCATAGACTTCTCGTCTGGCATTTCCAACTTGAAGAATTGGTAGGATCACTTTGTCATCATTGTGAGGGAAGGGGGGAGGGGCAAGTCTAGCGATTGGGGTTTCCTCTCTACAACCTTCGAACATTGAACCCAACCCCATCGTTACTGCCTGGGGAGATGGCAATTGTCGCGGCCATTCTATGTCAGAGGATTAGTGAGGCAGACTGGCGGCGGACTCCAACTCTCCTAAGGAGGTTGGGGTTTATCCCTACTTTACCCCTCGGTAGGATTTGATAGCTTATGGGTTTTAGCCCCCCAAGTAGCAACTAATGACCTCTCTACCTCTTTCAGGTGTCTTGGAACCATCCCCGGACAAGCCAGTTGTTGAGCCTGTGCACCGATACACCAACTTAGTGCTACCGTCGATAGACCCCACCCACGGGACCATCAGGAACAACAAGCCACTCCTCAAGTCCCACTGGACGCAGTCATAGTAGTAGGGGGCCGATCGTCACAAGTAGGGATTCCCGTGAGTGCCCCCTGCTAGTGGTTCCTCTCACTCTAGCCAGCTTGCGGTACTGACCACTAACAAGTGTTCAAGAAGTGGTAGCTAGAATCGTGGGGCAATCCAGCACCCCTTGACCATCTCCTCCTACACTGGTAGCTGCTTCCACCCACACGGTTTCGCCCCATTCTTCTGCAGTAACCAGATCGGGGACGCAGGGAGGAGCCCCCGAGCACCGCGAAGGAGGTTTCGAGCATTGCTGAGGGATTGCAAGGTGTTGAGGAGGAGCCACCGAGCACTGCTGAGCCGAGCACGACCAAGGGTCTGTCATCCACCCCTTCAGCTCTGCCGAGCAACGTCCTACCAATAGAGGGGGACAAGCGTTGAGGCCCCACTCTAGAGGACATGGAGGCCCTGGAGCGATAATGGAAGAAGGCTAAGGCCCTGGATCACCCTCGCCATGGACTGCCTCGCATGCCTCACGCTGAGGGTTGAGGGGCAAGTGACATGAGCGTTACTTGTCGCCTTCCTAATTCAAGTATAAACCAGACTTGGTAACAGATGTAAGATCCCCGCATGACCAAATCCGGCATGACTTTCCTTCTGTTACCATCTCAAATCCAACTCCAAATTCCACTCACCTTCAGATCCACTATGGACCCTCTGAGTTTTCATAATTGTGGTTGAGTCCAACCAAAACACGCCTTTCATTCCACCCTCAATCACGACTAGGGCCACATCCTCGGCATTGCACATCTCTGGACCCCAGGGCCAATAAAAGGGATAGAACATCAACTTCACCAGGCATGTAATAACTACTCTTTCAACCCCAGTGATTCTTTTCTTTTCCACTTGTGACTAACTTAAGTATCGGATGGTTCTCCCATGACACTTCGCCTTAGGCTGAACTTTTTGCTATGTGCACAGTCTCGCACCTCTCAAGCTCTGCCGCTTGATTCCTTACAATAAAATACTAAGTGTTGCATAACACTATGCTTTTTACTGCACTCATCAGAGCATTTCAACTTTTACTTGCCCAATTATTACGACATATATTCATTACAAAAAAAGGTCCTAAAAAATAATTTTAGTATAAGTCATCTAACCTAATGCATGATAGGATAACTTCCAATGAGTTGGACAAATGATGTCGTACCCTAGTGTACGTCTCAGCGACGTCAATTGGTAAGAATGTGGAGCCGGACTCAGAATCGGCCTCCACCGTCGGGCTAGTGGCATAGTTGTCAAGCACCACTGTCATGCCCTCCCCATCGGTATGTAATAATAGTAGCACCAAACCTGCATCCATTGCATGTCATTAGCACAATCAATTGCATAAACATAAAATGGGACTAACTGTAAATAAATAAATAAATAAAATATGTTTACATAGAGGAATGGTGCGAAGCCACTACCGTCATCTCCCGACCTGTCCCCTGAGACAAGTCTGCGATTAGGTGCACAAGTAAGGCTGCTCCCCAGGCATACTAACCCACTTGGTCCAGCTCTAGCAGAATCCCCAAGAAATGACAATAGATGTTGTCTCCCTTCATGCCCAGAAACAGTTGCCCCAATAAGAAGAAAAGGAACCTCCGGAGGTCACGGTCTGCCCGCCCCAGCCCAGTCGGTCGTGCACTGACAGAACGCGGCACGCGCGGCTCTCTTCATCCGTGCCATGAACTCGACTGAAGTCTCCCCTACATGCTATCGAGCGTCGACCAGCCCCAATGCCTCCATGATGGCTGTCTGGGTGACCGTCCTATTATCTCTATCGTCGGCCCTAGTCTCCAGTCCCAACAGCTCCTGGGCACTCTTATGGTAGTCGGGGAAGGTGATGTCACTCATCGCCTCCCCATCCACCCGGAGTCCGGTGATCCGAACGACATCCTCTAAGTTGGGCACCATGTGCCCCCACGGCATCAGAAAAGCCCTACTCGTCGGGTGCCACCTCTCTCGTAGTGCCTGGATGAGAGGCAAGTCAAGCCGGAACGACTCAATCTACAGAAATGTGTCGAACCCCATCCCCTCCAGTCTGGCTCTCTGAAACTTTGGAAGGCCTCTGTAGGCTGCCACCACCAAGTACCAACTGATGCAGGTCCTCATCATACCATGCCCATCACAAAAAAAGAAAATAAGAACACCACGTCAGTAAAAGAAGCTAGTAATAATAACAATAATAACACACACACACACACACACAGAGAGAGAGAGAGAGAGCATATCACCCATGGGTGACATTTTTAAAAATATACGCCCATCATACCAGACACATATAACATTAATAAAAAATATGATAAAAAATAATGTAAACGTGTCACATTGGGAGACGCGTTCAAAAATATGCGTCACAGTGCACTGACGCATATTCAACAAATTAAATAAAAACTAAAAAAAGAGAGAGAATGTGTCACTTGTAATAGACACGTTCTTCACCAGTCCCACCGCTACCGTCGTAACCCTCTCCCTCTCTCAAAGGAACCACCAAATGTCAAAAGAAATGTAGAGGGAGGAAAGTTTAGGGGCCTACCGCATCATGCTCAGCCTCCTCCTCGCCGTCGGGTCCCTCGACGACCTTCTATGGCCAAGGGAAGCTCCTCCACCTCCATGGCGGCCTCTATCTCCTCTTCCACATCTGTTCTTTGACGTGCGAGTGGCCGCCTCCTTTTCCCACCACCGCTACTAGGACCGCCACGTTCCATGGGATTGCAATGAGAAGGATTTGAGAAGAAATGGGGCGTGGAAGGTTTGAGGAAGATGAGAAGAATGGGAGGCGGTTGGAATGGGGAATAAGGCGGAAGGGAGGCGGGAGGGGGGCGCTTGGCCATTTTTTGTTTTGAATTTGAAAGAAAGTCATGTCAGGGCGCGAAGATGCACCCATAGAGAGAGAGAGAGAGAGAGAGAGAGAGAGAGAGAGAGAGAGAGAGAGAGAAGATATACTCATCTTTGTCGAAGGACGAGTATTCAAAATACGCGTCCTCGTAGAAGGACATGTATACAAAAATAAATAAATAAATAAAATAGCAAAAATAAAAAAAGGACCTGTGTCTTTGGTTGTGAGCCGGGAGACTTCTACGTGCGGGGGGTGGGGGGGGGACCCGTCCCGGGATGTTGTGACCTCTCTTATCTGGCTACCTGGGTCCTCATCAAATCAACGAGGATGTCTAGTTTACCGTTGAGGGTCCGGAGGGCGTCTGGGTCCTCGGGAATAGGTTGTCCCCCCGCGGCCTGCGGAGATAGGGCATTAGCCTGATTGTTGGAGAGGGGGCACGTCGAAGAGTGTGAGGGCGCAGGTTCCCTATCCACAGCCGTGGGTGCCTCCCCTCTTTCACTGGCATTTCTCCTACTGAAACTTCTCCTTACCATACTGGCTCTTTGCTTGTTTCCCACAGATAGCGCTAGATGAAGAGGCGTGATCTCGTGCTGAAGCCTGAGCCGTCTGATCTTCTTTGATCAATGAAGGTGGCCACGCGAAATTAGAAATCTGGAAGGTAGGAAACAGATCAAGGGGGGCCCAGGGGAATATCTCGGGGAAAAATTCTCCAATGCTTAAGTCAGCAAGATGGTAAAGCACTGATCAGAGGAGAAGAAGGAGACGACAGGTGGGCACGAGACCGCTCTCCACCAATAAGAGTGGCTAGGAGGGCTCAGAATGACTTACCTTTCTAGAGGATTTCCCATGGCTTATATAGTGGTTCATTGTCTTTTCTGGTCCAGGAAGAGAGAGTGTTCTGGGGGCATTGCCCTTTGAGTGTGGGTTTTTCCTCTTGAAGGCACTTACTCTTATTTCCCCTTGACCCCGAGCTTCCCTTGGTCAGTTATGCCCGGCAACCCTTTGGGCTTTCTGTGAGCAACCATTACTCGAACTCCCGGGCCCGAAGGCCACCTAGGTTATATCAGTCCGATCGGGTTGGGCTTCTTGATGAGTGGGCCTGGTAATGGGGTAGTCACTTGTTGGGCTCAGTGGGCGCAGTTGGGCCACCTGGGGTCACCTATCTTTTGGGCTGCTAATCTACCCCTCTCCACTTGTAATATTTTTCGAGTCCTTGTGAATCTTTTTCTTCCCTTTAAATTTGTTGAATTTCTGGAAAGATTTTTTGGAAGAATAAGATTTGGGTTTTTCAACAATATTAGCTTTGAACTAAAATTTTGGGTCTGGGGGAGGAGGAGGAGGGATCGTAGCTTTGTTCCTATCGTTGTTCCTCTCTTCAACTTGCATGGCAGAGATTAACTGCTCAACATTCATCTCATCTCGTTTGTGTTGAAGAGATGGAGAAAAATCATTCCAGGATGGTGGAAGTTTGGTAATCAATCCACACACCTGAAACTTCTCATCAATGGTCATCCCACAATGTTGGATGTCCAAAAGAAGGGATTGAATCTCATAGGTTTGGTCAACTATTGAGGTTCCCGAGGTTCCCTCTACCATCTTGTAGTCAAAATAATTAGCTACGATGATTTTGTCTAGACCGGTGTCCTCAGAACCATATTTCTTTTCTAAGGAGTTCCAAAGTTCTCTAGCGAATTTGGTAGTACAATAGATGTCATAGAACTTGTCAGAAAGGCATGACAGTATACTACTAGTACATAAATAATCATTCTCTTTAAACTTAGCTAAATCTACTGACCTAGCAAGTTCATTCTCATCCTCTACGGGAGGATTAGATTCGATTACAAAAAATAAGGCTAGAGAGGTAAGTCAATAACGCATCTTCTGTTGGCATCGCTTAAAAAAATGACCAGTAAACTTTTGAAGACAGGCAATAATCTCAGGGGCCATCATGAAACTCGTCTGATAAAGAGAAATGACTCTAAATGTTGGAATATATATATGTGTGTGTGTGCGCGTGTGTGTGTGTGTCTTCACGGATGCACAATCGAGAGATTTCTCTATCAAGTATATCAACAAATAATATACAAAATTTAAGTTTAGAAATAAAATAAAATAATATATGTTGCTAGCATCAAAACTAAACAACATATAGTATACTTGTGCCCTAGGGGACACAACAGTCGCCACCGTCACCAGTTGTCGTTGCTACTGCCAGGGTTGCGTTGTTTACTTGAGGTGTCGACAGACCTCTGGCTTTACCTAGCTGCATTGAATGTTCTGTTCTTTTCTCTCTTCGCACGTGATTGATAGGAAAATAGAGTGTCGGAGCGTGGATGGGACCACTTTTGGTTAAACCGACATGGCCAGGGGGTGCGCCGATTTAGGGCGCGCTGGTTCAGATGGGCATGAGTGATTTGCACACCGATTTAGTAGCAAGGAGGCACACCGATTTAGCAGCAAGGGGGCATGCCGATTTAGCAGTAGGGGGGAGCACCGATTAAGATGGGCATGAGTGATTTACACCCTGGTTTAGCAGCAAGGAGGCACACCAGTTTAGCAGTAAGGGCGCACGCCAGTTTAGATGGGCATGGGCTGGCTTTAGGGGTGTTTTGCTTTGTTGACTCCTGACGGCTCGAACGAGTGCTTGACCTCCAGAACTGCCTTTAGTTTTAATGCATTGCTTCTAGGGTGTCCATTTTGAAGCTTCTTGGGTCGTGCTGAACTCAGGTTAGATTACTTGGGTTTTGTGCTGATTCAGCCTTCGGTACCATTAATTGAGGATCTAGGGCCATTTCTGCGGCTCGAGAAGCTTCCTTATTAGGTGGCGGGCCACCAGGTATGTGTTTGTCCTGATCAGAAGAGGTCTGGGGTTTATTCGACCTTTCCATCTTCGACTTGCTCTCGGGTGCCAAGACTTACATGCCACATGATCATTTTTCTGACGTCCACAAATGTCCCCCACTCGCGGGTGGCGCAAGTGAGGAACGAGTGCACTGGGCCCTTGGGTGTAGAGCTCTTTTAGCATTGTATTCCTTCTTCTCGAGCCAGTAGACCATCGGTTCGGTGCAAATTCGCGGGAAAATGCTCACTCCTTCAGCAAAGGGATGAGGGGACCGCTTCACCGCGTAGGCAAGTGGACCGAGATGTCTAGCCTGAGTGGGGGGGTTTAGTCATCGGTACATGGTTAATACTAAAGCAAAGAGACAAAGTTTATACATCGACATACACAAAAGGCCTAAGCTGACTAGATAAGGCCCATCCCCAAGGGGGTTGGTGTCTCGTGCTGAATTAAGGAAGGTTGCTTGTTCGTCGACTCAGGCGGGGAAGTCCAAGCCAAAGGTTTTGTAGAGGGCCCGATGAAATAGGTGGAGTTTATGCACTAGTTGGTGTGTTTGGATGGAGAGTTCGAAACAAAGAGTTTATTCGCCGGTGTCGACATGATGTCGGGCACTGACATGGTTTGTTCATTGATACTGGGTTGGTGTCAAAGCAAAGGGAGGTGTTTGTTCATTGACTTGGATGAAAGCCGGGTGAGGGGTCTTTTAATTCATCGACTTGAAGGGCGAGTCCGATCTGAGCAAGGGGTCTTTTTCTTCACCGACTTGGACGGAAGATCCAAGCTGAGCAAAGAGGGTCTTTTTATTCATCGACTTGGATGGAAGGTCTGAGCCGAGCAAGGGCTCTTTTACTTCATTGACTTGGAGGGAAGGTCCGAGCCAAGCAAGATTCTTTTCATTCTTTAATGCGTCGGGGATACCAGTTATGTAAGAGAAGTCTTTTATGTTGGACTGTATGAGAGGATCTAGAGGGGGGTGAATAGATCCTATACCAAATAATCAACTTCTAAAAACAAACTATTAGAGGATGGCACTATAGTTAACTCAAGTAAAGATAAAGAACAGATTAACGAAGCTAAATGATTGGAGATGCACTAAGATAGAACAAACTACTTGCGAAGAGGGGATAGAAGAAATGGAGAGCAAACCACACAAACTCACGAAATACATTAAACTTAAACCAACTCGATCCGTGGAATAAATTCTATATCTGAACCAACAAGGATCCACTAAGCCACGGGTCTTACAGTTGGATCTTTGTTTTGCAGGAGAGCATGATTGAACGTGAGACCCTCTTCCTCTAGCCGACTGGAAGGAGAAGAGGTTGAATCCACAGAGTTCCCCGCACCCCGTACTTAAGCGTGATCAAGTCTTCATCTTTTTCGAAGGTACACGGTGCTCTTTCTCTCAATTCTTCATCCTTTGGCGTTGTTGCAACCTTGGTGGCGATCACAGTCAGTTCTTCTATTCTCATCGCCCCTTTCCTTTATGCTTTCATGCTAGTTCTTGCTTGTTTATGTTCATTATGATACATGCATAGCATTGTTAGTTTGGGGGTGGGGGGATACATAAACTATCAACACCAAGTGTCAACCAAGTTCAAGGAAGCTTTACTATAGTTATTTTAGGAATGAAGAGAACCAAGATGGAGAAAACATGATCAAGAAATCTCAGCTTATCTAACATCTTCTGCAGGTGTTGGTGAAAATGCCTATAAGCAGGCGGGCTAGGTCCTGCAGAATTCAACTAACCTTGTAAGCACAAGGTCGACATTACTCTGAAACCAAGTCGACTTACCTGCCTTGTAGAATAGCACATGGATTGATTAAGTAAAACAAGTAGTTTGCTATCTCCAGAGTGTGGCACGTAAGCCAAGGAGCACTAAGCCCAAGACAAGTTGGTGTGAGGCCCTTATACTTAGCAGAAAAGAAGGTTGTCAAAGAGGGTAACTCGACTTAATCCAGTTTCAAGTCGAGTTGCACCTTCATCCAGAAGCTACAGTATGAAGGTTTCAAGCTTAAGTCGACTTGAACCTGTTTCAAGTTGAGTTGCTCAGTCTGTCCAACAGCTGCAATGTGAAGACTCCAAGTCTAAGTCGACTTGAGGCCAGGATAAGTCGACTTGACGGTTCTCCCAGAAGCCCCCACTCAATGGATCCAAGGCTAAGTCGAGTTAGACTCCCTCAACTCAGCTTATACCGGTAGCGGTCCAGTGAACCCTAAGTGGGATCCATACACGTGATCCAAAGTAATGATTGGTGGGATCCGTACGTACGAGGAAGAAGCCTCTGGAAGGAATCTTTTTGGAGGGAAAACCCTCTCATCCATACATGGCCCCACAAGATATTCCCGGAGGAGAGAATATCGTGTAGTTCAGTTGTCCTTTTTGTTGGGCGTGGAAAAGGAAAAATTGAAAAATAGTGGGGGTGAGCAAGCGTGTGCAAGAGAAGAACAGTGGAGAGGAACAAGGAGCAACCAACGAAGTGGCCAAAGAGAAGAACAAAGGAGAGGAACAAGGAGTAGCCAAGGAGAGGAACAAGGAGTAGCCAACGAAGCAGCCAAGGAGAGGAACCAAGGAAAGGAACCAGGAGCAGCCAAGGAAGTCCAGGATAGCTCGTCCCAAGAGAAGGAAGATTGAAGAGAAGAGAACAAGAAGAATCTGAGAAGACAAGAGGGAGAGAAAGCAGAGATTGAGATGAAGCAAGCCAGTCTATGCTGAATCAAGACAAAGGAAGGAAGAAGTTTAGAAAACTGGTTTTCCAGTGAAACATCTTCAATAGAGCAACATTGATTCCCCTGTATCTTTTGGTTATGTTGTTACTATTTTGCTTCTATCTTGATTGTATTTTTTTCCTTTTCTTGGTTACTACAATCATATCACTTTGGTTGGTGCCTAACCGTGCTTGGGGGTGCGGTGAGGTGGTTTGCACAGAACTCCACTGTGCAGTTTTGGTTCTGGCTGACCAAAATGCTTGAGGAAGGGGTTCCTCTATAACGCCTGAGAATTTTCTATAATTTTTTTAGATTTAAATAGAATTAATCCTCGTTCATGCTATTTAGTTTTGATTCCGTCATTCTTTGCATTTACTACACTCTAAAGTTCTAATTCAGATTTATTTTACTGTTTACACCTCTATTTTACAGGTCAGCAACCATCCAACACGAGGCCCATCCTTTCTGGCCGGTCGAAAAGGGTGGAGGTTGAGAACCCCGATGTGGAAGGTGGTGGAACAGGGTGGTCCTTCTCTGTTCGTGTGGTTCTTTGGGCGGTTCTATCCAGACCGTTCGATTTACCAGGCGGCTCATCGAGGACCGTTTCGAAGCTGAAGCCTTCTTTCCCGCGTTCACTCCAGCACGGTGGAACGGCCCCTCGACAGATCGTTTAAAGATAGAGCGGTCGTCTTCCAGCCGTCCCATTTCCCGTGCTTATTTGGCGAGTGTCTCTCCCTTTTCTCAAGCGTGGGCATGTCCTTTTACACCCTGGCGCCTAGGTGGCGATCACGGTCAGTTCTTCTCTCCTACTCCTGTTCATTTGCTGGCATTCACGTTTACATTTTTAATAACATAAGCAAGAGGATTGAAGAGGAGAGACCAAAAAGAGGTAAAAGTAGGAGTCATTTTCCTGCCAACAATCGTGAGAGCAGGTTGGGTAAGACAAAATTGGGGAAGCAGGCTTCGACTAAAGGTCTAGGCCGTAGAGTTGTATTGCTTATCGCAGTGGGAGAGATGGATTTGTCCTAATTGTGGGCTTTGGCTGAAATGGCAAAGCCGAGAGATAGGATACCTGGAATATTTGATAGAGGGCTTTGGCCGAAATGGCTAAGCCAAAAGATGGGAAAGCTAAAATAATACGATAGCAGGCTTTGGTCAGGATGGCTAAGTCGAAGGGTAGGATATCTGCAATATATGAGAGCGAGCTTTGGCCGAGATGGCTAAGCCAAAAGATTGGGCATCTGAAATGTGTGAATGCGGGCTTTGGCCGAGATGGCCAAGCAGAAGGGTAGGATATCTTGAATATTTGAAAGTGGGCTTTGGCTGTGATGGCTAAGTCGAAGGATGGGATATCTGAAATATATGAGAGCGGGCTTTGGCCGAAATGGCTAAGCCAAAGGATGGGATAAGTGGAATATCTAATAGTGGGCTTTGGCTGAAATGGCTGAGCTAAATGATAGGATATCTGAAATATATGGAAGTAGGCTTCGGCCAAAATGGCTAAGCCAAAAGATGAGACATCTGAAATATATGAGAGCAAGCTTTGGCTGAGATGGCTAAGCCGCAAGATAGGGTAGCTGAAATGCACGAAAGTAGTTTTTCGTTGAGATGGCCAAGTCGAAGGGTTGGATATTCTGAATATATGAAAGTGGGCTTTGTCTATAATGGCTAAGCTGAAGGATGGGATATCTAAAATATATGAGAGCAGGCTTTGGCCGAAATGGCTAAGCTGAAGGATGGGATTACTGGAATATCTAATAGTGGGCTTTGGCTGAAATGGCTGAGCCGAAGGATAGGATATCTGAAATATGTGGAAGTAGGCTTCGGCTGAAATGGCTAAGCCGAAAGATGGGATATCTAAAATATATGAGAGTGGGCTTTGGTTGAGATGGCTAAGCCGCAAGATGCGGTAGCCTACCTCTATAGTATGTCAAGATTGAAAGTAGAATATGATAAATGTGGACTTGACAGAATGTCGATGTCAATGAGCTCGGCAAAGACATGAGGTCTAGGACAAAGGTGGCATGATCATCTAGAGGGGCCTAAGGACGGTATTCACCGAAGGTAGCTTCTTCTTTCATTGACCATCATTTTTTATCATCATTTGGATTATCATTTCATTCAATTTTTTTTTCATTTCAACATCATTCTTTTTATTCATTGTAGGGGTTGGATAGACTTTAAGATCTAGAGGGTGGGTGAATAGATCTAAAAGAGAGAAAGAGAGAAATGTGGATCCGAGTAGTCGGGAACCCTCACTGAAACAAATGAGGAGACTCGCTCGAAATCGAGAAGCGGATTTTAACAAGGAAAATTAATGAAAAAAATGATGCAAAAAAAAGAGAGAAAGAGAGAAATGTGGATCCGAGTAGTCGGGAACCCTCACTGAAACAAATGAGGAGACTCGCTCGAAATGGTGAAGCGGATTGTAACAAGGAAAATGAATGAAAAAAATGATGCAAAAAAAAGAGAGAAAGAGAGAAACGTGAATCCAAGTAGCCAGGAACCCCCACTGAAATAAATGAGGAGACTCGCGTGAAATGGTGAAGCAGACTGCAACAAGGACTAAGCCTTGTAGTCGAGAATCCCCATTGAGACATATGAGGAGACTCGCGTCGAACGGTGGAATATGCAATGGAATTATAATAAGGATGAATCTTAGTACCCAGGAATCCCCATTGAGACACACGAGGAGACTCGCGTCGAATGGTGAAATCTGCAACCAAAATAAACAGATGGGGGCTGTACGAAGCTACCAAAATCGAGAGCCTGAAACCCATGTGTAAGTGCTAGAGTAATCCTCGAGTGTTACTTAGAAAACCTGCAAATCCCTATATTTGGGGGACTTTGTTCACATTTGTACCTCCACGCCATAGAGAATTGTCTTGGGTGAAGATTGTAAGTTTGAGCTACGCATGCAAACCTTGCGATATCCTCTTGACAAGTGCACCACCCATTAGTTGTGCCTCGTGGCCCGCACTTCGTGTGCGAATCATGGGCAATGTCCCTATCCCGTCCCCTATTGAGGGAACTGCCTTATATATATTTATGCTATGCCTGCTAACGAATGCATGCATGCTTGAATAAAGAAATAAATAATAATAAAAAAGAATAAACTCAATTTTGACTATCACAGCCTGCCTTCTCAGTTCCAACTCGTGGAGCCCAATCGTGGCCCTCACGGCCTACTTCCTACCCTCACGGCTTGCTAATGTCCTAATCTCGGCTCTCATAGCCCGCTTCCCCGATCTCAGCCTTCACAGCCTACTTTTGTAACATCAACTCCGGCCCTTGTGGCCCATTTCTCCGGGTTCGGATTTTACAGCCGGTACCCCCGGCGCATTAATGAACAGAAAGATTCCCTCTACTCTAGATCAGAACTTCTGTCGGGCTAGAGAACTAAAAGATTCATTCCACTCTAGATCGGACTTTCTGTCTGACTAGAGAACAAAAGGATTCTTTCCACTCTAGATCGGACCTTTCGTCTGGTTAGAGAACAAAAGTTTATCTTCACTTTGGTTCGGATCTTCCTTCCGGCTAGAGAACTAAAAAATTCTCTCCACTCTAGATCGGACCTTCTGTCCGGCTAGAGAACAAAAAAGGATTCTTTCCACTCTAGATCGGACCTTCTGTCTGGCTAGAGAACAAAAGACTCTTTCACTCTGGTTTGGACCTTTCGTCTACCCAGAGAACAAAAAAAAACTTGTTTTGACACTCACCCCGTGTCTATGAATGAACCACGTCAGCTCCTGACAGCCCCTCGGTGTTGATGAACGAATTTGTAGCTTCTTTCACTCCGGTTCGGATCGTCCGTCCGGCTAGAGAACTAAAAGATTCTCTCCACTCTGGTTCGGACCTTCCATCCAGCCGAAGGATTAAAGAACCATTCATACAGTCGGTACCCCCGCACATTGAAGAATGAGATACCCTTTCATCCTGGCCTGAGCCTGCCATTCGGGTGATGAATCAACCCCCTTTCCTTGCGCTGACACCTGCCCATGCCAACAACTTAACCACCTCTCCATCCCCTTTCGGTGATGAATATCCCTTTGATTTGGACCTCCCGTCTAGGTTATTAAATGAATGAACTCTTCTCACGTCGAAGACGCCGACCTCGATCTATCTTGCCAACCGCGGCATCCGCACCGCGAATGTTCCGCTGGTGCCGGGGATCGCGATCCCGCATCAACTGGAAACGCTGAAGAAACCGCTGGTGGTCAGCCTGCATGCCACCCCGGAACGACTGATCCAGGTCCGGCAGAACCGGCTGTTGAGCATGGGCGCCGGTCCCGGCAACGATACCTATATCGACCGCCAGGCCGTTGCCGATGAGGTCGCCTATGCGCGGCGGTTGAGCGCCAAGTTCATCCTGGAGATGGAGGCTCAGTAGAGGCAGCCACATGGGCAGCACTATCTTGATCCCCTAGAGGTGCCCGAGGTGACCCCTCTGCCATGTTAGTCTCCCCAGGTAGAGAGAGAGGCCTTGCCTTCGTTTGATCAGCAGCTGTCCAAATGGATGTCACATCAAACATCAAAATTTTTTAACTATGATGAGCATGCACAAGGAAAAATATGCGAAGATACAGTGCATACCTAAAGTACGTACCCCGCTAGGCTCAATGAAGCTGGCAGTATTTGTCAACAACCCTGGGGCAAAAGGTAGTGCTGCTCCGTCAAACGCCCCTGATTCCAGGAGATTTGTATCAGCTATTGTCCCAGGCTTCACGGCTTTCAGATCTCCATCATAGTTCGACAGGTCTACATGTGGGACGGATTCAATAAGTTTTGAGAGCTCGTCTATGGAAGGGGCCGACTTGGCTGCTGCACAATGAGCAGCAAGATAAGCAAAGAAATCATAAACAAAATATGAGGACAATAGACTCCTAGAATTACCTAGGGTAATCCTCATCTCTCCACCTTCGGTGGAGCTCAATGAGGAGGAAGATCCCTCGCCAAAGGAAGAACTAGAAGTGCCTGTACTCGACGAGATGCTGGAACTTTCCTTGCCTAAAGACCCAGAGGATGAAGAGCCGTCCTTGCTAGAAGAGGACTCACCCCCTTCTTCAATAACAGAGAGAGTGGGCTGGATCCCGGAATCCCCTGTAAGCAATGTTGTATTAACAAACGTATACGCCATCTCTTCGGTATGAAAGGAGAGGGGAGGGGGTGTATAAGAAATTCTTATTTAAAGATGGGTAGTAGGGGCCCCCTCCGTATTAGGCACAGGAGAGGCAGCAGTCACTGGCGTGTAGTCATCAGCTGGAGGATTTAAGTCCTTAATGTCCAAGCTACATCAGGGATGGACTCACAAAGTGTAATCCCGCCTCTGTGAAGGCATTCCCCGGGCAAGGGGAGAAACTCATCTCAGATCAAACTTCAGGCGGAGCTACAGTAAGGAAAAAGTCATGTTTGCAACATTGCATACAAGTTACAATTGTAATCCAAAATGGAGCTTTCTCTCACTTACTGGAGACGTCCGCTCTAGCGGAGATCCTTCTCCAGGACGAGGACAAGAAGAAGGCCGAGTGTCATCCTCTTGGCTTTCAGCTCGCGGCCTCTTCTCAGGAACATTAACCCAGTAGGAGCTGCATCCAGAGAAACCTCCTGTGGGTAAACCCCGTCCTCCTAGCCACTGGCATGGTCTACAAACAATAAGGGATCGCATGTGATGAGCATCTCAAATTGCAGAACAAGAAATAAAAAACAGAAACAAGGTCAAGTTGGGTAATCAAGCAAATACCTGACGCCCCTATGGCTCTCTCAGGCCTCAAGATGATCTGCTCAAGCTTCAATCGGAGAGCACGAGCCACCTTGTTCACAATGTCCAAGATGGCATTAAACCTCCAGCTCAGAAATGTACTCCATTGGGCCGGCGCAACCCACTGCATTGATCACATGAGCTCTCCACTCCACAAAAGCACTACGTGCAATGCCCCCTCAGGGACTGGCTGTGACAACTGGGACTTGCTCTATAACCTGCAGTCGAGAAAGCTCTATTCTCCTCTTCCTCTGCCGCTGAAGAAGTCTCCTCCAATAACTAGATCAAACAAAAAATCTCTAATCGATTAGGTCTTGCATCAGTTAAGACAACTCTGATGCGCCAAAAGTACCAGAGGAAACCAGGTGGGTGGTGAATGAAAGATAAAAGGATATCACTGATAATAATTTAGCATAGCTGGCATACACTTGCAGACATAGCTTGAATTCTGCCAGGCAAGGAAAACGCAATTCTCTTGCCTCTCTGGAGGAACTGTTTGCAAGCCAGCAGCATTGTAACATGGGCCAAAGTGGTGGGTGAGGAAGAAGCAACCAAATAAATCATATCTCCATCCGAGCACCAAACCCGCTTTCTTACCATATTTTTAATAGGAAAGCTGTCTTTCACATTGTCATGCTTCTCTCAGCTGCATGTTCTTTTCCCCGCTTTCTTTGTAGATGGATGGTGGCAAGAGCGTACCTGATGAGGAGATCCCTGACGGTACCGGTTGTTGTTTCTCAGATTTGAAGAGGACACTTGATGAAGAAAATGTAATCATGGGGATATACGTGGTGAAAATGCAGGGAAGCCGAAGACTTTTTCACACCAGGATCAGAGAAGACAAAATGTGTATGAAACAGTCAAAAGAAATTTCTGACAAATTAGTGATTAAAAATACACTTCTGCATTCTTTTGCGGTTACATCAGTAGATCCCATGAGGGAGGAGCATAGAAAAATGTGGGATATATTACAGAGACGGTGGTAACTACAACCCAGAATTCAATTCCGAGTGCTGCCCAACAAAAAAAAGGATGGACCAACTGGAACATAAATTACAACTCCTGTGCACCTCTGTCTACGGTATCAAATGTGTCAATTGGTGGTACGTGTGTTTTATTGGCTAACAAGTTGGGGGCTGAAGTTGCTTAAGCCGCTGAACCACTTGCTTCATGGTTGGCCTAATGGAGAGTGAATCAACAGTACACATGACAGCCAGATGTAATGTCTCCACCAAATCATCATGAGGCCCAACATCCCATAGCCCCTCGGTGAAGAACTCCCGAGCCCGCCCTTGCCGAAGCAGCATGCACGCCCAGGCCACAATGTTGAAGCCATTCCCATATGGAGAGAAAGACGGATCCAGGGCTTTCTTGTCTGACATCAGCTCCAACAGTACCACACCATAACTGTACACATCAGCCTTATCAGAGACACGGCAAGTCATTGCGTACTCGGGGGCAACGTACCCAAAAGTTCCCGCCACGCCTGTGGTCGCATGGGTCTCTGAATTCCCCAAAAGCCTGGCCAATCCAAAGTCCGAAAGATAGGCATTAAACTCATTGTCCAACAGTATATTGCTTGGTTTCACATCTCGATGAAGGATGCGGGGAACACAATGGTCGTGCAGATAAGCAAGAGCCCGTGCAACATCCAGAGCAATCTTGTGAAGCATCCTCCAGTCTACAGCTCGCTTGGACCTCTCTTGTATGAATTTCTCCAGGTTACCCCCCGGCAAATAGTTGTAGACGAGGAACATCTCTGACTCGCTGACATGGTACCCGATCAGAGTGACAAGATTTGGGTGGCGCCACCTCCCGAGCGTCTTGATCTCTGCATGGAACTGCTGAACCCCTTGAAACCTTCCCACTGAGAGTCGCTTTATTGCAACCAACACTCCAGGGGCGATCTCGGCTTTGTATGTGGCTCCGAAGCCTCCACTCCCGATGCAGTTGCTGGCATTAAAACTCCCGGTTGCTCGCACAACATTCTCATAAGTTAATGGGACCCCAATGTCTGTGAACAGGGTGACTTCTCTTCTTCCGGATGACTGAGCCGCAGAGCGAGGGACACACTTCCTCGTGTATACGTACAGGACAATCAGAGCCAACAAGACGGAGAAGATTGCAGCTGCAGAAGTTATTGAGGCGATCTCGATGGAGCTGAACCCACTGCCATTCTTGGTAGGTGCGCTCCCGGGTGGAGAAGTAACATATGACATTGAGTTCCCACTCCGTCCTTGCACATCGGATGGTGGAATTGAGAAGGATGATACATGGCAGGACTGCAGAAATGGGTTCCCATGGGTACCATCACAAATCATTCTATTTGCATTCAATGGCATAGGCCCGGACAGGTTATTGAACGAAACATTAAAACTCGACAGCGATGTCACGTTGGTGACCCCAGAAGGGATCTTCCCCGAGAGCTTGTTATTGTTGAGCAGAAGAACAGAAAGATTTCTCAAGTTCACAAGCTCATCCGGGATCTCACCTGTAAGAGCATTTGAAGAAAGATCCAGAACCTTAAGAGAGTGCAACTGTCCCAAGCTGACGGGGATGCCACCAGTCAGGTTATTTCCCGCCAGCAGGAGATACCGCAAGCCCTTCAACTGGCCAAAACGTGCAGGAATCTGGCCCCGCAGTCCGTTCCTGCTCAAGTCGAAACCAAGAAGAGAATCTAACAAACCCAGACTTGGGGGGAGTTCTCCGGTGATCCGATTCCCAGCCACATCTAAAAACCTAAGACATCCACACAAAAAACCAATATCTGCAGGAATTTCTCCAGCAACTATGTTGTTGCTGATCTTAATGAACAACCCATTCAGGTCCTTGCACTTGTCAAATAAACGGCCAGGAAATGACCCAACCAGATAATTCCCATCTGCCAGAAATGCATAATTTGTCTCTTTCTCCAATCTCCCTGCGATAATAGGTAAAGATGGCAATGGACCTGTGAAATTGTTCTCTGCAAAGCTATGGAAAACCATGGAGTCACCGGACCCAAACAACGACAAGGAGCTTCCAGCACCAGCTCTGTAAGTAAAGAACGAAGCATATGCAGATGCCAGGTCGTAAGGCAGGAACTTGGATGGCGGAGGGCAAGCACTGCGAGAAAATCTCGGGATCGAACCAGATAGTTGATTTCCGCTAACATCAAACACATACATACATGGCACAGGGAGCCCTTCTTTCACCCAACCCGTCAGCTTGTTGGAACTCAAGTTCAAATGCTTTAGGTTGCTGCATTGCTCGAAAACTTTTGGAATCTCACCTATGAAGAGATTTTGGCCCAGATTAACCACCTCCAAGCTCTCACAGGGACCCCAGTTGCTCGGGATCGCCCCTTCCAGTGTTGACCTCGGCGCCCAGAGCACCCTAAGCTTCGGGAGACTGGTGATGCTCTCTGGAATCCCACCCTGGAAGTAGTTGAAGTCGTCCCCAACGCCATTACTCAGATCCTCCCCAACAGTGACAGGACTGTACGGGTTCGAGAGAACAAGAACAGACAGCTGCACACAGTTGCCCAGCTCGGCGGGGACGAAGCTACTGAGGCTGTTCCTCGACACGTCCAGGACCTGGAGCTTCCTGAGCCGCCCGATCTCTGCGGGGAGGACGTCCTCCAGCAAGTTGGAGAACAGCAGCAGGGTTCGGAGCTCACTGCAATTCCCAAGACTACTGGGGATGCCCTGCACCAGAAAATTCCCCGACAGATCCAAATGCTCGAGACTCCTGCACCCGCCGCCGATCCCGCCGGAGACGGGCCCCTGCAGCTGGTTGAAGGCCAGACGGAGCTCCCTGAGCTTGGGGAGGCCGCCGAAGAAGGCGGGGACCGAGCCATTTATCCCGTTGCGGGAGAGGTCCACGACCTCCAACCCCGAGCACTCGGCGAGGGAGAGGGGGATCTCGCCGCGGATCTGGTTGGCCGCCAAGTTGAGCACCCGCAGCCCCCAGGGGAACCGGGGAGGAAGAGCCCCCGAGAGGGAGCTCCCTTCCAAATCCAGCACCTCCAGCTTCCGTAGCCCCCAGATCTCGGCGGGGATCTCGCCCCGGAACCCGTGGAAGGGCAGCCGCAGCACCCGGAGCTCCGACAGCCGCCCCACCGCGGGGGACAGCCGCCCCGCGAGCCCCGCCGGCCGATCCGGGCATATCCCCCGGAAGGGCCCCGATCCGCGCGGGGCGGCGCCGGCTCCGCAACCCCCGGGGACGTCCAGCGCCGCGACCCGCCCGGCGGCGTCGCAGGAGACCCCGGGCCAGGAACAGGGGTCGGAGGAGCCGGACCAGGGGGAGAGGAGGCCGGCGGGGTCGGAGGAGACGGAGGCCTTGAACTGGAGCAGGGCGGCGCGGTCGGCGTCCCGGAGTGGGACGGGGGAGCAGACCGGGAGGAGGAGGAGGAGGGGGAAGACGAGGTGGGAGAGCGCGGAGGTGGCGCCGCCGGACGGCCGCCGGTGCCGCCTCATCCCCGACGGGCCGCGCATTGCGGGGGAGGAGGAGCAGCAGCAAGAGGAGGGGGGAAACCCTAACCCTAATTTCTCCGGTGTTGGGGAGTGGGGGAGGAGCAGGAGGAGGAGGAGGGCCGAGTGAGATGATGGTCTAGGGGTTAGTTCCCAAACTTGATTCCTCTCGAATTGGTTTAACTCTTCATGCATGGCACTTGCCCCTCTGAGCCTCCATCGACCTCCATCACCTTCCTCCAGCATCCCACAAGTACCAGCCTTCCATTCCCATTGTAGTCCCTTCACCCCTTCCCACCACTATCAGCCCCTATCCCTAACCTGCTCAGTCCAGTTCACAAGTAGCAACAGAGGTCCGAGTTGCAGATCCTGTCCCAGAGTCGTTCGGCAACAACCGGAGGTGCACCATATATCGACGGAAAGCTCGTCAAGAAAGCTTCGCAGCTGTGGTGGTCACACTGGCATCCGACATCCCTGCTGCCCGGAGGCCTCATTCTTGACCGACTGCACAGATCAGGACCAGTTGGCAACCTGAGACGAGTTCCTAGAGCTCCCACGATTGCATCCCACAACTTCTGAAGGTGCCGCTTGGCCGAGGACTTCTACAACCAGTCGGCGCCCATCAGTAAAATGTGGCATCTAGTTCCACATCCGGAGGAGCATCTTCCAATTTTCTTCCCCCAGGTGCGCAGAATAGGTCCCTCTGGACCTGACCTGACCCCCCCTCACTCAACGGGCTCCTCCTCGTCGCCCCGACATTATCTGGTGCTCCCCCTGGCTGCTGCTCGAAGAAGACTCATCCACAGTCGTCCTCGACTTGGTCCTGCCATGATTAGACTTCGAGAGCGGCCGTGGCAGCTACAACTAGCTGCTGCTACACCCGAGGATCAGCTTGAGACAGAGCGTAGAGAGCCTGTTCCAGGAGCCACCCCAGCCGGTGACGACAACCCGCTCATCCACGAAAATTCTCCAGCGTACCAGGGCCTGTCAGTGATGATTCGGCACTAGTTTCGGTGACTTCTGAGCTCTCGGTGACTTCCGAGCTCGGTGGAGTGCACAGCGGCGACTACAGCGACTCACTATCCTATAGTCCCAGACTTGGACTGAACTGGAGAAGTGCTCGCCGGGCACTAGTTTTAGCTAATCTCCCCGCCTCGCCTGGCCGGCTTAGCACCCCTCCCTGTGTGGAGGTAGTTTTGATGAATCATGCTTCTCCGCCGCGCCGATACGCCCGCAGAAATGGACGAGCATTACTGGCGCGACATGTGAGGCCCCGACCGCTGGCCCCTCCCTCGTCAGCGGTCATTCCCGGCGGCTTCTGTCGTCTCCTCCCGACAAGGGAGCCGCCGGGACCAACACCTTCAACCTGGGCAGGCCACCCGCGAGACGCAGAACGACAGCGTGGGCGGCCTGCCCGATGGAAATGGGATCGGTGGCGGCGTCCCCCATTTCCGAAGAAGTGAACGGCGGATCTGAGGCGTCCTTGCCTTTGCCCCTGCCTCTGAAACCGCCGCTCTTGTGCATCCGTTGCCTCCTTGAACAAGGCAACAATCACACGGAGAAATTGTCTTGCGTGACAGATTCAATGAAACGGAAAACACGATGAGCGTCGCATACATCACAGAGGCAAAGACGATGGCGCGCTTCCTGCTCAAGCGGGAGCACCGCGGTCCCGGCGACACGATCGAGGCTGCGTCGCATCGTCTCCAAACGAAATTCAAGGTCCCGGCATCGATCATCATGCGGCTCTGGAACAGGCCGGTGAAGGACATGCTGCTTTCCAACTTCATGTCGCTGGCGACGGCGTACATCAAAGCTAACGCCAGAGTAGAGAAGGCTTACGAGCATGAAAAAGCGCTTGCGGTTAACCCGACGATTTTGCGCCTGGCTGCTGCTTTGGCTGGCGAGGAAATTGGGGCTGACGCGGAAGGCGAGGGCGCCTGAATGACCTGTCTCACCGACCCGCAGGAAGGACAGGGGAGGCGCGCATGAGCGAATATGACGCCCGCAAGGATTCGTTCGAAAGCTACAACGACGCCATCGCCGCGCAGCGGGTGAAGCTGCTCCATGAGCGCTTGCCGGCGCCGATCGAATTCCTCCTTTCAATTATTTTTCATTTTGTTTACATTTTTTCCAGTTCCCTCTGAGTGTGTTCAGAGGATGGGAGAGCAATCTCTGGAGTCCCCTCTGAAGATTCAGAGGAAGCGACATCTCTGACCTCTGATTGCGTGAATTGCAGGGTGCAGTTCACCGGGTTCCTTCTGCAGTAGCAGAGGAAGGGAGGTTGTTCCTCTGGGTTCCTTCTGGATTCCCAGAAGAAGCGAGGAAAGTGTTCCTCGGGGTAAAGCTATGTTTAGTCGTTGTTGCAGACTGAGTCTGCTGGTTCATTTGCTTTGAGCAAGGAAGCCTCACCCTGGAAGAGTGAGGGGTGGATGTAGATTGCAGATTACAATTGAACCACCTAAAAACTCTACTGTCTATTGCATGGTTTGTTTTGCTTGGCAATTTAGTGTCTGCTACCTTGACTAATCGGTATATTAAAATATGTAGCTAGAAGGTTAGGTCAGGGCTATCTGGAATGCTGCCCCTTGTGTGAGGAGATTCTTGGATCAAACCTCTGCCTCGTACCGAGGTCAATCGCTGTAAGCATGCTAGGCTGCTAAGGGTGAAATCATTCTGTTGATCTCCTTGTTCGCTCTCGTTGTGTCTCCAACACTTCTCTCCGCACACATAATCACTGTTGGTTTGTCTGATCTGGTGCGTCGGTTCAAATTAGTTTGTTACTATCGAGCTTCTTGATCATGCACGCTAAGCTCATTGCATTACTTTCTACATGCTTCCTGGATGATTGTTTGTCTGATTCGTACTTGTGCTCATATTAGTGTCATTGTTAGCGCATCTATCCACTTTTCTCTTAGAGTTGTAATTTGCCAATTTTTGGGAACAGATATATTCATCCCCCCTTCTATAACTGCTACTCTAGTCTGTCATCCTATCCATATGCTTCATTAGAAGCTACATTTGTTTAATTTCACTTCTACCTCACTAAGTCATTGTAATTTTGTCTTTTCCTTGTGTTTTCACTTTTTTTACATCAATTCAATCTCATTTCTGCATTGTTGTGCTGGGTGCACACAAGGTGTTTGTGCACAGGTCATATGTGTGCACAGTCTATTCTGGGAAACTAGAACTGTGAGGATCAACTCCTCGTTGATTATTGTGCAGTTGGTTTTTGATTTTGTTGGGTGCAAGATCAAATTTGTGGATAGTTGGGTGCTGTTGATGTTCCCTCTATGTTATCAGAGGAAGGGAGGATCAGTTCCTCTGGTTATTGCATCAGGCAGTGGGTCTGATCTTGCTGGGTGCAAGATCAGGGTGAGGGATTTGTCCCCCTCAAGTCAAGCTGTATGGCAGCGTTGGTTCTCTGCTATTTTGCTTAGTGCAAGGGAAGCCTTACTCAGTTGAGTAAGGGGTGGACGTAGGTCTACGGGTTTGCAGACTAAACTACCTTAAAAATCCTCCATGTAGTGGGCTGAGAATTGTGTGATTGATCTATTTCTTCTATCTCTCATTCACGGGATGGTTTGCTCATAATTGTGTCTAATCGTTATTTGAACTCCAACACTTTCAGTACTGATTCTACACACACCCATTGGGTGTTCGATCTGGGCTTAGTATGAGCTACATTCTGGTTTAGCACATTCTGTCTGAGCACACTATTATTCCACTTTTACAATTGATTATCTGATCGAATAGCTTTTAATTGGGCATATTTTTATAGGGATCTATTCACCCCCCCTCTAGATCCATCTTGGTGCACTAAGGTCGACGAATGCCCTAGGCACGCCCAAATCCTCGATCTCATTGAATCTCCACCCTCTATGTGATCTAATTCTCCTATAAATAGTCGAGTTATTTTGTTCTGCGGAGAGAGAAATTTTCCTTTAACCCTAGACCACCCCTTTTCACTCTAATAACCCCTTAACATAGTTAATCCCATACACTAATTATTTTCCTGAAATTGAGATGTAACAACTGATCCTCTCTTCTTCAACGACTTGTTGGCTTGCTTGATGAGTCAGAAGAAGGGGAGATATCTCTCTACAACACTGGACAAGAATTGGGTAAGGGCTGCCACACGACCAGTGAGGCACTGCACGTCCCTTACCCACTCTGGACGCTTCATCTCTTGCACCACTCAGATTTAGTCAGGGTTTGCTTCGATTCTATGGTGGGTTACTAAGAAATTGAGGAACTTACCTGACTTGACTCCAAACATGCATTTGTTTGGGTTAAGCTTCATGTTGTACTTTCAGAGCATTGCAAACATCTCTGCCAAGTCCTGTAAGTGTTTAGCTATTGAAAGGCTCTTAATGAGCATGTCGTCGATGTAAACCTCTATGTTGCGACTGATCTGAGCATCGAATATATGGTTGACAAGACGTTGGTACATTACTCTAGTGTTCTTCAACTCGAAGGGCATGTGCGTGTAGCAGTAGAGCCCATGGTCGGTGATGAAGGTAGTCTTATCCTAGTCGAGTTTGTGCACGTTGATCTGATGATCCAGAAGTATGCATCTAGGAAGCTCAGCATCTCGTGCCTGCCCATGGCGTCGACTAGATGATCAATCTGTAGTATCAGAAAGCTATCCTTTAGGGTGGCCTTGTTGAGATATGTGTAGTCTACGTACAAACGCCACTTCTCATTACTTTTAGGGACCAAGACTGCATTGGCGACCCAGTTTGGGTACTGAGAGGGTCGTAGGAGTCCCGAAAGTAGTTTCTCGCTCACCTGCTCCTTTATGATTGTCTGTCGCTTGGGGTTACAACGTCTCCTATGTTATTGAACTAGGTGGCAGCTATGATCCAATTTTAGCTGATGGGTGATGATTTCTGATGGGATTCCAGGGAACTCATCCTCAGACCAAGTAAACACATCTTGATTTTCGACCAGGAAACACTTGTAGTCTTCCTTCTCTTGCTCGGACAACATGGCATCAATGCAAAGAGTTCTGCTCGGATCCTCCTCCACTTGGATGAGACAAAGATCTTAAGTTGGTGTGCTCTCTTTGGGCCCGGGGTCCCCCATCCTTACCTTCTTTTTGGGAGGAGCCTCCTCGGCTCGTCTTTCTTTGGTGAAGATCAAGTAGTACCTCTGAGACTCTCCCTGATCATCTCAAACCTTCCCTACTTCTTGACGAGTGGGGAATTTTAGCTTCTGATGGTAGGACAAAAGGATGCCCCTCAGTATGCCGAGGATGCCCCTGCCTATTATGGTATTATATCTGGTCATTCCGCACATGACCATGAAGTCAGCCAAGAATGTTGCATCCCCGGGAGTAACTTCGAAAGTGATCGGCAGGGAGATATGCCCCTCGGGGAGGAAAGTTGTGTAGAAAAGTAATACAAAGGCGTGTGCAATGGCGTTATTCATGACCTATCCACATCCATGAGGACAAGGCAGTCGTAAGAAATCACATCATGGCCACTTCCATTATCAATAGGAATCCATTGTACAATACATTGATTGAAGGTCGCAGAGACTACAATGGCGTCAGAGTGGGGGGTGGTTACGCCTTACAGATCGTCATTTGAAAAAATGATCAGATCCATATGGCAGTCCTGAGCAGTGGAGTCATGATTGCTCTCGCCACTGTAATCCACTTGGTTTACCCCGGACGCGTACCTACGATGTCTCACGGTGTTGTCTCCTCCCGACGTCGACTGTAACGCCCCGATTTTCCCGGATCTGAGTCCATGAGGTTTCGAAGAGCCTTTGTGGGACCCAAAGTGCGTTTTGAGCTTTACCCGTGTTTTTGGTTGTTGAGTCTGCGAAACTCCGTGCAGAGTGAGCCGTTATCTGAGGTGAGTCCAGGTGAGTTATTTCTTGGGTTTTCTATTTTTGAGTTTGATAACTTACTCTTACCTTAGGAATAACTCATTCCATGTGAAATGGTAGAATGAGTTATTCTTAGAATAAGGGTCTTAACCCTAACCGACCCTAGATAACTTAACCCTGCTACCAAACTCGGTTAAGGGTGAGTAGGTAGAATAACTCATCCCATTCGCCCCTTATTCTGTTATCAAAGTCGCTCTTATAGAACTATGATCACATCCTCTTGTGGTGTGGATCATGTAGAATCACCCTCAGTGCCACGTATGTAGTACTAAGAGTCAGTCAAACCACCACTAGCACCACTACCACTAGCACCACCATCACCATCACCGGGAGGCTAAGTGCTATCATTTTCAGCTAAATCATCCCCAAAATTAGGACTCCTACACAGCTCACTATCTAAAGGAATTGGTGTCCCATCATCCATATAATTAGGATCAAATTTTGACAAATCTACTAGTAACATTGGGTCTAATGCTAGACTTGGAGTCTAGGATGGTGTGTCTGAGAGGGGTAGAGTGGCAGATGTATTATATTTATTTACTTTGCTTTTGATTGAGAACCACCCCCTCTTGCCGGTGGACTCCTTTTGACCCTTCTTCTTTTGTGTGACCCTTTGCTAGGTTGCCAAGCCTCTGATGAACCATGCCCCTAGGAGGCTGGGATATAGTGTGACCCCTAGAAGGTTGGGATGCAGTGTGGCCCTACAAGGGTAAAATGTAGTGTTGCCCCTAGAAGGTTGGGGTGTAGTGTGGCCCTTGATATGCTCAGCTGAAGATCGTGTAGCCATAGGTTGAGAGAGTGTGAGAACTAGACCTTACATCAATCTCTCAAACTCGACATCATCATCATATGCACCATGGCATCCAAATGTGCCAGCATCCCCTAAAATGATGTCTGCATCCAGGTTTATGTCATCAACATGTATATGAGGCTGATCATCATCAACATGCTCTCCTACTACCTCAAGTCTCTTCGGCACTAGGTTGTTCTCTTGTTGTAGTTGTAGCTGAAAATGTGTTGGGACAAGGTGAGTCATCGGGATCATCTCCCTCTTCATCAAGCTCAAGCTCACCACGCTCTATTGTTGATCTTGCAGCCAATGACTCCATAGTATCTTCATCATCTCGTAAGTAATCTAGGTTAGTAGGATCAAATGAGCCCTCCCATTTCCTGACATCCATTTGAAGGTATCTAGCCCTCAACCTAAGATTTTAGTGCACGTTGTCACACCCCGCTAAAGCGGAAGCATGGAGTGTGGTGATACATATATTTAGCCTTGAGTATTCCTGGATAACATGATTATAACCATTCCATGACATAAAATCATCCACGCTTATCTACACATTAAGAAGAGAAATTAACAAGGGCCATTCTCATTCATAATCCATACATAATGTAGAAGTGTCATATTACACAATCCCACCTAGTTAACTAAAACCGGATAGAACTCAAAGCATCCCCAAAGAGAACCACAACCACTAGCATGATGAACAATCAAAAATCAAGCTTCACACCTTCAAATACAATGCTTCTGTTACTCAACTTTGATAGCCCGACTACGGGTCTAATTTGCACGTCCACCCTCACCAGTCGGCACCTAAAAGTAGGTTACGAAACTGACTGGGTATAACAACTCAATAGAACTCCTAGTACCACCACAACACTTCACCCCACTAACGCAATACCTATACATTCTATAGGATTCATAAAATTGTAACACTTGCATATATAATTTATCTTTTCATGTTATACAGATATAGTTAAGTGCAACTACTTGATTCAGAACTTTAAGCAAAAAGATCTAGTAAGCTAATTAATCAGAATTGGTTTAGGTGAAACAGGATCTTCATCCTGATTTGATTTTAATGACTCATAGTGTTGCCATCATCAAAAAGGGAGAGAATGTTGTGTCCCTATGTTTTAATGATGTCAAAACTATAAGTCATGTATACTTTATACATGGATAATCTATGTGAAGACAGATTTGATGAAGATTTATGCATGAGCATTTCACATGTTTTGATGAAATCATGCTCTTCATAAATACATGTATCTTCATAAGTTTTATGAAGACGGGATTAGATTTGGACAAAGAAATGGTCAGAAGAGTGAAAATCAAAGAGCAGACTGAACAGCAAGTTATCACTGATAAATGGCCAGTTAAAGGTGTAAAATATCAACTTAAGGTGAATAATAGGTTGTCAACAGTGATAAATGGATAGCCAACTGAAGATATGAAGAAATGAGCTAGTTGCGTCAACGCAGTACTGCTAATGAGTCGACGCGGGTGTTGCCAGAAGCCCTTTGAAACAAGAAGAAGAATACCACAAGCCTACGCTAAAACATGTCATGTTAAGGGTGTAAAATAGCTAGCTAGCAGTGACAAATAGGTACCTAAGGGTAAAAAATAGGTGCCTAAGGGTGAAAAATAGATGGGCTGGCTGAAATCAAAGAAACCATAGAAGGAAAGTCGACTCCACAAGGCGCTCGAGTCGACTCCAGTCTCGTTGAAGCTAAAGAAAAGAAGAGTCGAGCCTGATTAAGCTCGGACTCCATGAACTAAGCTCGGACTCCATGAACTAAGTTCGTACCTGATAAAGTCAAGCTCGGACTTAGCTCAAATTCATGCCAGCAAGTCCGGACTTCATGCCAACAAGCTAGAAGTGATGAAACCGAGCTTGAAAGTTCAGATTACTGGGGGAAATCAAAGCTCTGTCTACGCACTGTCACCATGAAGACAAGTCACACAAAGGCGACAGTCTTTCAAGATTAAGGGTGAAAAATAGATGGCTAACAATGACAAATAGGTCTATATGGGAGAAAAATACCTTCCTAAGGGTGAATAATGGATCGACAGGCTAAAAGCTTTGAAGGGCGCAGAAGTAGCGTCGACACAGCGCTAGATAAGCATCAACGTAGTCAATTAAGGGTTACGACAATCAGTCAACATGCCAGCAGAAGCAAGAAGCTCAGTCAAAATTGACTTTTGTCAAAGTCAACGTTAGCCAGAGTGATTCCAGCAAGTTTAAACTTCAGGTTGACCAAGTCAAAATTGACTTAGTCCAAGTCAACAACATCAAAGTAACCCAAGGGTAGTCAAGATGGCACCAGTAGTAAAAAACAACAATCAGTCAATATTGACCTCAGTCAACTTAACCTCTACCAAGAGTCGAAGTTGAAGTCAAGAATCATGTAGTCAAACTCAAGGAGAATCATCGTTGAACAAAGGTGACAGATAGAGCCCCAACGGTGTATAATATATGCCTAAGGGTGACAAATAGGTACCAAGGAAACAATGGCGACAATCAAGGCTAAGAAGAAAAGAGCAAAAGGTGATGGCTCCGGGCGATAAGGGTGAAAAATAGAGGCCAAGGCTGAGAAATGGACAACAGGGTTGAAGGGGTTGAAAAATGAAGAAGGAGAGTCGACACCATGACACCTTGAAGTCGACTCTATTAGCAATGAAGCTTCTAAAGACTAAAGAAGATCTTTAGCGACGGAATAAGGGTGAAAAATAGGTCCTTAACACTATTAAATAGGCTTGTAAAGGTGAAAAATAACTTGTTAAGGGTGACAAATAGGTTGCTAGTATAGAACAAGACCCGAACACATAAGGATCACTTGGACTGTCTTCGTGTCTTTAACTCCAATGATTGGCACGTGATCTTGGACAGGCTCGCTTTCAGATGATTCCAAGGATGAAATATTCTTCATTGCTAGGTGGACAAATAAACAAATAAACAATGCAAAGGAGAATAACATAAATGAAATAAGAACAAAGAATTAAAAGAAGAGGTGCATTCATTCATCTAAAATAATAACAAAAATAAATCAGAGGTGCATTCATGCATCTAAAATAATAACAAAAATAAATCAAGAACAATGAACATGACTGTGCCCACTTCGGGCTCTCACCTCCTCTAGATCCGAGTATGGGGAATATCAATGATGCCCGACAAGTCGTGCCCGGACTTCGGGATTCATCCCAGTGTGGCCGTGGCATGACTTCGCCCCAGGCCAATAATCCACTGCATTTGATTCCTTTCGATCGGGTTTTGACCGCATTCTCTCATTTCTCAAACATCAAAGTTGCCACACCCCAGCATACATTGTCCCGATAGTATATGAGTCTGCTCGAACACGGTCATACCAAGCCCACCTCATGGGTCCATATGTGTACACCGTAATACTATGCGCAGTCTCAAAATAGAAAAAAGGCTCTGATAACTCTCGAAACAAGAGAGACATTGTCAAGATCTCCCTCAAAGACATGAATAAATGATCAAATAAACACTAAACAATAAAACTAAATACTGCTACCCTGTATGCTTGCATGATCTGCTTCTCTGGTATATCGAATGGTGATTAGCGGAAAGTCAGGTTATGCCCGGTCCGAGGCTTTCACTATGCATGATGGTGATCTTCGGATCTAAGTTCTCCGCCTTGTACTGGGAACCAGTTTAATAAATAAATACCACATATTGTGTGCTTGCACACAATCACATCCTTCATATGTATTCTATGGGCCTCATGGTCCTTCTATTTTGGCGAGTAATCAAGGGTTTTCTCTCTTCTGGAGAGATGTAATTAACATCGTATCGTTTATGGTATGATGAGTTTCGAATGCCGACATGAACCTCACATTCGTCTAACCAAGTCAGATCGAGCGCACAATAAATTTATCACATATGTGACTGGCACGCCTACTCATTTTAAAAATTCGCTCCACCAAGTTGGCACGCCCGGTGGGACTCAACCTCCCTTCATCTTTTCGTCAAAATAGAGGGACCATGGGGCTCCCACTCACATACTAACTATTTACTCATCTTGCTTTTCCTTTTTTCACAGGTTGAAGCAATGACGAGCTAGTTGTCTAGACTTTTCTTCAGCCCCCAGATCGTGGTCGGCCATGCTGCATACGGTGATCTTGCCATACCAACTACCTTTGGCAACTTTCTCCTGGTTGTTGGCTTCCTCAATTTCCTGGGAGTTGCATTTGCGAGTCTTCTGGACGTGGAGAGCTCAGAACCCGCAAGGATGACTAACAACAAACCTACGACCCACCAAAGTGAGGGTCGGATCAAGAAAACTTGGCTAAAGAGTCCGGTGATCGTGAGCCGCCACGTTCACCATATTGCCTGCCCAACTGGGGCAAACAAGAAGAAGCCCGCTAGGGGCAACAAGAAGAGCTCTAGAGCGAGAATTGCTGCTGCTCCCCGGAGTTGATTCTCAGCATCCGGGAAATCTATGTTGATCGGGGGCATCCAAGTCTATTTCAATGGCTGCAGTGCTGAAGTTCTGCCAGACCGGGTCATCCCAACAGTCCCCACCCATAACACCTTCCAAGTGCTAGCAAGCCAGAGGGTGATTTTTAATGACAACAAACTAGGGAGGCCAAACTGATATTACCAAAATTAAAGCAAATGTGGGTTCCCAAGAGGACCCGAGATGCTGCAGCAGCTTTGCAGAACTTCAATAATTCTACTGATGTCTGACTACAAAGTTATGCATGCGGAGGAAGCCATAGCTACAACTCCTCCATCCACTGTCAGGGTCTGTGCAAGACAGGCTGACATTTCTAAATATTCAAGGAATCTCAATGAAGTGGCCACATTCGACGCGGGGTGCGCGACCGTGGAGAGCTGGCCGAGGCGGGGACACGTTGGAGTGATCAGGACGCGTGATGGGGCGACGGATTGAGCGTGGCATGCCGCGATCCCTCGGTGGATTCTGAGAAGGCGTGGTTCGTGATTCGACAGTTTTCGATGCGATTTAGTCACTTCGACACATGGTTTCTTCGGTGGAGGTAGGGAGACAGATCACCTACTTCTCTTGCACATTTTCCCAGAAGTTTTACATCGCTCGGTGCTAAAATGGGCGAGTTTGGTCTCGTTTAGGTAAAACTTTGGTTTTGTGGACTTCATAGGGTTCGTCAAAAAATGGTGACAATTTTTAGATTAGTTGGTGTCAAACGACTCCCTGTAATGTCAGCATTCCATAGTCGCTAATCTCGTGTCGATTGGCAGTCATTTGGGACCGTTAGGAGCCTGGGAAGTCCGGTGGTTCCATTTGGGTCGATTTGAGGAAATCGCCTGTTTCTCACCGTTTCTCAATCGATCTGACTCCCGTCGGAGTCTATGTGTTGTACATCATCGTTATGGTTGTATCCCCTTCATTTCGGAATGAATGGGGGGTGGAAAGGCCACGATCGGGCCGATCCCATGGTTTGTTCACCGTGATGCCTACGCGGTTTAACAGTAACCGCTCAGTGTCTTGCGCGGCTGGCTTTGGACTATTTAGTCTAGGTCAGTTGGGTGCCTACGCGGTCATGCTATAAGGCGCCCTGTGTCTGACATGGCCAGATAGGAACCATTCAATTCCCTTGAACGGTTGGACTCAACCGTTCTGTCCTCCTTTGTGTGTTGAACGGCTCTATCCTGGTCGTTCTACCTCTTGAGCAGTTGCATGCTAACCATTCAGTGGCTTAAGGCCATTCGAGGGGTGATTTTCCCCCAACCGTTCAGTGCCCTTGAGCGTCAGTCCCTGACCATTCTGACCGGTTTGACCGAGCTACTATAGTAGGTCAGTAGGCGTGGGTGGTCCCCCTTTGACTGTCCAGTTCGCTGAGTAGCCCCTTGGTGACCACACAGTGAGTTCTATCTGTTATTGTGTTTGCTGGCCGTGATGGCTTGTCTCGTGTCTGTCTATCCGGGTGTGTGTCCCGTTTGACTAGCGTCAGACATTTAGATTGATTAGGGCGGTGTCTCTAGCGGTTCTAGCTTGGACTGCTAGTGTCCTTGAGTCTGTCGGGTGGTCTGACTAGATAGGTCGGTTCAAGGTTAACTGAGTGCGGTCTACTTCTTGACTACTATAGCTCCTTGATGACCCAATCTAGGACTGTCAGTGTCCTTATCTCTGCATGCGTAGCGGCTCTTCCTTGACTGCTTCGTTTGCCTAGCAACTGAGTGATGGATCGCTTATGCCCAGAGTGTCATTTTCCCATCGTTTTGCTTGTCTTGACTTTACCTTGTGGTTTACCCGTGACCTGTGGATGTCTATTGGCATCCTATGAGGGCTATGACCATAATGAGATGGCCAGGAGTGCTTGTGCATGGTGTCGTGTCTATGTGTCATTGTCAGGTTCTGGCCAACCCGGTGTGACCCAATGGTTGACAAGTGACCTTGTGCGTGTCTCGACAGTTCTATCTATCCCGAGACAGTGGTTCTGGATGCCTGGAGGTAATGTCTTACCTCGATTTGCATGTCCAGGTGTGTTGAGGGTTCTTGGAGTTCCCTTAGGTCTCCGTGAGTCGTTTCCTACGGTTGTGTCGTTTCCTCTGGCTTAGGAATAGACCGATTGGCGGCTTGTTCCGCTTTGTGTGACGATCTAGACTTTGAGTCGTGAGACTCAGGGATTGTTGTAGTTTCAGGTCTAGTTGGCTTGTCCTAAGTCTACCGGTGGTTGTTGTACTGCCTTGGTGCTTCATAGTACGTGCCAATTCGTATTCCTTCATCTTCTCTTTCATTTTTCTTTATCGCTCGTGTGGTTTCGACCATTCTTTAGACCTTTTTCATACTTTCTTCAGCTGAAGGAGCAAATTCATGCTGGGAAGGGTTGTCACGCCCCGAGCTTTTAATACAGTGGAAGGAATCTCGTGAATGTGAATAGCTGGCATGGTAAGCCTCTCGCAAGTAAGAAATCAGAGCACAAGACAATCACACAGAAGTAATTACATAAGTAATTGTTCAAAACTTCAACTTTATTTCATAATAATAATCAAAAAGTACATGAGACCCTTGACTTCCGACATCCTTACATCATGACTCAAGAAAAAAAAATTTACAATATGACTCAACGAGACACTAAGCAACTAGGGCTGCTCTCATTCCAGTGGACCTTCAACCGCTCTCGGACCCGCTACTTGCATAATCCGAATCTAATTCACTAGTATTTCTTGAAAATGTTAGAAAGTAGCATAATGAGCACACTTGCCCAGTAGGTATCTTCGCATCAACATGGAGGTAATATTTAATAATTAATATTTTAGCTCTAGAAAGTGATAAGATGAGGAAATACAGTAAATCATGCGGTAATACCAAAGCAACACAAGTAATAAGATAAGATCAAGGCAAGAGATACATGAGCAGGATGAAGCAAGCTCATAACAAGAATGTAAGTATGGCCTTTCAAGACAAGATGTTGGACCCTAGTTTTGATGCTGACAATCTATGAGTCATGATGAATTCAAAATGCATAAAAGTTTCTTCTGCAGTCTCACATTCCATTATGCGTATAGCCAGCATATTCATTCTGCTGTCAGTCTATGCATACTTAGTTTGCATTGTTCAGAAGAGTCCATGCATATGCTGCATCCTTAGCATATTAGGTCAGTGCATTGAAGTCTCGGTGTAGAGCTGAGTCTATGCATGTATGAGTCTAAGTGTCACGAAGTCAATGTACTCTGTGCTAAGGCATAGTGACTCGGTGCATTCCTAAGTCTAAGGAGTTTTCAATGTCAGTGCATTCCTAGTCTTTGCACACTTCTAGTCGGTGCAACCATTAGTGTTGCATGAAGATGAGTTCATGCATGTCTTTCATTCTTGGTATTAAGTCTGTGCAACTTCTGTTGCAATAATTGTTTCTCTTGCATATTCATACTCGATGCATTATCTGTCTACTGCTGCATTGAGTGAGTGCATTGTTTGTCTCGCATGTTCATACTCGATGCATTATCTGTTTACTGCTGCATTGTGTCAGTGCATTGTTTGTCTCGCATGTTCATACTCGATGCATTGTCTGTTTACTGTCTCACCGAGTCGGTGGAATCTATGTGGATGCACACGACCAAGTCATGGCAATGTATGTTCATGCATGAAATAAGTCGATGCATTCCTGCTCTGTATCTCAACACGGTCTATGGATGCTGCTCGTATGATTGATTATGTCCGTGCACATAATTGCTATAAGATCAAACTGAGTCCGCGCATATGTGTTTTGAGTCTATGCATGTGTGTTTTGATGTCTCAGCAAGTCTATATAATCTTCACAATTGCCTGATGAATATATGTGTTAACATATTGATAGGTAAACTGCTCGTGATTGTTAAGAAGGGCATGTGATCCAAGGTGGGCCGTCCCTGACAGATGATTGCCATGTGGAAGCTACAGTGCCCAGATTTGGACACGTAGCTGAGAGCTTTCTGGAAGCATTTGGGTGAGAGTGTTCCCTCCAAACGCCAAATGCGTGAGCATGTGGGTCCCAGACTGAAGATAGATATATATATAAACCATCTTTCTGAAGATTTATATAGAAGAAAAAATAAGCAAAGAAAAGTGAAGAACATGAAAAGAAGATACCAGAGAAAGAAAGTGAGAGCAGCAGGGATATGCAGCTGATGTTACACCGCACAAGATTACATGTGGTCATAAGAGGGCCACACATGTGCTTGTCGGTGATAATTCAAAAAATGTTAAAAATAGTGAAAATCACCCATGGGCGGTCTGTGACCAGCCGCACAAGTGCTGGACGCTGGAATTTTTAGTAAAATGGCCAAGAATGCAATTCCAGGGCCCATTAAGCTCTGAACCGAACTGGACCCAGCCTGGGAGGGAGGCTTTGCACAAAATAAGCCTAAAAATTACCAGAAAATAGCCCTGACACACAACGGATAACTCGAGGCATCAACAAATAAAAGTAAGAGGAATGACTCGACTTATTGGCAAAAACGGGTGTCAACAAGTTTGTCTTCTTATGCTTGTACTACTAACCGCAATTTGGTTTTCTCGTCCAGTGCTATCTTGCCCTGCACCTGCAGGAGCAGCTATGCTCTTAACAAAGCCCGGCTGCCTAGTGTTAGATTGTTTTAGTCCTCACGTTTGCGGTCTTTCCAGGGCTATGCCCCACCTGGGAGTTTTGTAGTAATTTTCCATCATTAATAAAATTTGGTTGGTAGCTGGTCGCCTGGGGGAGTGATTCCCTCTTGCCCCGCTGGGGTTAGGGGCACTCAGCTGGTGCTGATCCTACCACCTCGCTTTGGCCTAAAAAAAAAAGATGGAAGAGTTTTGGTGGGATTCTATGAGACCACGAAATATCTGAGTGGCCGATAGTAGATGTAGTGGGTGGGATCACCTAGTGTGTATGACTCTCCTTGTTTAGAGGTGAGACCACCTGAGTATATGTACCTTGGTTGGGACAAGAGTACGCTACTGATGGACGTAGTGGCGTGTGCCCCGTGTCAGGTAGCTGGACACGGACGTACTGAAGGGCACATAGGTACGGATCCTAGGTGGTCCCAGGATGTGGCGTGTGTGTGTCTCCCTTGCTCCTCCCGAGATAGGTTGTGGGTATTGTGCCAGCATATGAGACCTTGGCGCAATATAAGACATCAGTGGATGCATTTGGCCTTATTGTGAATACTTGAGTAGTGGACCCTATGCCAGTGAAGGATGAGTTACTGATAGCGCTGTCATGGCCCTTCCCATAGACGAGATAGTGTTACGCTGTGTGTGGGGCATGGTTGTCTCAGTGGTTTTGTCTCAAGACCGAGGTTTACTAAAGTTTAGATATTCTCCCGAGGGTGGAACCTACGGGTTTGGCCATGTGGTATTGTTAGAGGTTCCGTTAGCAAAGATGTGTTGTTATGGTCGCGAGATTTAGGGTAGCATAGAGGCTTCGTGGTTCCTCCATTTACTGTCTTTGTCGTCCCAATTGCTATCATTATTTTATTAGTGTTGTTGTTGATGTTAGTGCTATTATTGTTGTTGTTACTGCTTACTATTTTGTTGTCGTGGGGATCTGCGGGACACCTACTAAGCCAATGAGACGAGGCTCATTCCCTACTTTTTCAGGTATAGCACTTCTCCTGGAGGTGGAGCTTTCCTATGGGAGGACCAGTAGTAGCCAACTTGCTAGTGTCGGGGAGTGCCCCATAGTAGAGTACGTTTCTCTCTTCGTTGACTGTACTTGTAGACTAGACTGTGTACCTATGTTGTAAAATGTTTATTTTATTTCTACCAGTTATATATTAATCTTGTAATTTATTTCCTACTATTGTTTAGAATTTCAATGCATAACCACAACACTCCAAATAACCCTTCTGAGCTTTCGAGCTCATGACTGGCAGCGTAGGATCCGAATGGTATCAGGTTTGGCTCGGTATCTGGATCTTGGGTCGTTACAGATGGTATTAGAGCGTGGTTGTGAAAATGCAAGGGAATCCGAAATGATTGTAGTGTCCAAGAGTCCAAAGAGTCCAGTACAGTCGGCAGCTGGCATAGGGTGTTTTGTTTTATTCACCCCCCTTGTTTTCTATGTTGTGTTCAGGATCAGATGGTGCCAAGGAGGTGGACTCGATCATTGCATGAGGTGCCGACAGGGGCTCGAGAGGAGCCGCATAGAGAGGAATTGGGTAGTGAGTCATCTCCCCCAATGGTAGGGGTCGTCAGGTTAGGCCAAGTTTTATACCTGCATGTATCAATTTTTTGCATAGCAGATAAGTCAGCGGTGTATGGTCAGGAGGCTGGCGAGGGTAGTTCGTCACATGATGGTCGTGGACATGTTTTGCGAGAGTTTTTACAATTTCACCCACTGATGTTTGACGGCCAGCCAGATCCTGATGCGGTGGGATCATGGATTGATGCTGTGGAATGTGTGTTCTGGTCGATGGAGTGTACATATGATAAGAAGGTCTTGGAGTTATCAATTGTAGGGATCAACCTTGTCATGGTGTACTACAGAGTAAGAATTGACATTCCAATCACGTCCTATATGGCAGATCCCATGGCAGGAGTTTCTTGCAGCCTTTAAGCAAGTTTTCATCCCAGAACATGTCAGGACAAGGAAATGTATCAGTTTATGGAGCTGACCTAGGGGGATATGCCAGTGATGCAATATCGATCCAGATTTGTAGAGTTGGGTCACTATACTCCCCATATCATGGCAGATGAGAGGTTGAAGACTCGACAATTTATCACAGGTCTGAGGCCAGAGATTAGACATCTAGTGATCGTGACCCGTGTGGCAAACATGGAATCAGCCTCTCAAGCCGCGACAGATGTAGAGGAGGATTGGCTAAGGACCCAAGAATAGGTCGGTGCAGGGCAGTCCCAATCAAGTCAAGGTTAGCAGAGGACCCTTTAGTAACAAGGTGTTTCCCAGCAGCTTCGGAGGCAGTTAGAATTGGCATCTCTTCCACCTCCTAGCACAAGTTCTTCCCCTCTAGGATCGAGACTCAATCAGGTGTCGAGGTTTCTCAGAAGAAGCAGGTCTGGCAGAAGGCGCCAGGAGCAGGTTTCAGCAATGTCTGATCAGCAACCTAATGTTTGACCACTGCAGCATGGTATGAATGAGTAGCTAGGGCAGTGTCTGAGATGTGGCGAGTTTCATGAGGGCGGGCCATGCACTATGGATGAAGCAGAGTTGGAATGTTTTCTATGTGGTCAGATCAGACATATTGTGCATGAGTGCCCTTGGCGGCTGCCCTAATCCCAACCATCTCAACAGTAGCTCACTAGCCTGGCGAGATAGGGATCCCGGTGTGCGTGAGGCATCTGACTGAGCAGAGTGATACCACCCCACCTCGTGGAAGGTATGTGCAAACTTTAATTATTATGAGATGTATTTTTGTTAATTCTATTGTTTTCTTGTTATAATTGTGTTTTTATGCACTTGTGTTTTACCCAAGGTGTGTTCGGGAGTTTTCAAGAGCATCCTATGTATTGGCAGTAGAGTTGCCTGCGGGGGTTATATGCTAGTCCCTCTTCATTTCTTGATGTGTAGGTGTCGATAAGGTCATATAGAGTCAGGTGAGCAAAATCACCAGCTGGGTTAATATGTCATGTTGTAGGGCTAGTGTTGAATCTCCTGAAGTGCCTTGATATTAAGACCTGCACGTGTAGGTGGATTGTCAGGCGAGGAAGGGAAGTTGTGTTCTGAAATTGAAGAGTGTGAGTTCCTTCACCTCTATTTCTGGATTCAGCCCATTATAATTGGGGACCGTATCATAACTGATGTTGGGGTTTCCCCCTATTTTTATGGTATGATCAACGTAGAGTTACGCAGTGGAAGTGTTTTGGGCCCATGACCCACAGGCTCCAGGATCAGATTGGTGGTGGCTAATGGCATGTGTTTCCAATGGTAAGCAAGCCCGAGAGATTTTATACTCAACCGTGGAGAGTTAACTCTAGATGAAAGGCTGTGTTAGCCATGTGAGTGGCCTCAGTTGCTGTGTGTCAGTGGCAGTATCATGTTATGTGGTGCCAGCATAATTTTGAATTGGGGGCTCAGCGATGAAGAGTTATTGGACGAGGATGATTATGACACCAATCCTTTTTCGAGAATTGTATTGTGTGGCTCAAAGTGGGGCCACTTAGCGATTGGTATTGGGGGCCCGGCTGAGGCCATTTGGACTGGTTATAAGGTGCAAGTGTACATTGCTCATAGTTGAGCTGACGATTTCATCGACCTCGGTCGATGTGGGTGTTCTTGAAATGGACCCGAGGAATGGGAGGTGTTGGTGTTGAGAGGAGACCATGTGTGGATGCCACGGTGAGTAGTCGAGAGAACTACTTGAGATGTATAAGTGTCACGCCCCGAGCCATATGTATACAGCGGAAGAATATCGGGAACGTGGATAGTCGGCAAGATAAGCCTCTCGCAATCAAGATAATCAGAGCGCTAACATTCACACATAAGAGGAGTGCACAAGAGATAGCCAAATCCTTCTCTTTATTTAATAATGATCCAAAGTTACATAAAGTTGACTCTATATTTCACCAGACTCAAGAAAAATAAAATTACATAACATGACAGGTGGGCAGACACTGAAGGTCTTGGGCTACGACTAGTGGCTCCATCACGAGGGATGAGGAGGCTAATCTATCAGTGGTCTAAAGTAGTATTACACAAAATCACGCTCCAAAATATAAGTGTCAAAGTACATATAGGCAAGAATGCCCTATAAGACATACTTTGAAGCACCAAAGGCAGCACAAGAAACTACCAACAGACTCAGGACAAGGCAACTGCACCTACGACTACTACGGTCCCTGAGTCCTACGACTCTGAGTCAGGATTGTCGCACATAGTGGGACAAGCCGCCAATCGGTCTAATCCTAAGCCAGGGAGAACGACTCTCTGAGAAAATGACACGCGGAGACCTGAGGGGACACTGAGAACCCTCAGCACACCTGGGCACGTAAGTTGAGGTAAAATAATACCTCACGATATCCAAAAACACGGTCTCGAATTGGACAAAGCCGTCGAGGCATAACAAGGCTACCTGTCAACTGCTGGGTGACCCCGAGTTGACTGGAGCCCGATAATGACGACACACACAGACACGCACACTGCATGCACAAACAAAAACTGGAGCGTTAGATGACAACAACACTCTGGGCAAAGTGAGGCATCACTCAACCTCTAGGCGAACTCGACAGTCAAGGCACAGCTGCTATACAACCAGAGACAAGGACACTGGCAGTTCTAGATTGAGTCGTTAGGGTACTGTTTCAATCAAGGAAAATACCACACCCAGTCACTTAAACCGACCGATCCAAACAACCACCAACAGACAGACACCACCCTAGAACATGACCTAAGATAGACAGGCACACAGAACAGATGCAGAACGGGACAATGGCCATCATGGCCAACAATAGGACTATAACGCACCAGCATTGGGGTGTTACCTGCTATAATGGACCACAAAAGGGGCGTTATGGCAGACAGATCCAAAACATTAAAACAGACAATATAACACACCAAGATAGGGGTGTTATATCAGCATAACGCACCAGGACAGGCGCGCTATGGCCAACAGACCCAAAGCACTAACACAGACAAGAAGCATACAACGGACAAGACTGAGTCCATCATAGCCACATGGCACATAGAGTTAGGCACGTTATATCAACTGCCATACCCAGTTAAACATCGGTGTGGATGCACTAAAAGATTTTGTACGGAATTACTCCAGCCGTATGTTTGCTGGGGTGTTTATTTGGTTCTGTTTTAGTGCGAGGGCGTGCCAGTCACCGAGGTGACAATTTATTCAGATTTTACGAAAACTCATGGTGCGCTTGATCTGACTTCGTCTGGTGATTGTGTGGTTTGGGTCGGGGCCAAATCCTATCACGCCATAAAGGCCATGACGTCATTTACCTCTCCCGTACGAGAGAACACCCTTGATTAATTGCCGAAATTAGGGGCCCTACGGTCGAGAGAAATATTGCTAACCGCGAAGGAAAGAGGCAAGAATAAATCACACAAAAGCCTGTGCCGAGACACGGGAAACCAGACATGTCGGTCATTCATTGACCCTTTCATATTCAGACGGGAGTCCATGGCGAAAATGCAGTGAAAACTGGGATAAATCTATTTAAATATCTGCCAAGTGCACAGCAATTTCAATAGCGACCCGAAGAGGGCCCAGTTCGGCAAATCGGTCTGGTTTAGTCAGAATGTCGGCCCGAGGCAAGGTTGGGCCATGACCATTTCGGGGTGACTCCCGAGACTCAAGCCCGGCTTGCAAGGGGCGGCATTATTGTTCCTTCAGCACCGGGTCACAGGGAGAAACGGGGCTGCAGTGTGAGTTTTTAATATGTTTCCTATTTAGGGTTCTTTGTTTATATTTTTTGTTGTTTTATATTTTTTCTTTTCCCCTTTTTTATAAATTCTCCTTCTTACTGGGTGGTAATGAATAACTCTGTAACTCAAAATAGATTAAAAGATTGGAACCATTCCTTAATTTGGCGCGGGCCAAGCTCGACGTGCCCTAATTTGGCCTGGTACCCCCCGCGACGTTTTAACTGCACACTTAGAACCCCATATTTCCCGAGCACAGCTGCCCGGCACAGTCTGATTCGGCGTACTCCTCACCGCCTGCGCCGTTGAGCCTCATCTATCCATCCCGCGCCCTTTTAACATTACACCTATGCTGCCTCGCACCGTATTAGCCTATACCTATGCCCAACCACGTCGGATTTGAATAAACCACTCCCTTCGCACCGTTTTAACCCCTCACTCATTCCTGAGTTAGCCCTTGCCTTCTATGACAGGGATTGATCAACCTAATCGACCACGACTTGGATAAAAAGGAACTGTTTAAGTTAAACCTATCTTTTATCATGCTCTTGTTGTTTGCATTGTGCATAGAAAGATACATATTCATACATGTCATTTTAATGTATGCTCTTGCTTGATCGAACGAACGCTCGCTATATCGAATGGCATTGACGAAAGGTCGGGTCATGCCCGACTAGAAGCTTTCGCTATGCGTGATGGTAGTCTTCGGACCTATGTTCTCTGCCTTGTACCAGGGTTCAGACTCAATAAACTATGCTTGCTCCGCATGATTAGAATAACAAACAAAATCCCTCATGTGGACTAGTCAATCTCATCTTTGCATGCATTCTAATTTGTTTTATGTTAGCCTCGGACGACACATTATCTCGGCAATGAATCAAAGGTTTTCCTCCTTCTTAGAGGATGTAATTAATGTCATAACCTTTACAGTATGATAGACTTTTGGTCCTGACACAGACCTCACTCTCACTTGACTCGGGTCAGATCGAGCGCATGATAAAACTTGTCACTTAGTGGCTAGCACGCCCTTTCTTTCTATTCTATTTTTAATTTAAAAGAGGGAAGCATATCTTCACCCCCACAAATCTTGGCACGCCTGGTGGGACAAAGGTCTCCTTTCATCTTCTTGCCGAGATAAACGGGCCTCGGGGCCCTCCCAAAGATTGCTGATCATTTGCTTGTTTCTGTGCTCATAGTAATCAATGATGTTTATTGGGTTTGTCGTGGTAGCTTTCAGCCCCGAGATCATGGCCAATCATGCTTCTGCTGGGTACCTGGCGATACCAACTGTCTTCGAATCTTTCCCGTCGGTAGTCGACTTCGCCAACTTTTGGGTGGTAGCCTTTGCTGATATGCTAGAAGTAGAGGCCCTAGAGCTAGACAAAGGGATGATCAACAATAAGCCTAGGGCCCACAATGATCGAAGCCGCAAGGATCTGACAACTGGTCAGATTCAGTTGACTAGCTGCATGGTCCACCATGGAGCTTACGGGGCTCGCCCCACCTACTGTAATAAGCTCGAGGGTCACCGTCAGGGGAATTCCCGCAGAAGAACTGTTGTCCCTATTATCGGATGACTGTCAGTGTCTGGGAAGTCCATTTTGATTGGTGGCATCCACATCTTTCTAAACGGATGCGACGCCTAAGTAATCTTGGACCGCGTGGTCGCTGCTATGCCAATCCTCAACTCCTTCCAAGCCCTTTTCGGGAGGACAACTGAAAGAGAAGAAGTCGGTCATCATCACCAGAGAGAGTTGGCCCCAAGGCCAAGGAGGTTCAAGTAGGTATGGGTCCCTAAGAAGATCCAGCCTGTCTACCAAGAGGCACTGATCTGTCACCGCCTAGAGCCTGTCGAGACAGGGAAGAAGAATGAGAGGGGCTTGGCCCCAAGAGGAGAAGAAATTGTCGCGGATCCTCCACGCCGAGTAAACTTTTGGGCATGCGCCCGCCAAGCCAATATCCCTACAGTAGGGAGAAGATTTGAGCAACTTGTCGTTTGAACTCCAGGAGGTTGGAATGGTCCCGTGGGGGCAGTCATTCTTTGGGTTGTCGTAGTCGCTCACAAGGTGTTCAGGTAAATGCCCGACACACCCCAGATCGTCGAACGACTTGAGTAGGTGGCTGAGGGGCCGCACGACGGGCCTTGGGTTGATGATTGGAGCTCGTGGGAGCTAAGGGGAGGCACTTTGTGGATGTGAGCCACACCTCGGGCTGTGTGCCACGTTGATCGGTGGGTTGGCAGGGTAGCCTCAGGTTGGCCCGAATGCTAGGATTAAATCACTTGTTGCCATGTGTCTGAGTGTCGGGGTTGGCCCTGACTTATCGGGGGGTCGTTGTAGGACCCAATTGAGGTGTTGGAGCCATGGGTCGACCCGTGCTTTGGTGTAGGAGGACTGGAATATACTCGCCCACAAGGTGTACGACGAAATGCCGAACACACTTGTGCGAGCCGTATATACATGTGGCGGGCCTCCAAAGCCTGTGGTTGACTTAGTTAGGTCTATCTTTGACCACGAAGGGTTGAAAAATGTGTCTCTGGGTGGGCCGTTGGCCCCTTTTGCTGAGTGCCATGTGATGTGGCTCGACGTCGAGGGTGCCCCTGAGTGGCTCTAGGCGACGTGGCCGGATACGGGTAAAGCCCTCATGTGAGTGACCCGGCTTGACCCCGGGGAATTGTTTATGTCACCGTGTATCACGGCAAGCTAGTCGGGACCCTTGCAGGGACCCGCAGGGTTGTAGAAAGGGCTGGATAGCCCGTGCTTGGAAGGTGTTCGGTGACATGCCCGAACCCTTATTTCTAGTGATTTTGTCGGGAAATAGTCTGGGTATAACAAATGCCCCCCACGGGTCGTGCATCGGAGGCGAGGACGAGGGCGTACGGCCCGTGAGACCCTTGTTCTAGACTGTTGTGGTTGTATTTTGACACTTCTAGTGCCTTTATTTTTGCTATGCTATGTACGTTGATTTGCTGGTGTTTTGACCATTTTCCACACCTCGTCTTGCAGCTATGGCGTGGTTTGGCAGAGATGGACGGGTCCCGAGGCGGATGGCCTGAGAGGAGGATCAGTGGGTGCGGAGGACCGAACGACAACCACCCCTTCTGGGCCTGCCAGTGGTTACTATGGCTAGCATAGAGTAGCTGGATAGTGGGCATACAGTGGTGGCTGTGGGTCCCCTTGGCGAGAGAGCCACTGGAGTCGGGACCGTGGAGGTAGCTAGGATACTGGAGGCCGATGGCATGTACACCTACGACCGGCGTGGAGGCTACCCATTGGAGTTCCCTTTGGATCTGCACTTGTTCGAGTTTCTCCGGAGATATGTTCCTCCTGACATGGAGGAGGAGGACTCACGGATTTAGGGAGCCCGTCGTCGACTTTAGCGGGCCATCTTGATCAGAAGGGACAGCCTACATGGCGTAGCCCTCTACAGTTACCCTAGCTTCTCAAAGGATTACTAGAGGCAGTGACAGTTTCCTATTGTTGCGTGTCTGGAGTTCTTTGGTGGAGCGGAGAGATCTGGGGTCAGAGTTGGGCCGCTGGGCCCCACTTCCTGGGACTTGCACGGTCACCATCGCACAGAGACAGAGGGGAACACCAGATTGGTGCTGAAGCCCCCGGGCTTGCAGTATGCTAGAGAGGGATATGATCATCATAGCATGCTAGATGGAGATATAAGGCAGACTGTCATGAGCTGGTATGGTCACTGGGTCGTGATTTCATCGCACTACTATCGCCAGGGTGCCACTGAGTGGCTGATGGGGGTTATCCATCACTATCGGGTGCTGTTAGACCTGGCCGGGATCAGGTACGCAATGATTGCCGCCTTGTACACGTACCCATGCTGCACTGGGCTACTACAGGGGTTGCTGGAGCGCTTCAACCTCCTGGTAACCTTCGTGGCTTGGAGAAGCTTCAGTAGTCTTCTTTCCTTCAGCTTACGGGCTCCGTAAGTCGTGTCGTTCGCTTCTGCGGCTTGGTCGCCGGTCGTCATATTTTGGGTGCCAACACATGGATATGCCAAAAAGAATACTATTTTTTGGTTATTATCCTCTCAATCCGACCTAGGACTCTCTAGGTCTATAAATAGCCTCCTAGGGCTATGGGTGCGAGAGAGGGAATTCTATGACTTGGGGTAGAGCCATGCCATGTTGCTGATCCTTCTCTTTGACCCCAGGCTGTCCAAGGAAGTCTTATGCCTTCGCCTTTCTTCATCTAGAGTTCCTTTTCTTCATTGTCTTTCTCCTTTCAACACTATTTTTCTGCACTCTATTTTCTGCACATTTCATGAATGCACAGGCACAGTTTGCATCTCTTTCTATCTTTGTTCTATTGCGTTTTATATCTTCTTTATACTCATCTTCATACACAACACACACACTTACATTTTGCTCCATTCTACAGGGGTTAAAAACCCTCCCCCGGTGCGTTCTTCCCCCTTTTCATCATGCTTATTTATATAAGAGATTAATGCTATACGTTTCAAGTTCTAATGGGCTTTCTCCCTTGTTGTGGCTTTGTTTCACAGGGAAGGCAAGAGTAGAGCGTGAGGCCCTCACTCTCTGGCCGACTGGAAGGTGAGGAGGAGCAACCCACAAAGTGTTCCCACACCCCCTTTGTTGAGCACAATCATGTTTTAGCGGTTATGTGTCGACCGCATCTTTCCTCTTTTTTCCTAGGTAAGCAGCAGATCCTTTGGTTCTTTGCAACATCTTTCTTGCTGTTAACCCTTGGTGGCAATCACGATATATTACTCCATCTTTTCATTGCCCCTTTCCTTTGCATTATATGATTACCTATGCCTATTGTTCATTTATATTTAGGGGCGGAGTATCTATCAACACCTATGCCTATGTCCCACTATGATCCCCAAAAAATAGAGGTGCTGATAATTAATTCGCCCCCTAATACAAATGAACAATAAGCATAGGTAATCATATAATGAAAAGGAAAGGAGCGATGAAAAGATAGAGGAACATACCATGATCATCACCAAGGGTTAACAACACCAAGCTGTGGGTCGACTTGCCTGGCAGGTTAAGTCAACCTACCCAGTAAGGAGAGCTGGGAGAAGAGTGGGTCGACTCACCCATTGGGTAGCCCGACTTAACTTGCCAGGCAAGTCGACTTACCTGCTAGGCAAGTCGACCCATAGCCTGGCAAGTCGACCTAGCCTCCTGTCCTGACAAGACCGAAGGCCAAACGGGATTGGAGACGAACGACGATTCAGCCAAGATTGAAGAGCCGCAGAAGGATAATAAACCTTTTGGAAGAGGCATACCCAAGTTCCTTGTGGTTGGTAGGGTTGTTGTTCTTGCATGTACCCTTGACAGAGGACTCCTCACAAAGGCACTAATCTTTGGAGTTGTGAGAAAGTTTGCCAACATAGGAAGATGATTGCAATTTGGAAGTATTCCCATAGGTATTGATCCCTGGCAATCTTCCTGCCCCACGGTTGCCATCGGTGGTTTGTGACTTCCCCTTCTGCTCCAAGTTGGTCCCATGATGCCATTTTTGATAGATCAAATAGAAATGATGAATCAAGTAGGAGGAGGAGGCTGTATTATGACTGTGATCCATTCTATTGAAAAGGAAAATTCTCATTTCGGGAAGTTTCTTTATTCTATGTTCATCCAATTCCTGACACTCTTTACAAGCACACTCACTCTTCACCCCGGCTCATTTGATGTCATTTATTAGTATGTGCTCAAAGTTGTGTGTGTGCATGTGTGTGTGTGTGCATGTGTATATATATAGGCATATATATACTAGTTCAAGTGTATGTTGATGACATAATTTTTGGAGCTACTAATAATACTTTATGTGATGAATTTACAGAAATAATGAAAGGAGAATTTGAGATGAGCTTAATGGGTGAACTTACATTCTTTCTTGGGTTGCAGGTGAAGCAAACATCTGAAGTCATCTTCATAAATCAAGCCAAGTATACACTGGATCTGCTAAAGAAATATGGGATGGCAGAAGCAAAATCAATATCTACTCTGATGGCCACAACCACGAAGTTAGACAAAGATGAAAATGATAAAACAATAGATCCCACACTTTTTCGAGGTATGATCGGATCACTACTGTACTTAACAGCATGTCACCCTGACATTCAATACAGTGTATGTCTATGCACTCATTTTCAGTCATGTCCTAAAGAATCTCACTTGTTGGCTGTAAAATAGATTTTTTAATATTTAATTGGCACATTAGACTTTGGCTTATGGTTTTCTATCGGTAGCTCATTTGATTTGATTGCATACACCGATGCTGACTATGCTGGATGCATTGTTGATTGTAAAAGTGCTAGTGGGTACTGTCAGTTTCTTGGCGGGTGTCTAGTTTCATGGGCCTCCAAGCAACAACATTCAGTAGCTCTCTCAATGGCCGAGGCTGAATATGTAGCCGCCGAAAGTTGTGGAGCCAAAGGACTTTGGATCAAAAATAAATTGCTTGATTTAAATATTGAAGTGAATTCTGTGCCAATTTTGTGTGATAATACAAGTGCCATTAACTTATCTAAAATCCTATTCAACACTCCAGAACCAAACACATTGACATTCGCCATCATTTCTTGAGAGATCATGTAGGCAAGGTGGATTTTCAGTTAACATTTGTTGATATACACAATCAACTAGTAGACATCTTCACAAAACCCCTAAACCAGAAACAATTCAATAAAATCAGGAGAGAACTTGGTATGTGTAAGGGTGAGAGCATACATACTTAGATATGCACTAGGATGAGTGTTAGATTTACATAAAAAAAGGGGGTTTAGAAGCATGAAGGGTAGTGATGCGGGACGGACAGTGGACTTGATCGATTTACAGGCAAACCTGGGACTCTAAGCAAGCTCACGACTTGTCCCTTAGCGAGAGAAGCGTGCGGACATGCGTAGTTGAGAAATCGACAATGAGTCGGGTAGTTAACTCTCTCTCGTGCGTGGATCGGGTCACGGGAAGGTCTCGCTCTCTCTCGCAGTAGTGATTGAAATAATTTATCAAGCTAGATTCCTATCAATCTCTCATGCAGTGGCATTAAAAGATATACAAGCTAAGCAAATGCGATAAGAGGGGAGCAGACACAATACCTCCATGCTACCGGGCATGGGAAAGACAACCCCGACCAAGACCCGAACTCCCGGTACAAGTGATTTAGCAATAATTACAGAATTTAATTTACTGCCCACTCCATGTAGGGAGGTAAAGGGCTACAAGTGGGACCCGGGAGGACCGATCTTGGGTTGACGGGCTACGTGTTGGACAGCTCCGTCGGTGTCGACCGGTGGCCATACTGCTTGTTGTCCCAGCTGGTTTTGTTGTTTCAGCACTGCGCGACTCGGCGAGAAAATTTTCTGCGATCAACACGGACATCAGATCGATACGAAACCAACGCCGTTGCGAAGCTAGCATCGAGATCTACAACCACCTGGTGTTACAGGAATTTTCCTTCCACTGTTTTCTTTTTGGTGGAATAAAGTCTCGGGCTGCTCCTACTGGCCTGACTCGGGTTAGATCTATGCGCCTTCACCAAAATAATTTTCACACCCAAATCCGATGTCGGGTTGAGGCAAGATCGGTGCTGTTGGAATTTAACTTGAAGGGCTACAACATATAATTATTTCAGATCCATCCAACAAGCGGATTGGTGGTTTTACTCAAGCATAATTTTCTTATTCTTAAAACTTTTCATGTGAACGAGAAGGTATGAAAATGAAATACTATAAAAAGTATTGTTTGTAGTTGTAGTCTAGGTATGTGTAAAATATTCAAGGCTTCATTCCGTACATTTAAAGAAATCAAGATGGGAATACCATTTTCAGTTTGTGTTCAGAAGAATGGGCAATGCACTCTTTTAACAAGATGTTTAAGAGTCAGAGAAAAACCCAAGAATCATTCTTATGGTAAACGAGAGCCACAAATGAAAAAACAAGTCATACACCACCTTTTGTGCAAGGACTGTGTTTCTGTCCCGGTGTCATTATTTACTGAAGATCAGGTTGGAACTGGTTTTGGGAAGGCTTTGTTTTGTGAGTGATTCTGGGAAGGCATATAGTGACCAGGAAAATGAAGAAAGCAGAGGCAGCCTTTCAGAATACTAGTGTCAGAAATAAATAGGCATGAATGTGGTAAATTTACACAAGGAAACAATTTTTTATACCCAACCACTGGCATGGCAGTCAATACTGGAAATGGATTCTTCTTCGTGCTTCAACATTTCCATTTTATGTGCCCGATTCTTGGGATTTCCTAGCTATGTCTGTAAACGGATTGATTATCCATAAATATGAAGAAGATTTGACTATTGGTCTGCTTGTTGCTCTTAAAAATAAGCAAGATGTAAGGCGATTGTTAACCGGCTGGTCTAACCATGAAACTGGAGGATGGGGGAGATGGAATGGGAGTGAAATGCTAGCTACCCACAAAGATCCCTGATTGGCCTCATACTTTAGTCATACAACCAGCGTGGAACTATACTTGGCAGTATAAACATCTGTGTTCATAAGAGAAGCAGTTTTACTTGTACATCAATGGCCAGCCGATTACTTCAAACTTCAAAGGAGTCAAAAAGAAGAATGTTATAAAAGGTCCCACAACCAGAAGCAATTTCTTTTGTATGGCAAACAAAAACATTCGATGGAAAAGAACACTAGTTGACACATTTAATCGATCGCGTAGTCTGCACGGAAAGATTATTATTAGATAAACCCGAGAGAAGCCGATCAAACACCTAAAATAAGCAAAATAAAAGTAGAGACGCGGTGGGCCACAAATCCTGAGATTATACGAAGTAAATCACGCACAACAAAACACACGAAGCCAATCTGATCATCCTCAGCAGCAGCAACGGACAAGCCAGAAAATGTGTCCATCCCCGCTCAGAATCCACAGATAGAGAGTGGGGCCAGGACTGCAATACTGGGGACCGACACCGTGACAAACAGAGGCGAGAGACTTGAAGCAAGAAAGCTTTTTTATATACGTCGAAAACCGAAAACGCGGAAGAAAAACGAACCATCAGAAGGAAAAGAGCAGAGATGAGACGGGTAGGGAAAAAACGCTTGCTGACCCAGAACGGCCTCCAAGTAGGGGAACGCCATGGCTGCCCGCTGAATGGAGAGAACGAGGGCTTGCTTGTGGGAAGGAAAGGGTACGAAGGGAGAGTACAGCAGCGGCACCACGACCCCTGACGCTCGCTTTCTTGGCGCGGCCGCTCTTCTTTTATTCCCGGACGGCGCTGGTGCTGGTTGGCCCCCGGGGGGGGTGGGCGGCCTCTTCACGAGAGAACGCGACGCCAACGCCGCGCCCGCTGCCCCATGCGAATCGAATCCGCCGGTGGGTGGGGGAAGAAGGTCTACACTCTACGCTCCAGACCCTTTTGTGAGGAGTCTGGGGTTCTTCAGGGGTTATGTCGCTGTTAGGTCTGCCTGGATTCCTTGCTTTCGCCTTCCCGAGAGACGCCGCCCCCCTTGCACCCTTTTTTTTATTATTTTTCCCGTTCCACTCTTTTGCGCTCGCAGCTAACCACACTGGTAACATCACATTCGGCCTGGTGTTGTCACACAGAACCGTTACATAACATCCTTGTGTTTAGACAATGGAAAAGTATAGGAAGCAAATGCTAAAGAAAATGAAGATAAGATTCGATAGGGAATGTAGACTCATATCATTTCCCATCCAGTTACATATCACGGGAGAGATACTCTCAAGAAGAGGGGAAGGGAAGAGGTTACAATCGCTCCACGGAACCCAACTCTGTTCCTCGTCACGAAAATAGAGTATCGGAATGGGTGCTCTTCCTCCTCGCACTAGGCCTCTCTCTTCGGTCGAAGGACGATGGACGGCGGCTCAAGAAGATCTCTCTCACCCTTTCTTTCTCCCCAAGCCTCTCTTCTCTTCTATCCTTCTCACCCTGGGCATGAATGTTTATCTTTTTTTCCTGCACACGAACCAAGCCTCTTTATAGGCTCAAATGGAATGACTTAACCCGACGCGGAGGGTGGGCGCGCCGGTTAAAGGCTTGGTTGCGCACCGGATTTAGATGACGCCGGTGGAGGTGAAGCGTGCCAGATCAACCCCTTGATGTATTTGTTTGGGTCGGGGTCGGCTTGCGGGTCTCGAACTGGCTCCGGGAGTCGCCTTGATCTTTCATCTCATCGTGGCCTTCTAAAGTCACCATGATAAGTATCGGGATAACTTTCAGGCCATCTAACAGCCAATTCTGGAACCATTCGTGCCTTTAGTTCAGACACTCGGGCTTTCTGTTGACATGGCCTTCGGCACTGTGATCTGTGTTGTCAGGCCAGCTTCACTTATGTTGGCAACATTCCCGGGGAGTGGGCCACTACACGGGGTGCTTTCACCTTTGCTGGGCTACTATTTGGTTGCTAATAGATTTATCCATTTAGAAGACGTACCCGTGCTGGGTCGCTCAGGTCTTCCGCTGATACAGCCTTCGGCACCTTGTTCTGAGGGGCCAGAAATGTTTCTTCACCTCAGGAGGGTTTCTCATCTGGTGGTGGGCCACTAGGTACATTTTTGTCCTGACCGGACGACAGATATGGTTTGTTCGGCACGACCGAGTCGATACCAATTCGTTGGGCAGGCCGAACGGCACTATCGGTTTGTTGTTGATTCCTTTCGACCCTCCTGAGGTGGAGTCCCTAACATTTTGATCAAATGACCTGAGGCTTCAGCAGTCCGACAGGACCCTCGTGTATTGGTTTTCTTCGACTTTTGCACTTCAGCGGGCCGCATTCTTTTTGTCGTTCGGGCGTGATTGCCATTGATCATATTTCGAGTGCTAACAAATGCCCCCTAGCAGCGGGTGCTGCAAGCGAGGAACGAGTGACACGGGATCGGTGGATGTACTCTGATTGAGCATATTCCTTGCCTTGTCAGCACAGACCATTGCTTCGGTGCAGTCGAGAAGCTGTTAGTGCGACCTGGCCCCCCCCTAATGGCCTTAAAATGGCATGAAGATGTCTCTTTGGCCTTAAAACGGCGTGGCCGTGACAATTGCTTAAAACGGCGCGGCCTGGCTTGTGTGGTTAAAATAGAGCGCCCTTGATTTCGCTAACCCGGCTCGGTTGTGCTTCGTTAATTTGACGTGGCTATAATTCGGCGTGCAAATTGGATGACTGGCGTGCGGGGGCACTAAAATGGCGTGCACCAACCCCGCGATGAAATTTTTTTTTTTTTGATAAGAGCCAATACCTGCAAGGAGGATAAGGGAGACCGTTCTGCCCTTCAAAGAAGGGGAGGGACACTCCACCCACAAATGCCAGAGAAAAAGATTTTACATATAAAGAGGGAAGGGGATGTTGTGTCTCTATGGTTTCGATGATGTCAATATTTATAAGTCATTTCTTGATTAAACTGTTAATGACTTTTGAGATATGCTGATAATGTCTTCCTAGAACAATTGATCTATTTCATTAAATGGATCAGATAAAGACACTTCAAAAGAAATCCCACCAATTAGAGTTTTGACAAATATCTTCTCTCTGAAGAGAGCAAGAGGATGAAGTTTTCCTGACATACCGCTAGGGAATGGAGTGCTTTTTTTTTGGAGAAGTGGATGGTACCACATGTATTAATAGTAAAAGAAAGTACAAGTATAGTCAGTCAGCACCCAAAAATCCATTTACAAAAAAAAAAACACACCGAGTCGGTGTGTCCCTTGCTATCCCACCAACAAAAGAAAAAAAGAGGAGTTGTGAGACTACACTTTACATAAGCGGTTTGCCCACGCTCACTCAAAGAGACAAGTCTATCCTCAATTCTTGCTTCGCCTTTGAGGATTATGTTGTTTCTTTCTCCCCACAGTGCCTAAACTGTATATTGAAGCATAAGCCACCAAATAATCCTATCCCCCTTGCCATTTGAGGAGGAGATGCTGCACACTCTCAAACCGACCAAAGGTATGGTGTATATCATCGATCTTTAGCCCAAACCTCCCTAGAGAAAGAGTATCATGTGAAGAGGTGGTTAAGATTTTCTCTCCCCCCACATAAACAGCAAAGTGTAGGTATGTCTTGAAAAAAAAAAGGCAATCATGTCACAAGTAGGCAGCCGGCCATGTGAAATCCTCCATATCAACAGGACAACAGCTTCATGTTCAGCAGGCTCTTGGGGGCCCAAATATGAGGCACAAAATGATAGCGCAATCTTCCATCTGATATGAGTGAGTATGCAGAACCCTCCTTCTCCCATCTCCACCACCACCTATCAGCCCTACGCTCTACCAGATTAAAATCTAGGAGGAATGACAGGAGACCCTCCAGCTGATCCATCTCCCCATGCATCAGGTTCCTCCTGAAGGTGAGTGCCCATGTACCCCCAAATAACTGTGTATCAAAAGTATGAGCTACTGATGCCATGGATGCAGCAAAAATAAGACAGAGCTTCGAGAAGGATTCTGCTAGTGTGAAGTCTTCGCATCACCTGTCCTTCCAGAACAAACAACTCTGTCCATTGCCCAGACTGACCCTAACACTTGATTTGATGATATCCCCACACTGGAGGATGCCTCTCCAAATCGGCGAGACATTGTGTAGAGATGCCGGTGTCAAATCCCAATCTCTAACCCTGCTATAGTATCTATGCCTGACAAGTTGTAGTCACAGTCTGTTGTCCTCCACAACCATTTACAAAGGAGTGTCAAGTTGAAGTCTGAAATTCTTGATGCCCACACCTCCAGCTTCCTTACTCTTGCACACTCTATCCCATGAAATGTCATGTCGGCCACCACCACTGCCACCACTGACATGCCAAAAGAATCTAATTTAAATGGACTCCGCTTTCTTGGCCGCCATTTTCGGGATCCTAAATGGAGAGAGTAAATAGGAAGGCTGTCGAGCACCGATTTGCATAACACCATTCTCCTCTCATATGAGAGAAATCTCGCCTTCCACCCTACTAGTCTAGACTCAACCCTCTGCACTACTAGCTTCCAATCACTGTAATGTAGGACTCCTGAGGACAATGGTAGGCCCAAGTAGGAGAAAAGAAAATATCCTATCTGACAGCCCAATATGAAAGTAGCTCTCCTAAGTGCCCTCGCCTCCATGTTGATCCCAACTATACAGCTATTGTTGAAATTCACTTTCAATCCACTAATTTCTTGTAGCATCTCCAATATCCACTTGGCAGTATACAGCTAGCCCCCCTCATCTGCTAGGAAGAGAATAGTGTCATCAGCATATTGTAGATGGCTAATGCAAACACCGTGGTGTCCTGCCTAAAAGCCTCTAATCAAACCTACCCTTTCAGCTCCCATCCACATCCTGCTCAAAATCTATTGGTCCCTCCGGCTACCTGACCTCCAGCCATGAGAATAAGCGGCTATATAAACTCAAGAAGACCCTCTGGAAAGGTAAGCTATCCTGAGTATTTGACACCACACTCACTAGTGGAGAGCGATCTCGTGCCCATCACCTTTTTCTCCTCCTACATCCTTTCCACCAATGCTCTATCAGCTTGCTAACTTAAGCATCGAAGGATTTTTCTCGAGATTTTAACCCTGGGCTCCTCTGATCTATTTCCTACCTTGTAGAACCTTCAACTATGGTGGCGACAATAAGGGCCGATCCAGGATCGTGCGGCTCAGGATCCAGCACAAGATCACCCCTCTTCATCTGGCGCCGCCTGTGGGAAACATACAAAGAGCCAATATGGTGCGAAAAGATTCCAATAGGAGAAACCCTGGCCACAAAGGAAAGGCACCGGCAACCGTGGAGGGGGAACATGTGCCCTCCCACTCTTTCATGGGCCCCCTCTCCAACACCAGTAATCAAGTTAATGCCTTACCTCTGTCGGCCGTAGGGGGACGGCCCACTCTCGGGAACCCCGATCCCCTCCAGACTCTCAACGCCAAGTTGGATATCCTCGTCGATTTGATGAGGACCCAAGTGGCCAGGGAGGAGAGCTTGCGACTTACTTGGGTGAGTCCCCCCCCCAAGTAGAAGCCTCTCGGCAAATGGCCCGAGCCCGCTTCACTCTCCAAGGCAGGCGACTCATTCGCAATGGGCCAGGCGGGCCCTCACAAATCTCGCCTCCAGAGTAGGAAGCTTCCTCCAATCCGCGAGGAAGAAAATTTGGGTTACTTCAACAACACTCGGAAGCAGACGCCCCCATCGAGGAGCAGCGGGGTAACTACCGGGGACATACTAACAGTCCCCTGGCTCCACTATAGCCAAAGTTGTCCCTCCGCCTACGGGACTTCGAGTGGCATTTCATGAAATAGGAGTGCATCCTTCACGCCCTACAAAAGAACTCCACCCAGGATGACAAGGAGTAATCCCCATTCTCCGACCAAATCTTGAAGGCCGAAGTCTCACCGAGAGTCTCATTGTTGACCTTCAAGTCCTATGACGGCCAGGGTGACCCGGCCGACCATTATGACAGCCTCGACGCTCTAATGACCCTGCACAGAGCGTCCAACACCATCAAGTGCCGAGCGTTCGTGACCACTTTGGTCCAAGGTGCTCAAGCCTGATTCCGAGCACTCGCCCCAAGTAGCATCCTCAACTTCAGACAATTCGGGTAATTGTTCAGGGAAAGCTTCGCCAGTAGTGGCCCTCCGAGGTCAATCGCGGGACTGTTGGCACTAAAACAAGCATAGGGGGAAAAGCTACAGACTTACATCAATTGCTTTATGTCAGAAGCCCTGCACATCCCCCGTCTGGATGTCACCTCGGCCATCACTGCGTTGACTAGAGGCACCCAAGATGAAAACCTCCTATGAGAGTTGGTACTCCACCCTCCCTCTTCTCTCGTCGATTTGGTTACCCTGGCTCTGCGTCATGCAGAGTGCGAAGAAGTCCTCAACACTTGTCGAGATCTGGCAAGCTCGGGACGAGAAGGAGATAAGAAACAGCCATCCGAGCAAGCCTCGGGCAAGGGGAAAAGGAGAAATCAAGATGGAGACCATAGGGAGCCTCCCCGAAAGTTCGAGCGGTATACTCCTTTGTCCACTCCTGTCTAAGAAATATATCAAGAAATCAAGGACTCAGGTCTTCTTCATCGACCAGAGCCAATGAAAGTCGACCTCAGGCACTGCAGTCATCGAAAGCACTGCCAGTTTCATGACGACCATGGCCATCACACTGAGGATTGCCTGCAACTCAAGGATGAGATCGAGAGGCTCATCCGCCAAGGGCATCTCTCCCAATACGTGGTCGAGGGACAAGAGGATTGTGGACTCCCCCCGAAAGAAATTGACAATCGCCCCCGTGGAATCCACATAACGTCATTTCAGGGGGATCCGTCTTAGGAGGGGACAGCAGCTGAGGAAGGAAACATCACGTCGAGCGAGCCAACTGGGCTTCTGAGCCCCCTAAAGCTCCATCGACGGGCTACCAGCAGGCCTTGGTGTTCTCCAACCAAGACCTAGAAGGGGTAGCCACCCCACATGATGACACCCTTGTAATCTCGGCTACTATAAGTCATTGTAACGTAAATAGGATATTAGTGGACAATGGTAGCCCCCCTGACATTTTGGCGTACGAATGTTTCTTAAAAATGGGTGAAAACCCATCTAAGCTACGCCCGATTCAAACCCCTCTCTACGGGTTCAATGGCCAAGCAACCTATCCCAAGGGAGCCCTAAGTCTACCTATTACTCTCGGTACCCCTCCTATAACCGTCATGTTTATGGCAAATTTTGTGGTGATAAAAGGGATGTCAGCCTATAATGCCATCTTTGACCAAGGTATTATCGGCCGAATAAAGGCAGTGCCATCCACTTATCACCAAAAAATGAAGTTTCCCACCAAATACGGTATTGGGGAAGTCTGAGGTAATCAGGCAACAACTAGAAGGTGCTATGTAATCTCGGTGGAAGCCGTAAGGCCAGAAGGAAAAAACAAAGAGGCTGAGGGAGTCGAGGATAAACTGATGGCAGGCAAGCCTAGCAGAGAGCTACTATCAGTCTTTCTCAAAGATGACATGGCTCTCGAGGTGAAGATTGGGGCGGATTTGTCGCCTGATGTACAAGAGCAATACAAAGATTTCCTTTCGAAGTACATTCAAGTCTTCACATTTTCTGATGAGGATCTTCCCAGAATACTCAAAGATGTGGCAATGCATAAACTCAACCTTGACCCATCAATGAAACTCGTCCAGCAGTGGAGAAGAAGGCATGCCCCAGAAAAATAGGCAATCATTAAAGGGCAGATTAACAAGGGGAAGAAAACTGGGCTATTTTGTCCGGTCGTTTACCTGACGTGGCTCGCCAATGTCGTCCTGGTACCAAAGGCTTCGGGCAAGTGGCAGATGTGCGTGGACTTCACTGACCTCAACAGAGCCACTCCGAAGGATTGTTATCCATTACCGAGCATCGACCAACTAGTCGATTCAACCTCGGGTAATGATCTTCTCAGCTTTCTGGATGCTTACTCTGGCTACCATAAATCGGATGAACCCCGAAGACACCGAGAAGACCGCCTTCGTCACCGACTTCGGCGCATACTGTTACACCCAAATGTCTTTCGGGCTTAAGAATGCCAGGGAAACTTATCAGAGGTTGATCAACCACATCTTCAAAGACCAAATCGGGTGGAACATCAAGGCCTATATTGACGACATGCTCGTCAAGACACCCAAGGTCGAGGACCATTTTGCCGACCTGGCTGAAACCTTCAACAATCTCCGGAGGTATAATATGAAGCTTAATCTGACTAAGTGTGCCTTTGGGGTTAGGTCTAAAAAGTTCTTGGGGCTCGTGGTGACTCAGCGAGGGATCGAGGCCAACCCCGGCAAAGTCCAGGCCATCCTGGACATGCGGCCACCTGCTTGTATCAAAGATGTTCAGCGCCTGACTGGAAGAATTGCTGCACTCAACCATTTCCTATCTCGAGCCACAAAGCGATGCTTGCCCTTCTTCAAATTGCTAAGAGGGCCTAAGCTGGCATCTTCCACCTTCACTTGGGATAGTGAGTGCCAGAAGGCATTCACCGAGCTAAAAGAATTTTTGGCTTCACCTCCAGTGTTATCGAAGCCTGTGCCAAGAGAGATGCTATACCTCTATCTCTCGGTGACTCTGTCACGCCCCGTACTCTATACCGTCGAGGTATTGTCTGCTTTGGCCTACTAGCCTCACGATTTTGTCCTTTCTGATAGTGATCGGCTCCAGAATGGGGGACAATGTCTAATGCAGTCACAGCACTCTGTAGAAAAAAAGAACGATGATGACGATGCCGAGACCGCAACTGTCAGCAGAAAGTGGACGTCGAATGCCCATGGCCTCCGATGGCAACGGCAGAAGGCAGCAGGAGGAAGAAAAGGAAAAGCAGCGTCTCCTTCACGTAGCAATAGTAGGAGGGCAAAGGAAGACATAGTGCCTTTACGTCCTCACGTAGCACATAGGAACGGCAGTAGAGAAGGAGCTTTCCCTCAAAGTGGCAACTTCACGTCAGATGTAGGGTGGATGCAGCAGAGAAAATCCCTTCGGATGCGGCAGCAAGCTCTGCTCGTTTGATCGTGGGTTGGTTTTATAGAGGAGAAGGAATCATTGTGAGGGTTTGATCATTTTCAAAGGAAGGGTTTTGAAAACCTTCCACGCATCAATTCTCCTACTATTACAGTCGCCGCCTACCTTTTTTAACACAGAAAACCCTAAACTTTCCCCTCCCATGCATGCCACATCGAATCTTATTGGGTTGGTGGTCACACGTGGGTTTTGGGTTGCTGTTGGGTGGAAGCCCACATTCGTGGGTCTTCTTATTGGACACCTCTCTTACTAATGTTTTCTCTAACAGTGATGCGCCTTGTCTCTCATGCATATCTTTGAAACTCTCCCTTTCTTCCCTTGTTTTTTGCTTTTCATTCCTATCAATCTTCTTTCCATTGGAATATGGCAAGAGCTAAGAGTCCTCTTCTTATTGATTCGCAGCTGGGGTTGTATGCAAACCCGGCTGCAGACGGCAGCTTTTTTAGCCTCGAAGGATTCCTCAGATCGAAGAAGAAGAGTTTCCTGGTCGGAGCTGACACAGTGCAGACATCACTATATGCAAGGATGCATGCATGGACTTACCAACTTAATTAAAAGATATATACTTCGGTCATGATCGACTAATTACAGAGGGGAATACTAATCGACAGCCTATACATATCACACTTTGAACGTATTTTAGTTGTTTAGTTCCTTGGGTTACTCCCTCCAGATTTTTGTCTCGCGTTTAGAAATTTGTATTTCAGGGATGCTGCCACCTGGTTCACATGCATGCCATGGAAGTTTTGTATATATGGAGACTTTCTAATTAAACTTCTTTACCCTGGCAAAGGCATTCTTCCCCAGCCGGGCCAGATCTCTTTCTTTCTTTGTCGCAGAGCATCTGTGAGTAAAACTCAATTACCAGCTGTTAACTCCCAAGAAGTGCCTCGTCCTTGAAGTTCCAAGACTACTATATATCGATCGTTCTCCCTCGGGCCTCAACAGAGATGGACAGAGAGTTGACACTTCACGGACATGTATTTTTATGAATATAACACTAGATAAATATATATGTAAAGGCCTAAAGGGGTCTGCATCCATGTCTTATTTGATGTGAGTGACACATACAGCATCCCATGCAAACCCTGCATGGACTTTGACAAGGCAAAGATACGATATGGATAACCCTCGTGAAAGTACCCTACAGCCTAGAGCCCCATCCTCCCTGAAGTACTCTATGTATGGTGTAGCCCTCAACACTAGGGGATAGAAGAGACGATGCCTTTCACCATAATATATGGCTTTCTAGTTGTTGGGCATCAGCAACAGATACATAGATGACCCAATCTCCAAGATCAACTCCCCTCTCCTGTTCATATCACCGGAGCCAAACAGTCGTTTAGCTAGCTGCTGCATGCAGATTATAGGAAACGTTTTCTAGGGAGATGTTTGGTCTGATGCAAAACACCATAAAATAACTTACATTTCTGTGCTTGTGTGTGTGTAAAAAAATACAAAAGTAAAAACATAAAAATAAGTTTGTTTGTGTTGATATGCATGCTAGGAAACTCAATGCGAAACAACATGCCTCCCATGAATGAATGTTCAGTGTTTTTATTGTGGTATGCTCGGTCACATGATGCATGATTACTTTACCTCGAAGAATTATGAGCTAAGAGCAATCAAGAATAGGAGAAATGATGCAGAAACCAATGGCAAGGGATAGGTCGATGCTGGGAGGAAGTGTGCATAGCACACTCATGCTCAAAAGCCCAGGAATGGCCCAGTGCGTCGACGCACTCATCAGGTCAGGTCGATGCACCCAAAGGCCACCAGAAGAAATCTTCTTGCTTACTGCATTCACAGTGGAAAAACTGGCCATACAGTCAAGGACTGTTGGCATTTGAAAGGTAGGACTCATTCTCATGATCAACATAGTGGCATCCATGCTCACACACAAAGGTTAATGCACATACACAGAAAGAATGTCAAAGCAAGTGTATGTTGTTTCTATTGTGGTGAATATGGACATGTGTTTGATGACTGTCCTTAAATGAGAAGTGATGAAGTGAACGCAACAAAGAAAAGAAACCTACATATCAAAAGTGCTGCTAACCATCAAGGACTCGAGAATTTGGTTACCTAAAAATTCAAAATGAGATTTTCGGTGCAGGGTGCCAACCATCTACGTTGTCTCATATTTAACTTGATAAACAAAGAGAATGTGATCTAGAAAAGGCGGGATTGAATAGATCGCACAAACCTTTATGGATAATAAAATTCAATCGATAGAGACTAAATCTCAACAATAGTTAGCACTCAACAGGCCCTATCTGAGTCATTCCAACATAAATCGATCGACCAATGGAGCTTAAATTGATCTACGATCAAACAGTTGACGTACCACATGCAATCTGTGAATCAATGAAGCAAACCACACAAAATAACAAAGGATTTTTAGGTGGTTCGATTGCTACCTGCAATCTACGTCCATCCCTCACTCCTTTGGAGTGAGACTTCCTTGCTTCAAGCAAAACAAGTAGACTTAGTTTGCAGACATTTGCTGCCTAAAAGCTTGAGTTAAGAGGGAGACAAATCCCTCGACATAGATCCTGCAACCCACAGAATCTGAACCCTGGGCTTGGCACATGCAAGTCCAGAACTGGAGGACTATCCTCCCTTCCTCTAAACCAGAGAGAAATCACAAGTGACAGCCCGCCACTCGCACCCTGGAGACTTAGTCTCCCTTCCTCTACCACCCAAAGGGAAACTAGAGATCACTCTCCCTTCTCTTGAATCCACAGGAGGGACCCGACCCCAAAATAGAGATCAGAAAATTAAGTAGGAACAGGAAAAATAAGGATGAAAAATAATGAAAGAAGACTGAAGCAACTTGAAAGCAAATGTAGCTTCTCTAAAGTGCTTTGACTGATTGCTCAAGATTACTCTCTTCGAGATTGCTCTTCCTTTTCATGAAACTGCTCTCTCTCTTTTAGGATATGACTCTCCTCACACAGTGGTTGCAGCTCTGGCAGTCTTTAGCTTCTCCTCTCTTCTTGCGATCCAGATGCCGTCAATTTATAGAATGGAGCATCGAATGAATGAGAAGGAGTCAGCCAATCTGATTCCTCCAAGTGGATTATGGATATTCCCCAATCATTTGGTTCTCTGGTATTCTACCACGTGGACACGCCTTTTCCTACCAAAAGACTCCACACATGAGATGGTCATAGGTTTTCCATCTGAGGTGTTGGGTGATATTCCTTCGATACCCCTTTCAAGTGTTAAAGTGGTCACTTGCCCTTGAACAATTCTTTATTGCCTTGATGCTTCGATCCGTTCAGGTCGAAGCAATGTCTAAGACTTCAGCTTCCTAGGTCTTGATAGATTGATGATATCTTCTTGGCTGGCTTCCTCTTGGGATTGTATCTGATTGCATCTACCTTACTTCTGTGAAGACTTGAAGTGCATCGACCTTTCTTCTATGATAACTGAGGCAGCATCGACCTTACTTCTATGAAGACTTGAAGTGCATCGACCTTTGTTCTGTGATAACTGAGGTAGCACTGACCTTACTTCCGAAATCACTAAGGTGCATTAACCTTTCTAACGAAGCTGCATCGACCTTAGTTATATTTCCAACATGGCAACACCGACTTGTTTCTTCTTTAACCTTGGCAGCTGCTTTAATGCATCGAGGCAAAGTTCTTCATGTATACCGACCTTCTAGTGCAACAACATGTATATGCGTCAACCTTCCAATGGAACAGCAATAGTGTGCATCGACCTTACAGTGCATGAGGTCTTCATCTGTGCCGACCTAAGTGATGTTAGCCAAATTACTTTCAACACATATGCATCGACCTTATAAGCAAGTAATCACTATATGCATCGAGTTGAAAGATCTTTCTAATGCATGAAGTGCAGCAGCCTAATGGAATGAATAGTGCAATAGCTTAAAAACAAGTAATTCAATTCTCACGTAAAAGTGTTTGACATCAATCAAAATGGCAGGGACACAACAATCTCCCCCTTTTTGATGACGGCAACCGTTATGAGTTATTAATAAAATACGATTTTTTTGCTGGAGAGTTGGCATCCGATTTCACCCGGTTTCGCCCGATTGGTTTCGGATCGTCCAAGGCCGAAATCGATACATTTCGGCCAAAACGTATCGGTTTCGACAGAAACAGCCATCCATGCTCATGTCCTCTGCATCCATTAGGTCTGCCTCCTCCAAGCTATCAAGCCTCTCAATACGTTGAAGAATTCTGTCAGTAGCTACCCTTCCAAGGAGGGTTTTGTCAGTCCCCCAGGTCTTGAGAACACTGGCAATATGCCTCAATTTCAGAACAAGAGTAGCCATATCCGACCTACCAATCACTTGAGTAGACCAAGCTCTCCTGACTGTGTCCATGAAGTCTTCTTCCTTGAACTAAAATCTCTCATGTCTGAAAGTGAACCTACTATCCTACATATGACTGGTCTTCATGAGGATTAGCTTATGATCCGACATAGATCTAGCCAATGGAAGCACACACCAAGAATCTGCTCAACTTCGAATAAGAAGCATCAACTCGCATGTTGGACAAAGTAAAATGAACATGAGTCATGTCAATGTCCACCAATGTCGCCGCCTCAATGCAAGCAATGAAGTGCTCCATGTCTCCTGTGTGGGCACCTACTCGTGACCTTTCCCACTGAGTAGCCACCGCATTGAAGTCCCCACCAACACACCACGGCGAAAGCTGATCAACTCCTCCCATAAAAACCGCTTCTCATCTCTACCATGTGGCTCATACACCCCGGTGAAATCTCACGAGAAGCCATCCCTCACCGAAGTGAAATGAAGGGAAATAGCCCACCTACTCATATGTCTGTCCAACATCACCTCATCCACTTCGAATGGATTCCATAGGATCATGATGCCTCCTAACCTGCCCTCCGCCAGGGACACCACACCATTGCAAAGTCTAGTACCCTCTAACTCCCTCATAAGAGACTCACCATCCCCTTCACATTTGGTTTCTTGAATACCAAGGACGTCCATGTTACATCTCCTAACCAACTCCTTCACTGCCCTCGTCTTCTCCACCCCCCTAACCCTCTTACATTCCATGAGACAATCCTCATGGAGATCCAATGATATCCCTCTTGTTCCCTTCCCCTTGCTCCTGCCTCACCCCTCTCTGTTGGGCTCTTTCTTCTGACAAGATAACAACACACCACCTCTTACTAATGTTGGTGAACGCCCCTCTCACATCTTTGACAGCCCCGACTTCAAAGGAGATGCCAATTTTATCCGCCATCTCCCTCACTTAGTCATTCATCATTTTTTGAGACACATCCATCATCTCCCTCACTTCCTCCCTACTCATATGGTACTTCCTCTTCTATTCCTCCACTGAGGTGATCACGGCCACTGGCCCCCCGACAAGCCCGGGAGAGCGTCTTCCTCCTCTGAGAGAGCTTCCTCCACAAATGCCTGCACTTCGGACCCCAGTGTAGGATACCTTGTGCCAGTCATGAAGTCCAGCGTGGCTACTATTATCTATTGATGCCAAACGTCCATTGAAACCGCATCAGCTACGGTCGAGTGGCGGGCAACAGAGTGATTGTGAAACCCGGCGACATCTCGGAGAGCACCAGAGAGAGGGCCTAGTTGAGGCAGAAAAGACACCCGTCAAAGAGCCACCTCTACCTTCGCCAGTGAGTCGTCCACGATGACTTCCTTCCCTTTCCCCATGGCAGCCACAACAACCCTTCCCTGCCCCCTGCCCTGCCCAGGCCGAGCAGGAGAGCACCCTTCCCGGCATAGCTGGCAGTATCGGTTTCGGCCCATACCGAAACGATTTCAGACCTGCTCACTGTAACAGGTCTGAAACTAAAAAAAACTTTTTTAATGGTTTCGGTTCAAAACCGGTTTTGGCCGAAACGTATCGATTTCGGCCTATCAGTTTGTGCTTTCTAGACATTTGGGCATTAATGGTACAACCAGCTCGGCATCCTAGTGGGAATCCCAAGCTCGCGGAGACTTATGGAGGTCTTGAAACAAGATTTCCTAGTCCATTAGAAGGAATATCCAAAGGAGCGGAGACACGGGATGTGGGACCCGGGCGCAAGTTACTGTGCATCTGTTCTCTCTCATTTTCTTTGACCACCGTTCTTCTCCATTTATGTGCCCCATCGATATCTTATATATATATATATATATATATCGCCAACAAATGCCCCCCACCCATTGGTGTCACAAACGAGGGACAAGAGAGCAGGGCCTGCGGGTGCAGTCTCTCGCTCGACCGGCATGCATTCAGTATCAGGGGACGATCCCCCTCGGCTTCAAACTAATGACCTTCACCGCAAACTGTATCGATCGGTCCCGATAGAGAGTCAGGCACCGATCAAGATGTGATCGTCGATATTGGGTCTATGCCGACGCAAGGAGTTTGGCTTATCATGACTTAGACGGAAGGTCTAGGCCATGCTTTGTATCGATAGGTCCCGTTGGGAAGTCAAATACCAATCAGGACGCTATGTCGGTATTGAGCTTTTGTCAACGCAAGGAGTTAGGTTTATCATGGCTCGAATGGAAGGTCCAAGCCACGCTTGTTGGCTAAGGCCTCAAAACCCCATGTGCACCGAGCCAAGTGGACCATCAATGCTAGGACTACACCGACGCAAGGAGATCGGGTTTCTCTGACTTAGACGGAAGGCCTAGGTCATTACCCTCGGCTGAGACCCCAGAACGCCATCGGTGCCGAGCTAAAGTAGATAATCGATGCTGGGATTGCACCGACGCAAGGAGATCAGACTTCTCTGACTTAGACAAAAGGTCTAGGTCAGGCCACTCGGTTAAGACCTCAGAAGGCCATGGGTACTGAGCTAAGATGGATCATCGATGTTGGGATTCCACCGACGCTAGGAGATCGGGCTTCTCCAACTTAGATGAAAGGTCTAGGTCAGGCTGCTCTGTTAAGACCTCAGAAGGCCATGGGTACCGAGCTAAGGTGGATCATCAATTCTGGGATTGCACCGACTCAAGGGGATCAGGCTTCTCAGACTTAGACGAAAGGTCTAGGCTGTGCCACTTGGTTAAGACTTTGGAAGGCCATGGGCACTGAGCTAAAGTGGATCATCGATGCTAGGATTGCACTGATGCAAGGAGATTAGACTTCTCCGAATTAGACAAAAGGTCTAGGTCAGGGCATTCAGTTAAGGCCTCGGAAGGCTATGGGTACTGAGCTAAGGTGGATCATCGATGCTGGGATTGCACTGATGCTAGGATATCAGGCCTCTCCAACTTAGATGAAAGGTCTAGGTCAGGCCATTCAGTTAAGACCTCAGAAGGCCATGGACACCGAGCTAAAGTGGATCATCGATGCTGGGATTGCACCGACGCAAGGAGATAAGGCTTCTCCAACTTAGATGAAAGGTCTAGGTCGGGCCATTCGGTTAAGACCTCGGAAGCTCATGGGTACCAAGCTAAGGTGGATCATCGATGCTGGGATTGCACTGATGCAAGAAAATCAGACTTCTCCAGCTTAGACAAAAGGTCTAGGTCGGACCATTCGGTTAAGACCTCGGAAGGGCATGGGTGCCGTGCTAAGGTGGATCATCGATGCTGGGATTACACCGACACAATGAAAAAGAGCTTCTCCGACTTAGACGAAAGGTCTAGGTCGGGCCATTCTATTAAGACCCCAGAAGGTCATGGGTATCAAGCTAAGGTGGATCATCGATGCTAGGATTACACTAACACAAGAAAATCAGGCTCCTCTGACTTAGACCTGCCCCTGGAGCGGTTCGTGATGCATCCCAGCTTCCTTGTTGACACCGCACCCATCGTGCGGTGCCCGACCTCGGTGTGCACGGCGTAGGCGAAGTCGACAGGCGTGGCGCCCGCCGGCAGGCCCAGCCGCGCGCGGTCGGGGACAGCGCCGTCGAACGGCCGCAGGCTGACCGGCGTGGAGAGGCCCGGCAGCCGCACCAGCCGCTCGCCATAGGCGCCGTCCGCATCCTCCGGCTCCATCGCCGCGCTGCTGAGGAAGTAGTCCAGGGTCGGATAGCCGGTCGTCGAGGGATGGCCCCACGAGGCGTATTGGACCGGCGCCAGCCGCAGGGCCGCCAGCCGGGCGACCATCGGGTCCATCCCCACCTCGGGATAGATCAGCGCGTGCGGCCGGTCTTCGATGATCCGCGCGCGCCAGGCTTCGAACGGCAGCGGCCCCTGGACGAAGCGGTCGAACAGGGCCTCGGCGCGGTCGGTCTCGGCGTCGCGTTCTGCGCCCGTGTAGTAGCCGATCAGCTCGAAACGGCTGCGGTCCAGGCCCTGGATCCAGCCCCGCGTCGGCAGGCGCCAGACAGAGTGGTCGCGGATCTGGCCGCAGACCACCCCCACCCGGATGCGCTCCCCGGCGAGAGGCGCGGCGGCCAGGGGCGCCGGTTCGAACGCCGCGGCCATCGCGCGGCAGACCAGCGTCCCATAGCGCCGTTGCAGCTCGACGTCGTCGCGCCCCTGGTAGGCGAGATAGAAGGGCTGGGCGGCGCCCACCCCCGGGGCCAGGGCCGCGGCGCCCACGGTGTCGGCATGGTCCGCCAGGACGCTTAAGGCCTTCGCATAGGCGGCGCGGCGGCGCTCGATCTCGGCCTCGTCGGCGTAGAACGGTGGCAGGTGGGCCATGCAGAGCGCGACGCGCGCCGCGGCCAGGTCCGGCGCCAGGGCCACGACCTTGTCCAGGAGAGCGACCGCTTCCTCCGGACGCGCCTGGTCCTTGCGCACCATGCCGAGATTGTAGAGCGCGTCGACGAAGTCCGGCCGCAGCGTCGTGGCGTGCTCGAACGCCGCCGCGGCTTCGCCCAGCCGGTCCTGCTGCTGCAGGCTGACGCCCAGGGTGTTGAGGAAGGCGGCGTCCTCGCCCAGGGCTAGCGCGCGCCGCGCCAGGGCCTCGGCTTCGGCGAACCGTCCCTCGGCGTTGCGCACCGCCGCCAACGCGCCATGCGCCGCCGCCAGGCCCGGCTGGGCGGTTATGGCGAGCGCCAGCGCTTCGGCCGCCGCTGCGTGGCGTGCTTGCCGATACAGCAGCAACCCCAGCCTCAGCGCCGCGTCGGCCGAGCCGGGCGCGGCGGCGACGGCCCGGCGATAGGCCTCCTTAGCCGGTTCGGCGCGGCCGGCCCGCTCGTGGGCGGCGCCGAGGAGGACGGCGGAGGCGGCTGCCTGCTCGCCCGAGCCGTGCGCGATGGCCCGCTCGAGCAAGGCCACGCACTCGGCATCGCGCCCGTCACGGCCCGCGATCAGCGCCAAAAGGTTCAGGCTGGGCGCGTGATCCGCCGCCTGGTCCAGGATCAGCCTCAGCTGCTGTTCCGCCGCGGCGGCCTCGCGGGCCTGGAACAGCCGCAGCGCTTCGGCGAACCGGCGCTGGGTCGCCCCATCCCGGTCGGCCACGGAGGAATTTTCAGGCGCGGCCATGCGTCTTGAATGGCTGAACATAGCGGACTATGTCCAGCCCCGACGGCCTTGAGTCGGCTCGAGCTGTGGGGGGAAGCTTTGACAAACGGTGACCTGCTGAGGCTGCCTGTGTTCGCCGGTTCGGTGGCGGCGGCGCTGTTCCTGGCCAATCCGGGCGCCGCCCAGGCGCAGGAGAGCGGCGCCGACGCCGTCCATCCGGGCTACGGCTTCCTCGCCGAGAACGCCCGCTTCGCCGACATCCTCGCCACGCACGATGCCGAACAAGCACCATCCCTCGTCCGATAAAGGACGGGAATATACCTGGTGGTCCGCCACCTGATAAGAAGCCCTCCTGAGGTGATAGAACATCTCTGGCCCCTTAGAATAGGGTGCTAAAGGCCTTATCAGTGGAAAACCCAAGTGTCTGAACCAAAGGTACAAACGGCTCCAGAACTGGCCATTCGACGGCCTGAAGGCTTTACCAATGCTTCTCATAGTGATTTCATGAAGCAGCGATGAGATGAAGGATCAAGTCAACTCCTGGAGCCAGTCCGAGGCGCACAGACTGAATTTCTGTCAGAACAAATGCAACAAAGCTACTAATCTGACACGCCTCTAAATCGGCGCACTCCACTTCCCGATGTCGTGTTATCCGACGTGCAAAAATGTCATGGCCAAAGCCCTTGATCCGGCGTGCTCACCTCACACCGGGTAAGGTACACTGATTGGGGGTGTTGATAAGCCAATCGTCTGCGAACGAAGAAAAAAACACATAGAAGAGGAAGAGAAATCTTGTGAGGGCAAAGAGAGAAAATGCCAGAGAGAAGGCTTAGAGAGGAAGAATGATGCGGGACACTATGCGAACTAGGACTCTACGTGAAGACGCGACTATGCGGACAACTAGACCAGCAACAGAATGATAGATTGAGTAGCGCAAACTCGACACCTAAGACTCCCAAGAGTGGGATCACGCCTAAACAAGTAACTCAAGCTTGCGAACGTCCCTAAGTGAGAGAAGCGTGTCGATCCACACGGTTGATGAACCGGTAGAAGTCTAGGGAAGGCAACTCCACACTCGTGACTCGGATGAGTCACGGGACGGTCACACTCTCTCACCGTGGTAGTGATATATATATATATAACAAGCTAGAAACCTAATCACGAACACTAGCAATGGCTCAAGAGTGCATACTAAACTAGCAAGCTAAACCAAGCAAGGAAGTGGACACATACCTCCGCGCTCGGGGCGTAGGGAAGATGCCCGGCCAAGTCATACAACCACCCGGTACAAGAGCTAAACAAGTACAAGTCAAACACTACCCACTCCTCACAGGGAGGTAAAAGGCTACACAGCGATCTGGGGCTCGTGCGAAGAGGGGTGACGAGCCGTGAGTGGATGATGTGCGGCAACTCCTACTTGTGTGAACTGGTACGATTTGGAACCAGCACTAGGAGGACGCGTCACGGAAGCTGAGGAAGATGCCCACATCCCTGGTAGCATGATGTAGTGGATGGTGATCCTCCCAAATGAAGAGGGAAGTTGACGGCACCGGCTAGAACCTCTAGAGTAGCCACGAGCGGCGGGCAGATTGCTAGCCAGTCTTCGGGGGCGTAGGGAATTAGCAGGAAGACGGGCCTGGCATGTGACCTTCTGTTTGCCCGCTGGTCACAAAACTTGGGGCAAACGCTATTGGGGATGTCCTAGGGACTCTGATGGAGTACCAACTGCAACCAAGTAAAGTGGAGATTGTGGTGAATTTTGTAGCAGGTCCTGTGCATTCTGGTCTGTCTGCTGGCAGCAGGACACGGGGTGGAAGATAGGGATGGAACCGGGGCTTCCTGGTGTCAAATAGGGCGGGGTGCTCTCTGGTGGATAGGTGAGTGTCATGGGGTAATAGAGTAGCAGTGGCGGGGTGGCGTGCATTGGAGATTTTGGCCATGGGAGGTGAAAACAGTCAGGGTTCAGTTCTGCAGTCCAGTGCAGTCAGAACTGAGGGGTAGAATGGTGGATCTGGTAAGCAGGGAAAAAGGGCTATAAAAATTGCAAAAAAATTCTGGAGGAAGGTTTAGGACATTCTTACATAGTGCTCAAAATTTCAGGTCATTCAGAGATGATTTTGGGGTCGTCCCTTTGGAGGGGTTGTGGCACTATCTCTGCACTCTCCCCACACCCCCACCTTCTTCTTCCTCCATAGTTGCCCTATTTCCCTCACTAAACCCTAAATCCCATTGCCGCCCTTGTCACATCTCTTCCTTCCTCTCTCTCCCGACCCACGAGCACCCCGACCCCATCATCAAACCATCGCCACTACCTCCCTTGCCGCCTCTCTCTCTCATCTGCTGTCGCAAGGAAGGTCGTTGTCGCCATTGCTCTTCTTTTCATCTCTCCCACTATAGCCGCAAGGAGGAGCCACCGTCGCCCCTACCTACCCTACCTCTCTTGCCCAATAGAAGCAAGCGGGCGGTGCCCCTGCCACCGATCATGCACATGCCCCCACTTCCAACCCTTTGCCCCCCCATCTTACTATCCCCCATCCTCCACCATACACTACGACCATGGACGGTGACCTCGTGAGCTCCCTCAACCAGCCACCACCATCACGCCGCTCGTGCTGGAGGTATACCGCCCTTGTACCATCATCAACCTCCTCTGCCCCCGCCCACAATTGCAAGGAGAAAACCATCAGTAGGGCCGACACTATAGGTCCACCGCCAGGACACTGCTATGCCACTGCCGTCCTGACGTGCCATCACCACCCTGCCTCTCCACACTCCCTTCCCCTATCTCTGTCTTTCTCTCCCTATTCACAGGAACACTTACATCACCACCAACACTACACTGCCGGCACAACACCATCGTCGCCCATCGGGTCAACTGCCGTCAATATGCAAGCTCACCCCTATCACAGTGGGATCTCCAGCATCAGCTAGTCTCCGCCACCCAGATTGCACTAACATCGCTTAATTTTTTGTTGTATTTTTATTTTTATATTTTTGTGCATCGTAAACCCCACCCCTCCCTTTCTATTTTGTACTTCTCACTTCTTTCTATCCCATTCTACCATCCTCGTCCCTGAGGGCTTTTCACTTCCTTGAATCTCACTTGCTGTAACATCCCCTACCTTGGGGACCACCATCCTTGTTGGTGTGACCCCTCCGTGATACGAGTATAGCACCCCCCATTGGCTCTATTTGTGAGTCAATGTCGTTCACTAGTATGCACTCGTGAAGCATGCCTCTAAGTGGAGGTTCTATGTGAGCGAACCTTAGCAATAGGAAGTGAACGAGAGTCCATTTTTTTACCCTAATCTAGTGGTAGCTCTTCAACTACCCACGATCCTCTGCTTCCTTGTTGAAGGGACAAGTCACCCTCCCCTTGCCTAATCACCATTTGTGAAATCGAAAATCTTGGGGGAATTTGATTATTTGCTTGCTAACAACTTATTGCCTTTTGATGCGTGTTCATTCCACATCCATTTAGGCCCATTTAGGGTCCCCTAGAGTCCGTCCCTCTCCAAATTTGGTATCAGAGAATGTGGTTTAAATTAGGGTGTCAACTTTCATCCCATATAAGCTTGAAACTTTGTGTCACATTTCAAAATCTTGCATATTTCTAAAGTGTGCATCATTTTTCAAGATGTTACATTCCATTTAGAGTTTGAATGCGAGCTCATTTTGGCACATAATATTCTAAAGAAGTCCCCCCCCACTAGGAACATGACGAAAGATTTAGAGAGTATGATGAGAAGTCTCATAGAAAGGTTTGACTTTTTTATCTAATAGGATTGGTGCCTTAGAGGCCCGGGAAAATCATAGGATGGAAAATGATGATGGTCAATCTAGAGTCTCTCTTGTCCATCGATCCCCAAGAGCCCAACATGAAGTCCATAACATGAGACTCCCTCTCTGGGAGGCCTTTGACCATGATGACTTGGCTTTTAGGAATGTCAAATTTGTAGTCCCTTATTATGATGGAACCCGGGATCCTAAGGTCTATGTCGATTGGGAGACTAGTATGGACTAATATTTTGAATGGTTTGAAATAAGGATCCACTAAGGTACGGGTCTTACAATGACCTTGAGTCGACTCTCCATCCCGTCGGTATGCTCCCTAAGAGTTTGCTCGGACCTATCCATGCGCTCTAGGAGTAGAGCCATAATGTCCTCCAGAGATCGGCCTCCCTAGGTGGCACCTCGGGATTCACCCATAGTGTCAGGGCGATGGTACTGGGTACCTCCACGAGTGGGCATGCAAGGGGACCTAAAGGGAGCTAAGGGGTGACTCATTATGACCTATCTGGATGGACCAATGTGAAATGATGAACCTAGACTTAACCAATATCTGGTACGTGGCAGAGATATCAATCTGAAGACCAATCTCACGCAAGGAGGCTACCTTCCAAATAGGCATAACCTATCTTTCCAGTAACGCGTTTTGATATACCGGGTACTGGGATGAAATGCAAACCTAGGACAAGATGACCTTAGACTTAAGACTTTTTTTTAAGCAAAGACTACCCTAGACTCAACCATGCCCTGATACCAATTTGATGCAGGACGATATGCGACTCGGACCGAACTGGATGCAAACTTGGGACTCTAAGGGGATGATGCAACTCAATGGATGACGCGACCAGTGACAACATGAGTAACTCAGCTTCCTAAGAGTTCCAAAAGCGGCAAGCATGCCTCCAACAAGAAGTGCTCACTCACAATCGTCCCTAGTGAGGGAAACACGTCGATCGGCTCGGTTGAGAAATCAACACAGAGTCTTGGGTGGTCAGTACTCTCTCTCATGCTCAGATCGAGACACGAGATGGCTCACGCACTCATCCTCACAGCGGTGACTAAATTGATCTAGCTAGGATCCTAACATGCTCACAAGTAGCGGCATAAAGAACTTATACTAGCAAAGAAACACAACAATTGGCAGGGTGGTGAGCGTACTGTTGGGGTGCAAGGCATGGATTCAGAGGGGGGTGAATGAATCCCCTTTAAAAATTTACTTCAATTCAAAACTTTCTCTGAAAGACTCGTGCGAAAATAAGACCAAAGAGCTCAATCTAAATAGACGTTCAAGTGAGACTCACACTTGAACATAAAGCAAGCATCAACCACTGTATGAGGACCAAGTGTAACCCAGTGAATCATATAACAATTCCTATTAACCAATTAGTGTGTTGAACAGATGAAGAATGTAAGTATGACCCAGTGATCATATAGCAGTTCTTGTTAACATTGCAACCCATGCGAGACAAGACTCGAACACATAGCACACGCTGAGGTAGCATAACATGAACTGATCATACATCGGTCAGACCACCCATCAAACGCTTAACCAACTATGAAATCGCCGTATAGACTCAACTCACAATAGTTCACTCAAAGAACTATTGCCACGAGAAGCACTAAGAAGCAAATGTTTCTACTAAGCACTCAGACAAACACTTAACAGCAATATCAATTTCAAACTAAAATCACACAGAAATGCTTCTGATATTGAACGCTCAAACAACCTGAGAAGGGGGGAAGAAGATATGGATCTGTACGCACAGAACAAACTATGATGGATAGGATATTTTAGGTGGTTCGATCTCAATCCAAGATCTATGCCCACCCATCACTCAATCTGAGTGAGGCTTCCCTTGCTCCAAGCAAGAACAAGCAGACTCAGTCTGCAAACAAACGCTCCCTAACAGCTTGTCCTGAGGGAGACAAATCCCTCGACACCGATCCTAAAACCCACAGGATCTGAACCCTGACCTTGCAACCCACAAGATCAGAAATCGGAGGATCAATCATCCCTTCCTCCAAACCGGAGAGGAACCACTGGTGACACCCCATCACTAGCCACCGGAGACTATGTCTCCCTTCTCCTGAGTCCACAGGAGGAACCCGTGAGTGACCCTCAATCACCCACAACTAGAGATCAGGGGAATGCTTCTTTTCAAAGAGAGCATACAACGCATTTTTCATAAAATGTCGTCTAAAATGTTTTAAAAATTCTGTGACCAACAAGTAGAGACATGGAGGTTTTCTCAGACTTATCTAGGAGATAGCTCTCGTAGATATTGGCATGATACATGGTTGTTTCACTTGGTCCAAACTGAGAACAAATGCTTCCTACTCTAGATTGGATAGGTTTCTGGTTTTTGTAGGCTGGGAGGACCATTTTCCTCATGTGCAGGTGATACCTTTAGCGAGATCTATTTCTGACCATAAACCCATCCTATTGAAGACTAATAGGATGTATGACAAGAGATATAGTTTTAGATTTGAGCAGTTCTGGTTCAAATAGGCAGACTTTATGGACAATGTCTCAGGTGCATGGTTTGCTCAGGCTCTGGACTTCTCTGTTATGGGCATTTTGGTTAGAAGATTGAAGCATACGGCGCAAGCTCTTCAGGCTTGAAGAGTTGATAAATCTCTTCCAGGAAGGGTAGTGAAGGGCATGATTCTGCAGCAGCTAGAGGGTATGGGCTGCTTGGAGCAGGCAAGCTTTATAGATGATGAGGACAAGGCACTTAGAGATACAATGAGGTAACAGTTTGATGAGATACTATGTAGAGAGGATATCCACTAGAGACAGAGATCGAATGATAGGTGGATTAAAGAGGGGGACAGAAACACGGCCTACTTTCAATGTCTTGGTCAATGCCATCTCTTGCATCAAGGTGGGGGACATTTCCTTCTCTACAAAGGAGGGCATTAGGGACCAAGCAAGACTTTTCTACTCTACATTGTTCACTGAGGATGAGCACAGGAGGCCAAGGATTGCTGATGATCTCCTCCCCAACCTCTCTTAGGAAGAGAGGGAGGATATCTCCCAACCCTTCTCGGAGGAGGTCCACCAGGCGGTGCTTTCTCTTGCAAGTGATAGAGCTCTCATCAAGAGGGACCTTTTGGCAGTTGTGAGAGATTTTCAGGAAGAGAAGGCTCATTTGGGGGACATTAATAAAACCCTATTAGTGCTCATCCCAAAGAAGTAGGTGCTCAAGAATTCTGGGACTTTAGACCCATCAGTTTGTTGAATGACACTTATAAAATCATCACTAAGGTGTTAGCAGAGAGGTTGGTCACTGTTATGGATAGGCAGGTCAGTCTTTTTCAGAGAGCTTTCATCAGAAGGAGACATATTTTGGGTAACTTCTTAGTGGCACATGAATGTATATTTGCTATGAAGAATCAAAGGAGAACAAGGGTGGTCCCCAAGCTGGATTTTGAGAAAGCATATGGCAAGGATGAATTGACAGTGTCTCTTTGATGTGATGGAGAAGATTTATTTTGATGAGACGTGGACTAGATGGGTCAGGGCATGTATCTCTTTGGCTATCTTTGCGGTCCTTATCAATAGGAAGCCATCCTCTTAGTTTCACAGCGGTTGGGGCCTTCGCCAGGGGGATCCTATATCTCCCCTTCTTTTTGTACTTGTGGGTAGCATTCTGAGCAGGATGTAGCAAAGGGTTGAGGCTACTAGTTTGATCACAGGCTTTCAACCGAGCAGAGGTGTTCCTTCTATTACTCACTTGTAGTATGCAGATGACATCATCTTGTTCTTGACTAAGGGTGAGCAGTAGTACTACATGGCTAGGCTCTTGTTGGAGTTGTTGGAGGAGGTCTGTGGCCTCAAAGTTAACTTCTACAAAACTCTTCTTGTAGGAGTGAACTTGGAGGATAGAGATATCTCGAGGGCAGCTTGCTTGTTGGGCTGTAAGGTTGGTGAGTTCTCATTCTCCTACTTGGGTCTCCCGCTTACCCCGGGCTCCCTTCGGTGTGCAGACTGACTTCCCATCATTCAAAGGTATGAGTCTAGGCACATTCCCTCCACCAAAAAACCAAAAGAAAGAAAATTACCTAACACTAAATCCCACCCCCTACACTTAGGCCGCCCCCTCCCTTCTCCTTCCTTCACAAACCAGCGCACCCCATCAACCCTAACCCTAGCCACCTTCATCCCATGCCCCAGCCCTCTCTCTCTCTACAACTCGGGGTCGCCCTCCCCTGTTCCGTGCGTCCACGGCATTCCCGGAGTTGCCCGTCGCTGCCTCGACCTCTCGTGGATTAGGAAGACCTCACTGCTGCTCTCTGCAACCAGCCTGCCGCAGAGGTTGCGTTTGCAGAGACAACCCCGGCATCCACTGTGCGAACCAGCCAAAGTTGTCTTCTGTGGAGTCATACGACGTCGATTCGGATTCGTTCCAGAGTTGGTCCCGCTGTGATCCGACCTCAGCTCTGTTCGCGTCGCTCATTCTCGTGCAACTGTGCCTGACTCGGGTCTGAATCTGAGCATCATTTGGTAGCTGCTCCACCGCACACCCCTGTGCGATTCAGTCAGAGCTCTCTTCATGAGAGTTCTTCTTCTTAGAAGTACCGATGGACCAGAGGTGGTCCCGCCTGGTTTTGACATCGTCTCCATCCAGGGCATCCATTCTCCCTCAATCACGCCATACCCAGAGTCCTCTGTTCGCCCAGGACAAGGTGCTATCAAGTTGGCCCCGACACCCCCTCCTCCTATCTGTTTCAGGTCATTCTGTCTTCAGTAAAGTTGTCGCCTCTGATGATACAAAACCAACGCAAGTGGTTTTGTCTCAATCCAATGTCAGCACTGGAAGTTCCACCATGACCATCGGCATCCTGTCCTGTTGTACGCCTAGAACCCTGACGCCAGCCACTCCTGCGACCACGTCCAGCCAGGTGATTAGACGGCTGCCATCTTCTGAGGGCTCGTAGATCTCCTAGTCAGCGACGTCCATGACTTGGTCCTGTCACGTTTGGAGTTCTGCAGCGTCTGTACCGGCCAATGCACCACAACTGCGCCAATTAGTCCTGGATGGAAGAACTGCACAGGCCTGCCACAGTGGCCACCGTCTTCATCCAGCGACATCAGCTCGGTGCCAGACCTTTAGGCATCCTTCGACATCCCTTGACCTTTGTCCAGGAGTTGGCTGCACCTCGATCAGACTTTCGAGCTCTGTGTACGGTCGATAGTTGGTTTCCCCTCCCCGTGATCCCCCCTCCTGCGCGAGGGTAGTGCGTGTAATTGTTTGTCCCCCCTCCCGTGAAACCCCCCTCCCTATGTGGAGCGTAGTACATGTATTAGCAGGGATCTTCGCAAGCTTCCTCGACGTAGCATGTCCGTCGGGTGCGCATGCTCCCCGGCGCGCCCTCGTCTTTGACCGGAGCTGGTCCTTCGGACAGGCTAGGTACGTGCGGCTGCCTCTCCACTCTGCTTGCCTAGTATTAGTTCCAATCGCAGTGCTGGTGAGGAGTGCCCGATCCATATTTCCACATTTCTTGTGAGTTCTTGCTGCCGGTGAGTGAGTGCACATCAGAACCGATCCCCTCGGTATCGGTCTGCCCGATTGAAACCGGTGCCCACACTTGTTCCCTGGGTGGTTCACCACCTCCCTCCCCGCTGCTCAGACCGTGTCCAGCCTCCTCGCGAACCACAGCTCGCCGAACCATCACTTTGAGTCTTGTGGAGTTCGCGACTCACGTGTGTGTTTGCCTTGTCGCTTAGACGACTTGCGCTCGTTTATTGCTAGCTTAGGGTCCCGTTTCTCGACCGGGTTTGTCCCGCGTCAGATTTGGTATCAGAGCAAGTTTTTTGACTTGCCCTTGCTGTTGTGCATATGTTGTCTAGCTTTGATGATAGCAACATATCATATTTTGCTTTGATGATTCTATTTTGATGATAGCCGATCCACAGAGCACCACGTGCTCTCTTCCTTCTATGAGTACCACGTGCTCACCTTAGTTCATACTTTAGTGTTACATGACACATTTTCGTTTCACACAAACGTCTTCAAGTGATGGCGCTCACAGTAGACCCACACATTCAACGGCACCCTGGGAGTCTGTGTGGCTTGCTCTCTCCTAGCCTAAGCTAAGTCCCACCAGGTCTTCAGCAAATACCTATAGCTGTGGGAAACTCGGTATCGTCCCTGCCCATCGGTGTGGCTGTGGTGGAGGTCATCCAACACTACCTCCTCATATCCCTCGTCAGTGATCGGCAGCCCAGAAATCCTGAATAGCGACCATAGATCCAGTGAAGTCTCTCCCTCTACTGTCGCCACCATGTTCCATCCACAGTTGAAGCGCTCCACCAGTGCCTGTATCTTGTAGCAGGGGTACCCGTACAATGCTGCGGTCACTACATATCTGATGTCAGCTCTATCCAGAAGTGCCCTGTAGTGTTGCACGATCCCCATTAGCCACTCGGTCACCCCCTGATGGTACCTGCGTGAGGGGATCACTGCCTAGTGGCCATACCAACTAACAACTATCTACCGAAGAATCCCATCCAGGAGGCTATGGTCATCGTAGCCTTCTCCAGCATATTGCAGCCCTGATGGCTCCAGCATCAACCCCAGAGTCCCCTCTGTCTTCACCCGGTGGTGGTCGTGCAAGTCCGAGGAAGCGGGATGTAGTGCCCTGACACGGACCCCAAACTAGTCCGCCCTGCTATAGAAACCCAGGCACTCGACACTGGGAAACTGACGCTGCCTCCAGTAGTCCAAGGAGAAGCTCGGGGAGCCGTAGAGGGCGACCCCATGCAGGCTGTCCTTGCCTACCAGAATGGCCCGCTCCAGTCAGTGTCCCTCTCCAGCAACACGGGAGTCTCCCTCCTCCATGTTAGATAGGACAAAGCTCCTGATGAACTTGAACAAATGGCAGTCTAGTGAAAACTCCACCAGGTAGCCTTCAGTACGGTCATAAGTGTAAATCCTGCCTATCTCTGAAATCTGTGCCCGCTCCATGGTCCCGACTCCACTAGCCCCCTCTCCAGCGGGGCCCTCAGCCACCAGCGTGTGTCCTAAGTCAAGCTGGTCCACACTAGCCACAGTGACAATGGGCGA